>CM022706.1:48965665-49599267 GCA_012295165.1 Asparagus setaceus | reverse complement strand
ACAAAAGCTATTAAATCTAAACTACAAAGCAAATAAATAACAAGAAAGAAAAAGAAATAATAAAGAGAAATAAAGAAAACACGCAACTCATCATCATCAACTCATCCTCCTTTTGGTCCTTGAACAAGAAGAAGAAGATGGGATTGAAGGGCGAAAATATTTATTTATTGAGGAAAAATTATTACAATGAAAGGTACTCTAAAACAAGAGCAACCCTTTCTCTCCAAAAGGAGTTTTACAAAATATTTCACACCTCTAAACCCTCGATACTACCCTATTTATACCCCAACGGAGTTGATGTGAACCATTGGATCAAACTTGGCCAAAAGGAAGAGAAATCTTTCCTTAATTGAATCTGCGCACCAATCGGTTGGCCGATCGGTTAGCCAACCGGTTACAATAACCGGTTGGCCAATTGGTCAACCGATTGGTTCCCAACGGATTTTGTCTTTTCTTGATATTTTGCAATTCTTCTTGGATTCCTTGGTATCTTGGGCCTTCGTTTGTCTTCATTTTGGGCTTCAAAATTGGTAGAAATTCAGAGAATTTGAGTCATTTGAGCTTTTATTCATTAATACTCCATTATTCTCAAAATAAGATAAAACATATTATTAGTAACATATTTATTGATATAAAATAGATAATGAGGTTATTAAAATGTCATTAAAATGTGATTATCAAATACCCCCACACCTAAACTTTTGCTAGTCCTCTAGCAAGGAAGAAAAATGAAAAGAAAAGAAAGAAAAATCCTAACTCACTTTCGCAGAATCGCGGTTGTATTTAGCGATACAACAAGCCTTTAAACCCTAGGTTACCCTAGTGGACGAAGTTGTAGTCTCGTGAGGGTTTGCAGTGAATATACCCACAAAATTCAGTCAACTTGCCAATTTAAAGAAGCTAATTGAATAATTCAAAAATTCCACAAGTCGGTTAATACTCAAGAAAACGCTTTTATCATGATTCCAAAGTAAACTTCTTAAGAAAATCCTTCCATTGTAGTGATACAAAACCAAGTTTTTCTCAAAGATTTAATTCAAAAGTTTTGAAGGAAACATGCTAACTCTTTGTTTCAAACAATGTTCAAGTCTCTTAACCCATTTTGAAAAATCAAGAACATATACCATTATTTCCATATATATAAAAACATGGTTATTTTTTTTTTTTCTGGTAGTCTTGTTCTTTTTAATCGGGCTTTCTAAGTGACCATTTATTTAGTTTTGGCCAATGAATCCCAACCCAATTGGGCTTAGGTCATTAAGCATAAAATACCTCTGCTTAATTACTCACCAACTTAGGCTTAGTAACAAAGAACTACCGATGATTTTAAGAGAAATTTATTTGGTGCCCATTTTAGCACTCTTTTGTTAAGTTAGTATAATATATATATGTGTATATGTATATATGTTCTGAAAAATATTTGGATTAATGCAACTTAAAGAATCATTTTCAACTCTAAGTTAAGCATAAAAATTTCATTACTCTGATTAAACATCCAAGTTAAACTTTAGTAAAGTATACCACTTTGAAAATCATCCTTTCGAAATTTATTTAAAATTATCATAAAAGGTAAACTTGAGTGTATAACTAACTCAGATTAGAAGACTATTAATCAACTCTATTAAGTTGGTAAGTGACAATTTTTTTTATTATTTTTTTAAAGAAAAGAAAATGAAAAATAAATAAGAAAAAGAAAATGAAAAATGAGAAAATGAAAAATGACTAAAATACGAGAAATTTGACTAAGTCCCACCCCCACACCTAAAATTTGCATTGTCCTCAATGTAAATGCGAAAGTAACATGGAGAAGAGTGGAAGCACTTACAGATGTTCTGATGACCGAACACCAAAAAGAAAACCGTGATTTACCTCGGTATGAGGGGAGACTAAACCAATTGTTGTTGTTTTTTTTTTTTCAGATATGCATGTTGATTTACAAGATTTTTTTTTTTTTTTTTTTTAAAAAGAACAAGAAACTCTCACATGAGAGAAGAATAAATTCTTTTATTATTATTGTGGGACAAAAACAAAAATGTAGAATAAAAGATGAAACATGAGAAGCTCACATTCTACCTTAACTCCTACCTTATTGTTGAAAATTCTACCCGAAATTTAAAGAATTTCAAAATGATATAATTCTTGATGTGCTTAAATTCCAAAATTTCGTGGTTTTAGTGATGTGTGCAAGAATGGAAGGTAGGTATTAATGGTTGTATGCTTTTTGAACTTAGATTCATTATTAACAAAATTTCATCAAAAATGAAATCTTGTTGTTTTCCATTTTCTACAAACCTAGGTTCATTAACAAAGGGTTCTTCAAATGTTGGCATCAAGATGCATGTATTCAACATAATTCTCTGCTCAAGGACTTGATTATTAACCCGGTTACTGACCTTGTGAATGGATTGCATTCACTTGATCTTGAAAAGTTGACCACGAGTTCCTTGGATTGGTCACGTTGACTCGAAATGTTCCTTTCTCTTTCACTACACGGCTTGCTACTTGCCCTAGTTGGGTTTCTATCCGGCGATGGCTTGAGTGTTCGAGTTGATCGCTTGGTTGGTTGTTTGCATGAAGGAATTTAGAGTGTTGGATGATTGAGTCAACAGTTGGTGGTGGTTTTGATCATGGCTTCTAAACCCTTTCTATGACACCAAGACGTTTTCCGAGACGGGTTAGAAAGATTCGTCGGTTGATGAGGAGGAAATTCAAAAGGTAGATTTGAGTGATGGAAATTGTTTGGTGGATTGAACGAATCGTTTCCCTAGGAATTTGTTGGTTTGAGGTGGGATTGACGTTTTGATTTCGGGTAACTTCCTTGATTCCACGCAAAGTTGGGATGATTCCGCCAACCGATTGTAGGTTGGGGCAAAAGGATCATTTCTAGGAGGTCGGAATGCGCTAACTAACCTAGTGGTGATCGGATCCTAAAAGAGGGCATTCATCGGCAACATGAGATGGGGACCGACAATTGTGACAACCTGAGGCGAGATTTGATTGACTTGAGCAGAGCTTCTTTGATTTCGAGAGCTTCTAGCCTACGCATGATCGTCGCCATCTTTGCTTCACGCTATATTCGCTCCTAAGGAAGGACCACTAGATTTGTCTTGAGGAACCGATGCACCACGGTCATCCACGGTGTTCCCATTGCATGGTTTTTCCGACAGACTCTCTAAGAAATCCCATGCTTCATCGGCATTTTCTTCATAAAATCCCCTTGACACATAGACTCTAAGGAAGTTTTGCAGGATAGTCCAATCCTTCAGAAATGATTTGGCACAATCGCCATTTTTCCGCACCATGGTGAGGACATTGGATGAGGAGATCCTTAAACCTATCGAAATACTTCGAATGGCTCACCCGACAATCCTAAAATTTTGAATGTC
Source organism: Asparagus setaceus (assembly GCA_012295165.1). Taxonomy (NCBI): domain Eukaryota; kingdom Viridiplantae; phylum Streptophyta; class Magnoliopsida; order Asparagales; family Asparagaceae; genus Asparagus; species Asparagus setaceus. The sequence continues at coordinate 49,595,881 of CM022706.1, read as the reverse complement.
AAGCTTCGAGCTTGACCGCTTTGTGAATTGGGAAGAATTTTTAGAAAAACTTTTACAAAATCACCAAAGTTGAAATCGAATCGTGGGTAAGCTGTACCATTTTTTGCTTTGTCCTTAAGAGTGAAGGGAATAAATCAAGCTTAATTGCATCCTCGCTAGGTCTTTCATTTTAATCATGAGGCGACTTCTTCAAATTCGAGATGAAAATATATCGTCTTCGGTTTACGTTCTAAGAATTTTGGAAGCATGTTGATAAAATGTGGTCTGAGTTCAAATTAGTTCCATTTGCTTCGAAGCTTAATGCATGAAGGGATAGCATTCCTAGTTGGGTAGCGATATCTTGAAGAACGGAGGATTGGCCATTTCGTTTGGTTGAGAAGTTGAATCGAGCTTAACTAAACGATTGGTATTATTCCTCACCCAAGTTTGCATGAACCAAAATCAAGAGATTTTTTTTAATAAAAAATGAAAAAGTTAGTGAGATGGTGAAAAGAGAAGAAGAGGAAGAAGAAAAAAAATTAACAAATCAAGGCAATCACTTTTCAATCACCCTAACTCTAGGGTTAAGCCTAAACTTCGGCTAGACCGACTCCTAACCAAAAACTCCTAAGTGAAAAAATCCGGTTTACGTGGGTAATTAGCCGTAAGGATAGTACTAGAGGGAGATCAAAGATCAATTAAGTACTGCTCCTTGCGTATTTTACGAACCCCTAAACCTTGCCTTAGACACCATTAATCCAAATAAACTTAGACCAGTTCACTCAAGAATTTCTTGTTCCTTATTGAGCTCAATCCTTAGGGGCCAACGCCTAATTCTTTTAGGAGGCTTGGGTTTGTGTAGTGAGGAATCGGTGATTTTTGGAAGGAAAGGGTGATGAAACCTCACCTTATCTTGATTAATGGGTTTTGCCCTTAAAATATTTTCAAGTGAGTGTCAATTCAAAATGCTCAAATCACTTTGGTGAATTCCTACTATTATATGCAATGCACCCTAGAAATTAAAAGCAACTAAAAGGATGAGAAAGAAAATTTTTTTTTTTTTTAATTATGGTCAAGAAGAAGGAAAGTCAGTTTTTTTTATATTAACCTAATTGTCTCTAATGTGATGAACTACCTATAGGGTGGAATTAAAAATACTTGAGAGAAGAGTTACTGCGCAAAAGCAATGCAAAGCCTCGCTGGAGGCAACCTTCAATCTCGAATCTTCAACTCCTTGCCTTCAAGCTCTTTTGTCATTCACAATAGACAAACACACAAGTTAAAGAACTAAGAAAAATTCCTACTTAACAATCACTTAACGGGCCAAAAACTTGATGGGCAAAATGAGTGTTTACCTTTTATAGTCGCAAGTGCACAACCATTGTCAAGTTATAGTATTTAAGATTGTCGATCCCACGAGGAACGGAAATAGGAAGTGTTTGATTCAAGTTCGGTTCTCAAATTATGCGACAATTAGGGTTTTATTCAAGATAATATGAAAATATGATGAAGTGATGAGAGAGTGGATTTGGATTGTGTGTGAAAGGAATCACAATTAAAAAGACGAGAATTCAATAAGAGAGATGAAGGAATCTAGAATTGAATCCACTAGCTAACTCAATTTATAATCTACTTAAAAATTCTCTTTTACCACATCTCATATTAGATTTATTAAGCATAAGATATCAAACCACTTAAGGAAAGCATAACTTATCAAATTATCACCTAATTGAAATTCAAACTCATGAAGAGAGTAATAACAAGATAATAATCCTAGAATTCATAAGCATAGCCTATCAAACCACTTAAGGAAAGCATAAACTATCAAATTCTTCTTCTATCGATTAGTTCTCTAGTTGATTAACCTAAACATGATCTTTTAAGCATAAGAGAGATGATTGATAAACACAAAAGAGATTAGACTAGTTTCATGCAACCTAGATCCCCACAAGAGTTTAGTTCAACATCTTGGGAAATTCAAACAAATAGAAAAAGAAAAGAAAATAAAAAGAAAAGAAAAATTCTAAACTAATCTAACTACAAAGCAATTAAATCTAAACTACAAAAGCTATTAAATCTAAACTACAAAGCAAATAAATAACAAGAAAGAAAAAGAAATAATAAAGAGAAATAAAGAAAAACCTGCAACTCATCATCATCAACTCATCCTCCTTTTGGTCCTTGAACAAGAAGAAGAAGATGGGATTGAAGGGCGAAAATATTTATTTATTGAGGAAAAATTATTACAATGAAAGGTACTCTAAAACAAGAGCAACCCTTTCTCTCCAAAGGAGTTTTACAAAATATTTCACACCTCTAAACCCTCGGATACTACCCTATTTATACTCCAGCGGAGTTGATGTGAACCATTGGATCAAACTTGGCCAAAAGGAAGAGAAATCTTTCCTTAATTGAATCTACTGCTGCTCATCGGTTGGCCGATCGGTTAGCCAACGGTTAGCAACGGTTAGCCAGTTGGTCAACGATTGGTTCCCAACGGATTTTGTCTTTTCTTGATATTTTGCACTAATTCTTCTTGGATTCCCTTGGTATCTTGGGCCTTCGTTTGTCTTCATTTTGGGCTTCAAAATTGGTAGAAATTGAGAGAATTTGAGTCATTTGAGCTTTTATTCATTAATACTCCATTATTAAAATAAGATAAAACATATTATTAGTAACATATTTATTGATATAAAATAGATAATGAGGTTATTAAAATGTCATTAAAATGTGATTATCAACTTCGCACCTTCTGGTAACCTCGGACGACTTGCTCGGTAACTTCGGCGCTGATGCCGATACGCTTTCTACGATATTGGCCGACAAAGCGGTGCACAATGCGTTACGCTTTCTGATTGCCACAGGGCGGCTTGCTCCGAGAACTTCGGTAGAAGCTGCTACGGTCGCGAATTACGCTACGATGTTGCGTGGCGAAGGCGGTGCGCACGTAGATCTGCTACGATTCGGACTTGCACCTCACGGTACCCTCGGACGACTTGCTGTAGTAACATTACTATAGTATTCCTGCTTTAATGGTTGGCCTTGAACCCCGCGCCAACAACAAGTCAACATCACAATTAATGGCTGTGCTGGCCACATGACTTTTATAGTTATTCCCCATACCTCACATCAAATCATTGGTGACTCTTTCCACATATAACGACATGTGCAAAACTAATCTTTGAAATGACCAAACCGCCCTCTCTCATTCCTACAAAGAAAAGGAGCTATTCTCAATACAAAGGTACGCATTTTTTTCTCTCCCCGTGACTCTTCAATTAAGAAAGCTTCTTGTTCATTTTCTTCTCCACCCAAGCTCAAAATATCGACTTGATCGTTTGAGGTACAACGGGAGCCAAGCCCCGTCCTCTCACGAGCTTCTACTGTCTTGGGGAAGAACATTAACTTCGAGCTAGGTATTCTGGGAGCGGCGGATCCTGTCATCTTCAACCTCAAGCTAAGCTCAAGAACGAGATTAGTGACTGTGATTATATACATCAACAAGCATAAACCGTCATGTGTTAAAAAAATTGCCACGTGTCCACCTATTATATTAGAATATATGGATACTTAAATCTTATTTTATTATAGAATTCTCATTAAATTAAAATTATCTATAATTAAAAATTTGAATAATCAAACTTTACTTTACATGTGGATACCTAATCTTATCTTCATCTAAGAGTCCTCATCAAATTAAAATTCTCCTTACTTATAAAATTTTAATAATTAAGTTGCTCCTTTATATAAAAGAGTTTTCTTTATACTATAAAATTATAAATAAACCCTTTAAAAATTTAAAATTATAACAACTCCCTGAAAATCTAAAAATACAAACAACTCCTAAAAAATTAAAACTACAAAATAGCTCATTAAAAACAGAAATTAGAAAACAAAGCCTTAAGATTCAAAATTATAAATAAAACTATGAAAAATCTAAAAACATAAGTAGCGCCCTAAAATCCTAAACTATCCCTTTAAAGTCCAAAATGACAAACAACCTCTTGAAAATTCAAAATTATAAATAACTCCATAAAAATCTAAAATTAAGTATAGCCCCATGAAATATCAGAAAATTGCAGACAACCCTTTAAGATTCAAACTTGTGAATAAACCCTTAAAATTTAGAAAATTACAAATAGCACTTTAAAATTTTAAAAATTATAAGCTATCCCTATAAAATGTAAAATTATAAAAACCACATGGAAATCAAAAATTCAAAGTATTCATCTTAAAGTTTCTAAAATTATAAATAGCCCTTAAAAATTTTACAATAAGCCTGTTAAAGTTTTAAAATTTTAAATATTCTCTTAAAAATTTTACAAACTATCATTTAAAAATAGTAGAAACCAGCCCCATGAATGTCCCAAAAATAAAATTTGAAAACTACAAACCTCTCATTTTACAAAGGGCCTTCTAAAAATTTTTCACTGGACTTATTCTAAACAACTTGCACGTGATGATCATCTCCCCAATTTCAATCAATTTTCTCTCTCCCTCAAGCATCATCAAAGCCAAGAAAAATTTAACCATGCTTTGCATCCACTCGAGAGACATTATTCACAACTATATATGTATGAAAAAAATTGAGAGGAGACAATCAAGTTTGTTCTTCATTATATAGATACATACCGAGTTACCATACTCACCCGAGTCACTAAATTTATCCTGAGTCACTATACTCAGCCCTCTAGGTATCATCGCCGCCCCGAGCCACCATGCTCAAGCTTAATCATCTTTTACCTTCTTTACATCATAAATTAATTTTTCAGGTAGTTCTTTTTCTTTTTCTATGAGCTCTTTTAGCAATTAGTTAATATTTTAATTCAAGTTTATGGATTCAAACTAATTTTATTTAAGTTAATCGGATTGAGATATTATTCAAATGCATCCTCCTCGAACTTTGCACAGTCATTCAAGGTTTGTTCATATATGTAATTTTTTTAACGAATTAGCTATAACTAGTTTGATAATTTTAACTTCTCTTTTTTGAATTATAATTTTTGATAATTAAGTAGTTTGAAGTGTCAAATTAATCATCCAATTAGGAAATTCTTTAGAGAATACAATAAGCTCTAGATAATATTTTAGTCAGAAAGAAATTTTTGGTACAAATTAGTTATAACCAATTTGATAATTTTAACTTCCTTTTTTTAATTATAATTTTTAGATAATTAACCAGTTTTAGAAGTGTCATATTAACTATTAAAGTGGAAAATAATTTAAAGAACGCACTAAGCCGTAGATAATGCTTTGTTCAGGAAGTAAGATTGAGTTCTTTGTTTTGATTTTATTGGTATTAATTTTATTATCATGGGAGAAAAAATATTGGTAAGTATGCACAGTTTCTATAAAAAATCTACAAAAAATATGACTTATGATATTTGACCACATGCAACGTACGTGTATCTTAAACAAGAACATGAGGCCTTCAGAACACAACACAAATAGATATTGTGACAACGGATAGCGTTGCCTAATACCCTCGAGGGTGTAATATTTACATGCAATTCGCCATTGATACAAATGAATATGAGACCTATGAGATATAACTCATTACCCACAATATCCACCTCCTACCAAACCCCAAACGCTCCATGATCCCCTCCAAAAAAGCCCACTCCACTCCATCATATGCCTTGGTCATATCAGCTTTAATAGCCATGTAGGACTTTTTCCCAGTTCGTTTATATGCAATATTAGGTAAACAATAAGGCACTAATTAACGTGCAACATTTTAAAACTTTGGGCCATTTATCTGCACCTAAATACTTTGCAGCATTTTTTTTTTGTTCAGTTTGAAAAAAAAATGTCACTTAAATGCAAGATCGGGTAAACTATAGGTCATTGAAGTGTACTTAAACCTTACTTTAACTAACTATAAAATTTTATCAAACGAATGTTGGGAATACTACCAACGAGTACGATGTTTCTAGAATAAGTAATAAGTTCAAATCTTTGCATGTAATGGTGCAAATTTTCAAAGGAGCTTTTAATATGTTCGTGAAGTGAATGTGTGCACAAGGGCTGGTACGAAGGTCAGCTCTCGCTGTTCTCTTTTGAAGAAATTCTAGTCCCATTTTTAGGTAAAATGTATGGAAAAAGTAAAAATTAGGCCAATTTTTAGCCGAGTTTTCCTTAAATCAAAAGGTGTGGTCTTTAAACTAGTTATCTGTTAAAATAAAAAACAATAATAATAAATAAATAAACTAGTTATTTGTTGGAATAGCTTCCTTGGTCTAAACTTAGTCTAGTTTAGAATGAATGATGGCTCAGTTTTGTAATAGTTGCTAAACATATCCTATGTGCCAACACGTGCACACCTTCGTGTTAACCTCATTTACATATTCATCGTGAAAATAGTGAAAAACCAACACGCTGCTGTTTATGCTAGATTAATATGAATGTTTGTAATGGCATAATGAATATACTTCACAAAACTAATTAGAAAAAAGTGTGACAAAGCCCCAAAAATTAAAAGTTCATGCATCTCAGCTCCTAATATTATTTTCCATGTGCAAAAGCCCTAAAAACTCAAGTTCAATGTGATTCAACTTTTCCATATCAGTAGTATACACTTTGTATACTGTATTTCTTTAAAATCCCAAATAGACCGTTCCTTTCATTTTTTCAAGTCTCACAAAACTCCATCAGCTCCCTTTCTCATCCCCAAACCCTAAATTCCTCCTCCTCTTCAAGCAAGCTTCTCACTTGGACCTAGTTTCCCCCTCTCGGCTCTCGAACTGTCGTCGCAAATCCCACAAAAGCCCATGACCTCCCTCTTCCCTTCCCAAAACCCTAACTTCTTCTTCCTACTCCTCTTCAAGCTAAGTCTCTCACCTTTGACCTTCTCTCTCTCCTCTGCGCCCCCGACCGCCACTATAAATCCCACAAAATCCATCACCTTCCTCTCGCCTTCCCAAAATCCTAACTTCTTCTTTCTCCTCCACCACCTCTTCAAGCAGATTTGATCATTTGAAGCTTGAAATGCTTGGTCAGTCATCTAATAAACAAGTATCAAAGTTGTAAAGGGATTCTGGAACTGGTTTTTTTACCAAGCCTCCAAGAGATGGAAGTGATATTGTTTCGTTTCAATTTGCTCTCCCCTTGCCTCAAAGTTGTCTCTCTTGATAGAAATTTCTTTTACTCTATTTTTTGGTTGAATATGATGATTGCAGACATGGATTAGGGTCTTGCTCACTCCACTCACAAACATGGCAGGTGTTATGGTCATAACCACTAATTAGTGATTAAAAAGAAAAAAACAAGTGTTAACATGGATAAGCATTTTTGCTCGTCAACTTGGAGCGACATGAACCTCCACGCCCGACTCACGGGGTGGCCTACGCTTACCGTCCTCGCCACGGTCCGTTAAACGACTATCGCCATAGCCGACGCGAAGACGGTGTAATGGCCCATCGACAACTCTCTACCGGGCGACTTCGAAGGCGGTACCGGTCGTCCGCCCAACCAATTGATCGTTGTTCATGTAAAGTCGGGATGATTGTCATTGATTTGAATTTGCTTACGCTTCTTTGGCCTACAACGAAATTCAAAAGAAATGCCTTTTATTTTAAGGCGCATAATGAAAATCAAAAAGATTACAACTTTATCCTTAGTGAACAAACACGAGGATCTCGTTATATCGGATCCTCGCTTGCGTGGGTTCTTTGCTGTTAGGGGACTTATTGTGTCCGTGGACCACCGCAATTCAATCACGGTGTAAGCCGGGTTGGAACTCTGAGGCGTAGAGGGGCTCGTTTCACGAAGGAAGCGGCGCTGGGGATCGCACTCACGAAGGAGAGGATCGCTGCGGGGATCCACTCACGAAGGAGAGGATCGCCGAGCGGTGAGATCTACTAGGAGAAATCCGAGCTATCCACGAGGTTAAGGCGAAGCTTAACCTAGAGGGTATCGTAGTTCGACCGAGTTTGTTTACCTTCCGCTATAGATCGGCGTGTGGACAGGCTGCGGTGCTTTCCGGGCAGGTCGTGCGATCTGGCGAATTTGCCAGTCGCCAAATCCAAACCAAAATCCCAAAAATCCGACCCGGAAGCCTTGAAATCCCGGACCGACCGAAGTGCCTCCTCGAAGATGACACCCCTATTTATACAATGGAGGGTGCGGCCACCTTGGTGGCTCGGCCACTGGTGGAGCCACCTGAAACCGGTGTGTTTGGCGAGGTGGCTCGGCCATGGTGGTAGAACCACCTCGACATACTGGCGAAACACCTCGTAGATTGGGGTGGCTCAAACCAAAAGTAACCAACCACTGGCCACTGGTAGAGGTTTGGCCAGCGCCGTCTTCGCGGCGTTTTCGGCGTTCGTCGTTTCTCGTCGATTCTTCGGTCTTCGGACTTAGTTTTGCTCGGTGATGTCGCCGTTGTGTTTGAGTCCGTGCGATCAACTTTGAGCTTAAGCGGCCCGTTTGCATTGGCGGACTAAGTACGGTTGATTCCGTCTGCGTCAGCGTTTGAGTTTAGTCAGCTTCGGCTTTGTCGTTTCATTGGCTCGTATGTCTTGCCGACTCACTTCATGTGCTCGTCGACTTCGCTCCCGCAGCGTTTTGTGGCGTGATGCGTTTTGCGGCGTCGGTTTGTCGAATGGATCGTTAGTTGCCAACCCACCGTCCACGAGTTTCGTTCGAATGCGATAAGCAATTTTTATGCCTACGGATACCCCTCAAAGCGTCTCGGTCGATTCTTGATGAGTGCGAGATGCTTTGGTTTATAATAGTTCGACCCGGTGGTGAGGGTCCCAAAGATAGCTTCAAGTCTTGATTCTTTCGGATCATCGGTTCTTTGTAGGATTCTGATAAGATCACGGTCTTTGCATTTATTGTCGACGCTTGTTATCTTGATTTGAAGGCGATGGGTGAGTTTTGTTTGTAACTTCGTGTCGGTTGGTTGTTGTTTAACTAACCATCGACTTTTGACTTTTCCGTATGTCGGCGAACTCCTTGTTGGCGACATGTTGGTTAATGTCGATTACATGGAATTTCATAACCCTCGATCGGCTATTTCTTCCATCATCCGTGTGTTGTTGGTTTAACCACAGCGGAGGACTAATCTTTTCATGGAGATATCCTCCAAGGATTTCTTGTCGAAACAAGAGACCATTTGGCATTCAACCATCGTCCTAGCCTTCAATCGGTGAGTCGCGACCCTTGACCGTTGTTGGGATATGATTATCCACGGTGGGAGAAGTTTCTTCTGGTCGACACGCTTGTTCGTGATCAACAATGACTTCCACGCCTCGTCATATTATTCCTCTCTTGGGTATTATGGTGGGAGGAAATTAAGGGTTATCGAAGTTATCCTTAAGAATATGGGTTTATTCTCCGGGAACTCCTCGTTGAAAATTTGGAAACAGCTTTATACTGTAATCCTAGTTGGAGTAGGATTAGGCGACGCTGCTGATTTGGCGCTTCTATGTTATCGCGACGATCGAAGTTATCCTAAGAATATTTTTGTGGAAATATTCTTCCGAACTTCTCGACAAATTAGGAAACAGTTTATACTCGTAATCCTAGTTGGAGTAGGATTAGGCGACGCGTTGATTTGCGTCGGTGCCATCGCACGATCGAGTTATCCCTAAGAATATTTCTTGTGAGAGTATTCTTCCGGGAACTTCTCGACAAATTAGGAAACAGTTTATACTCGTAATCCTAGTTGGAGTAGGATTAGGCGACGCGTTGATTTCGTCGGTGCAATCCGCACGATCGAGTTATCCCTAAGAATATTTCTTGTGAGAATATTCTTCCGGAACTTCTCGACAAATTAGAAAACAGTTTATACCGTAATCCTAGTTGGAGTAGGATTAGCGACGCTGATTTTATGCCGGTGCCATCGCACGATCGAAGTTATCCCTAAGAATATTTCTTGTGAGAGTATTCTTCCGGAACTTCGACAAATTAGGAAACAGCTTATACCGTAATCCTAGTTGAGTAGGATTAGGCGTAGCGTTGATTTGCGTCGGTGCAATCCGCACGATCGAAGTTATCCTAAGAATATTTCTTGTGAGAATATTCTTCCGGAACTTCGACAAATTAGGAAACAGTTTATACCGTAATCCTAGTTGAGTAGGATTAGGCGACGCGTTGATTTCGTCGGTGCCATCGCGCGATCGAGTTATCCCTAAGAATATTTCTTGTGAGAGTATTCTTCCGAACTTCTACAAATTAGGAAACAGTTTATACTGTAATCCTAGTTGAGTAGGATTAGGCGACGCGTTGATTTGCGTCGGTGCAATCCATACGATCGAGTTATCCCTAAGAATATTTCTTGTGAGAATATTCTTCCTGAACTTCTGACAAATTAGGAAACAGCTTATACCGTAATCCTAGTTGAGTAGGATTAGGCGACGCGTTGATTTGCGTCGGTGCAATCCATACGATCGAGTTATCCCTAAGAATATTTCTTGTGAGAATATTCTTCCTGAACTTCGACAAATTAGGAAACAGCTTATACTGTAATCCTAGTTGGAGTAGGATTAGGCGTAGCGTTGATTTCGCGTCGGTGCCATCGCATACGATCGAGTTATCCCTAAGAATATTTCTTGTGAGAATATTCTTGGGAACTTCTCGACAAATTAGGAAGCGGTTTATACTCGTAATCCTAGTTGGAGTAGGATTAGGCTGACGCGTTGATTTCGTCGGTGCAATCCATACGATCGAGTTATCCCTAAGAATATTTCTTGTGAGAATATTCTTGGGAACTTCTCGACAAATTAGAAAGCGGTTTATACTCGTAATCCTAGTTGGAGTAGGATTAGGCGACGTTGATTTCGTCGGTGCCATCGTCTGATCGAGTTATCCCTAAGAATATTTCTTGTGAGAGTATTCTTAGGAACTTCTCGACAAATTAGGAGCGGTTTATACTCGTAATCCTAGTTGGAGTAGGATTAGGCTGACGTTGATTTGCGTCGGTGCAATCCACGATCGAGTTATCCTAAGAATATTTCTTGTGAGAATATTCTTAGGGAACTTCTCGACAAATTAGGAAGCGGTTTATACTCGTAATCCTAGTTGGAGTAGGATTAGGCGTAGCGTTGATTTCGCGTCGGTGCCATCGCTGCGATCGAGTTATCCTAAGAATATTTCTTGTGAGAGTATTCTTAGGGAACTTCGACAAATTAGGAAGCGGTTTATACTCGTAATCCTAGTTGGGTAGGATTAGGCGACGCGTTGATTTCGTCGGTGCAATCCATACGATCGAGTTATCCTAAGAATATTTCTTGTGAGAATATTCTTGGGAACTTCTCGACAAATTAGGAAGCGGTTTATACTGTAATCCTAGTTGAGTAGGATTAGGCGGCGTTGATTTCGTCGGTGCCATCGCCGATCGAGTTATCCTAAGAATATTTCTTGTGAGTATTCTTAGGGAACTTCTCGACAAATTAGAAAGCGGTTTATACTCGTAATCCTAGTTGGGTAGGATTAGGCGACGCGTTGATTTGCGTCGGTGCAATCCATACGATCGAGTTATCCCTAAGAATATTTCTTGTGAGAATATTCTTGGGAACTTCTCGACAAATTAGGAAGCGGTTTATACTCGTAATCCTAGTTGGGTAGGATTAGGCGGCGTTGATTTCGTCGGTGCCATCGCCGATCGAGTTATCCTAAGAATATTTCTTGTGAGAATATTCTTCCTGAACTTCGACAAATTAGGAAGCAGTTTATACTCGTAATCCTAGTTGGGTAGGATTAGGCGGCGTTGATTTCGTCGGTGCAATCCATACGATCGAGTTATCCTAAGAATATTTCTTGTGAGAATATTCTTAGGGAACTTCTCGACAAATTAGGAAGCGGTTTATACTCGTAATCCTAGTTGGAGTAGGATTAGGCGTTGATTTGCGTCGGTGCAATCCATACGATCGAGTTATCCCTAAGAATATTTCTTGTGAGAATATTCTTAGGAACTTCGACAAATTAGGAAACGGTTTATACTCGTAATCCTAGTTGGAGTAGGATTAGGCGTTGATGCGTCGATGCAATTCATGAGTGTTATCTGCCGAATAAACCTTGAGAATCTTTCCCAATATGGCGGAGGAATTAGGAGCCAATTAGCGGACTGATTTGGCCATCTTGACATTCAAACAAGATTCCAATTAGGACTCCTAATTAGGGGCTGATTAGAGTCCTAATTGGAATTGATTGAGCTCAATTAGAATTCCTACTTCTTGCCAAATAGGAGTCCTTGTTCAAAGAGGATTGGGTGCATGTGGTGTTGTTATAAATACCCACAAAGCTTCTTTCTTGCGACCTAGGCGGCCCCCCTTTGCTCTCTTCCTCTTGTTTTCATCTCGTCTGTAGCCGTCTCATCTCCTTCAATCAACAAGGTATGTATCGAGAGCCTCACGAGTCCTTTTCTTCTTTTCTTCTCTCTTTTCTTTGTGTATGCAGGTGATGAAACCACGAGGGGAGAGGCAGCGGTCGTGAGGCCCGTGACCATAGGCGGCGGACGGGCCGGCGGCGGCCGTGAGTCTTATTGTAGCGGCGGCCAGGCGCCAGCCAGGCCAATGGCGTGGCCGGGCTAAATAGCGCCAGCAATGCTATTTGCTTAATGGCTTAAGCGGCTGGCGCCAATAGCATTGCTTGGCTTGAAGCCAGCGGCTAGCGTTGGCGCCCTTGTGGCAACGCCGCCAGCCCGGCTCGCTTCGAGCGCCAGCCAGTGGCGGCGATCCGCAACGAATTGCTCGTCGTGTGCTTTCGGCGTCGGATTTTGTAGCTTTGACTTTTATTTGCTGATCTTCCACTATGTATCGACTCTATTCATCTTCTTTTGCGGTTTCGATGTCGTCGGAAGATCCGCGTTCGAGTCGATCAACTTCGCCGCGGCGTGAATGCCGCCTCCTTCTTTCGGTGGTGCGCCCGGCGTCATCATATTCTCGATACATATATGTGTTGTATCCCCGCCGTTTCTCCTTTGTGAGGCGATTGGGAAGAGCCGAAATTCTCCTTTGTGGGGATTGGGGCTTCAAAGATCACCCGTCTCGATATCTTTAACGGGAGCGATTTCATACCGTACTCTTGCTTCGTAGAACGGGATATATATTGTCGCTTTGTTTACACGACTATATTTATCGTTCTCCGGTATTTATCTGGATGAAATCGTCATACCGTTATAAGGTCGTGACTCAATCTCATGGGTTTCGAAGAGTTCTACGCCTTTATACCGTTTCCTTTTCAAGATATTCCTCCTAAATGATCTGTTAACCCTTTATTCTCTTGTGGTGGCGGATGCTCCGATGATTATTAGTCTGCTTGAAGGCTCCAACGTCAAGTCTCGATTCTCAAGGTCATCCGAGAAGGCCTTTTTCCACCGAGGAAGTTAACCGCAGCCAGGCTAACACTCGCATGAAGAAACCCGGCTCGAGCCTACTATCATAATTTCGATGACGAAGTTTGAGGATCGCTTCCATCATCCGCTCCACCGCCTCCCTACGGCCTTGGCGAAACCGGGATTTCCGACCCTTAGTATAGGGCGGGTGGAGGCCGAGTTAATCTTGCGGACCACTTCCACGGATTCAACCTATTGCCGAGATTGCCCCGCCAAAAATCACTGCCCTCGACTCCGGGCTGGATGGGTCTCCTTCACCGTTGGAGAATGGTTTGAAGCAGCGATCTCTATTATCGAGGTTAGATGGGCTTAATTTTATGGTCTTCGCCCATTCATATTGAGTATCTTGGAGGAAATTGGCGTGTTGGTGGCCTCGGCTAGCTAATCGTTGTGAGCAAAAGCTCACTAGGCGACTAACTCTTGCGTACCATGTGGAGGATTTAGCCTTTTGAATCATGCGATGAGGTGATACGACTCATCGACGGCTCGGATCAAGGCTTCGCTAACGCTGCCATGAGAGGAAAATATCGAGCAAGAGATCATTTTTCGAACTCATATGAGCGACTACGCTGCGCCAGAAGATAAACTTGTACCACACCCATGTCGAACGCATGTGAATCGTGATCGCTCAAGGAGAAGACGTTGAAGGATTTCACGCGGAGTGCACCCGAGTCCAAGATGTCATCAACGGAGAAACAAGTCCTCGAGGCGACAAGGCCGGGAACATGCGGCCGCTATTGCCGCTAACTCAAGAGGAACTTGAGAAGGAAGCCAAGGCTCGGGTTCGGCGATCGGGAGGAAAAATTAGCGCCGTCAAGGCTGACCTTGCTTCCTTCACATTCTTGGATTGCGTCAATGAAGTCGATGTCTTTGCGAGACTTTTACGTTCTCTTTGTTCACCAGTCATTACGATTTTTATTTAGATGTATTATCATAACTTTGCTCGAATCAATTGTCTCGACAATTGTAGCTCCTTCTATATTTGCTTCAAATGAATAAGATTTATTCCTTTCATCATTTATTATGATTCTTTTACTGCCGTAAATAATTAACCATAATACTTATAGGATTTTTGGCAAACCCTCACCCTCAACGGGTTTGATTAGCCTTTACCAACCACCGCTTGAGTTGGGCTAGCGTCGCGGATTATCACGGATCCGTTCCGCACATGGCGTTGTACTAAAGAATGAGACTCTCTTAGACTTAATGCTACGATGTTGAATCGTGAAGCCGTCTTTTTCGGGAAGACTAACGACAGCGTGTGGCGTTGGCTTTATCCCTTCTTAGGCTTCGGATGAAATACCCTAATCAAACTCGTGTCTTCTTCAATCGAAAGACTAAACCGCAACGCTGCAGAGGCGCTGGCTTTATCCCTTCTTAGGCTTCGGATGAAATACCCCGAATCGATCTCGGTGTCTTCTTCAATCGAAAGACTAAACCGCAACGCTGCGGTGAGGCGCTGGCTTTAGGGTTATTGGCCAACCCCATTTCAACGGGTTTGATGAGCCTTTACCAACTACCGCTTGAGTTGGGCTAGCGTCGCGGATTATGGATCCGTTCCGCGCGTGGCGTTGTGCAAAAGAATGAAACTCTTCTAGACTTGTTGCTATGATATTGAATACATAGGCTTTATACTCTTTTACGGGCAAGAGACCGCGACAGCAGCGTGTTGGCGTAGACTCATCCTTCTTAGGCTTGGGATGAAATACCCGAATCAAACTCGGTGTCTTCTTCAATCGGAAAAAGACTAGCTGAACTGCAGCGTGTGGCGTTGGCTTTATCCCTTCTTAGGCTTGGGATGAAATACCCGAATCAAACTCGGTGTCTTCTTCAATCGGAAAAAGACTAAACCGGCAGCGTGTGGCGTTGGCTTTAGGGTTATTGGCCAACCCGACCCTCAGCGGGTTTGATGAGCCTTTACCAACTACCGTTTGAGTTGGGCTAGCGTCGCGGATTATCACGGATCCGTTCATACATGGCGTTGTACTAAAAGAATGAGACTCTCTTAGACTTAATGCTACGATGTTGAATCGTGAGCCGTCTTTTTCGCGGAAGACTAACGCGACAGCAGCGTGTGGCGTTGGCTTTATCCTTCTTAGGCTTCGGATAAAATGCCCGAGTCGAACTCGGTGTCTTCTTCAATCGGGAAAGACTAAACCGCAACGCTGCGGTGAGGCGCTGGCTTTATCCTTCTTAGGCTTCGGATAAAATGCCCGAATCGAACTCTGGTGTCTTCTTCAATCGGAGAAAGACTAAACCGGCAACGCGTATAAGGCGTTGGCTTTATCCCTTCTTAGGCTTCGGGATAAAATGCCCCAAGATGAATCTTGGTGTCTTCTTTTGACCGGAGAATGACTGAACCGGATGAAGATTGATTGAGGTGGGAAAGGAAGAATGTGTTCTATTTCGGGGGCGAGCTATGGCAATTCCTTGGTAGGAATCGAAAAGACTCAGGTGACCTTCGGTCGGACTACCTGATCTGAAAATCTCGGCGCATACCTTCAGTCGGCGCTACCTAAGATAAGAGGGGGAACTAAGAGTGGGATCTCCACTCAGAGAACGAAAAGACTCGAGTGACCTTGGTCGGACAACTGATGCGACGGCGCATACCTTGGTCGGCTACGAGATGAAGATGGAACTAAGAGTGGGATCTCCACTCAGAAAAGAAAGACTTCGAGCGACCTTATCGGACAACTGAATGCAAAAAATTATACAACCGATTCGGCGCTACGAGATGAAGATGGAACTAAGAGTGGGATCTCCACCGAGAACCGAAGAGACTCAGGCGACCTTGATCGGACAACGATACGAAAATCGACATACCTTGATGGCTACCTAAGATGAAGGATGAAACCCTTCCGCTTGACACGAAAGGATTTTACGCTTGGAGAGGAAGGATTTTATATTCTCTCTCGGCGTGAAAGGAATTTTGAGTGGGCCTCTTGTTCATAGAAGGAATCAAGAGGGATTTTGGTAATGTACCGAAAATTTGTAGACCCACCGTCAAGGAATTTGATCGGTGGGGAAATTGTGATGGAGGATAAATCTAGGGTTATCCTCGCGAAAAGTGGGTGAAACATCCCACGAGGAACTTCCGATCAAAGCGGGTTATCGAAGATACTATGGGTAGTATTTCTTCAGAACTTCCCATTTATCTAAGATAATTGCCTGGCCGCCATTTTGGGTAATGAGGCGATATGCACCATTGGAGTTAACCGTTTCTATTACAAGCGGACCCTCCCATTTAGGTTCAATTTACCTTTCTTTTTGGAAGTGAGGATTATCGGTCGTCGGCGGCGGACCAAATCTCCTTCTCTAAAGGTTCTCTGTCGAACTTTCTTGTTGAAAGCCTTCACATCCTAGCTTGGTAGAACTCAATGCATTGTTGAGACTCTCTTAGACTTAATGCTCGATGTTGAATCGTGGCCGTCTTTTTTTCGCAGGAAGACTAACGACAGCAGCGTGTGGCGTTGGCTTTATCCTTCTTAGGCTTCGGGATAAAATGCCCGAGAATCGAACTCGGTGTCTTCTTCAATCGGAGAAAGACTAAACCGCAGCTAGCGTGTGGCGTTGGCTTTATCCTTCTTAGGCTTCGGATAAAATGCCCCGTAATCAACTCGTGTCTTCTTCAATCGGAGAAAGACTAAACCGCAACGGTGAGGCGTTGGCTTTATCCTTCTTAGGCTTCGGGATAAAATGCCCGAATCGAACTCGGTGTCTTCTTCAATCGGAGAAAGACTAAACCGCAGCAGCGTGTGGCGTTGGCTTTATCCTTCTTAGGCCGGGATAAAATGCCCCAAGATGAATCTTGGTGTCTTCTTTGACCGGAGAATGACTGAACCGATGAAGATTGATTGAGGTGGGAAAGGAAGAATGTGTTCTATTTCGGGGCGAATATGGCAGATTCCTTCTTGTAGGAATCGAAAAGACTCGTGACCTTCACGGACAACCCGGTTCGAAAATCCCTACAAGATACCTTCACCGGGCGCTACCTAAGATAAGAGGGGAACTAAGAGTGGGATCTCCACCGAGAACCGAAAAGACTCGTGACCTTCACGGACAACCCGGTTCGAAAATCCCTACAAGATACCTTCACCGGGCGCTACCTAAGATGAAGATGGAACTAAGAGTGGGATCTCCACCGAGAACCGAAGAGACTCAGCGACCTTCACGGACAACCTGGTTCGAAAATCCCTACAAGATACCTTCACCGGGCGCTACCTAAGATGAAGGATGAAACCCTTCCGCTTGACACGAAAGGATTTTACGCTTGGAGAGGAAGGATTTTATATTCTCTCTCGGTGAAAGGAATTTTGAGTGGGCCTCTTGTTCATAGAAGGAATCAAGAGGGGATTTTGGTAATGTACCAGAAAATTTGTAGACCCACCGTCAAGGAATTTGATCGGTGGGGGAAATTGTGATGGAGGATAAATCTAGGGTTATCCTCGCGAAAAGTGGGTGAAACATCCCACGAGGAACTTCCGTCAAAGCGGGTTATCCGAATACTATGGGTAGTATTTCTTCGTGAACTTCCCATTTATCGGCATTAATTGCCGGTCGCCATTTTGGGTAATGAGGCGATATGCACCATTGGAGTTAACGTTTCTATTACAAGCGGACCCTCCCATTTAGGTTCAATTTACCTTTCTTTTGGAAGTGAGGATTATCGGTCGTCGGCGGCGGACCAAATCTCCTTCTCTAAAGGTTCTCTGTCGAACTTTCTTGTTGAAAGCCTTCGACATCCTAGCTTGGTAGAACTCAATGCATTGTTGAGCCTCCAGGCGCTTCTCATCTAACATCTCAAGCTCTTCGAGACGTTTTCGATGTTGTTCTTCGGTCGCCATCTCGCTGAAAGGGCGATACGGCGATGGGATCTCGATCTCCAACGGAGCATCGCCGCACCGTAAACCGTGGAGTACCGGTCTCTCCGGTTGGCGTGCGTCGGTCGTCGCGATCGCCCGAAGGGCTTCTCGAGTTTATCATCGGTCTCGCTTGTTACTCTTCACAAGCTTCGACAAAATTTTGATAATCGTCTTGTTGAATGCTTCGCTAATCCATTTGCCGGATTATAAGTCGCTGACGACATCTTGTATCTTGAATTTCTCACAAAACCCGATGAAGGAATTGCCGATAAATTGGGGACCGTTGTCATGCACGATCCGCCTTGGGACACCGTGTCGATAGATGACATGGTGTTTGATAAACTTGATGGCGGTACTCGCCTTTACTTCCTTTAGCGGGATTATACGCCACTTGGAGAAGTAGTCGGTGATCGCTAGAATAAACCGATCTCCTTTAACCGACGGAGGAAAAATGGGACCTACAAGCGTCCATTCCCCATGTCTCGAATGGCGGGATGTGGCGAGAAGGATGCAAGCGCCGGGACGATGCATATAATTGGCGTGAATTTGACAGCGTGGCATTTCGGCGTGCTATTTCGTCATTAACCATTATTGGCCAAAAGTAGCCCATTCTCTTGATTGATCGTAGAGCTTGGGACCCGGTGGTGTCGCCACATTCACCTTCGTGTGCTTCAGGACCTCTCACCTCTTTGTTTGAGAGGCATCGAGCAAAGACCATCGTACCCGTGATATAGCATCACGGGTTTACGTGTCGTAAAAGAATCTTGGAGCTCTTAGCGGATTGACTCTCTCTCCCTCACGTCTTACGGTAGAATACCATGTAAGACATAATCGATGATAGGAAAGCGTCTGGGGCTCCAACTTGGTTTGGGTTGTATACACTTCTTTGGTAACTACCCCTTATCTTCTTGTGCCTCATCGTATAATGGTACGAAGAGTTGGTGAGTCTGACCGTGACTAGTTGCTCGGTCTCGAAGGTTGTGCTAACGACCGCATTACGCCGCCGTGCATCCGCGCAAAAGCGTTTTGGAAGCGGGGATATATTCGATGAAAAACTCTTGAATGAGTCTACTATTTCAACAGACTACGATGATAGGGGACGGATCGGGGTTCCTAACTTCATAGTCACCACGAACACGCTTAACTATCAATTGTGAATCTCCATGCGGCGAGATATTGACCCCGGTTCCTTGGCGAAGCTAAGTCCGATAAGTAGCGTTGTATTCGACTCGTTATTGGAAAAGGGTTCGGTGAGTGAATAAGCACGAGGCATGACATGATTCCAGGAAACTAAGACAACCCGACTCGTGAAATCTTAGAACATCCGGGGCACGCCACATTGGTAGCTCGAGAGGCTCGTCAAAATACAATCGCCATATTTGTTGGTGCGATGTAGTGTTGACTTTGAACTTCATCCGAAGATCATCATATAGCTCAACCGCATCCGTTGTCGGCCGGTACTAAGAGATCACAAATCGCTTGTCCTTTGACCGACTTCGTTTGAAGTGCAAGTCATATTGGGACAAGAGTAAGGCCCATTTCGCCGCCAACTCATTGAGGCCGGGTCAATATAAATATTCGACCGGATTTACATTAGAGATAACATAAATCGCCTCGTCCGACTAAATAGTGCCGCATTTTCAATCGCTAACACTAATGCAAGGCACCGCTTCACCATTGATATCGAGACTCAAAGACCACTAATGTTCGGCCGTAATACATCACCGCGGATCCGCCGCCGCTTGCGCAGTAAAGCGCTTAACGAGTGATCCGCTGCCTTGACGTGATCAAAACGTTTTCCGATCGCTGTGCAACAAGAACAGAGGTTTAGCGAGATTCGACTTGATCTCTTCAAACGCTCGGCGTGTGCCGCCCCAAATAAACGACACACCCTTCTTGTTCAACTTGGAGAACGGTTGGCACTTCCTGATAGGTTCGATATGAACCGCCGGATGTACGCCAATCGCCCTTGTAACCCCCGAAGTTCTCTCGTGATTTCTGAGGTTGCAACTCTTGAATCGCCTTCACTTTGTCGATCGACGTGGATTCCTTTGTCGGTGACGACAAAACCGGGAACTTGCCACCGACATCCTAAGGAAGGATTTGGCAGGTTCATCTTTAGCCGATGAGCCCGCATGAGTTCAATACCGCTCTAAGATCTTTGATGTGATCTCCTTTGTCACGGCTTTCACGCACCAAATCGCCGATGTAGCATTCGACCGCTTTCCTGAGATGATCCCGAAAATTTTAGTCATCGCCACCGGGTATGCGGCACGATTTTTGGCCGAACGGCATGACCGTAGCAATATATACCGAGGCTGCTCAATGCCGCAGGGCTTGGCATCATCGGCGCATCTTGATTTGATTGTAACCCGAGAAACCATCCATGAATGACATTCTTCAAATCCACACGGTTGTCAACTATGACATCGCGATTGGAAGAGGAAAGTCATCTTTCGCAAGCAGCCGCTCAGTTCTCAGAGTCCATAATGCATCCTAATCAACCATTCTTCTTCATGACCGGACTATATTCGCCACCCAACTGATGTTGAATTTCCTCGATGAATCCCGATTCTATGAGTTTCTTTACTTCGCCAACGATTGCTTGCAATATTTGTGGATCTAAACCGCTTTTCATTGCTTGACGTGTTTGACATCCACTTTGATGATGAGTCGCCACATTAGGGTCGAAGTCCCCGCATGTCCTCATAGCTCCAAGCAAACACGCCGATGTATTCCCCGATTAGGGCAATCAACTCTTCCTTTCTTCCGAGGGAGCGATTGTCGATGTTATGAGTTTAGGATGCTCTTCATTACCCATATTAACTCGACTACCGGCCCTAGTGGGGGTTCTCTTTGTTCAATCTATCCCGAACCGTTTTGAGTTGATGGATCCATGGGTCTTCCCATGTTGGCATATAAAGCATCTCCAACACGACGCCTAATCCCAAGGTAAGAATCGACGAGTGTCCGCCTCCTTCATTAGGTAGATGATCGCCAATCAACTATGAGCATTCATCTTCCGAGGAGGATACATAACCCAACCCTCTGCTGGTCATATTGGTGGTTAATCTCGACATTCATCGCCTTGAGACTCGATCTTCACAAGCATCTTGACTTTGGTTTTGCATTTTGTTGCCAAGCCTATCAAAGACCCGACGCTTTGCGCTACATTCGACAACACCGGATTAGTTTGGAATACGGACAATGCGTGTCCACCGGGACTTCTATTTCGAGATTTACTTCACTCCCCAAAGACGATAGTACGACTCATCGCATGAATGTCGGAGCAACCCCTCGTGTGTTGGTAATGACTCGTGTATAATGTCATCGCTTCGACGAAAACGCCTCCTTCCGAGGATGAGCACATTATCAAAGGTTCCAAGAGTCACTGCCTCCATCGCCGCTTTTGCGAAGGAAGCCGTCGATGTATTCCCCGATTAGGGCAATCAACTCTTCCTTTTCTTCGGGGGCGTATTGTGATGTTAATGAGTTTAGGATGCTCTTCATTACCCATATTAACTTTGGACTACCTCGTCCTTAGTGGGGGTTCTCTTTGTTGAATCTATCGAGCTGTTCTTTGAGTTGATGGATCCATGGGTCTTCCCATGTTGGCCATAAGCATCTCCAATCTTGGCGTCGAATCCCAGCGAAGAATCGGACGGTGTCCGTCTCCTTCATTAGGTAGATGATGCGTCAATCAACTATGAGCATTCATCTTACGAGGAGGATACATAACCCAACCCTGCTGGTCATATTGGTGGTTAATCTCGACAATTCGCCTTGAGACTCCGTCTTCTTAGAAGCATCTTGACTTGGGTTTTGGCATTTTGTTGCCAAACCTATCAAAGCCGGCCTTCTTGGCTGGCAGATGCGGTTACATTACGACAACACATACGATTGGTTTGGAATACGGACAATGCGTGTCCATTGGAGGACTTCTATTCGAGATTTACGTACCCCGGCACGATAGTACGACTCGCCGGCATGAATGTGGAACAACCCCTCGTGTGTTGAGTGCGACTTCGCGAATATGTGTCATCGTCTTGACGGCGTCTCCTTCGAGGATGAGCCACATTATCAAAGGTTCCAAGAGTCACTTTCGTCTCCCGTTAGCCTTCGCGGCGAAGTTCGCGGGCTCTCGAACCCGATCCGAATTCGGTGAAGGCATTGCGGAATCTTCTTATCATGGTGGAGAGGGTAGGACCCCATCGCAGAGTGAGTTGGTGGGGCCTCTTGAGAGCCAAACAATCCTTGATGAAATTTTACCTCGATTATCGTTACAGCGGTAGGCTCTAACACCATTTTCTTGCTGCGGGATGCACAGCGAGTTGGAAGCGAGCCGAATGGATGGAGATCTGGATGAGATGTGGGAGGTGTAATCAAGTCACCGTGGCGGCCGAGCCTTAGTCCGAATCGGTTTGAGGTGGTGATTCTTGGCGTTTGACCTTCGTCAGAATCGTTGTTCGGATTCGGACTCCAAACTTGGCGCATTTTGGCGGCTTCTTGTCCACTTCTCCCTTCTTCTACATCAGGGCCTCTAAACTAGAGCGGGTGGTGTCTTGTAATGGCCTACGGATCACGTTCTTCAAGTGTTGATCGATTCGTTTGGCGGACCCAATCATTTGTTGGCGGCGGAGGAGTTGCCGTGCACTGATGAGTTCTTGACCTCTCACGGACTTGAATCCACTTTGTAGCGGATGGCATCGACTGATTCCGGGCCTTGGCGAACTCCAGCGTCGGGCTGGCGTGCGGAGGGAGCTCTCTTGAGAGCATATCGGCGGTGATCTCTGCGTAGATCCGGCGATCTTGGATCTTGGAAGGATACTTTGGTGCAACCCGAGCGGAGTTAAGATCCTCGCCTTAAAATTAGGGCCAGAGACCAGCGGATCTTTCTTGCGGCGGAGATCCTTACGGATGGGGAGGGCGACTTGGACAAGGGCGATAGTATGATACAGCGGAACCGGATCAACTTGGATTGATTAACATTTAGGCGGAATTATTACCCTACGAAGTTTTATTGTCGCTAGCAGTTAGCGGGAGGTCAAAGGCGCGGCCCCTTGCGAGTCGGCGGCGCCACAAATTTTTCCTATCGTCCTTGAGGCCTTTGACTTCTTCTTGACCCGGGATCGGATCGCGCTGCTCACATTTCAGACGGCTTCTTAATTGAAGCCGTTGGCTCTTATTAATTACCCGGACTTGTTGGCGGTAAAAGTCGGGATGATTGTCATTGATTTGAATTTGCTTACGGCTTCTTTGGCCTACTTGAAATTCAAAAGAAATGCCTTTTATTTTAAAGTACAATGAAAATCAAAAAGATTACAACTTTTATCCTTGGTGAACAAACACGAGGATCTGTTATATCGGATCACCAGCTTGCGTGGGTTCTTTGCTGTCTTAGGGGACTTATTGTGTCCGTGGACCACGGCGCAATTCAATCACGGTGTAAGCCGGGTTGCGGAACTTCTGAGGCGTAGGGGCTCGTTCCGAGAAGGAAGCGCTGGGGATCGCACTCACGAAGGAGAGGATCGCTGCGGGGATCACACTCACGAAGGAGAGGATGCGGGCGGGTGAGATCTACTAGGAGAAATCACGGCTATCCACGAGGTTAAGGCGAAGCTTAACCTAGAGGGTATCTGTAGTTCGACCGAGTTTGTTTACCTTCCGCCTATAGATCGGCGTCGGCGGACTTGAGCGCCCGGTGCTCGGAACCGTGCGTCGTAGATCTCGCGAGGGCTCTTCAGAAGTCCGCCAAAATCCAAACCAAAATCCCAAAAAATCCGACCCCCGGAAGCCTTGAAATCCCAGACCCGACTGAAGTGCCTCCTCGAAGATGACACCCCCCCTATTTATACAATGGAGGGTGCGGCTACCAGTGGCTCGGCCACTGGCGAGAAACCACCTCGGCGAGTGTGGCCAGGAGTGGCTCATGGCCGGCCCTCGACCATGCACCAGGGCCCGGCGAAGTGGCTTCGACCAGTGTGAAACCTCCCTCGACAAGTTGGCCGAAATTGTCGAGCACCTTGTGGCCACTGGTAGAGGTTTGGCGCCGGCGAGATCTTCTGCGGCGTTTTCGGCGTTGGCGTCGTTTCTCCGTCGATTCTTTGGTCTTGGGACTTAGTTTTGCTCGGTGATGTCGCCGTTGTGTTTGAGTCCGTGCGATCAACTTTGAGCTTAAGCGGCCCGTTTGCATTGGCCGGACTAAGTACGGTTGATTCCGTCTCGTCAGCGTTTGAGTTTAGTCAACTTCGACGCGTCGTTTCATTGGCTCGTATGTCTTGCCGACTCACTTCATGTGCTTTCGTCGACTTCGCTCCCAGCGTTTTGTGGCGTGATGCGTTTTCGCGGCGTCGGTTTGTCGAATGGATCGTTAGTTGCCAACCCACCGTCCACGAGTTTCGTTGGTCGCGATAAGTAATTTTTATGCCTACAAGCTGTCACCGAGCTATCCTTCCAAGTCGCTTGTCCCCTAGCGACATGGGGATGACCGACTATCGCCTTCCAACCGCTAGTCCCCGGACGACACGAAGCGGTACTAGTCGTCCTTCTAACCCGTTATCTATCATAACCTCTTCCAACCGGTCATACGCCTCTCCGGGCGATCGAAGCAAACCTAGCCTCCCTTTTTCTTAGCCATCCGTCCTCACGGGCGATCGCGAAGAAGCGGTACTAGTCGTCCCCTTTATGGAATTACTCTAATGGGCCTCGAGGCGTGCGAGTCGACCACCGAACTTCGGCTCCCTCTCATCTATGTAGTTCCCTCGGAATGGCGGTTATCGGTTATTGAACCTATCAACATCGCGGTAAATACTGCTTGCAGCCTTAACTCCTCCATCTCTCCCGGTATTTAAGGCACCTCGGACCCATCGGCTGGTAGCCGCCAATCCCATCATTAATGGCGAATAGGCCACACTAACCCTTAAATTACCCACAACTTGATACTGGCGAGAGGGGCTCGTTTCACGAAGGAAACGCTACTGGGGATCGTGACTCACGAAGGAGAGGATCGTCAGGGGATCACACTCACGAAGGAGAGGATCGCCGAGCGGTGAGATCTACTAGGAGAAATCACAGCTATCCCCGAGGTTAAGACTAAGCTTAACCTAGAGGGTATCTCAGAGTTCGACCCGAAGTTTGTTTACCTTCCGCCTATAGATCCGACGCCGATCGACTTGAGGTCACGCGTGCTCTGAACCGCAAGGCCGAGATCTCGCGAGGGCTCTTCGAAGTCCGCCAAAATCCAAACCAAAATCCCAAAATCCGACCCAGGAAGCCTTGAAATCCCGCACCGACCAAGTGCCTCCTCGAAGATGACACCCCCTATTTATACAATGGAGGGGGTGCCCGCCACCTTGGTGGCTCGCCACTTGCCGAGCCACCTCGCCAGGTTGGCCGAGGTGGTTCACCATGGTCGAGCCACCCGCCACTTGCCGAGGAGCACCCTACTTGTTGGTCGAGGTGTTCTACCGCAGCGGTAGCCTCCTCGTTGGCCGAGGTGGCTCGACCAAAGTGGCCGAGCCACCTTGGCCACTTTGGTCGAGGTTTATCGCCGGGCGCCGCTCTTGCGGCGCTTTTCCGGCAAGCCGCTTTCTCCGTCGATTCTTTGGTCTTCCGGACTTAGTTTTGCTCGGTGATGTCGCCGTTGTGTTTGAGTCCGTGTCTCGATCAACTTCGTGAGCTTGCGCCCGCTTGCATTGACGGACTATACGGTTGATTCCGCCTCGCCAACGCTTGAGTTTAGTCAACTCGCACGCCGCTTCATTGGTTTCAGATGTCTTGCCGACTCACTTCATGTGTTCGCCGACCGCTTCCACGCCGCTTTGTGGCGTGATGCGTTTTATGACGCCGGTTTGTCGAATGGATCGTTAGTTGCCAACCCACCGCCACGAAGTTTCGCTCGCACCGATAAGTAATTTTTATGCCTACAATCGTCTCGAGCTATCCTTCCAAGTCGCTTGTCCCCTAGCGACATGGGGATGACCGACTATCGCCTTCCAACCGCTAGTCCCCGGACGACACGAAGGCGGTACTAGTCGTCCTTCTAACCCGTTATCTATCATAACCTCTTCCAACCAGCCATCCGCTTCTCCGTGACGATGCGAAGCAAACCTAGCCTCCTTTTTCTAGCCATCCGCCTCTTCCTCGACGAGGCGGGCGGTACTAGTCGTCCCCTTTAACCGACATTTAATGGACGCCGAGAGGTCAGGCGAGTCGGCCACCCGCCTCAGCCCTCTCTCATCCTATGTAGTTCCCTCCACTTTCGAATGGCGGTTATCACGGTATTGAACCTATCAACATCGCAGTAAATACACCGACAGCTTTAACTCCTCCATCTCTCCGGTATTTAAGGCACCTCGACCCATGCGGCTACAGCCAATCCCATCCCATTAATGGCGAATAGACCACACTAACCCTTAAATTACCCACAACTTGATACTGTGAAGGCCACCCACCGTGAGTCGACAAAGAGGTGCTCACCAATCACCGCCTACACGTGGAAGAGAGGGTCGACTCATCGGTGATTTCTCACCCAATGAAAAGATGAAAATATCCCCACAACCCTAGGTATAAGTAGCAATATGAACAGCAAACCAAGTAAGTGATTTTCTCTGAGTAAATTTTCTCTCCCTATTTTTCCATCATCCATACTAACTTGACCGTCGGAGGAACCACTGGAGATCCCAACTCCGCCTCTTCCACAGGTGTTCTCTTGCTGTAGGTGAACCCCTAACCGAGCAAATACCGTGATATTAGGAGAGAAGGCGGACTCCGCTCTCTTAAAAGCTATACTCACACCGAGATTAGTGACTGTGATTATATACATCAATAGCGGGCAACAAAAGAAAAGATGAGCAAAGACAAGAACAAAAATAGTTCATCACTCATGGAAGTTAGACCATTATAAGGAACCATCGGCAACGACTCTCGCATTCGAAGAACGTTAAGAATAAATGTGTAGTTATATTAGTGCATTCTGAACTATGTACCATTATCTGTGAAATTTAACATATAGATGTTACATGTAAGAGTTTTTGTGTTAACTTTGTGAACTATAAACGCTATACAATACAGATTCAATTGTAGAAATTAGTTGTTACTTAAAGTCATTGATTTTAGAGATGGATCTATGTTTATTAAATTTCACGATACATGTAAAGTGTATAATTTAACTATTAAGTTCGAACATTCACTGCTAATATTGGTATTTGGTATCGACTTTAGGCATTACCCGTTAAGTTTCATTGATGGATATTAATTTTAGTGAATGCCTATTAAGGTAAAGGGCATAACTGTTAAGTTTTATCGTTGGTTGTTATTATTAATCATTGGATGTTAAGTTTAAAGTTTAACTATTTAGATTTAATATTAATGTTAATTTAAATAAATGGATGTTAAGTTAAAGACCATAACCGATAAGTTTTATTTGTAGATATTAAATATATGCAGCTTCTATTAAGTTTACGGTATAACTATTAAGTTTGATAAGTGGTTGTTAATACAATTTAGTAGTTCTTAATCTTAACTGATTTTATTTAATTATTATGAAAAAGGTTGGAGCTACTAAGAAATTAGGCCTACCACTAGTTTTAGTGCTTAATATGACTTTATGAAAGTACTTGAACCAAGGATAAAGCGGTGGCATTGGGATGCATAAACAAATGATGGAAGATTTGAGTATGAGGCTTAGTTGGATGAAAAAATTATAACTTATATATGTTTTATGTGACATATTTCTATGGTTGTTTTGTGGTATATGCTACATTGGTTGACCAATCGCACATTTGGTATTTTAACTGTATTTTGTAGGTGGTTTTGTTATAGTTAATAGCTATATATGATACTTAATATGAACATATTATAGTTAACATGTACTTGTTATAGTTAATAGCTATATATGATACTTAATATGAACATATTATAGTTAACATGTACTTGTTATAGTTAATAGCTATATATGATACTTAATATGAACATATTATAGTTAACATGTACTTGTTATAGTTAATAGCTATATATGATACTTAATATGAACATATTATAGTTAACATGTACTTGTTATAGTTAATAGCTATATATGATACTTAATATGAACATATTATAGTTAACATGTACTTGTTATAGTTAATAGCTATATATGATACTTAATATGAACATATTATAGTTAACATGTACTTGTTATAGTTAATAGCTATATATGATACTTAATATGAACATATTATAGTTAACATGTACTTGTTATAGTTAATAGCTATATATGATACTTAATATGAACATATTATAGTTAACATGTACTTGTTATAGTTAATAGCTATATATGATACTTAATATGAACATATTATAGTTAACATGTACTTGTTATAGTTAATAGCTATATATGATACTTAATATGAACATATTATAGTTAACATGTACTTGTTATAGTTAATAGCTATATATGATACTTAATATGAACATATTATAGTTAACATGTACTTGTTATAGTTAATAGCTATATATGATACTTAATATGAACATATTATAGTTAACATGTACTTGTTATAGTTAATAGCTATATATGATACTTAATATGAACATATTATAGTTAACATGTACTTGTTATAGTTAATAGCTATATATGATACTTAATATGAACATATTATAGTTAACATGTACTTGTTATAGTTAATAGCTATATATGATACTTAATATGAACATATTATAGTTAACATGTACTTGTTATAGTTAATAGCTATATATGATACTTAATATGAACATATTATAGTTAACATGTACTTGTTATAGTTAATAGCTATATATGATACTTAATATGAACATATTATAGTTAACATGTACTTGTTATAGTTAATAGCTATATATGATACTTAATATGAACATATTATAGTTAACATGTACTTGTTATAGTTAATAGCTATATATGATACTTAATATGAACATATTATAGTTAACATGTACTTGTTATAGTTAATAGCTATATATGATACTTAATATGAACATATTATAGTTAACATGTACTTGTTATAGTTAATAGCTATATATGATACTTAATATGAACATATTATAGTTAACATGTACTTGTTATAGTTAATAGCTATATATGATACTTAATATGAACATATTATAGTTAACATGTACTTGTTATAGTTAATAGCTATATATGATACTTAATATGAACATAAGAAATTTTTGTTTGGGTTGAAAATTGGGAATTTTAGGAAGATGGTATAAGACTATGGTGTAATATTTTATGTTTTCTCCTTTTAGAGGGGTAGATAGCTAAACATGTTAACTATATCAAGCATCGCTTAACTATATCCAATATCCGTTAACTATATCAAGCATCTGTTAACTATATCAAGCATCGCTTAACTATATCCAATATCCGTTAACTATATCAAGCATCGCTTAACTATATCCAATATCCGTTAACTATATCAAGCATCTGTTAACTATATCCAATATCCGTTAACTATATCAAGCATCGCTTAACTATATCCAATATCCGTTAACTATATCCTCACTATTTAGGAAAATTTATGCCAAAGCCCAAAAATTAAAACATCATGTGGCCCAACCCCTCCTATTATTTCCATTGTGCATTGGCCCCAAATACAATGGGTTTTGTGGTTCGACCCTCATTTACGCCTTGAGGAAAAAACTGAAATCTTCCAAAAATACCCTCTTCTTCTTTTTCTTCTTCGTCTTATGCTTCTTCTTCATCTCTCTCTCTCTCTCTCTCTCTCTCTCTCTCTCTCTCTCTCATGGAGACCACAATCATGGTAAGATTTCTTCGTTCTCTCCACCCACTAAAAGGCCTCATCATCTCTCCATTCTCCCTCTCTCTAAATCATTCTCTCCTACCTTGACCAGCCTGCTCCTTTCTGCTACTCCTACCTCCTCTGCTCCTCCTCCCTCCTAATCCTAACCTTCACAGCTTCACCTCCATCCTCTCCTTCTACTCTCTCCACCATCAAAAAAGCACATACCCGTACTCAATTCAAGACCCAACACCTTAAATCTCGTCCTCCTCCCTAGCTCCATCATTTGTGTGGCCATTCTTGCTCCTCCTCCTTCCCATCCTCCTTCCCTTCCTTAAACCTAACATCGACATCCCCCGGCGTCATTGTTACAAGTAGCACCGGCGAGAAGGGAGGTGAAGTCCGTGATGAGGGAGAATGAGATCGTTGGAGAAGAGGGAAGGGAAGGAGGAAGAGTAGACTTTGAGGAGAAGCTATTGAATTGGGTTTGGGTTTGAGTTTGAAGCATGGAGCAGTAGAGGGAGAGGGCTTTGGATTTGGGTATGGATTTGATTGAGGATTTAGGTGGGGATTTGATTAAAGTGTTTGGGAAAGGGCTTGTAAAGAAGCAAAATTTAGCATTTAGGCTAGTTCATGTCAAGGACATGTACTTCAAGTCCGGATGATAGTTGAATGCAGTGTTTGATAAAATGCCGCACAAGAATGTTATTGCTTGGAGCTCTACGATGCTATTGAAGCCTGAATAATTAAAAGAAGGAGCTCAGATTGCTATGGTTTTTTTACTTTATTTTGTTGGTCATTCATAGGATATAAGAGATATTGTGGAGAGGATTAGTCTTTATTTGAAATTTTATTATCTGAGAGGTCATTTTGTTAGCTTGGGAATTATATGTAGTCTGTACATTAATGCGTTGGTAGTTGAGAAATAAAAGCTTACATACAAAAATGTTCATTTGAATTAATGGATGTATGGTGATTATTTACGAACATAAGAAATTTTTGTTTGGGTTGAAAATTGGGAATTTTAGGAAGATGGTATAAGACTATGGTGTAATATTTTATGTTTTCTCCTTTTAGAGGGGAATTAGTAGATAGCTAAACATGTTAACTATATCATTCTTGTTAACATTTTGAAGTACCTATTAAGATTGTAGCATATCTGTTAAAATTAGGCCATATCTGTTAACTAAACCAAGTGTCTGTTAAGTTTATATTATGACTGTGAGGGTTATGCAATACATGTTAAACTTACCTCTTACTGTTAAGGTTATGCCATACATTAACTTTTATGGTGTACATGTTAAGCTTATACTATAACTATTAACTTTATAATTGTAGTGTATATTTTATTAATTTTGATTTAAATGTTCATAATTGTAGTGTATATTTTACTAATTTTTTATTTAACTGTTAAGCTAATTTTACTAAGTGTACTATTAAGCCCTTAAAAGAGTTATGAGCCTTTTCTTTATCCCATCACAGTATGAGAAGCGTAGTGTACCAAAAGATGAGATCGAGATATTGCCACCAATTACTACTAAAAGGAAGGGAAGAAATAGGACAATACTATATCAAGTGTTGATGTAAAGATTTAGAGTTGGTTGTCGGTGTTAAAACACGAATACTAAGCGTATCGGCTTGGATATAATACTAATTAGTATCTATTGAATATATTTTATATCATTAACTATGTTAAGTATATGTTAACTATATCAAGCATCTGTTAACTATATCCAATATCATTAACTATATCAAGCATCGCTTAACTATATCCAATATCATTAATAACATCTAGTATTATGTTGACTATATCATGTATTTGTTAAACTTTATCTGCTCCTATTTAATATGAAGTAATTGCTAATATCTATCTGTTAAAATTCAAGGTTAATTCATATATCTAACATCTATTTGTTAAAGTTAATTAGTAATCCATATAGTTAACAACCAATGGGTAACCTTAACAGCCAATTGGTAAACTTACTAAGAAATGGGTAGACTTAACACTCAGAATTAACATTCATTGTATAAACTTAAAAGTTATGCTATAAACTTAACATCCAACGAGTAAAGTTAACACCAGTTAGGTAAGATTCAGAGCTAATCTTTAATAGTTCATAATTAACCCGTACAATTATATGTTTCTCTTGTTTTGACATTTACATACACACAACTACACGACGAGATCTCCATGACATTTTCTTTACATTTTCTTTGTACATGACCTATTACTATCACAGTCTAAGAAACCACATCTCTCTTTGACATTTTATCAAGCACTTTACAAGCAATCTCCAAACTGCCACATAGCATGTACCCTTTTAACATACTACTCCAAGAAACCAAATCTCACTCATACATTTTAATCAAAAATAAACTGTTAAGATCCAATCTACCACAAAGAAGTAAAATCACAAATAATCCAATCATGAAATTTGTTTGAGAGAAATAGTAGAGGGGAGAGGAGAGGAGGTCGTAGGGAGAGGAGAGGAGGTCGTAGGGAGAGGAGAGGAGGTCGTAGGGAGAGGAGAGGAGGTCGTAGGGAGAGGAGAGAGGAGGAGGAGTTTGATAAAGGAGATGATGGTATCGGCCATCATGTGGAAGAGTTTAGAGGAGGAGAGAGGAGGTCGTAGGGAGAGGAGAGGAGGTCGTAGGGAGAGGAGAGGAGGTCGTAGGGAGAGGAGAGGAGGTCGTAGGGAGAGGAGAGGAGGTCGTAGGGAGAGGAGAGGAGGTCGTAGGGAGAGGAGAGGAGGTCGTAGGGAGAGGAGAGGAGGTCGTAGGGAGAGGAGAGGAGGTCGTAGGGAGAGGAGAGGAGGTCGTAGGGAGAGGAGAGGAGGTCGTAGGGAGAGGAGAGGAGGTCGTAGGGAGAGGAGAGGAGGTCGTAGGGAGAGGAGAGGAGGTCGTAGGGAGAGGAGAGGAGGTCGTAGGGAGAGGAGAGGAGGTCGTAGGGAGAGGAGAGGAGGTCGTAGGGAGAGGAGAGGAGGTCGTAGGGAGAGGAGAGGAGGTCGTAGGGAGAGGAGAGGAGGTCGTAGGGAGAGGAGAGGAGGAGGAGGGGGAGGGAGTTTGATAAAGGAGATGATGGTATCGGCCATCATGTGGAAGAGTTTAGAGGAGGAGAGAGGAGGAGGAGGAGGAGGAGGAGGAGGAGGAGGAGGAGGAGGAGGAGGAGGAGGAGGAGGAGGAGGAGGAGGAGGAGGAGGAGGAGGAGGAGGAGGAGGAGGAGGAGGAGGAGGAGGAGGAGGAGGAGGAGGAGGAGGAGGAGGAGGAGGAGGAGGAGGAGGAGGAGGAGGAGGAGGAGGAGGAGGAGGAGGAGGAGGAGGAGGAGGAGGAGGAGGAGGAGGAGGAGGAGGAGGAGGAGGAGGAGGAGGAGGAGGAGGAGGAGGAGGAGGAGGAGGAGGAGGAGGAGAGGAGGATTTAAGGAGAGGATTGAGTTGGAATGAGAAAGAGAGAGAAATATCTCACCTTGTTGTGATCTCTATGAGAGAAACAGAGAAAGAGAAAAAAGAGAGATAGTGAGGAAGAGTGAGGGGTATTTTTAAAATTTTTAGGGGGTTTTTTTTGGGCAGTGTGTATAGGGGCTAAATCACAAAAAACCATTGCATTTGGGAGCAATATACAATGAAAATAATACGGAGGGCTAGACTATATGAAGTTTCTATTCTTGGGGCTTTGACATAATTTTTCCCTCTATTTATCTAAAAGTATAATATACATACAAGAACATTAATTTAATCACATGCATTGCACGGATAACAACTAGTTTACCCAAAAAAAAGAACCTGAAGTTGACACCGCATCTGCTTGGCTTTTATGAACTCTCTAATTGCTCCTTTTTTCCTCCTTTTAAAATTCCTTAACTGCAATAAGATTTGACATTCTGGCAGGCCAAATTAAATAACAACTAAAAATTAGTGAAAGATAGCAGCTGCCAACGCTTGCAATTGGGAAGAGAAGTGACACTGCAACCAAATCAGAGACTAAATATGCAAAGCAAAGTATAGACGTCTTTAATTAATAACGCTAATTAAGCAGTTGAATGAAGTGAACAAAAGAGAGTAGGTTAAAAGGGATATTCAAAAGATGAGTTGGAAAAGAATGGTCAACCCGAATCCCAAAAAGAAAGAGTACATTTTTCAATGCAAAACTTAGGAAATTTGTAAGAAAATATTACCAATTATTTTTATTAAAAAATCATAAAGTTTTTACTAAACTATCATAACTAACAGACATTTTATCCTTAATATCTTTGCGTAACTTCTTTCAAAAAGTTCCGCGGTACTATAAAATTACCATAAACTTTTTTTATAAGAAAATCTATCACAAACTGTCAAATCTAGCAGAAAACTAATATGTACTATCAAAAGATTACTTTAATGGCGGTTTTTTATTCATCACTTTTTCTTAACATTTCCAATATGAGATGAATATTCACACACGAAGTTCTTAACAAATAATACTGTAATTGAGGCCAATTACGACTATATCTTGGATATTTCCTCTAAATCAACTTGAACAACTTGAACTATTCGAATATTTCTTGATCAGATTGGATCTGAGTTCGACTTATATACTCATAAGAATTTTATTAGCGATCTCATGAGTCTTGATTAATTACTTAAGGATATTTGTGTTGTTATGGTACCTTAATACACATGGATTAAAGTTCAATCTAGGGAGAACGTGTAATTTAAATTATAATCTGCCACAAGATTGGAAGTTTCTTAAATACACGCTGTCACTAATCCAATGGAGTTGCCTGTTTTGTCTATGCATGAAGTGTTAGCTGAGACAATATAATCCATTACTTGGGTATTTGCTCAGAGATTAAGACGAGGCAAGGTGGAGACAATTAGGACTATATTGAGTTTATTTCAGTTTCACAATTTCAATTACAAGTGTGAATTTGATAGAGTAAAGCAGAAAAACATCGAGATTTAGTTTTACGTTGAGACTACGGTTAGATGGATATACATGATTTTATATGTTTTTGTCCATGATTGAATTGGGTTAATCCACAGATGTATCGTGAAACCAAATTATACCAATTTGGATCCTCTCCAGTCTCCACTACAAAAAAATTAATAATGAAGAGACCATTACTTTTTAAGCCCAAATGTTAATTATCTAATGAGTGATTATGATATATTCTAAAATCTAACACGTAGCGTACTCGTGTGTATTGCACTCATTTCTAAATTGCACTCAAAGAAAAAAATCATAACCACTCACTAGATAATCAAATGTTGTGATTAAGTAGTGGTCTCAGCACTATTTTTTATATAGTGAAGAGGATTCCAAAATTTTACCAATCCAATAGCATCCCAAACTTAATAGAACATAATACATACTCCTACATCCTAGGCTAATTTTGAACTTATTTTGAAGAAATGAATGAAATAAATAAAGCTAATTGATTAATGACGCAGCACTAAAAAAGTCTACGTTCGCTTTCATTTTTATAAGGGAAGTGACATGTAAACAAACTACCAACGCTCATCATTAATAAAACTCCATTAGCTACGACTATGTCCCATTAACCTTTTTTTTTGTTGAAAATAATAAACTTATCCAAATAGATTTTATTTTGACGTGCGGGTATTAAATGTCGTGTCAGTAACGATAGTGGGAAGAGTAGTGATAAATGTACTACACATATTACACTATTTTTGCATTACCACTCACAAAGAGTGGAATTATGATGACTCACCACTATAATTTTTAAGTGGTGAGTCAACATGATCCTAACATTTTTGTAAATATTAATGTCAAAATAGTATAAGGGGATTAGTACACTGAGACCCCCATGCACTTAAGTCTGGGTGTTGCCTAATTGGGTGCCTGGATTGTTTGTCTTTAGCTAGCTGGAGAACAGTAGGCGGCACGGGCATCTAACGTGCGACTGCCACAATAATGCTTCGGCGTCACGCTTTGCGTGCGTGTAACGGAGGCATGATTATTGCTTTTTTTTTTTTTTGGCTTACATGATTATTGTTCTTATATGTGCAACCGATTACATTTCATTCAATCATTGTTTCTTCCTTTATATATTCGTCTCTCAATTCATGTTTACTTTAAAATAGATATATCAAACATGTATTTGTGAAGTAATATTTGCACCACCAAAAGCAATTAATAACTTTTTTCATCATTTATGATGTGACCTTTTTCTCGGATCTCCATATAGTTCATGTGTTGCACGATTACCGGCTGATAATATTAATTTTTTTGTCTTTTTTTCTTTGACTTTTCCCCCTCTTTGTGCGTGAAAGTTTTTTCTTTTTTTCACTCATGATAAAATTCTATGCATTTTTCATGTAAATAGGGTTTTAAAAGGCTTTTTCGGTATTAGTCCCTTACATTCTTAGTAATTTGATATTAGTCCCTTAAATCTTTATATTTGATATTAGTCCCTTAAATCTTCATTATATGTTGGTATAAGTCCTTCTCTAAGGGTTAGGGTTAAAAACAGTAAACCACGGTTGGGTTAATCCTAATCATGACTGGCTAGTTATGAGAATACCCCAGATACTAACAAATTGGGTGAGAAGAAGAAAGGCAAAATGAGTTTGGGTTGTTCTAAATTGTTATGTGTTTTTTGGGGGATGGGTTTGGGTTTGTTCAGTGAGGGTCAAAAATGTCAATTTATGGATAGGAGTTAGACATAACGGAATATTCCCCTTATTTATAACTTCAACTAACCATAGGGACTTATATCAACACAATATAAGGATTTGAGGGACTAATATCAAAATATAAAGATGTGAGGGACTAACATCAAATTACTAAATACGTAAGGGATTAATATTGAAAAACACCCCTAAAAAAAAGAAAAGTGAATGTTTAATAACAAACAAGTCAAATGTATGAATGCAGCTAACCTTTTTCAATTAATACTCGCATACCAAAATATTTGACATGTCTAAGTAATCATCCAATGAAGTTCTATTAAATGATGGATAAAATAACTAGCTTACTCTTAAAGTATTTGTGACTCTCGAGTTTCTCTTTAAATTATTAATTTACCTATTTTGTTCATCAAATTATGTTTGTGGTTTTAATATGGTGATTTTGTGAGTATATAGTTAAATATTTAACAAGTCAATGACGTAACAATGTTTTTTTTTTCATTTCTTATAATGTTTTGATCATTAAATTACATGTAATTTTTAAGTGTTAAATAATAATTAAAAAACCATTACAAATAAACAAACTAAAAACCAAAAAAAAAAAAATAGCGAGACAAGTGGCTGGCCCATCATAGTATGGCGTGTCTCGTTTGTTTATGAACCCGCGAGCAGGTTGGGTCGAGCTCTATGCTCAAAAACAAGCGATAAAAAATGACCCATTGGTCCCATTGTGAGCCACGAGCTGGCTTGCCCCGCCCCTG
Organism: Asparagus setaceus; assembly: GCA_012295165.1. Classification (NCBI taxonomy): domain Eukaryota; kingdom Viridiplantae; phylum Streptophyta; class Magnoliopsida; order Asparagales; family Asparagaceae; genus Asparagus; species Asparagus setaceus. The sequence goes on along the minus strand of CM022706.1, from coordinate 49,558,558 downwards.
GGCTCGCACAGGCCAATCCTCGCGGCGAGCCAGCATTGTCCCATAGCCCACCTGATCTCATTTTGTGGCTAATGTCGTTATTGCCATCCTCCATTACTGACTTTTTTTATCATCAAATAGACAACAACATTTCTCCTTCCATTATCATCTCGAGTTATTACAGAATTATTAGGTTAAACTCATTTCCCCATAATCATTGCATCTTCAAAGGATCCATTTGATCTACATAACAAAATTACCCCTAATTGTTTTTGTCATTTGCCTAGGTTGGCAAAAGAAAAAATATAACAAAATTTTAGAAGGAAGTTTTCCTCGATCATCTTTGTCTCTAGTTAAAGTCAACGAGTCCCTAAAGCTTTGTCATAATAGTAATTAGATAGCAATGATCCTAACAGAATTACTTTGTTTTTAGCTAAGAACTATATAATATCAATATGGGCAATTGTAAATAATTAAAACATGGATGATGGATCTCGAGGACTATCCTTTAATCACCGTTAATTTGGCCAATTAAGGTCTGCAATTGAGTTAGTCCCAGGATCTCAGTAGCCGCTCATTAGTATGCAGCGTTCACGACGACGTGGCCCAGCCGCTCATTAGTATGCAGCGTTCACGACGACGTGGCCCAGACTTTGATTGCTTTGAAAACGAGGAGAGAGTTATTGGAGAAAGAGAACGAGTAGACGTTAAGGAAACGGAGCCGTACATAGATATTGAGTATCCTCACATACTTATATATTGAGTATCCTCGTCAACTCATTAGTCAACATCTTATTCTCTTGTCACATTTTAACACATATATATATATTCCTCAAGAGTAGGGGTGGGCGTGGGCCGGGCCGGTTCAGACCCGTGACTCGACCTGCCGGGTTCAAGGCCGGGACGGGCTTGACCAGGGCCCGGCCAGGTCAGAGTGGGCCGGACCTACTTCTCTGATCCCGGGTCTGAGACTGAACCCAGCCTGACCCACGACCAGCCTATGTGCGGGCCGGGTCTAGCCCGGCCCATGGCCCGTGGGTCGTGCGCCGGCCCATGAGTTTTTCATCCAACTTTTTTTCCCATTTTTTTTACCATTTTAATTATATTAAACTTGTATTTACAATTATAAAATTATTTCTAATTTATCTTTTAGTAATTTGAAATTGTATTAAACTATTTTTAAACTTATATTAAACTTTTTAATCCTTCCAAGTAAATAGCAGCGAGCTTAAAGATTGCTGCTTTGTTTCTCAATGGCCTAAAAGGCCCACGAGCTAAAAATCCATGGCCTTTTAGCTTTGTTGGCAGCTAGCTGCAAACCCAAAGTGCTAAAGGAACAATTAGCCTAACCAAAAAATATATTATTGGCCGGGGCAGGTTGGACCGGGGCGGGTTGGACGTGGGCCGGGCCAGCGTGGACCGAGCCTACTTCTCTGATCCCGGGTTTGGGGCTGAACCCAACCCGACCCGTGACCCTGGTATATCATGAACCGGGTTGGGCCAGGCCTACTACGAGCCTGCCTGTCGCGGACCCATGAGCGGGCCGGGTCACGCTACTGGTCGACCTACCACACTCAACCCTACTCAAGAGTAGGGAAAACAAAAAAAAAAAACTAAAACACACACACACACACACACACACACATATATATATATATATATATATATATATATATATATATATATATCACAGACAAAAATTTGTCAAATCATTCTTAGCCCTTTTGCATAACTTTGTGATTTGTATCCAATTTTTATTTCTTTGGGTTATTTAGATATTAGTAGCTCAAATCTTCAGTAATTTCATATTAGTCCCTCAAATTAGGGAAATTGTTCAAAAATCCCTCCAATTTTAAAGTTCTTGCAACTTGGTCCCTCAGTGACAAAAAACACTCCCCTCCTTTTCTAACTTGATTTTGTAAATCTCTAAACCCAACTCGAGTTCTATCCCTCTATACTCCTACCTTTAATCATCTCCCCTCGTTGCTAGCCTACTCCTCCTACTCTTAACCCATCAAAATCAATCCAAATTACCTACCATCTCCATCTCAATGCAATGTAGCAGAGAGAAGAGCCTTTTCTGAATCTTGAACAAAGGGTAAAGAGGGGTTCAGAGAGAGGAGGAGACTGGCAATGAAGGGGCTGGTTGAAGGTGGTTGAGTTGGGGGCTGCATAGAAAGTTAGGCTTAGGATTTAGAGGATTTGGAGAATGGGTATTTTGGTCATTGGGGGACCAAATTGCAAGAACCTTAAGATTTGAGAGACTTATAAGCAATTTCAAAGATTTGAAGGACTAATATAGAATTATTGAATATTTAAGATACTAATGTCCAAATAACCCAATTTCCTTTTGTCTTATAGCTTCTTTGTTCCGGCAATAGCTCCATAAAAAAGATGGTAAGAACGAATTAAAAGTGACAAAGTCGTAATACAGAATTCTATTCTTTTGGCGAGAGGAATTTAATCTTAATTTATATATATGTAATGAAGTTGCAAAAAAAAAACCCCCTCATAATTGGAAAGAAGAGAATTTAGCATAATAAAAATTTCTATGATTCACCATAAAAAATTGTTAGTACGCTATGAAAAAACACAAGGTTCGGGAGAACTGGATTTTTATTTTGAATCATGAAGTTGTATCTTTACAAAGATTATCTATAGACCCTCTAAGTCCAAGGTTCATGGCCCACATCTTTATGCAAATAAGCCCAAGCCCAAGCCCAATTCCAAATGTATAAAGATAATTGGAACTAAATAAGTTATATAGAGGATTAATTGGAATTAGGTACTATTAACCCAATTTCCTTTTGTCGTTTACTTCACAATGACAGTGGGATTAGGACAAGAGGTGGGATTGAGATTAGGTGGGATTGGGACTAACGATTCCATCCAATGTTTACTTCGCCTAATCGCAATCCCACCTCTTGTCCCAATCCCACTATCATTTTGAAGTAAATGATCTCGATATCCCCATAACTAAAAACTTCCTTCCCATTATTTTACTTTTTCTAACTGTTTGATCAAATATTCAATTTTGTCAACTGTAAGTAGTTCTATCAAATTTTCTTGTCTAAGTATGGGACTAAGCTTCCTTGCTATGCACAAGGTTCTAATCTTGCATGGCTACAAAAGAAAGTTGGAATGATTCATCTTCAACCACGAGCGCTGATCCCAACCCTCGACGATGATCGCCGCTGGCCCCACCTCCGACTCCGCCGCCTCCGCGATTGCAGCGCCGCTCCCTCCGCCTCCGGCGCCTCCGTCTCCTCCGCCGCCGGCGCCTCCGTCCTCTTCGTTCCAAATCCCTCGCCCAATCTCGATCCACCACCGCCTCTACGACTTCGCCATGGAGAGCTAGGGCACTGGAGAAGGAGATCGAGATGGCCGAGATGGAGAGAAATTTCAAGATAGAGAGAGATTCGAGAGTGAGATCGAGGGAGAAATCGAGTTCGAGAGAGAGAGAAGCTCGAGAAAGAGATCGCGGGAGCGAGAGGGACTCGAGCAGTGGGTTCCCATGGGATTAGGATCGGCTAATACCAAGGGGTAACTAGGGATTGTTTGGTACCTGTTTTGGGTACCTAGTCCAGATCCCAATCCCAGGTTGATCCCAATACTTGAGTGAAGTAAACATGGGATTAATGTCTAATCCCAGGACTATTAATCCTAATCCCAGTAATAAGGTGAAGTAAACGCTGCCTTAGTTAAGGATTGCGATTGCCTTTTTCAAGCTTTAAATCCATAACTCTTGGAAGCCATCAAGTATAGATTTACCCCCTAGGTCTCCTAGCCCCATTAGCTATAATAGTAATACTATGGTCTTTTTTAACCAGTGCACTAAGAGGTCTCCGATGTACACGATGAAATAGCGATATAGCAACTTTTTGCAACAAACTTTTGCCAAAAAAACAATTTATTAGAACTCTGAACGTGAAACTAGATAAGTGTTCCTCAAATGCTTTCATCCTCTCACTAAATCTTGCACGCTTCTGCTGGTGACAAGTTCACACCTTGGATAAAATTAAGAAGAGAAAATGTTACCAAATAAATTTAAAAAAAAGGAAAAAAGAAAAGAAAAAGAAAACGTATCTACATTTATTTCTCTGATGTTAAGAAACTCTCATACTGAGATCCTCTGAGGGCTTTACGAACAGCACTCCAGTTCCGCACCATTTGAGACAAGGGTCTTGTATGTATCTTTACATGACCACTATGCAAAGGTTCCCTTGGTACATGGAGAAAATCCATAACTTCATTTAACTTTTGCTGCACATAATAAGAAGATATTTGTGAATTATATTATCACTGAAATACAAGAGTAATATATGTGGTTAAATGTATTATATATTTATTCGCACACACAAATAAATAAGCTAATCTTTTTTACCTGTGCTGAAAATGATTTAAAAGACAAAATTAGGTCCATAAACAATATTATATCAAACTTATGCAGACGATAGGTTTACAAACATTTAGTTATACAACAAAAATAGATGATATTTAATCATAATCAATTGATCAAAACATTTATGATATTTGGATTTTTAACTAATAAAATCATTATGATGTTCACCTGGAAATTAAGCTAATTCATTAAAAAAATAGACTCAACAAAAGCTTTGGATGGCCGGTTGTTGGCATTTGGGAGTAAATCTGGTTTTAAGCGGGAATGATGAAGATTGAGCTTTAAATTTAAACCACATCCCTGTCCTACAACCTGTTTGCTCAAAACGTTAAGCTAATGGATGATTGATCAACGATGTAATTTTCTTCGGGAAATTTGTTTACATATTATGACCATATACTCTGTCTTAGTGCCTAATTAAGCAATTGTTAACACTAGCAACAATAGTTTCAGGGAAGAAAAAGTTTCACCACTACCAAAAAGAGAATGCAAATCCTAACCATCATCATTTCAAGCCAATTAAAGAAAAACTAAAGCAGTTTTTGTGGGAGCTCACTGTGTTATTCTGAATAAGATCCTCATAGTAGAGAAACATGCTGCGGATGCCCTTGAAGTGCCCTACAGCTTCATTAGCGATGTCAAATTCACGTTTCAGTCTTGCAACCAAGTTCCTGGGGTTAAGCTTCGGCTTGTAATTTGCTAATATATCTGCCTGCAAAAACCCCAATAATTTTCATGGACTTGCATAAGGAATTTAATATTAGAAATTGGGTTCTTTGTACATATATCGCTTAAATCATGCATATTTGCAAAAATGCCCTCCAAATCGTTAACTTTGGCAAAAATACCCCCAACAAATCATCAACTTTGTTGGATGTGGTGAGTAAAATTTTGACTACTTATGTTACTATTTTTATATTGCAGCTACAAATTAGCATATCAAAGTTTGATAATTTGTTTATTTGGGGAGTACTTTTTCTCTTCCAAAGTTTATATTTGGGGTGGTTTTGCAAATACAAATGTTTTAAGGAGTATATATATAAAAACCCTTAAATATTTTACAAACAGGTGGTTAGACTTTCAAAATATGAGACTTTTACCTCTTGCTTCGAAATTACATGAGCCTTATGTGTTCCATTAAGTAGTGTAGGATCCTGGTCATTTGCTAGTAAAGAGATCATGCGGCGTAGTTGATTTCTTCTAAATAGGAAGATCACTAACACCCCTTTTTGTTTGAAGTAGTTGAAAACCTCTCTTCTGTGCTCCATGAGGCCCTGCAATCCCCATGACGAGTGTTTAAAAGAAAACCTATGATTTGAAGATATTTTTTGTGTACAGATCAACAACATATACCATGATGTAGATCATTAAATTAAGAATCCAAGTAACTGATCTTGATCTTAATAGTGCAATATCCTTCAACACAGAACGTGGTTAGTTTGAGTTTTTAAAGCCTAGAAACAATCGAACTTGCAATTATAGATCGTCTATTTAATCCAACTAAGTGCACAAGAAAATCTTTTGTAGAAAAATTAGATTTAGATCATACTCAATAATCTAGGTAGACTATTTAAATTGTAAATTATGATTTCATAACTGCTACCACAGAGGTTAAATCTTATTGATAAAGATCCGAGTCAAACTCTGCACATATGCATCTTATATCCATGCACGGACATACACATGTATGTTATATAATATTGATAATTGAAAATCAATATAGAATCTAGAAATTTTGAGGCCTCTCACCACCACATTGCACCACTTCATGTCTTCATCAACCTAAAGTTTGTCACTAAAAAGAAAAACTATAAACTTAGAATTCATCTATGAGAGAGTTTGAGATCATTGATCTCATCTGTGTAATATGTAATCTCTCATCTGATTAGTGAAGATTTAATTGCTTCTTTTGGACGTAGGAGTTTCTTCAAACCACTTAAATTTTTGTGTTTGTGATTGTTGATTCTTTTCTCTGATTGTTTGGCTTCTTGCTTTGTAATCGTGATTTCAGTTGTAAATATGCAATATCCATAACAAATCGTTATTAAAGCTTGGTTTGTTTATTTTATCAAGATCAAGATGACATACAAAATATTAATATCAACAAGTTCACCGGAAAAACCAGTTTCAGTGTCTGGAGCATGAAGATGCGAGCTTTGCTGAAGTAAAAAGGAATCTAGACGCCGATGACTGGGAAAAAACCAGAGAAGATGGAACTAGTAGAGTACGACGATTAGGAGATGAAGGCATATGCCAAGATTCAGTTGTGCCTATCCGATGAGATACTATGCGAGGTAGAAACTGAAGAACAAGCTGTAGGTTAATAGGCGAAGTTGGAGAAAATTTAAATGACAAAGTCCTCTCCAACTAAGTACTTGTCTAAAATCATAAAGATTAGCCTTGAGAATTCAAGAATCACATGAACTTTATCATGAATCACAAATTACATAAAGATGAATTAATCCTAATGCAGAATGCTACTTTCAGTAAGTCAGTAACGATTTTAATAATTGCAATAAACTTGCACAAGCATATATCTCCCTGTATATATCACATATAGTAAAGTTCAATCAAATGAGCATATAACTTTAAGCAAATTACCTGATTAAGCATCCATTTGAAGCCCACAGCTGACGTGCATTGACTCCTAGCAGCAGTATGTTCCATTTCAAGATTATAAACTCTGTCCAATTGCCTTGCAATGAGTGATGCATTAGCGCACATTTTTCTATCAAGAAATATCTCCCCGTTCGAGCTAATATTAATATGACTGTTCAACAAACTCTCCAACCACTTGGTTCCTGACCTTTGACTCGACATAATAACAAAAAAGCGAACTGGAGTGCATGCACACTCTCTCCTGCAAATATAAAAGATTTTATTATAATCATGAAGGAATTAAAAGAACACCTGTTTGCAAAATCTGAAATGTTTGAAAGCTTACAATTACCTTCTATAGTTTGTGGGTACTGGAAAGTGGAGATAAGGAATCTCTGATTGAGGTACTTCAGGATCTAGTACGCATTGTGGTGGCTCGACCCTCGCCATTTTGGGCTTGACCAGGACTGTGGTCTTATTCAAATGAATATTAATGCTACGATCATAAGTCTGTTGATCCTTTGGTGGATTAATCTGAATCTTTGGTTGCTCTGAAGTAACAATTGCCGAGACATTAGAATGGGGTTCTACCGGTTTTGTCTCTGTCGGTTCTTGATTTATGTGAATCTCTGTTTGGTTCAATCTAATACTAGAATCATAAGAGTGTTGTCCAATCGTGTTTGTGCTTTTGGTTTCTTTTTGAGCCAAACCAACAATTTTCTGATTATAAGTATAAGTCTCCACTGGCTTAGCTCTTATAATTTCTAGCTTTGTCTGGGTCACTGGTTGCTCCAAAGTAACAGGTCCAGGAGCAGAAGGATATCCTTCTCTTCGATTCGTCCTCCGGAGTTCAGGCTTGATTTGGTACTCTGTTTGCTTAACAGATAGATTATGTTCCTCTATTGGTTTCTCAGGATCGTACTTATGTTCCTCTATTGGTTTTTTCTTCATTAGTACTTCTCGTGTGATCTGGTCCTCTGTCTGCTTCAAACCAACAAGCATAGCATCATAAGAATATTTTTCCAGTGGTTTGGTCCTCTTTGTTTCATGCTTGATATGGATCCTTGTTTGTTTTAAACAAATAGAGGATATATAAATACTGCACATCATAACCACGGCTAACATAATCATCCTCAATGTGCTGGGAGATCTTCTTGGAAGTCTTGTTATAATAGTATCCTGGTGAAAAACATGAGTTTGGAGAATAGAGGGTATCAAGTTAACTAGGGAAAAAGAGGCTAACATATATAACACCATCATTTTTTTTCCATTGGACTGTTCGTTCTATTTAAAATAATAAAGGGGGTTATTTGCACAAAGTTTACTCCATTTTAAGTTTTATTCCCCAAAGTTTTCTTTTGCCCAAAAAACACCCCATTGTCTACCTCATTTTTTTTCACTTTGACACCCCAAGTTTCTCTCTTCTTTTTTTTCCCCCAAAAATACCTCAAAGTTCGACAAAATCTAAATGTGATACCCCAAACTTTAACAAAGTCTTGACTTTGATACCCCAAACTTTATCAAAACATCTAAGTTTGAGACTTTGAGGTATCGAAGTTAAATTTTGTTGAACCATGGGGAATATTTTTGCCAGAAAAACTCTGGGAGTATGAAAGTTAAATTTTGTTGGAACTTCAGGGTGTTTTTTCGAGAAAAAAGCTCTGTGCTATCGAAGTTTAAAAAATGAGGTAAACTATGGGGTATCCAAGTGCAAATAACTCTAGAAAAGCCGTGAATTTGCCATGCATGAATGAAATTGGTATGTTGTGAACAATGGAGAGCATCCACAATGCTAATATTGCTATGAAAGTACTGCAAAATGCCGGGCCGAGTCAATGGAATCATAATCCAATCATTGTTTCAATGCCTAAAGAATTGGAAATAGGTAAATTTGTAGGAGCTTGCCCGGTATCTACAAATCTTCCATGTTCACTAATTAAATCCACAACGAATCGGCTTTGCTAGCAAGGATGATTTCAGAGGGGGAAAAAGATAAAGTTGCTTTGTGAATTCAAAGAAAATATCTATCACAGAGCAACGCGAACAAATTAATCCTATAATTACCTTCATTCTAACCTAACAGACCTATACAATAAGGAACTAGCGGCAAAGAAGGGGAAAAAAGGGAAAAACATGGGTTCTTGATTGAATTATAGCTACAAAGGAGAAACCATCTACTAAATATGTACGAAAAGTAACATGCATTGAGTCACAAAGGAGGAAAGAAAAAAAATGGGTTCTCTTCTATTGAATCCTTTAAGATGCTAGAAATAAAAGAGTAGTAAATGTGATCATGTCAGTTTGAAGAGACATTGATCATGTAATTTTGCTCTTGTCTTCTTAACATTTTAGGTTGCCCTCCTTTTGCAAAAGAAATAAATCGAGATCATGTGAGCTAAGGGAAACCGACATGGCAATACAAATAGTACTTGAGCTCAACAAGTACAAATGTACTGAAAACCCCCAAAAAAAATAAAAAAATTCAGTAGCTCATTGAAGAAATATTTCATTAAAGTGAGAACAAACCTTAGGAATGAAGTAGAAATCTTCACCCATCTTCTTCTTCTTCTTCCCCCTTTCTTCTTCTTCTTCTGTTAACTCTCTATTAATGAAAGCCAGAGCACCCCTGAGAAGCCATTAATGCACATCGAGTCATTTTCAATCATATAATTAATCAACATCAAATGCCATTAACAAAAACGGGCCCTTACTTTCTCTAGGATGCCTTGCTTCCCCTCTTTTGTATTTATTTCTTATATTTTTGTTAGTGTACTGAAATTATCACCTCGGGAATGCTTCCAAACTTTGAATGCTTTGAGCGTACTGAACAGGAATATGTGTACAATATAATATTAAAAATTAATCTTAGAATCTATTTCTTATAATTGATAAATAAATATCCATGGTGGATTAAAAGTAATACTAATTAATTAATGGGGGTCCGAGGACAAACAAACAAAGTAAAAGCTTAGTAAGAGTGTCATGTGTAATAAGAGAGAGAGATCACAAGTGATCTACTCAACTTGCCATGTGGAAATAACTTTAAATAATATATTATTAAAAAGAAAGCCCCTTTTTGTAGGTTTTTTTTTTCAGTTTAAGTAACTGATTATGTACCAAAAATATTCCCCTTCGCCTGGCGTTTGCAATTGTTTAGATCCATATGTTGTTGCTTAATAAAAAAATTATTAAGTTATTTCGAACCAATAGAAATATCGGCCTATATATATTAGATATTTAATATGCACTCCATTAGTCAGAGCACATGTCTATACTCAGCTTCACATGGGTAAATATTTCGGTTTAAAAAGAATATAGGCATGGTAATATAGGGTCTTGTATCTAGTAAGAGCGTAAACAAGAAAAATGATTGATGGCATATTCCACAAAAAAAAAACTTTTGCGCTGAAAGCCCAGCCTATATATATTGTAATGATCAGATCAAGATTTTATGCCTTAAAAGTGGTGAACATGTGACACTGAAGTGCTTGAAATGCCTTATATGGGCATCTCAACTCTACATATTAATGAAACGAAATTGACATTGCAAACTATCGAGCTCTAAAACGTGATTCTACTTGTTAACTAAATTAGTGGTTAAAAAACGATGGAGATCCATAATGTGCTACGCCATTAACAAGAGAAGTGACATTGCAACCAAATAAGTACTCTTATCTTTTTTTTTATATAGGGTTTTGTTAGATATTAATCTCTTAAATCTTCAATAATTACATGTTAGTTCCTCAAATCTTGAAAATTGTATTAGTCCCTTAAATCTTATAGATGTTGCAAAATGGTCCTTCTAGTTAACACGCATTTGATTTAAGGAGAACATTCCATCAAATCGAATAGTTGAAGGCAAAGTGACCGTTTTACCCCTCTATTGTGTTTTCCAACCCATTTTTAATGGGTTTAAACCTAACACTCACTTAAAAAAAAAATCAAACCCACTTGAGTTATTCTTCTCCAATTGTTAGAAAAGAACTCTGAGTTGAGCTTCACAAAGATTTGAAATAATAGAGATGGGAATAGTTTGGATGACTGCAGATGTTGGATTAGGAGTTAACCCAACATTGATTAGGTTTTTCACCTGAAATAACTAAACTACTTTGCAAGACCTCATAGGATTATTATTATTATTATTATTATTATTATTATTATTTGGGAAAAGAAGACCTTATAGGATTTGAGAGACTAATACTAATTTTCAAGATTTAAAGGACTAATATCTAAAAACTTTTTTACTACTTGTTGTTTTTTTTCCTTTTGACTTTTGGGCTTACTTATCTCTTACTTACTTCACTAATCCACTATATATGGATCAAATTGTTTTTATTAAGAGAACGGTGTTAATTAATGTGATCTTAGTTCATTTCTCAAGGCTCCACCAAACACCATAAGACTTGTATCAGACTTCTATATATAAGTCTTAAGACGTCTCAAAACCAAGTAAATAAATTCGAGAGTTGATATATACTTCTTCTGTAACTAGTTAGGATGCATGTACACTGCACGTGATCAAATATTTTAATTGATTATGTAGAGTTTATGTTTTTATTATAATAGCCTATCTATCCTCCCTATAAAAATTGGAATTTATATAGGTAAATTTCACAAAACCCCTAGTAAGTGTGGGTGTTTGACACTAAATGCCAAATATCATTGAAACTCCCACTAATATCCAACAGGTGTATCACATTATTTATTTCAAACATGTATGAGGCCCTTTAGTTTCAAGCAATGTTGAAAAAAACGGGCTACGTAACGCGAAATAACGCGTTTTATAACTTAACGTGACCTTCATGTTAGGTAACAAAAGGATATAACCCAATTACAATTTAACTCTGCATTTTTTTCAAAATAACTCAAAAAAAGGGGTTATAACGCGTTTATTCTATAACGCAAAATAACTATAGTTAAATGGTTAAAATGTAAATACACGTGGACAAGTCAATCACCGTTCATTTTTAATAGATTCCTCATTATCTTCCTTCTCAATCTCATCTCTCACCTCACTCACCTGATTCTATCTCAGCCGCCACCAAAAAAAAAAATTCAAAACTGAAAATTGAAAACCCTCCGCCTCCTCCGTCGACGAGCTGCCTCCTCCGTCGTCAAGCAACCACCTCCACATCCTCCATCGCCGATGACCAGCACCTCCGCCTCCTGCTTCGTCGACCGCGAGCAGCCGCAACCCCCGCCTCCTCCTTCGTCGACCACGACCGCAGCCCCCCACCTCCTCCTTCGTCGACGACGAGCAGCCGCAGCCCTTTCGCCTCCTCCTTTGTTGACGACGAGCGGCCGCAACACCTCCACCTCCTCCTTCGTCGATGATGAGTAGCCGCAGGCCCGCAACCCCTCCTCCACCTCCTTCGTCAACGACGAGTAGCCCCTCCTCCTTTGATCAATTGATAATGCATTTTGGAATGATTGTTATGACTAATTGTTATTAGGAAATTGTGATATCATACTTCTATATTTGATAATTGATAATTGTGATGTTATGCTTGAAAAGTTTGATTATTCTTAGTATTAAAGTTATTATGAATTATTAATATTTATAAAATATCTAAATAATTAATAAAAATATAACCTACGTTATCGTTATATTTTTTACGTTTTTACTTAACCCTTAACGAAGGTCCGTGTTACATAACTCATTTTCGTTATTTTCAACATTGGTTTCAAGTTATAAAAGAAATTAAGCTAGACCAATTTACTTCCCTAAAATTTAAAATTTACAAATACACTGAAAATTTCAAGATTTACAAAACATCACAAAATCAAGGAATTAAAAATGCCTGAAATTTTCAAAATTTTAAAGGAGTTTTTTTGCAATTTTCTAAGTTTGTAGGGTACTTTTGTCAATTTCAAATTTGTAGATTTTCAGTGTATACTTTGTATATTTGATTTATTTTACTGTGTTTCTTGTAAATGTTAAATTTTAGAGGGTGTTTTTATAATTATCAAACCCTTATCTTTTATCATGATGTTGTAATTTAAAAAAAAATCAATTTTCAATGTAATTACTCTTTATTTTGCAATTTTCTCAGTTTATAGGGTACTCTTTGCAATTTTCTAAGGGAGTGTTTTGCAATTTTCTTAGTTTGTAGAGTGCTCTTTACAAATTTCAAATTTATAGATTTTCAATGTACATACTCTGTATCTTTAATTTTTATTTTAATTTTTGTAAATTTTCAATTTTAGAGCTTTTATAATTATCAAGCCCTTATCTTTTATCATGATTTATAATTTAAAAATATTAGGTGGGATAATCTTTTATCATGATTTATAATTTAAAAATATTAGGTGGGATAATAACTTTTACCTGTTCACTAATTACTATTAATAATTAAATTTAAAGATAAAAACTAAATCCTAATTATTAATTCCTTATCTCCTAATTTAAAGATATTAGGATAGGATAATAACTTTTATCTCTTTACTAATTGTCATAGATAATTAAATTTAAAGATATCTAATTATGAATTTCTTATCTTTTATCAATTAAATATTATCACATGAAACACATACATATGATATATACTAGTTGAATGCACGTGCATTGCATGTGATGAAATATTTTGATTATTTATATTGGGTTTATTTTTTTCTATAAACATCTTTTTCCCTTTCCATAAAAATTATAAAATATATGGGTAAAATTTCACTAAATCTCGAATGAGTTTGGGCTTAACACCAAACCTCAATATCTTAACCTACTAAATTCTTAATAAATATTGGCGAAAACCCTCCAAATTAACACTGTTAATTAATGTGTGATCAAATTTCCAAAACACCACCCACTAAAATTTAACGGAGAACCCTTAATAAATTTTAAGTTTTGTCATTTAACCCCAATAACTTTTGATAGAAAACCCCAACAAAGTTTTTATGATGTTCATATTTTTTAAAGGGTTATTTTTGTAACTTTCAAATCTTTTAGGACACTTGTGTAATTTAGCATTACAAAGGAAGTATAAATATTTATAACTGTTAAAGCTTTCAGTGAGTTCTTTGTAATTTTAAAATTTAAGGTTTTGTTCACCATTTTAATATTTTAGCAGCCTTGTTTGCAATTTCATATTTTCGAGGGGTTTTGGTAATATTTGGATCTTTTATGTAAATAATTGGAATTTTTTTCCAGGCATTGTTTGTAATTTTAGATTTTAAAGAGAGCTGTTTTCTATTTTTTGAGTTTTCAAGGGGTTTGTTTCTAATTTTGAATTTTATGGAGGTTGTTTCTAATTTTTAAAATTTTAAGGCACTGTTTGTAATTTTAAGTTTTAAGGGTTTTTTGTAATTATTGATTTTCAAGGGGTATTTTAAAATTTTTAAAATGTTGTTTGTAAATTTCTACAAGGTTATCCTTGAATTTATTAGAACAAATATTTTTAAATTATGGATAGTTATGATTTAATTAGGATTACAAAATAGTTGATTATTAAATTTTTTAATTATCGTAGTTTTAATTTGATGCGAATTCTTGAGTAAATATATGATTATATTTATTTTTTGAGATGGCTGGTTTTCAATAGCAAACTATCAATTTCTCTTTATACATAAATGATAGATTATTTCTTTAAATTGGTAATAACAAAATAAATTTATTATATATTATTACTTAGGATAGGACTGGAATGTAATATCCCAAATGGTCAAGGGTTATATTTCTCACATAAAGAATTTTCTTAACTTAGAAGTATGATTTGTCTCCTTAATTATGAAGATAATTTAGGGTGACAATATTTCATAATATTATCGAACTATTTTTATCTTTATTTTTAAATTTAAATATAAAGAAATAAATGATAAGATAAAATTTGTATTTGTTAACTTATTAGGTAACAAACTTAAATATTTAGATGGCGAATTTATAAATCTTTATATTTTCTCTAAGTAAATAAAATTTTCAAGTTCTGTGATTTTCTATTTATTAATTTCTTGATAAATGGTTGAACATGGAGATTGAAAAATTATCTATATCTTGTATCTAATTAAAGATATTTTAATTAATTAGAACATGATCATAGTAAAATCTTATTAAAAATATTTCTATTAATTAGGATAACTTGAAATGTAAGAAATTCATTTGGATTTTTTGCAAATTTTATAAACTCTAGGACTCTTCTATAAAATTTTAATATTTTGAATTCTTTTGGATTCCAGCACAAAATATGCAATTTTAAAACCTTTTGGATATTTCTACTAATTTTGTAGATTGGCTTTTTTTTGTAAAAGCTTTATTATTATTAGTTTTGGTATTCTTACGACTAGCACAAATTGTATGGATTTTGGATATTTTCTAGTTTGGTCACTCATACAAAATTAAAATTTGTCTCCTTAATTATGAAAATAGTTTAGGTGCTGATCATATTTCATAAATATCATCCATTATCATTATTTTTAAATTTAAATGTAAGAAACAAATGCTAAGATAAAGAGTTCTATTTTTTACTTGTTAGGTACCAAATCAAATCTTTAGATTATCAAAATTTTAAATCTTTATCTGTTTTCTCTACTAAATAAGTTTTGTAATTTCTGAGATTTTCTATTTTGTAATTTCAAGAAGTAGTGAGCGTGGAGGTTGAATAATTATCTATAACTTAAAATAATTTTTAACATACTTAAATTAAAATTTGAGCTTATATAGATATTAATTAGAATAAGATAGGATAATTGAAGCTTATACCTATTAATTAAAATTGCTTAGGATAAAATATAATAATAATGTAATAACTAAAATGGTCAAGGATATTATTGTCCATGAAAAATTTTCCCAAATTCCCACTTTTAAAGGGAGTATGATATGATTTAAATATTTTTACCATAATTTTTCATTTAATTAATTATTTATATTGATTAGAATAAAATAATAATGTAATATATAAAAGGATCAATAATATTTTTATTCATGAATTTTTTTTCTAAATTCATACTTTTATAAAGTGTATGATATAATATAATATAATTTAATTTATAATCACTTAGTCAGCAGACAAGTCTAACATGAGTCGGATGTATGGTTGAATTTTATCAGTGATCTAATATTGGATTCAAGATAATCAACTATATAATACATTAATACCTTCTCGCTGAAGGTACACACGTGGACCCTGTCACCGCTTCACACTACACGACAAGAGCTCTCCAAGGTTGTATTTGTGCGGGTCAAATTTATTACCATGGAGAAACTCTAGCCACAGTGGAGTGTAGCCAGCACTCGGGCTGTGACTAGAACATGTGTCCTAAGAGTGTCTAACAATACTCATTAACATGTTTCCTCCAAAAAAAATTTATTACCATCACATCACGCATTTGGCCTACTTGATATATACGACAATACTCGACGCATCTGATCACGTCAGGCCCCACCGAGGTTGTATATAATCCTATTATGAAATCCTAAATCTATTTTGTGTTGGGGGAGAAATCGGGCCCAATCTAGAGTTGATGGGCCTTAAACATAAGCTAGGAATTAATTTTAACCCAAAAGCTATAGCTATTAGGTATTGACCCAAACTCCTATTTAAACTCATCACTTTTTTTATCTTATCCGATGTGGGACTATACTCACATATTAATCACATCAATAACTCCTCATTAATTTGTGAGTATAGTTCAATTCAACTATAATTCAATCTTTCACGGGATTCACTAACTTCTACACCACTTCACTCATGGGCTAACTAATTCACTAACTCCTGCACCACTTCACTTGTGGGCTAACCAGACCATGCATTCAGCACATGACTATCAAACATCCATAGGCTAACCAGACTATATCACTCCTACGGGCATCCGGGATTCACATCGAACTTCATCTATTTTTTTAAATTACTTGGACCATGACCTTAGCTCTGATACCATTTATTAGGGGAGAAATCGGGCCCAATCTAGAGTTGATGGGCCTTAAACAGAAGCTATGAATCAATTTTAACCCAAAAGCTATAGCGATTAGGCATTAATCCAAACTCCTATTTAAACTCATCATTTTTTTTATCTTATCCGATGTGAGACTATACTCACATATTAATCACATCAACATTTTATTTTTTGGGTAAATTTCACAAAAGCCACTTCTAAGTTTTGGTCGACTGTGAGTTTAACCCCTCTAAATTTTAGAAATCTTTACTTAGCCCCCTCTTATGTTTGGGATGCATGTTTCAAAAAATATCCAAAAATATTTTTAATTTTTTTAGTTAACTCCTTAATAGTGTTAGATGAACTGGTAAAACGATCAAATATTTTTTAAATTAACACAACAATTATTCAATTAACTAATAAATGAAATTTTGGTCAAATTGGATCAAATATAAGGGTTTTATGAAATTACCTTTAAAATTATAATAAATGACATGAAACTCAGGAATGTTTTAGTCATTTGGATAAATGTAATTTGTAGTTAGGTTTAATGGTATTAGTTAGAAGGGTTATCTGACAAAAACTGGAGGGTTAAGTCACATTTCTAAAGTTCTAGTTGGATCCAACTTCAAATGAACAGTTACAAACTTACATATACATGCTACATGCATTACAAAATGTTGTAACCAACCACAGAGCTCCTTAGTTCTGGCTAGGAGTGCAAAATCATATCCCTATTCATGGATATATCCATAATCGTATTCGTTAGGATATGGATATGGTTATTTAAATATATAATCGATAGAATATAGTTATATGGTTATATAGTGAAATATTCGGAGCCATATCCAAAACATTCGAATATATGTTGATCATACAGCTGCAATTATTTCAATCCTTAGATTAATGAACTTGAGACTAATTTTGATGACCAAGACATTCAATCTTAACTTTTCAAATAAAACAAACACATTAATGAACTCTCTTGTATTATACGAACTATATTTTATTTTATATTATTTCGTTTCCTCATATATGTATCTGTATGTATATCCGCATATATATCCACATGGATATTTGTATCCATATCCAATTTTAGCGGATACAGATATGAGTTTTTCTATAGAGACATATCTGTATCTGTATGCGTATCCACATGGGCATTTTGTACCCCTACTTCTAGCCCTTTTCGAATAGAAACTTTTTGACTTGAAACGGCCAGCTAAGGACGGGCTGGTACTCAATTTTAAAATAGTATCCGGACCCGTGACCTATCAAGCACAAATAAGTAGGCTACATTACCATAATAAGGCCCAGACTTAGGGCTTGTTTGGATTTGAAGGTGGTGAAGGGAAGGTATGGTAAACTAGGTAAGAGAATTGAGGGGAAGAGAAGGGAATTCCCTTCCCCTTGGTTACACCCCAATTTGGGGTGTGACAAATTTAGCACTAGTTGGGGGTGAATCAAGGGGAATGAAGGTGAACAACTTCACCTTCAAAGTGTTCCCAAACAAGGTTAATTGTTCCCCTAACTTCCCTTCACCCTCATTCACCTCAATCCAAACAAGCCCTTAGGATTTGGAAACTGCTGAAACGGTGAGATCCCATGACGGCATAACACTAGCAAAAACACATACGCATAATGGTAATAATTATGCCTCTCTATGCTACGTACGACTATTTGTTAACTTCATTAGAAGTGGCAGAGAGATTTTATATTCGAGCTAAGTTACATGATCTATTTGTTAACTTCATTATTAACTTCATTAGAATTGAAGATTTTATATTCGAGCTAAGTTTCATGATCTTTTAATACAACTAACTGTTAGGATCTTGTCTGTACAGTATCTTTTGTTTGAATAATAACAAATGTAAATTTGTTACTAACGCGTGTTTGAGATCACTTGTGTTAGTTAATACAAATTTTATTCAAGCGTGTGAATGATAGGAATGAGTATCAGCTCAAATCGATGAATTCTGCAAGCAAATCCATCGATGAGCACTATACTCATCGATGAGAACTTCGTCCATCGATGAGCAAGTTGCCCATCGATGGACCTGCTGCTGAATCCATCGATTTATTAACTCCCACCGATGATAGATTTTCTCAGAGAGTATTTGTCCAGCGATGAGCAAGATGCCCATCGATGGGGACAACCCTTGGCCATTGATTCCAACAATCTATCGATGAAGAAAAAGTCCAGAGAGCATTTGTCCATCGATGGGAATGTTGTACATCGATGGACATTGGTTCGATCTGCAGATTTCTCAGATCAAATCTCAGTCATTCATTCCTACAGTTATTGTTGGAGATTTTTAACAGTTATACCCCCTCTCCCATCTCGTCTGATATTATTATTCTAACCTAATTTTCAAATAGTTTGAGAGAGAAGAAGAGAGAGAAGATTAGGGCTTGACGGTTAGAGCTCGCTCATCATCTGGATCATCCCTGATGTCTTCTTGATCGACCATCGTCCCATTCTACATCCTCGGACAAATCTCCGTCGATGGTTGTCACCCTAGGATTGCTGCACTTGCTTCCTTTTTTCCAGATCTAGGTCTCACTCATTCGAAGAATAGTTTCATCATAAAAAGAGCTGTAAGAGCTTTCTTATACTTCCGCGCTGAATTGTTATTGTTGGTTGTAATACAATAACACTTTCTATGATCTTTATTTTATCGTGGTTTTCTAGCATACTTAAGCCGGTTAGAATTGAGGGTTGTTGACTAGTGAGGAGATAGGGTTTTGCTGTGTGAGAGTGTGATTGGTGTAGGCGATTAGGTTAGGGTTTAAACTAGGGAGCGGTCTTTGTAACATCTTACTGAATTAGGGTTTCTAATCCAGTAATCTCTCATATAGTCTGGAAGCCCCTCTCGTTGATGAAGAAGAGTGAAATAGGATTTATCCGAACCACTATAAAATCCTTGTGTTATGTGGTTGTGGTTGCTTGTTTAATATTTCATTTATACTTTCGCTTCATATCTTGATAATTAGTTTTATTTTACCGAAATATTTGTGCAACCCTAGTCACCCCCTTCTAGGCTTGCATCCAAGATTCAACACTAGCCACCATGTCCATAAAGTTTAATTATAGTAAAAAGGTTACACTCTAGGATTGGAAGTGTAATCTTTAACTCTATAACCAATTTATTCTTGTTGGGGAGAAATCAAGCTAGAGTTAATGAGTTTTAAATAGAGTCTAAGAATCAATTTTAACTCAAAGATTATAGTTACTAGGTATTAACCTTAATTTTCATTTTAAGACTATTACTTTTCTTATCCTATCGATATGAAAGTATACTCACACATAAGCATCCAATAATTATTGAATGATGATCGTAAAAGTGAGAAATTCATGAAACTTATCCACTGTAAAGTAAGTTATTTACATAATTAGATGGGTTGGTTCGATTTTAATTCTTATCTGATTACACTGCTATCATATTCAAAAATATTGCACCTGGGCCCAAACGTCTATTACTTTCCAATATATTAATAAATAAAAAAAGTGGTTCATGTTGACCTGAAGCGTACGAATCTGTTCAATCACCCCTAACCTAGATTTCCCCGAAGTTGGTCACATGTAGGGGTGGGCACTGGGCCGAGTTGGCTCGGTAGCTCGTTCGCTTGACATGCATTTTATCTCGGCTCGACTCGGCTCGGTGGCGAGATGGGATGGTCTCAGCCCGCTTATTGAGTGGGTCGCGAGGCGAGCTGGGTTAGCCCATGACCCATGTTGGCTAATATCCCGCTCAACCCGCTTGGCCCATTGAGCGAACTAGATCCACTTATAGACGGGCTGACCCGCTCATCCCGACCCATCATGCCTATAATTTTACATTATTATTCTCCTCAATTATGATAATAGTTTTATGAACATAAGTATATATATTTTGTGAACTAGTTGAACTGAAATTTGAGCATAGGCAATTAAAAAGCTCCATATTTTAAAAGAATTGACATAACTTAGCTAACTTTGTCGAACTATTAATAAAACTATTTGTCCGGATATTCATAGAACTATTAATAAAATTATTTGTTATTGCTTATAATCGTCAAGTTGTTAGTTTCTTATTTAACCATAATTTTTAAGTGTCAACAGTACTTAAAAGACAATAAAATAAACAGTACAAAATAAAAAATAAAAGCAAAAACTTTTAAGTGGGATAGGTGGATCGGCACATGATATGGCCCGTCCCGCCTATTCTCGGCTCCCGAGCGAGCTAGGTCGAGCTCCAGGCTCGAAAACAAGCGATCAAAGATGCCCCGGTGGTCTCACCGCTGAAAGATGCTTCGGCTCTACCACCATCGGCCCCCACGGCCCGCTGGGACGAGCCAATCCGTCCCATTGCCCACCCTTAGTCACATGTCCACAGCATCTCCTACTTTTTTCTTCCATGTTATCTACAATGAATTGATTGATAACGTTTTCGTGTTTTTTTAACTCGAAAAGAAAAACATTTGTTGCTTTTGTTATTAATTTGTGTACTAAGATATTGTGGGGTCAGTTATGGGTCCTAAATCTACATCTGTCCTTTATCTCTCTAT
Organism: Asparagus setaceus; assembly: GCA_012295165.1. NCBI lineage: Eukaryota > Viridiplantae > Streptophyta > Magnoliopsida > Asparagales > Asparagaceae > Asparagus > Asparagus setaceus. The sequence continues at coordinate 49,537,167 of CM022706.1, read as the reverse complement.
ATTAGTACTTGGGCTTTTACATGTCCCGCTCTGGACCTGCGGACCCGTTGGCGCGTTGCAAGCCATAGGACCCACTGAGTGTAGCATGCTGTTTGGCTCAAACCACTGCCAAAATCGACTAGCCGATGCTACACTTAAACCTTGGGCTTACCTATTTAAGCCACACAAAATTTTCACACTTTCCCGATGCGGGACTATATCACTTGGGGGTCTCACAATCACCCCACCTTACATAAACAACATTCTCGTTGCGACATGACACTTGGCATATCCCCGTATCATGGCCAGACGACGTCGACTCAACAGGTGGCTCTTGCGGGCTCTAGAGGTTGGTCCCACCACACTCACACGATGTAGCACTTAGCCCCACACTTCTGGCTGGCAAACCACTCTGATACCATTTGTCATGCTCCGGATCCGCTGGCTCGTTGGTGCGTTGCAAGCCGTGGGACCCACTGAGTGTAGCATGTTATTTGGCTCAAACTATTGCCAAAATCGACTAGCCAATGCTACACTTGAGTCTTGGGCTTACCTATTTAAGGTACACAAAATTTTCACACTTTTCCGATATGGGACTATATCACTTGGGAGTATCCCAATCATTTGTCACGTCCCGGACCCACAGGCCCGTTGGCGTGTTGCAAGCCATAGGACCCACTGAGTATAATATGCTATTTGGCTCAAACCACCGTTAAAATCGAGTAGCTGATACTACACTTGAGTCTTAGGCTTACCTATTTAAGCCACACCAATTTTTCACACTTTTCCGATGTGGGACTATATCACTTGGGGGCCCCACATTAGCGGAGCATGCGAATCTCAATGTGAAGAGAATCCCGTGGGCTCAAGTTAATCTGTAGCCATCATACATGCACATTTGACCGGGAGCAGAGTAGAAGCAGAGACGGGAGATCTCGTCACAATTGGCAACGCGATGACAACAAGATAGTGACTGAGTTTTGTTACCCATAAAGAGCTCGGTATTGTTTAGTTATAATTGGCAACGGGATAACGACCTTATAGTTGTAGGAAGCAACTATTGAACTTCCGGTGTTTAATATTGGTGCCAGATACCAACTGTAAACATGCCAAAATTTCTCTTAAATCACCATATGATTAAACAAATTCTTCTTTTTATGTAGAAATTCTTTGATTTTAAGCACTTATAGCGACCTCTATGACATTCCCTTGCCTTCCAATCAAGCATACTGGAGAGTGATTTCAGACACACCTCGGTAGAACTGAGCACTTCTGTGTTTGGTCTGAGGGAAAGAGGGAGAAAAGATAAAGAAAGAGAAAGCGAAAAGAAATAAAAAGAAAAAGGAAAGAAAATGATACTCTTTTTGTTGTTTGATTGGAAAGAATATTAGAAGGAAATCATAAAGAAAGTAATTTGAAGGAATGATAAAAAGAAAGAAACTTTCTTGTTTTTTTTGTTTTTGTTTTGTTCAATGAAAAATCTTTATTCATTCACCAAACTTGAAATTGAGCATGCAACAAGATAAATCAACCATGTTGAAATATATCAAAATACCAAAAGTGGTGTGAAAATAAAATTACAAATTCATAATCTAATTGTTGTATTTGTGAAGCTTATTAAGAGTGATCATTAGAAAAACCACATTTATATCTCCGATGGCCTGCTTTTTTGTCCGTTGTTGCTATATAAAAATTCTTTTGTTCCTCCTAGTCCAAATAACATAGACTGATGTAGCAAGAAGTAACCTCTTCATACTTTGCATACCTCCATTTTCCCTCAAGTTGTCATTATACCATCTGATCAAATAATTCCATTCATAAGATCTCCAATTATATTTCACCCCCTCCATCATAAAGTTCTAAATTTGCATAGAGAACTGACAGGAGAAAAACAGATGCTGATGACTTTTTGGTTCTACATTGCAAAGAAACACATTTGTATTTGTTGATGTATATAATCACAGTCACTAACCTCAAGCGAGTTTAGTTTTAAAGAGAGCAGAGTCCGCTTTCTCTCCTAAAGCCCGGCCGACTCGATAAAGGATTCGCCTACAAGAAAGAAGGACCTGCGGGAAGGAGTTGGGATCTCCGGTGGTTCCTCAAACGGTCAAGTTAGTAATGTGTGATAATCACGGTGGGCGAGGAATTCACTTAGAAGATTGCTTACCTTGTTAGGCATTCACGTTTCTCTTTTATAGGTAGGGTTAAGGGGTATTTCCGTCTTTCCATTAGTTTGGGAACCACCGTTGGGTCAGCCCTCCCCTCACGTGTGAGCGAGGATTGGTGAACATCCCTCCGCCTGCTAGAGTGGCTGGCCTTCACAGTGTCAAATTGGGCGACCGAGGGTTGGTGTGGTCTATTCGCCATTAATGGGATGGGATTGGCGGCCTGTAGCATGGGTCAGGGTCTTAAATACTATGAGAGATGGGGAATTAAGAGAACATCGGTGCATTTAATGTGATGTTGATGGGTTCGATCTTGTGTGGCCGTCGTTTGAGTGGAGAGAACCACGCAGGTGAGAGAAGGGGGCCCGGAAATCCCTGCCCCTAAGATCCCTCCAGGATGATTCGCGAGGGCGGCGATTGGGGCGCCTCATGCGTCGCTCTAGAGGATGAGTGGCCGAAGGGTAGGCCTGGATTCGTTCCACATTGTTTGGAGGGGTCGGCAACTTGTAGGAAGGGATCGTGCTGGTCGGTCGGAGGGGCTGCACCATCGCCCAGAAGAGCTGTCGATGGGCGGTCCTTACGCCTTCAGTCGATCGTGGCGATAGTTGCACGATGGAGGGGCTGGTCGGTGCATGCGAGCCGGTCGGTGGGTTGAGTCGCGGAGGTCCTTGTCGGTCCTCATTGGTAACCAGCGTTCGTCCGGGATCGTTCGGCTTTCTCACTAATCAGCGATTAGTGGTTATGACCATAACAGTTATTTGCTTTAGTCGGTTGGAAGCGAGTCCAAGTGAAATGATAGTGCCCACGGCGGAGGTTCGAAGGGGTTCGAATCGTTACATCGATGGGGCGTGGCGTCGGCTGGCGGTTTCTTGGCCATTGGCTTAGCCTTATAGCGTATAGGTGGGGCCCTCTGGAATGCTTCGCCTCGGCGGTGCCTCGGGAGTGGGGTTTTAATCCTCCCGTTGATCGCTGAAAGGGCTGTCCGTGGGTCCCACCGTATAAATAGAGAGGTGAGGAGGAAGGCATTCGCTTCTCTTCCCTCGTCTCACGAATTGACGATTTTCCTGGTGGTTAAGATCGGCATGGATTCCGATCGTCATAAGCAACTCGATGAGTTCCGCTCGAAGGTTACCCGAGGCGCATAAGGTTTCTTTCGAATTTGACATCTGGGAGGCTTACAGATTGGAGCTCGTGCGTCTCCGTTATCACGACCACGGCGGCGAGGGCTCCCACGTATCTCAAACACTTGGAATGCGGCCTCCGGTTGCCACACCCTTTTCTTGAAAAGTGTTTGATGAGTTAGGTGTCTCCCCAATGCAAATGGCCTTCAACTTCGATAGCCATATTGGTCGGCTTCACGTATCTGCGTTGGCTCTCGATTCGGCCGGCGATGGCGTCGAGCCACTTGGTCGTCCACAGTCGAGCGCTCACTATTATCTCCGGATGTCGGAGAGTTCAAGGTTATCCTTGATCCGCCAAGTCGATCAAAGGGTGGAAAACGAGGTTCGTGCGGGTCAGGGGCGACTCGAACTTAGGGTGTCGTCCCGGCGAGATGGGAGAAACCCTAGAGCCTACATCCTTGTCGTAGAACCTGCCGGCAGTTGGGCGAATCGTTAACTACGGGCGCGCCCGATGGGCCTTGCTTTCGGCAAGTCGGTTTCGCGGCTTCATGGGATTTGTCCCTCCTCCGGCTCTTGATGGCGGGGCACATAACGTGACTTTGGGAGACGGAGAGGCAGGAGGCTGAGCCTCCGGATGAGGAGCTCCGGAGAACAGCGGTTGGCTCGGCCACCAGCAGCTGGCCTGAGCCGTCCCTGAGAGTCGCTTCCGGCCAGGAAGGTGAGTGAGAAGCGACGGGAGACAATATGAAGCGGTCGGATCGGAAAAGTCATCTTGCTGGGTGCGGGAACTCCAGTTTGAGAAAAACCATGGTCAGGTGCTAAACAGGCGAGAGAGTATGGGCATCCGATAGGAGAGGAGTTGCTAGTCGAAGGGAGAGGACCGACCATCAACCAAGACGAAGAGGTCGGCCAAAGAGAGTCACGGCTGAATGAAATATGGGGGCGGTATTCCATGCGGAAGACAATGGCCGGAACAAATGCGTGGCGAGAAAAAGAACCGGCCGTGTCGGGGCGGGTTTTGCTCAGCGGGGTGGCCCTCTATCGCGGTTGAGGTGAGATTGGAACAAGGCGAGTAGGCGATGATGGGGTTCTCTCTCCCTGGCGTTATGATGGGGAGCCGGATCACGAACATCGGCATAAACGGCATGGTACTGGATGCTCGCTTCGTCGGTGTTAAGGTCGAGCTATGTACAAGGAAAGCGGCAGAGCGTTCGGCTTGCCCGCGGATCGGGAGATTTTGAGCGATTCCCGGCGTCGGCTACATCATCCTGCGGAGTTATTTGACCAGGGATGTTTGGTGGAGGATGAGCTGTTCGTCGGTGCGCGAGGCCATCAAGCCTATGAAAGGCTTCGAGAAGCATCGGCCGAGGCCGCCCCTGAGGATGGAGCTATCAAGGAGCTTTCAATTAAACAGCCGAGCTTGATGATTGGCGTGAGATGGAGGTTAAGGACCAAGTCATCGTGGAACTCAAAGCGTCGGGGAGAGAATGTTGGTCGATATAGCTAGCATCTCGGCAGAGCCGAGAGCAGGCGAGGGGGGCCGAAGTCGTCAAACGTTTATAGAAATGACACAGCGGTCATGGCCGGAAAAGCGAGTAAGCCAGCCAAAACAGTTGGGGTCTGTCGTCCGTGAGCAAGCGGCAAAGGGAGTGTCTGTGACAGGAATCCTTAAGCGTGCGCGGAGAAAGAAGCGAAACATCGGAGTCGTTCGGTCTCGGTCATCCAGAAGAACCAAACGGCCATCATCGAAGAATACCGACAAAGCACGATGGGGAAGGTCGAAGTTGCTCGGCCTGTAAAGGCGGGTTGTGACTTCATAGTTAAACAACTACCGTCAAGTATCGGGGTCCGTAGCCCGATATCCTCAGAGTATAGCCGAGCGGACAGATCTCCTCTCGAGATTTGAGGCGGGTGGGATACGACCTAAGCGACAGCCGAGGAGGAAGGAAGGGCGGGATCATCAGCGGTGGCTTTCTGCAGCGGCGCCGACCGAATCGTAATTTAGGTTTTAGGCACTCGTTTGTAATGTAATCGGCGGTGTATTTTGTACTTGTCCAATGAATGAATGCAATGAGAGTTTGTTTTAGTAGTTGTGTTTTGTGTGCTTTCTATGGTGAGATTATTTGGTGAATTGGCGGCTTAACCACGATCTCGGTCCGTTGGCGTCTTGAATGGCGGGGCGGTTTCCATTAGGCGGCTGCCCGGGGCGGCCTTCGTTAGTTGAGTCGGCCTTTGGGGTCACTTGTTCTTGTTCTGTTGGTTCATTGGGCGGTGGAGTCGATCCGCCCGGACAAACGCTTAGTTTTGGGCAAGCGGTATCGCGCGTAGGTGATAAGCCTTGGCGTCGGTACCTCGGCCGTCGGTAGCTCAATTCGGCGAAGAGGCGTGGGCCATAAAGGCGGGCTTTTCAATTTTCAAGTGGCGGTTCGCGTTTGAGCATCAATCTCGACCGTTGGGTTGAAGCCCGAGGGGCGGACCGCGTGGGCATTCGGGTGTCTATATATACCCTTACTCCATTTGGGGATTTCTTTTTGCACTTTCTAAAGACCCATCCTCTTCTTTCTTAAAGCGAGTTTTACGCCATGGCGCTTCTACTCCGCTCTGTTGATAGGATCGCCAAGCTCAAATCTTGGCAATGAGAGGAGAGGGAGGACCGGAGGGTCCACGAAAGTGCGATCTTCTGTAGGGTTCCACGGTTTCTCTTCAGAAAAACTGAGCGCCATTGTCGATCATAGCGCGGATAAGCTACCGCTGTACATGGCGCACTTGGACAATGGATTGCGCCTCCCCCTGCCGGCGTTCGTGAAGAGGCTATGCGAACGGCTCGGGGTGTCTCCGATGCAGTTTGCCCCTAACGCCATCGCTACTATAATGGCGTTCTTGGTGATCTGTCATCGTGTGAAGGTGGTGCCGACTCTTCAACTCTTCGGCAACCTTGTCACGGTGAGGGCGACAAAGAAGGATGCCCATTTCTTCTTCGGGTATGTGGGTGGTCGGTTTGTCGACATTCCAGACTCGAATAAGGACTGGAAGAATAAATTCGTCTGGGTTTTCGGCGCCGACGCCGAATTGGCTTGCCGTTCATGGCCGGAGATCAACAAAGACGGCCTGAAGAACCTTCCTCTTTCTAGCGGACTGAGCGCGACTGGACAAGTTCGCCACTATTCGAGGGTCGCGGAGGGGCTACAACTTGTTCGACAACCGTTGAGGTGCGCGGAGCTATCGTTCGTTCGACCACCGAGGTCGGCGGCGAGGGAAAAAGTTGCTAGAGTGGCCCGCAGGTTGAAGATCCCAAGTGGGGTTCTAGCCCGACCGAGTTTGCTGAAGCTACAACTCCGAAGAAGTCGAGGGGAGAACATTAAATGCGGGCCTTGGCAGTGGAGAGAAGTTGAAGAAATGGCGGCTAGGCTGCAGGTGAAGAGCCTCTCCCTCCGTCCGGGGCCACGACCAATAGAAGAAGAAGAAAGAAGAGGTGAAGTGGGAACCGACAGGGAGAAGCGGTCGAAGGTGGTCTCAAGCGAGCCGAGGCGTCAACAGGGAACTCCGACCGTTGGGGAAGAGTTCAGTCCTCCTCGCTTGCCGCGAGGTTGCGCGTCGGAGGGGTCCGTCCCGGTCATGAGCTCCTAGTCGGTTAGGCGCTTAAATTATTGCGGCGTGAGGGGGCTCCGGCCGACCAAATGATGGAGACGCCCTCTGAGGAGCCTACTCAGAGGTCAGGGAAGGAGGCAGTTGCTTCAGAAGAATCGGCTCCGGAGTCGGACCTCGCGAGCCTGCTCAAGGACTTGGGCATAGAGCTTCCCTTCCGCCATCGGTGCGGGTGGGTGGCTTGAGGTGGAGAGCTGCGATCGGCTCATGGCAATCGTGGGAGGAATTTTCGGCGAGGGAGCCTTCCCGGCGGCAATTCATCCTGAGCATTCCCTCCTTAGAGAGACGCGGTGCTTCTCGAGGTGGGGACGGTTCAAAGCCTGGGGGATTCACTCTCCCGCGACAAGGATCTCTGGAGGAGGCGCCCTCAGCCGGCCTCGGCAAGCCCTGAGTTACCACACTTCGAGGGCCTTGGTAGGGAGGAAGCTTTACTGACTATCTTTAGCCATGAATCGCAAGTGAACGACTTGGCGGAGAGGTTGGTCATGCGAAAAAAGGAGGCGGGAGGAAGCGGAGAAAGCGGCCGCCAACAATGAAGAAATCGAAATCGGCGCTAAATGGCGCGTTAGTTGAAGCCAAGCAATCGATCAGCTGATCTTAAACTTCGCCATTGAAAGCGGTCGTTGTTGATAGATGAAGTCGCCCGTTGAGAACCGGTTAGAAACTCGAAGAGATCGAAAGTGGAAAGCAGATTGAGAGGCTGGAGAGCGGCTGGGGGCGAAGAGTTGAGCGGACTTCGGGTCACCCTCGATGAAGTCGAAGCTGCCATCGATGCGTGGGCAACGCCAGTGTCGAGGCTCGGCTCAGTCTGCTTGTCGGAGGAGGGCAGAAAGGAGGTCATCGAAAGTGGCGAGGGCCTATGGGGAAAGTGGAGCTGTCCCTAGCTATCAAGCCGAGCTCGACTGCTTGAAAGCCAACTCCGCCGGAAGCTCTCGGCGTTGAGGCTCGCCTATCCTCGAGGTAGAGGGTTCTCTGGCGTTCTCAAGGCACGGAAGCCGGGGCGGGGAGTCTGAAGCCGGGGCGACCACGATGAGGATGAGGACGGCGGAGGACGAGGATGGCGGAGAGGGAGGCGGTGAGGGAGGAGATTAGGCAGCTCTGGGCACTTTGTTCATTTTTGCTTTGTTGTTAGTTGGAAAGTCTTGTATTTGTAATATATTTTCTTGGTGAATGAAAATTTAGTTTGCGTTTCTGGCGAACTCTTTCCCCTTTTTTGTGATGCCCTTTCTTAAGCTTTGTGATAATAGTGACTTTGGTCGGTTGGCCGCCATCTATGTTTTTGTACGACATGACAAGTGGGTTGGTGTGGACCATCGTTCGATCGGCACGATTGGCAATTTCGCGCTTGTTCGTGGTCCCCAGTAGAAGTCGGGTCGACCAACTTGGGTGGTATGGTCGTTGATGGCGGTTGAGCCATTAGTTTCTCGAGTGGAGTGAGAGATGTCCTCAATGAATCCCTTTATCGGCCGACTTTTAGGCTTAGGGATGGCGGTTGGTTTCATTTAAAACAGGTACCGGTGTTTTGAGATGGCGATTCAGTTCGGGGTGACCCTCGAGTTCTACACTCTTAATTTCTTCCGTTGATCACGAGGGGCTTAGCATTTATGGGTTCTATTATAAATGGGGGAGGAGGCCATTACTTATCGTGCTCTCGTTAGGTTGGTGGCTAATTACGTCTTTACTCGTCATCTCTAAGGTTTCAAATTGGGAGCCGGTGAGTTTTGGGAGATGGTTGGGAAGTGGATTCTCTCCCGAGTCCACCACCCGGGGTTTCATTGAGAGTGCCGCGGTAGTTAGGTCATGCAGTGAAGGAAGGGGAAACCCCTGCGTTCGCATCCAGCAATTGGGGCCGGTTTGTGATCATCAACGTATCTATCTTAGTAAGAGATAGTGGGTGCGTTGAGTGTATCTCCGTGTGGCGTTAAAATTGCTTATCGATACCGAACAAGACTTCGTAGCGGTGGGTTGATAACCGACGATCCATCCGGCAACGACCGAGCGCCGCGGCGTGATCGCCGCAAGCAGCGTAAAAGCGGTCGAGAACCCATGAAGTGAGTCGGCGAGGCGTCTAACCAGCCAGCGGCGGTCGTGGAAAACCGACAGCGAAGCTCAGCGAGTTGGCTAAATTAAACGTTGATGAGGCGGAATCAACCGTGCCAGTCCGTCGATGCAAGCGAACCGTTTGAGCTCCGAAGTTAATCGGACCGCGGTTCGAACACAATGCGACATCACGGAGCAAAACTAAGCCGGAAGACCGAAGAATCGATGAAGAATCGTGGTCGACGGAAAGCGGCTGCGAACGACCAGGCGCCCTTGAGCGACACCTGGCCAGTGGCCAAGGTGGCTCGGCCACTGGCCGAGCCACCTCGACAACACTGGGTCTCCTGACAAGTGGTAGGAGGCTCGACCACTGGCGAGCCTCCTCGGCCAACAGCGAGGTGCCGACAAGTGGCGAGGTGGCTCGTAGTGGCCACCCGTCGGCAGCAGCACCTGGTTTTGTATAAATGAGGGGGTCTTCTCCCGAAGGTCGGATTTTGGGATTTGAGGATTTGGCTTTGGCTTTGGCGGGATTTTGAGGAGTTTCGAAGAATTCTCCAGAATCCACGAGCCGTCAGCGCCGTTCGAGCACCGAGAAGTACAAGTGGGGCCTATGGAAAGTGGAGCTGTCCCAGCTATCAAAGAGACTACGACTGCGAAAGCCAACTCGCCGGAGCTCTCGGCGTTGAGGCTGCTATCCTCCCGGGGTAGAGGTTCTGCAGCGTTCTCAAGGCACGGAAGCGAGGCGGGGAATGCGGCAGCCAGGAGCGACCAGATGAGGATGGGGCGACGAGGAGGGCGAGGATGTGGAGAGAGGAGGGAGAGGCAGCGAGGGAGAGATTAGGCGCTCACGGGCACTTTGTTCATTTTGCTTTGTTGTTAGTTGGAAAGTCTTGTATTTGTAATATATTTTCTTGGTGAATGAAAATTTAGTTTGCGTTTCTCTGCTTGTAGAACTCTTTCCCCTTTTTTGTGATGCCCTTTCTTAAGCTTTGTGATAATAGTGACTTTGGTCGGTGGCCCATCTATGTTTTGTCTGACATGACAAGTGGGTTATTTGTGGACCATCGTTCCGTCGGCTGATTGGCAATTCAGGCGTAGTTCGTGGTCCCCGGTAGAAGTCAGATCGACCAACTGGGTGGTATGGTCGTTGATGGCGGTTGAGGCCATTAGTTTCGAGTGGGCCTTGAGATGTCCTCAGCGGGCCGTCCTTTATCGTGACTTTTAGGCTTAGGGATGGCGGTTGGTTTCATTTAAGGCAGTAGCGGTGTTTTGAGATGACGATTAGGTTTAGGTGACCCCTCGAGTTCTACACTCTTAATTTCTTAGTTGATCACGAGGGGCTTAGCATTTATGGGTTCTATTATAAATGGGGAGGAGGCCATTACTTATCGTGCTCGTTAGGTTGGTGGCTAGATGTCTTTACTCGTCATCTCTAAGGTTTCAAATTGGGGCCAGGTGAGTTTTCGAGAGATGGTTGGGGCGTGAGGGGTGGATTCTCTCCCGAGAGTCCACCACCTTGAGGGTTTTCGAGAGTGCAGCGGTAGTTCGGTCATCTGTGAAGGAAGGCCCCGTTAGCATCCGGCAATTGGGGAGCGCGGTTTGTGATCATCACTGTATCTATCTTAGTAGAGATAGTGGGTGCGTTGAGTGTATCTCCGTGTAGGCGTTAAAATTGCTTATCGGTACCGAACAAGACTTCGTAAGCGGTGGGTTGATAACCGGCGATCCATCCGGCCGCGAGCGACCCGAAGCGCCGTCGGCGTGATTCTAGCAAAGCAGCGTAAAAGCGGTCAGCGAACCCATGAAGTGAGTCGGCGTGCGTACGGCCAGAAAGCGGCAGCGTCGTGGAAAACCGACGGCGAAGCTCAGCGGGCGAGTTGGCTAAATTCAAGCGTTGATGAGGCGGAATCAACCGTGCCAGTCCGTCGATGCAAGCGAACCGTTTGAGCTCCGAAAGTTAATCGGACCGCGGACTCGAACACAATGGCGACATCAGAACAAAACTAAGCGGAAGACGAAGAATGCGATGAAGAATGCGGCGGAGTCGTGCGGAAAGCGGCAACGAGGCGACAGGCGTGACGGCGCACCTCGGCCAAGTGGCCAAGGTGGCTCGCTGGCGAACCACCGACGCTTGGCGAGGTAGTACCGACGAAGTGGTAGAGGCTCGACCACTGGCGAGCCTCCTCGACAACAACTTGGCGAAGTGCTACCGACAGTGGCGAGGTGGCTCGGCCAAGTGGCGAGCCACCCGTCGGCTGTGGCCCTGGTTTTGTATAAATGAGGGGGTCTTCTCGTCGAAGGTCGGATTTTTGGGATTTGAGGATTTGGCTTTGGCTTTGGTGGGATTTTGAGGAGTTTCGAAGAATTCTCCAGAATCCACGAGCCGTCAGCGCCGTTCGAGCACCGAGAAGTACAAGTCGGTCGGCGTCAGATCCACAAATCGGCGGGTAAGAAAACTGGGTCGAACTCTGAGATACCCTCTAGGTTAAGCTTAGTCTTAATCTCGGGGATAATGTGATTTCTCCTTGTAGATCTCACCCTCCGGCGATCCTCTCCTTCGCGGCGTGATCCCGCGGCGATCCTCTCCTTCGTGAGAGTGTGATCCCCTCGGTAACCGTTTCCTTCGTGAAGCGAGCCCCTCGTCTGTAGTTCGAGAACCGGGTTTACGAGGATCGAATTGCGCGGTAGTCCGCGGACGAACAAAAGTCCCGACACGGGCAAAGAACCGCAAAGTCCGGAAAATAGAGATCCCGTGTTTGTTCTAAAAGGAAGAGAGTTGTAATTTTCGTTTTCATTTGCGCTGAAAAATAAGGCATTTTCTTTGTTTGAAATTTTGTTGTAGGCCAGCGAAAGCGTAAGCAAGTTCAAGCGAGCAATGAATAACAAACCAACTTTTACGCGAAACAATTTGGCGACCCGATGGGAGCGGCTTCGACAAAAGCCGTCGTCGCCATAACAGCGGATCCGTCCGGTCATCGAGGAAGGTCGAGTTCGAGTTCGACCGGAAAGAAGTATGAAGAATACCTCTCCTCCTCGTCGGATCGGTTCCCCGAAAGTCCAAGATGGTCTCCGCTGCAAGGAAGACCGATCGACCCGAGATCGCGGTGAGAAAATCCACCACCACCGCCCGTCAAGGCTGCGGAACGGTGGTTCCGGCTAACAACGGCCAAACCAGAACCCACGTCTTCACAAAAGTCGATTCCGCCAATGGCGTCGTGACTCTCTCAAGAGAGCGTCCCGAGAGCGGCGTCGGCGCCTGGCGAAACAATTAGCCAGGCGAAAGAGTCAATGGATGGGGTCGCTATAGGCGGATCTAAGATCCAAGTTGACTGAGAGGTTGAGTCCCGAGATCGTAGCCGATTCCTGGGCGGCGACGAATGAATGGAGTCGAGTCAAGCGGAATCGTTCCGCAGCCGAGGGCGTATCCGGAGCGCCAGCGCTCCTCAGCGCCAGCAGGCTTTGGTGCAACAAGCCCGCGAGTTGAAAGGGAGGCGGCAAGAAGTGATGGAAACCGTCAACAGCTTGAAGCCCAAGTCCGTCGAGGCTTCAACCGGCGAACCCAACATCAAGCTAGCTCGCTTGTGAGCCAACTCACGCTCCCGTGCTCAAATCGAAATTGTGAGCACCTCGGCAAAAGTGGCGTTGACACCGAGTCACCTCCGGCGTCAGCCCGAACTTCGGTGGCTAACTCACGCCCGCGACCGGCGGGCTTACCGTCAAGGATTGCCTAGGTCCGCTAAAGGAATCGCGGGTCACTCGATCGAGTCGTACCACAAAGATAAGAAGAAACCTGCATTTTGCTGCGCACGGGCTTCAAATCAAGTCCGAGAGCCCATCGAATTCACACTTTCGCGTGTGTGGCGGGTAACTTATGAAAGGCCTATTTGTTCTCGAGAGGCGGCTCTCATCGGCGATGACAGCGTTATACTTGAGAAGTTATGCCAACCACGATAGGTTGCTCGGTATTCATACCGGCGAGTTGTACTATCGTCTTTGGGGTTCTAAGTAAATCGAAGAGGCGAAAGAATCAAACATGCCTTGCTTGTGCTCGAAACCGATCAAAGCGGTGTTATGGTGCAATCGTGCTAAAAGCGACTTCGGAAAAAGGTCGGTCTTTGATAGACTTCGGCGCGAGAATGCCCGAACAAGTCAAGACGCTTCCGTAAGAAAAGATGAAGCCTCAGGGCGATGGTGCCGAATGTTACCATCAATATGACCGTGAGGGGCGTCGTCACTCTCTCGAGAGGCAGGCGGCGGTCGGCGGAAACAGCCAGGCGAAACAATCATGGATGGGGTCAAGCTATGAAGCCGGATCTAAGATCAAGATTCGAGAGGTTGAAGTCGAGATCGTGGCGATTCCTCTGGTAGGCTGACGAATGAATGAGTCAGTCAAGCGGATCGTTCCGCTTGAGGAGCGTATCCGGAGCGCCCAGCGCTCCTCGGCATAACCGCGGGCTTTGGTGCAACAAGCCCAGCGAGTTGAAAGGAGGCGGCCCGAAGTGGAGTCGACAAATCGGCTAGCGGAAGCCCAAGTCCGTCGAGGCTTCAACGGCGAACCCGACATCCAAGCTACTCGCCCGGCGAGCCAACTCCGCTCCGTGCTCAAATCGGTGTGAGCACCTGGCAAAAGTGGCGTTGACAGAAGTCACCTCCGTGGTCATGCAGAACTTGTGAAGCTAACTCGCCCGCGACCAGCGGGCTTACCGTCAAGGATTGCCTAGGTCCGCTAAAGGAATCCGGGTCACTCGGATTCGGTACCCACAAAAAAGAAAAAGCCTGGGCTCGCCTTAGGGCTTCAAATCGGTCAGAGAGCATCGAAGATTCACTTTCGCTTGAGTGTGTGGCCGGTAACTTATGAAAGGCCTATTTGTTCTCGGAAGGCGGCTCTCATCGGCGATGACAGCGTTATACTTGAAGTTGTGCCAACACCGATGGATTGCTCCGGTATTCATAGGCGGAGTTGTACTATCGTCTTTGGGTAAAAGTAAATCGAAGAGCGCCCGAGAATCAAACATGCCTTGCTTGTGCTCGAAGCTGATCAAAGGCGGTGTTATCAGTGCAAGCGTGCTAAAGCGACTCCGGAAAAGTTCGGTCTTTGATAGACTTCGCGAGAATGCGAACGAAGTCAAAGGCGGCTTAGTAAAGAAAAGATGGAAATACCGGTGATGAATTACCGAGTGTTACCATCAATATGAATGAGGGGCGTCGTCCGTCGCGTTCGAGAGCATATAGCGAATGGCTTCGATGCGGTCGGGGCTGTTAAACGACAATTATCGCCAAGATGCGAGAAGAATTACCCTCGAGATGATGAAGTGTCGGATGCTGGCTCGCAATGGCAGATAATACAATTTCGGCATAGGACAACCTTGCGCGTTCATGATGGCCGGATCAAGTGTCCCGGATGCTTGAAGAGGCCTAACCAAACAAAAGGATAACTTTAAGCTTGAAATGGGCTGGCCACGGCGGATAGAGAGCAATGCATGACCAGCGGATCGGCGATAATGAACATGGCTGAGCGAAGTCGTCATAATATCAACGGATAGCGACACGAGAGGAGAAGGAGGCCGCTTGGTGATAGTCTTTCGGCAAAGCAGCGCGATAACACCAGTCATTCCTCCCAAGAGTTTACGAGCGAGGCGTAGGGAAAATGAAAAATAAAAGACCTCGAGCAAAATCAATACTTTGATTTCGCTCGAAGGTAGAAAACGAATACCATGTCGCTACCCAAGGGTGGGAATCAATCCCGTATCCGACAAAATTCAACCTCATCAACTTTACACCGTTTGGCGGAAGGGATGCACCCACTCGGCACTTGATCTACTTCAAGTCTCATCTAGGTGTTATCTCCGGAGCCTTGATGGTTCGGTCATTAGTTGGCACCCTTGGCGGGCTGCCTTGATTGGTACCCGCGTCTCCAAACCGAGGGCGTTAATAGGCTGGGATGATATGGAGGCCATGTTTCTCACCAATTTCTTGGCGATGACAGAGGTATCCGCCGGTTCTTTGTTGGGCGAAAGCGAAAGGCGGAAGCGATGGATAACCGTCAAGAGGTTGAAATAAGGCAATAGTGCGAGACCGATACGGGAAGTTCATTCTCAAACTTGTCATAGCAACTTTGTCATTGGGCGTGTTGGAAGCAATGGGAGCTGCAGTCCGAGACACGGAAAGATTTAAGGATACGTGGAGAGCAAGCGAGCGATTCACGAGGAAAAGCGAGGAGAGAGTCGACCTATGGTAGATGCTCACAGCGAACTTTGTCCCCGTGGCAAAGGTAAAGCGCCGGCAAAGTCTGTAGGCGTAATCAAGCGTTCGAGCGCAACGGCGGTCGCAACAGCGTGCACCGCGGCAATCCGGCCTCAATGGCGCCCACAAACTGAACCGAAACCATCCGGTTGAGGTTTCCCAAAACTTACTCGTTCAGGGCGAGGAAGTTCGGGCATCTTCAAATACCACGGAAAACAAAATCGGTTTGCCCCGATTGTAAACGAGGAGGCAAACAGGTTCTGAATCCTCTTTGCTGCTTACCGCGGTTACCATCCTACAAAGTTACGCTACCATCTCAAGGACAAGATTGAGGCCTTGATGGATGTTGGAGTCATTACACAAAACCCTCTAAAGAGAGAAGGTGGGAGCAAATGCGGTCTCCATAAGCTTGGATCAGTTCCTTGGATTGGTTCAGCGCCAGTTGTGAAGGTAGGAATAGAAGATGGTGAATGAAGATCCTCCACGAACGCGTGAGAAGGGGCTGTACGCACCGCGACGGAAAGCGGAGAAATCCTTTGGGTCCACCCGACTTCTTTGGAAGGCGATCGATGGACTACATCCTTTGCCAAAAGAAGTCAAGGAAAAGGCAAGCTATGCCATCTTTGCTTCGACAATTCAGAGATGAAAAAGTATCCACCTTCCAATTCCAGGAAGAAAAGCGGAAGTCTTAGCTACTAAGTGGACAAGAATACTCTACAAGTATCGGACACTCAAATCCAAGCGCTAAGACAACTTGTCGGTAGGGGGTGACCACGACTCCTCTCTCGTGCGGAGAGAAAGAAAAAGCGGTGAAGCAAAGGAGAAGCGACCTCGAGGTCCGAAGCTCAACTCGGCGATCGATTCAATGCGGGTGTAAGGGATAGGCAAAGGCATCGAACTCTCCATACCGTTTGGCGTCATGGCCGGATGGCGAACATCGGCGAGAATAACTCTCGAGTTGCTCCGTTGTCAAAGAGCGGGAAGCTCTGAGAAGCTCAGGCGACTCGAGGTGTTTCTCACTCGGATCAAGCCGACTCGGAAGAATCGCACAACAATGCAACTTGGCAGCAAGCACTTCCCGCATTACTTTTACAAAGGAGGATATGCGGGCGAGATTCAAACACGATCGGCGTTATACTTCACAGGGTATATTGGCTCTAGTGAAGTTAGCAGGATCCAAGTCGTCCAGGTTCATTGTGAGCATTATGCCCTAGCCTCATGTATCACCTTGGAATCCACGCGATGGTGGCATCAACGACACAATGATCTATGGGTTTAACACCAGCGGTCTCGGACGCTTGGTAAGATCGGATAAAGTGCCAAATGGGATTTAAAGTCCGAAGTCACACTATGTGATTGGCGAGACTTCCTATAACTTATTGTTGGGTGGACCTTGGATCCACGGTAGCGTTATAGTCCCATCTACTCTTCATCGGTGTCTCAAATATGTAGACACGAATAATGAATCAAAGCGGTGGTGTGGACAAGCGACGTTTAAGGGGTGGAGAATTATTTCTTGATTCTCTCCTCTCGGTAATGAGTCCGAAAGATCATCGGCCCAGGCAGGGCGGTGAAAGAAGCGATTCGGCAGGGCTTGATTATAGTGGTGGTTTTGTTTTAAAGACATTGTACCCCTTGTAATCAATCTTGGCGATGAAGAATGTCGGATGAACATTATAATGGCAAATTGCCGATGAATCAATAAATGGCGATTTAGAGTACCCTTTGTCTTTGAATGATGTAATGGCGAGGTTTATACAAGCGATCGAGTTGCACTTACTTCGGTCTTCTTGCTTTACACAAAAGCAATTCGGGACTCCTTTGGGACCTTTCGTCATCCGCGAAGATCAAGTAGTGAAAAGACTTGGTTTCACGGAAAAGGAGATGCGGTTCAAGCCGAATCATTTCTTAGAAGAAGATGAAGATGACAATGGGCCTATCCTCAACACATTCGGATATAGTCGAGAACCTTGGGTATCATGAAAAAGTGGGGAGTGCGACTTGACACAAGGAAAGGTCTATGTTTGGGCGAGGTCCTCGAGTCCCTCCTAAAGCGACATATGTCCCAAAGGAAGCGGATAACTACTATGCATTTAGAAGGGGATTGGGATCTGAATCCTCCTCGAGAAGATGAATGCTCATGGCTGATTGATAATCCACGATGAGGCGGACATTAAATCGATTCTTGGCTTGGGATTACGACACCCGCCTCGGGCTTTCAAGGCTTTGATGTCAAATATGGCTCTGATTGATCCTGCTACTATTGAGGGTGATGAAGATATGCCAACATGGGAAGACCCATGGATCCATCAACTTCGAGCGGTTTGGGGATAGATTGAACAAAGAGAACCCCCACTAGGGCGAGGTAGTCAGTTAATATGGGTGATGAGGAGCATCTAAGCTCATAAACATCAGCAATACTCTTCCCTCGGAAGAAAGAAAAGAGTTGATCGCCCTAATCGGGGAATATATCGATGTATTGGCTTGGAGTTATGAGGACATGCGGGACTTCGACTAAATGTAGCGACACATCGCCTCAACATCAAGGTGGATGTCAAACTGTGTCAAGCAGCAAAGGCGGTTTGATCCACAAATCTTATGAGCAATCGTCGGCGAAGTGAAGAAACTCATAGAATCGGGATTCATCGAGGAAATTCAACATCCGGTTGGGTGGCGAATATAGTCGGTCATGAAGAAGAATGGTTCGATTAGGATGCAGTAGCGATTCTGAGATCTGAATCTTTGCTTGCCCAAAAGGCGACTTCCCTCTTCCAATCGCGATGTCATAGTCGACAATACGTGTGGATTTGAAAGAATGTCGTTCATGGATGGTTTCTCGGGTATAATCAAATCAAGATGCACCGATGGCGCCAAACACCGGCGTTGAGCGCCCATCGGTATATTTTGCTACGGTCATGCCGGTTAAACTAGAAACGCCCGTAGCATACCGTGAGCAATGGCGGAGATTTTCGGGATCATCTTGGGAAAAGCGGTCGAATGCTCGTCGGCGACTTAGTGCGTAAAAGCGTGACAAAGGAGATCACATCAAAGATCTTAGAGCGGTATTAGACATCGCGAACTCATCGACTAAAGATGAATCTGCCAAATCCTTCCTTGGGATGTCCGTGGCAAGTTCCTTGGCGTCGTCGCAGACAAAGGAATCCCGTCGATCGACAAAGTGAAGGCGATTCAAGAGTTGCAACCTCAGAAATGCGAGAGAACTTCGAGGGGTTACAAGGGCGATTGGCGTACATCCGGCGGTTCATATCGAACCTATCAGGGAAGTGCCAACCGTTCTCCAAGTTGAACAAGAAGAGTGTCGTTTATTTGGGGCGGCGCTTGCGGCGTTTGAAGAGATCAAATCGTATCTCGCTAAACCTCTGTTCTTGTTGCCGCGTCGGAAAACCGTTCTGATCTCGTCAAGGCGGATCATTCGTTAAGCGCTTTACTTGCGCGGGGCGGCGGCGTGATCCGAGCGGCGATGTATTACAGGCGAACATTGGTGGCGCTGAGTCGATACCAATGGTCGGCGGTGCCTTGCATTAGTGTTAGCGATTGAGAAAATCGCGACACTATTTAGTCGGACGGGCGATTTATGTTATCTCTAGCGTAAATCCGGTCGGATATTTATGATTGGCCGGCTTCAATGAGTTGGCGTTTGGCGAAATAGGCCTTGCTCTTGTCCAATATGACTTGCACTTCAAACAACGAAGTCGGTCAAAGGACAAGCGATTTGCGATCTCTTGGTACATGACCCGAACGGGCCTTGATTGAGCTATATGATGATCTTCGGATGAAGTCGGAAGTCAACTACATCGCACCAACAAATATGGCGATTGTATTTTGTGAGCTTCTCGGGCCACTAATGTAGCAAGTACCCGGGCGTTCTAAAATCTCGGTGAGTCGGAGTTGTCTTGATTTCAGGAATCATGTCATGCCCGTGCTTATTCACTCACGAACCTGTTCCAATAGCGTAGCGAATACAGCGCTACTTATCGGACTTAGCTTAGCCAAAACTGGGTCGAATATCTCGGCGTATGGAGATTCTGGCGATAGTTAAGCAGGTTAGTGGTGACTCTGAAGTGAGAATCGGATCTAATCCCTATCATCGGATAGGCTGTTGAAATGGCGGACTCATTGAAAATTCTTCATCGAATATATCGCCTCCAAAAGCTCATCTTGGATGCTGCTGGCGGCGTTAGGCGTGTCGTTAGCACAACCTTAGAGACCGAGCAACTAGTTACGGTCGGGACTCACCAACTCTTCGTACCATTATATGATGAGGCACAAGAAGATAAGGGGTAGTTACCAAAGAAGTACATGCAGAGCGGTTCATATCGAACCTATCCAGGAAGTGCCGACCGTTCTCCAAGTTGAACAAGAAGAGCGTGTCGTTTATTTGGGGCGGCGTGTGAAGAGATCAAATCATATCTCGCTAAACCTCTGTTCTTGTTGCACCTTGATGGGAAAACCGTTTTGATCACGTCAGAGCGGATCATTCGTTAAAGCTTTACTTGCACAAGGCAGCGGCGGTCACGGCGATGTATTACGAGCCGAACATTGGTGTGGCTGAGTCGATATCAATGGTGCGGCGGTGCATTGAGTGTTAATGATCGAAAATGCGGCACTATTTAGTCGGACCGGGCGATTTATGTTATCTCTAGCGTAAATCCGGTCGAATATTTATGACCAGTGGCTCAATGAGTTGGCGTTTGGCGAAATGGGCCTTGCTCTTGTCCCAATATGACTTGCACTTCAAACAACGAAGTCGGTCAAAGGACAAGCGATTTGCGATCTCTTGGAACCCGGCCGGAGCAGCGGATGAGTTGAGCTATATGATGATCTTCGGATGAAGTTCAAAATTCAACACTACATCGCACCAACAAATATGGCGATTGTATTTTGGTGAACTTCGGGCCACTAATGGCAGTACCCGGCGTTCTATCTCCGTGAGTCGGAGTTGTCTTGATTTCCGGGGAATCATGTCATGCCCGTGCTTATTCATCGCAGAACCTGTTCCATAGCGTGGCGAATACAGCGCTACTTATCGGACTTAAGCCAAGGGCTGAGTCGAATATCTCGAAGCGTATGGAGATTCTGGCCCGATAGTTAAGCGGGTTAGTGGTGACTCTGAAGTCGAGGAATCGGATCTAATCCCTATCATCGGATAATTTGTTGAAATGGCGGACTCATTGAAAATTTTTCATCGAATATATCCGCGCCTCCAAAGCGCTTATGCGGATGCTGCGGCGTTAGGTGTCGTTAGCACAACCTTAGAACCGAGCAACTAGTTGCGGTCGGGACTCACAACTCTTACGTACCATTATACGATGAGGCACAAGAAGATAAAGGTAGTTACAAAAGTACATGCAACCCAAACCAAGTTGGAGCCAGAGATTGGCTTTCCTATCATCGATTCGTCTTACATGGTATTCTACGGAAGGCGTGAAGGAGAAGAGAGTCAATCCGTGAAGAAGATTCTTTCTACGACGAAACCGGATGCTATATGTCGAGTGCGATGGTCTTTTACTCGTGCCTTTCAAACAAGGAGGCGAAGAGGTCGCCGAGGAAGCAACGAGGGTGAATGTGGTGCACCTGACTGGTCCCAAACTCTGGTCGAGGAGAATGGGCTACTTTTGGCCAATGATTAATGGCCTTGATCGATGCATTTCGGAAATGCCATGCGTGTCAAATTCCACGAATTATATGCATCGGCCGCCATTTGCATCCTTGACCACATCACGGCCATTGAGACATGGGGAATGGGCGTTGTAGGTCCCATTTTCCTCCGTCGGTCAAAGCGATCGGTTTATTCTAGCGATCAGGCTACTTCTCCAAGTGGTGAAGCAATCCCACTAAAAGAGGTCAAGCGATGTACCGTCGTCAAGTTTCATCAAACACCATGTCATCTATCGACATGGTGTCGGCGGATCGTGCATGACAGCGGTCCCGATTCATCGGCAATTCCTTCATCGGGTTTTGCGAAAATTCAAGATACAAGATGTCACCGTCGGCGGCTTATAATCCGGCGAATGGGTTGGCGAGGCGTTCAACAAAACGATCATCAAGATTTTGTCAAAGCTTGTGAAGAATAACAAAGCGAGGCGGGCGATAAGCTTCGGAGAAGCACTGGGGCATATCGCTGCGATGCGTCGCCAGCGGGAGCTACCGTACTCTACGGTCTGGGTGTGAAGCAATTCTCGTTGGAAATCGTTCCGTCACTTGGCGTCACCCTTGCGAGATGGCGGCAGAAGAACAACATCAAAAGCGTCTGAAGAGCTTGAGATGTTAGATGAGAAGCGCGGGAGGCTCAACAATGCATTGAGTTCTATCAAGCTAGAATGTCGAGGGCTTTCAACAAGAAAGTTCGACGAGAACCTTTAGGAGGAGATCTGCGTCCTCATTTCCGGCGGCCGATAATCCTCACCTCTAAAAAGGTAAATTGAACCCAAATGGGAAGGACCGTTTATAATAGACACGGTCTATTCAAGCGGTGCATATCGCCTTATCACCTGAGAATGGCGAGGCAATTAATCTTAGATAAATGGGAAGTTTAGAAAAGTATTATCCTTAGTACATTCGGGATAACCCATTTTGATGGGAAGTTCCTCAAGAATATCTCACTCATATTCATGAGGATAACCCTAATTATTGTGTTTTCCTCCAAAATTCTCTCATAGATCAAATTCATTGGCGGTGGGCCCACTAAAATCTTCACGGTCCAACCACCGACAAAATCCTCTCGATTCCTTCCCTGACGAGAGGTCCACTTCAAATTACGGTTGCAATCCTACAAAGAAAGCTATCCATACCCTTCAAGATTTCGGTGGAGACCCCACTCTTAGTTTCTCATCGGAAATAGAATACATTCTTCCTTTCCCACCTTCACTGGAGATAGGACACATCCTTCCTCTTGACAAGAGATAGAATACATTCTTCCTCTCTTGTCTTAGATTCTCGGAGTGGAGATCCCTCTTAGTTTCATCTTTCAAGATTCTCAAGATGGAGATCCCATTTTAGTCTCTCTTCCTTTGGAAGCAGGACAAAAATCCTTCCTTTCCGGCCTTGGGAGATAGGAGACAAGATCCTCCTTCCTCTCCATCAATAAGAGATAGGATACAAAACCTTCCTCTCTTATTTCAAATTAGTGAGCACCTGGAGATAGGACACAAAACCTTCCTCTCCAGCGGCAAGAGATGGGATACAAAACCTTCCTCTCTTGTTCATCCACAGGAGATAGGAGACAAGATCCTCCTTCCTCTCCACCTTGGAAATAGAATACATTCTTCCTTTCCCACCTCAATCAACCTTATCGGTTCAGCCCTTCTCAGGTCAAAGAAGGGGCCAAATTCATCTTGGGGTATTTTATCGAGAAGCCTAAGAAGGGATAAAGCCCGCCCACCGCAGCGTTGCGGTTTAATCTTTCAGATTGAAGAAGACAGTTGATTAGGGCATTTTATCGAAGCCTAAGAGGGATAAAGCCAGCGCTTACGCGTTCGGTTTAGTCTTTCTCAGATTGAAGAAGACACGGTTGATTAAGGGCATTTTATCCGAAGCCTAAGAAGGGATAAAGCCAACGCCTTACAGCGTTGGGGTTTAGTCTTTCTCGATTGAAGAAGACACGAGTTGATTCTGGGCATATCGAAGCCTAAGAAGGGATAAAGCCAACGCCCTCAGCGTTGTAGGGTAGTCTATTCCGTGATAAAGCCGAAGCACAGTATTCAACATCGTAGCATTAAGTCTAGAAGAGTTTCATTCTTTTAGCACAGCGTCCGCGTCTTGGCGGATCTAGATAATCCGCCTGCGCTAGCCAACTCAAGCGGTAGTTGGTAAAGGCTAATCAAATCCGTTGAGGGAGTTGGCCAATAACCTAAAAGTCCAGCGCTACCGCAGCGTTTTAGGCAGTCTTTCGATTGAAGAAGACCGCCGACTCACGGGGTATTTTATCCGGCCTAAGAAGGGATAGTCAGCGCCTCCTGCAGCGTTAGGTTTAGTCTTTTCGATTGAAGAAGACACGAGTTGATTACGGGGTATTTCATCCGGCCTAAGAGGGTTAAGCGGCGCCTCACCGCAGGCGTTCGGGTATCTCTTGCGTAAAAATCACGGCCTATGTATTCAATATCATAGCAACAAGTCTAGAAGAGTTTCATTCTTCGGCCTAGCGTCCGCGTCTGAGCGGATCGGATAATCATACGCTAATGACTCAAGCGGTAGTTGGTAAAGGCTAATCAAATCCGTTGTGGTGAGGGTTTGCCAAAATCCTATAAGTATTATGGTTAATTATTTACGTGAAATAAAAGAATCATAATCGAGCACAAAGAAGGGCGGAAATATGTTTTATCGATAAAAGGCTGAAGTTACACAAGTTTTCTAACGGCAGATTGTGACATCAAATACTTTATTGAGAAAAGCTGAAGTTCCTCGGCTTCGACCACGCCTCTCGCTGCCATTAAGGGCCTCATCTCTCCACGGATATTAACCGGCCGCCCGAGTTCAAGTTCCTCGAGACGACCGCGAGAGTCTTTTCTTTGTTGGCCTTCGGCTTCAAGGCGATCGGGCTCTCCCTCGCCGCTTGGAGTTCTGTTGAGCTCTACCATCCTCGCTTCTCGGCGGCGACACAAAACCAAAGTGTCCCACGGAAGGCGAAGCTTCAACAACGGCGATCTCCAAATGATGCAGGCTGCATGTGAACCGAGTCAGTAATAGCGAGGCATCACCTTAAAGGCTGTCGCAATGTGGTAGGGCGGACTCAATCTGCGGATATTCTCCCATGCGCCTAGCCCTACTCCAAATAGGATTACAGTATAAACTAATTCACGGTTCTTAGCGAGAAGTTCACGGAGAATATTACCATATTCTTAAGGATAACTTCGATAACCCTCAATTTCCTCCATTTGTGGGACCTCAAGGAGGATAAAATTACGGCGAGGCTTATATCGGCCGGACAGCGCGTTCTACCTCGAAGGACTCCTCCCTTTGTATCGGTGCGATTCATGCATCCCGCAGAGGGCCTACCATCAACAATTGGGAAGAATACCTCCCGGTGGATGAACACCTTTACCCAGCAGTAATGCGATGCGGCGCCAACCAGCAGCGTCGTCGGCGAAGGATTCAGCGATCAGCGGTTCGGATCGAAGAATTCCCGATCAGCGGAGGAACCTCGATGGTCAATTGGGCGACAATCCACCGACCGCGAGTCAGCACAAATGAACTCAATTAGCTTCTGGTTTGAAATTCCGACAGCGGTCAAGCAATAAATGCGACACCGCAACACCCGAGGTATCCTACAAAGCGGAGAACACGAGAGAATTGGAGGAATCAAATCACGGACCAACCTCAAAAGAAATTCATCTACGACCGGTGAGATTTCGACAGATCGGACAAAATCACGATGCGTAATACCTTGGCAATCCTACAAAGCGGAAAGGCTGAAGGGAATGGAGATCAAGCGAGGTCATTCACAAGTCTTATCCGCCAATTAAAGTGAAGGGCTCATCATGTCAAAGCATCGAGACTCATCAAGAATCGAGGCGAGGCGGCTTTGGAGAATATCTGTGGCGTTAAAATTGCTTATCGGTGCGAACAAGACTAATAGCGGTGGGTTGATAGCAGGCGATCCATCGGCGACCAGCTTGCCGTCGGCGTGTCTGTAAGCGCGTAAAGCGAGTCAGCGAACCCATGAAGTGGTGTGGCGTCTGAGCAATGAACGGCGGCGTCGTGGAGAAGCAAACGGCAGCGGCGAGTTGGCTAAATTCAAGCGTTGGCGAGGCGGAATCAACCGTGCCAGTCCGTCGATGCAAGCGAATCGTTTGAGCTCGAAAGTTAATCGGACCACGGTTCGAACACAATGGCGACATCACGAACAAAACTAAGCGGGAAAGCCGAAGAATCGGCGAAGAATGCGTGAGGGCGGGGCTGACGAACGGCGGGCGGCCGCGAGTCTTTTCTTTGTTGGCCTTCGTCGGCTTCAAGGCGATCAGGCTCTCTGCGCCGCTTGGGTTCTGTTCGAGCTCTACCATCCAAGCTTCTCCGGCGTGACACAAAACCAAAGTGTCCCACGGAAGGCGAAGCTTCAACAACGGCGGTCTCCAAATGATGCATACTTTTGTAGCCTGTGCATGGAGCGAGTCTAGTAATGTATGAGGCATCACCTTGAAAATTTGTCGACAATGTGGGTAGGGCGGACTCAATCTGCGGATATTCTCCCATCAGCTTAGCCCTACTCCAAATAGGATTACGGTATAAACTAATTCACGGTTCTTAGCGAGAAGTTCTGGAGAATATTACCATATTCTTAAGGATAACTTCGATAACCCTCAATTTCCTCCCTGTGGGACCTCAGGAGGATAAAATTGAGCGAGGCTTATATCGGCGGCGGACAGCAGCGTTCTACCTCGAAGGACTCCTCCCTATGTATCGGTGCGATTCATGCATCAGCGGAGCTACAATCAACAATTGGGAAGAATACCTCCCAGGTGGATGAACACCGCGCAGTAATGCGATGGCGGCGCCAACCAGCGTCGTCGGCGAAGAATTCGATCAGCGGTTCGGATCGGCTGAATTCCCGATCAGCGGAGGAACCTCGATGGTCAATTGGGCGACAATCCAGGCCACGAGTCAGCGGCAAATGAACTCCAATTAGCTGAGTTTGAAATTCCGACAGCGGTCAAGCAATAAATGCGACACCCTTAACACCCCGGTATCCTACGAAACGCGGAGAACACGAGAATTGGAGGAATCAAATCTGGAGCCAACCTCAAAAGAAATTCATCTATGGAGCTTGGTGAGATTTAGACAACGGTCGGACAAAAATGCGATGCAGTAATACCTTGCAATCCTACAAAGCGGAAAGGCTGAAGGAATGGAGATCAAGCGCGGGGTCATTCACAAGTCTTATCCGCGATTAAAGAGTGAAGGGCTCATCATGTCAAAGCATCCCGGACTCATCAAGAATGAGAGGCGCTTTGGAGGGTATCTGTGGCGTTAAAATTGCTTATCGTGCGAACAAGACTTCGTAAGCGGTGGGTTGATAGCAAGCGATCCATCCGGCCAGTAGCCGAGCAGCGTCGGCGTGATTCTGCATAAAGCAGCGTAAAGAGTCGGCGAACCCATGAAGTGAGTGTGGCGTCAAGGCTTGCAAAGCGGCGTCGTGGAGAAAACGGCGGCGAAGCTCAACGGCGAGTTGGCTAAATCAAGCGTTGGCGAGGCGGAATCAACAGTACTTAGTCCGTCGATGCAAGCGAATCGTTTGAGCTCTGAAAGTTGATCGGACCACGGTTCGAACACAATGGCGACATCAGGAGCAAAACTAAGCCGGAAGACCGAAGAATCAGCGAAGAATCGGCGGAGAGTCGGCTGACAGCCTTGAGCAGCGGGCGGCCGTGACCTGACAGAAGTGGTAGAGGCTACTTTGGTAGAAACCTCCTCGGCTGGCTGCTTCGAATACCGACTGAAATGGCCAGGTTGCCTCGACCAAGTGGCGGAAACCACCAATCGACATGTAGCCTACCCATGGTTTTGTATAAATAGGGGGTCTTGCTCGATGGTCGGATTTTGGGATTTGAGGATTTGGCTTTGGCTTTGGCGGGATTTTAGGAGTTTAGAAGAATTCTCCACGAGATCCGCGTCAGCCTTGCGTTCAGAACACCGGCGAGTACAAGTCGATCGGCGTCAGATCCACAAATGTGCGGGGTAAGAAAACTTCGGTCGAACTCTGGATACCCTCTAGGTTAAGCTTCGTCTTAATCTCGGGGATAAGTTGTGATTTCTCCTTGTAGATCTCACCGCTCCGTGATCCTCTCTCGCCGTGAGTGTGATCCCGAGGCGATCCTCTCGCCGTGAGTGTGATCCCCTCGGTAACCGTTTCAGCCGTGAAGCGAGCCCCTCGTCTGTAGTTCGAGGCAGGGTTTACACGGGATCGAATTGCGTGGTAGTCCGCGGACGAACAAAAAGTCCGTACGACAAAGAACCGCATAGCGAGGATCGGGAAAATAGAGATCCCGTGTTTGTTCACAAAAGGAAGAGAGTTGTAATTTTCGTTTTCATTATGCGCTGAAATAAAGGCATTTTCTTTGTTTGAAATTTTGTTGTAGGCCAACGAAGCGTAAGCAAGTTCAAGCGAGCAATGAATAACAAACCAACTTTTGCTTGAACACTCAGAAGAAAGGCGTTTTGTTTACATCCATGGATTGATTCATATTTTGTTTACATCCATGGATTACGATTTATATTTTGTTTACATCCATGGATTACGATTTGTGCGATATGGAACCATGGGGCTGCACAAAATCCTTTAGCGATGCCGCTCATATCCTCTAGGTCGTCTTGGTGCCCTTTCATTAACCCGGCAACAATTGCGGTACTCTCCTCGTTGAAGAAGCGTCGGCTTAGGCGTCGAGGTGGCGAGGAGGCTGGGAAAAGTTGACGAAGGCGACGGCGACTATTAGGATGTATACCTAGGCTTGTAGTTTTAATTTTCTTTTATTTTGGTATTTGGACGTCGCGGACTATTGTAAAACTTTGCTTGGAATATCAATGAAAAGTATTATTTCATGGATGGTTGTTTATTCGATTCATTCATTTCTCCTTCCCTTTTTTTTTTTTGAAAGCAGTGCGGCCCTTGTGAGGCTTATAATAAACACAAGTAGGCGAACAGATTGGCCCATTGTGGAACTTACAATAAACATAAGAGACGAGAACACGGTCGGTCCTGTGGGACTTACAATAAACATAAGCGAGACCGAACAGATTGCCCTGTGGGGCTTACAATAAACATAAGCGAGACCGAACGGGTGCATTTTGTGGGGCTTACAATAAACATAAGCGGAGGGGCAGATTGCATTTGGGCTTACTTCACGAGTTATTGTCGTGGCGGTCGTTGAACCGCCATCGACTAGCTAGTTAGTGGGGCGTCTTCATCTGGGTCCCTTTGTCAAGGCTATTACGTCCGAGTGCGGAGCTAACGAAGTCGGCCCTATAGTGGCGAGATCTTCATGAAGAGGGCGACAGCGTAGGTGAGCGCTAGGACTTCGTGGCGCTAGGTCTTAATTTTGGCGAGCCGATCTGTTTGAGGCAAAGAGCAAGCTGAGTCGGCTCCGTGGGGCGGCGACTCCGTGAGGATGACAGCGTAGGTCGGCGCCTAGGACTTCACGTGGCGCCTAGGTCTTAATTTTCGTGAGCCGATCTGTTTGAGGCAAAAGCAAGCTGAGTCGGCTCGCGTGGGGCGGCGACTCCGTAGAGACGGCCAGCGTAGGTCGGCGCCTAGGACTACGTGGCGCCTAGGTCTTAATTTTCGTGAGCCGATCTACATTTTGAGGCAAAGAGCAAGCTGAGTCGGCTCCGTGGGGCGGCGACTCCGTAGGGGCGGCCAGCGTAGGTCGGCGCCTAGGACTTCACGTGGCGCCTAGGTCTTAATTTTCGTGAGCCGATCTACATTTTGAGGCAAAGAGCAAGCTGAGTCGGCTCGCGTGGGGCGGCGACTCCGTAGGGGCGGCCAGCGTAGGTCGGCGCTAGGACTTCGTGGCGCCCAGGTCTTAATTTTCGGCCGGCCCGATCTGTTTGAGGCAAAGAGCAAGCTGAGTCGGCTCCGTGGGGCGGCGACTCCGTAGGGATGACAGCGTAGGTCGGGCCTAGGACTTCGTGGCGCCCTAGGTCTTAATTTTCGGCGAGCCGATCTGTTTGAGGCAAAGAGCAAGCTGAGTCGGCTCAGCGTGGGGCGGCGACTTCCGTGGGGCGACAGCGTAGGTCGGCGCCTAGGACTTCGTGGCGCCTAGGTCTTAATTTTGGCGAGCCGATCTACATTTTGAGGCAAAAGCAAGCTGAGTCGGCTCCGTGGGGCGGCGACTCCGTAGAGACGGCCAGCGTAGGTCGGCGCCTAGGACTACGTGGCGCTAGGTCTTAATTTTGGTGACCGATCTTTTGAGGCAAAGAGCAAGCGAGAGTCGGCTCCGTGGGGCGGCGACTCGCGAGGGCGACAGCGTAGGTCGGGCGCTAGGACTACGTGGCGCTAGGTCTTAATGGGGTGGTCACATAGGCAAACATGACTTGGCGGCGGATATGCTCCTTGACTTCGACTTGGCGTGGTTGGGCAACCCGCTTTGACTTGGCGAGTAGGGTGTGGTTACTCAATTGGCGAGTGGGATCACTGTCGCGACTAGGTGAAAGGGTTCCTTGACTTCGTCCTAGCAGAGGAATGCCTCAACTTCGACTTAGTGAGAGTGGTAGGTTAAACTTGACTAAGTAAGTTGGGTCGCTGTCTCAACTAGGTGAGAAGGGTTCCTTGACTTCGGCGTGGCGAAGGGTTCCTTGACTTCGACCAGGAGAAGGTCGCTGAACTACACCCGATGAAGTTACCTTGACTCGGCCAAGAGAGTGGGATGTCAGGCTTCGTGTTAGGAGAGTAGGGCGATACCTTGACTTCATTTCGGTGGGAAGGGTCCCCTAAACTTCGGCTCCAACAGCGACCATCCGACTTGCGGATGAAATTGGATTTTCATGATTTACTTTCGTGAAGGCGGTTTGATCTGCTGCGGCGGTGATTATTTAAGAGCGCTCCTTGTACCATTTAAGACAAGGATAATTGTCGAGCAAAATTACATTTATATTGATGGCTTTTGGCGAGATTTACAATGCAAATTTATTGAAAAACTTCACGAGGTGTTCTATGTTCGGGGATGGGGTAGGACTCTCCCATCGGGACTTAAATATGTTAGGGCGTGGTTCTTCGAGGGCGGTGTAGGGTCCTTCCCAATGGCGCCAACTTGCGTGCGGTGTCCTTGTCGAAGGCGCCTTCCTCGGCACTAGGTCGCCGACTTGGAATCTCCTCGATCGGACTTTCTTTGTTGTAATGTCAGGCGATCCGTGATGATTGGCGATTGTGCGGTGTAGGCGGTTGCGGATCTCCTCCATCAAGTCCAGTGTCCTCGGCGTCCCTGGGAGTTTGTTTCTTCATCAAAGTGTTGGAGTCGGATGGTGGGCATCCGACCTCCTTTGGGGTCCTTTTACGCTCCATAAGTCGGCATGAATGGGGTTTCCCGGTTGAACTCTTGTGGAGTCGTCACATGCGACCATAAGATGCTCGGCGATTCTTCAACCCAATTAGAGTGCTTGGTGACCTTCTTCTTCAAAGCTTGGAGGATGCATTTATTGGCGGCTTACGCTAGCCCGTTGCACTTGGGGTGGGCTACGGCGAACTTGACGATCCTCCATTCTTCACAAAATCTTGGAATCCCCATTTGCTAAGCGGGTGCGGGTGCCGGTGATGAATGGCGGGGGCCTGGCCGACATCTGATCGACTTCAGCGAAAGCTGGTGATGTTAGTCTCCCGATCTTTGCCAAAGGCTCGGCCTCGATCCATTTGGTGAAGTAGTCGATGGCGACTATCGAATTCTGCTGCCCGAAGCAATGGGAAGTGGCCCGGGATATCGGCCCCATTGGGCGAAAGGAAGAGGTGAAGATAGAAGTAAGTTACGTGGCGGCTCTGAGGATCTCTGCGAAGAATTGACACTTTTACATTTGGAGACAAGCGGGGGGTCGGCCACAATGGTCGACGATAATATCCTTGGCGTATAATCTTACGGGCAAGAGTTCTTGCCCTTGGGTGGTTCATGAGTGCCCTCGTGGATTTCCCTTAGAGCGTGTCGGCCGGGCGGTCGGGGCAGGAGATAGGGCCCCACCCGGCCTAGGTAGGGCGAGATAGGGCGGCCGTCAATCATGAGGTAGCGGGCGACCCTCGTAAACTTTAAGCCTCTGCCGGTCGGTGGGTAAGGGCCAGTATCAAGAATGGATGAAAGGGTCCATGACAAGATTCCCAGAAGGTCGGTGCATGATATCTGAAGGGACTTCGCGATCTTTGGAGTGAGGAAGTGTGTCGGCGAAGATGGGTCGGAGCTACTCAAGGCGGTTGATGCCGGCTTTGACAAGGCATCCGCTTCGTGCGTTAGCGGTGCGAGGACTTGGATGATCTTGAAGTTGGCGAAGTGGGGGCGGGTCCTTGACAATCTTGGTATTGAGCCATCCTTTTATCTTTTGCGGCGTGCCGTTAACGATGAGCGACCAAGATCGGCCGGCCTGGTGGGTTTTCGCTTTGGCGCTAGGGCCCCTGAGCGGCTATGAGGGTTTCATATTCGGCCTCATTGTTGGTGAGGCAGGCGATGGGCTGCTCGTGGCTGCTCCCTTGGGGGCTGCGCTGAGGGCAGCCGGCTCGCTTCCGCCTCGCGAGGACCCGTCCACCTTCAACTCCCACCAGAAGCGACTTGAGTGGAAGCCCGAGTTGAACGCAGGGGAATCTGCGGCTCGCCCGGCCGGCTTAGGGGTATGGATTGGCGAGGCGGCTGGGTCATCTGCCGTCGGATGGCGAGGTGGACTCTATGAGGAAGTCGGCCAATGCTGCGCCTTTATGGTGGTTACGGGCTCGAGTGAACATCATATTGGCAGCTCGATCGACCACGCCACCATCCTCAGATGTGGTGGGACTCCCGAGGATTTCTTCATCGGAGGCTCATCCCGCGATGATAGGATGCGCTTGGAAGTACGGACGTGTCTGCGAGCCGTAGTGATGAGTCGGCGCCTTTTGACTAGGGGTAGTTCAACTCCCGCCCTCAAGATCCGGTGACATAGTAGGCCGTGCGGATGTGGTTTTCTTCTCTAACTAATGCCGAGCTCCTTTGCCCGGTGAGGCGGCAAGTCTGAGTATAGGGTTTCCCCTTCCACGGTTGGCTCGAGGCGGTTTGGTGCTCGATATGCTTTGAGTTCTCTGAAGCTGGCGAGCATTCTTGGTCCACTCCAACTTCTTCTTGGGGTCTTTGGCCCTCTAAGAATTTTGAAGAAAGGGAGGCTCCTTTCTGCCCGCTTGGACGAGAGCGCAAAGCGGCTATCTTCCCATTGAGCTTCGAATGTCCTTCATGGTGCGGCTCGGGAAGTCGCCGATAGCTTCTATCTTCTCGGGTTGATCTCAATCCCTCTGCGGGTGATCATAAACCCCAAAATTTTCCGTACCTCAAAGCATTTAGTCGGGTTGAGCTCATCGGTATCTTAGAAGGGTGGCGAAGGTCTCCTCCAGTCGGTGATATGGGTGGCTGCCAATCTCGACTTCACCAAGATGTCGTCCACGCGTAGGCTTCCACATTGCGGCCGTGGGCCTTGAAGATCTTGTTGACCCGACCTCGGTAGTGTAGGCATTCTTGAGACCGAAGGGCATCACTTTGTAGGTGCCTCGATTCGGTGATGAAGGGCGTCTTCTCGATCATGCCGCCATGCGGTCTGGTTGTAATCTGAAAAAGCATCAAGAAACTTAGCAGCGATGCCCGCGCTTCGTCCACCGGCGATCAATGCGGGGAGGGTAGCTGTCCTTGGGGCATGCTTTGTTGAGTCGGTGAAGTCGGCGCCGTCCTCCATTTGCCGCTAGACTTCTTCACTAGGGCGGCGTTGGGCTGCCACTGGGGTGGACCTCCCGAATGAAGTCGGCTCTCGGAGCCGCTCGACCTCCTCTGGCTGGCTTGCGCTGGGCCCCAGTGTCTCTTCTTCTGTCCGAACCGGCGGCGTGTCGATTGACGAGAGAGTTCATAACAAATGGCGTCGGCGAAATGCGGCATGTCTTCGGACTCCAAGCAAACACATCGAGATTAGATAAAGAAAAGCAATTATCGCACCTCTTAATGGTTCAGAGGTTTGGATCCGATCACGAGTGTCCTCTGCCCCTTGTGGTCGATGGGAATCTCATGGAGGTCCTCAAGCTGAGTCGTCCTCTCGCTCCTCTCCAAGGCGGCCGTCTTCTCGATGGGCGGTGTGACTCCTTTTCCCTTGGTGGAAAGGGCGTGCAGCTTCGGGCTTCCCTCGGTGTCGGGACTACCCCACTCCTCCCAATGTCGGAATTTGATCATCGATGATAGGTGGATGGGATGGCCCTTGTTGTGGAGAGCGTTCGCCCAGATGACATTATGTGCGACTTGATGTCCATCACTACAAGCCGGGCGTCCGCGATCGGTTAGCGGAGGCTGCCTTGGTCGGGGAAGGCGTCTGTCCCTCGGCGAGAATGTCCGTGAAACCAATCGGTGACCCAAAGGCGGTGGAGTTTGGACTTGTCAATGCCCATACGGTTGAGCAGCGTCCAAAACAATATGTCGACGAGCTCGGTGTCGATCATGATCCTCTTCACCTTGAAGCCGTAGATATCGGTGATATGGCGATAAGTCGGTCATGAGGCGTCTCAACGCCATCCAAGTCGGCCTCGCTGAAAGAGATGGATACATCGGCCTTCCGCTTCTTGTCACAGCTGTTCACCCGTAAGGCATGCTTGGCATACCTCTTTCGGGCGTTATTGGATTCCCCTCCTAAGGTCGGACCTCGTGATGGTGTTGATGACTCCCGGCTCCTTGGCTTCCTGCCGGTGGGTTCAGTCAGGGGGACCGAAGCGAGGTCGGTGGTGATCCCTCGGCTTCTTTGCTCTCGGTAGATCAAATTCTTCAAAAGCCTCTTTGGATGAGGTCTTCAATGTCCTTCGAGAACACGGCACTCTCACGGTGTCGTGGCCATGATCCGGTGGTATCGGCGAATGCCCGTGAGTCTCTCTTGCTGGGTCCGCTCTCATGGTGGTGGGGGCTTGTGGAGGAGCCCCTCTCTGGGCCTTGTCGGGGCCGAGGAAAGGAGGTATTGAGGGCTGCTGTGGACTTGGAGGGCGTCTGCTCTTCTATCTTCCCTCCTGTCGAACCGACCATTGCGGTTGTTCTTAGGAGGAGGATTTCTTGGGATGTGCCTCGGCTCCTCTCTCGAGGCAGGTCTGGAACCGACCTAGCGGGATGGGTGTTGGAGGCGGCATAGGTGGTGGTGAGGAGGATGAGGAGGCATGCTGCCGGTGGGGGCGTCTTGGGGTAGTTGTGGCCGTCCTGTTGGACTTCAGTTCTTTGTGGCGATCTTGTAAGCTTCCGCTTCTTCCATGTTCATGTAAGCATGGGCTTTGGACATCAAGTGCTCGTAGCTCCTGATGGGCTTCTTGTTGAGGGCTTTGGACAGGTCGCCAGGTCGCAGCCCCGCCACCAGAGCTGCCATAGCGACTTGGCTCCCTTGGTCTTCGACCTCTAGCCTCTTCGCCTGAAACCTCTTAATGTAGGCTCTGAGGCTCTCGCCCGGCTCCTGCTTGGTTTGGATGAGCACACTGGAGGGCAGTTTGGGCTTGGCATTGGCCAAGAAATGATGTATGAGCTAGCGACTCGGTTCTCCAAAGTGCCGATGGATTTCTTCTCCAGCGAGTTCCACAGCAAGCGCCGATCAAAGTAGCGAGGCGGCGTGCAGTAGTCGCCTCTGGTGCTTGCATCATGATCATGGTGTTGTAATAGTCTTGCACATGCTCGGATGGGTCCCTGTCGCCCGCATACTTGTCCATCGTCGGCATCTTGAACTTCTCGGCTGGCGCTTGTATGATGGAGTCGGTGAAGGGGGTGCTCCCTCCGATGGTCGTGACTACGGTATACTTGATTGTAGCGCTTGGCTGGTGGGCGGTTGGGAATGGTGTTAGCGAGTCTGGAGAGCATTGCGGTGCGTCTACCGCCTTGGCTGGGAGAAGGAACTTTCATCGGTGAGTCGAATGCTAGAGGCGGCTAAACTGGCGCCATAGGTGGGCTGGCGGCTGTAGGGGTGAGGTGGCATCGGTGATTCCCGTGACTTGTCAAGGTGGGGAGTCTCCGGAACGGGACACCTCTGGCGCGGTGGTTGCCACTGGCGATGGAATGGCGGTAGCGGAAGGCAGCCCGCCGTTATTCTTGATAAGCTTCTTTGTCTTTGTTAAAGCGAGGCGAGTGAAGAGGTCAGTTGCAAAAGCTTGGGCTGGCGTGCATGGTGGCTTGCATGGCTAGGGTGATCTTCGGTGGATTCACGAGTTGGGCGAGGTGACATAGCCCGCATGTAGGTTCTCCGACCGGAAAGATCATCGCCCGGACATAGCCGCAAGAAGAAGAAAGGAGGCCCCACGGTGGGCAAAGCTGATGATGTATATAATCCAGATCACTAACCTCAAGCGAGTTTAGTTTTAAAGAGAGCGAGTCCGCTTTCTCCTAAAGCCAGGCTGACTCGATAAAGGATTCGGCCACAGAAGAAAGGACACAGGCGAGTTAGGATCTCGGTGGTTCCTCCGACCGGTCAAGTTAGTAATGTGTGATAATCGGTGGAGCAGAATTCACTTAGAAGATTGCTTACCTTGTTAGTGTTCACGTTTCTCTTTTATAGGTAGGGTTAAGGGGTATTTCCGTCTTTCCATTAGTTTGGGAACCACCGGTTGGTCACCCTCCCTCCACGTGTGGCAGGATTGGTGAACATCCCTCCGCCGCTAGAGTGGTTGGCCTTACAGTGTCAAATTGGGCGTATCGAGGGTTGGTGTGGTCTATTCGCCATTAATGGGATGGGATTAGCGGCCTGTAGCCGCATGGGTCCGAGGTGTCTTAAATCTTGTGAGAGATGGGGAATTAAAGGGTCGGTGCATTTAATGTGATGTTGATGGGTTCGAAATGCTTGTGTGGCCGTCGTTTGAGTGGAGAGAACCACGCAGGGTGAGAGAAGAGGCTGCGTGGGCTGGGCCGACTCTGCGGCTAAAGTCCCCAGGATGATTGGCCAGGGCGACGATTGGGAGCGCCTCATCGTCGCTCTAGAGGATGAGTGGCGAAGGGTAGGCTGGATTCGTTCCACATTGTTTGGAGGGGTCGGCAACTTGTAGGAAGGGATCGTAACGGTGGCGGTCGGAGGACGACCGGCACCGCCTCCAGCGTCCCAGAAGCTGTCGATGAGCGACTTCGCTACGCTTCAGCGTCGATCGTGGCGATAGTTGCTCGATGGACCGGACCGGGTCGGTGCATGCGAGCCGGTCGGTGGGTTGAGTCGCGGAGGTCCTTGTCGGTCCTCATTGGTAACAGCGTTACGTCCGGATCGGCGCTCGCTTTCTCACTAATCAGCGATTAGTGGTTATGACCATAACAGTATTTAGCAAGCACCCCAAAGTAACACATTCTATCTTGGGTTAATAGTCTCCAATTATAACTCTCTTGTTTACAGTTCAATAAAAATGTTGTAAGAAACTACATTGATGTACATCATATATGGTCCATATTAACTCATTCTCTTCGAAATTATTTCAGATGTCTTCAAAATTCTTTTGATGAGGATGGTATCAACATCTAATATAGAAGTTATTGGTCTTTGTTTAAAATATTGGAGAGATCACACAAATGAGAAAAGTAGATTGTGATGTAAGTCTCACTATCAATTTCAAATCATTGCAAACAATACATAAGACGGATACAAATAATACATGTGAGTAACTACTTGATGAAATAAAATAAGTAATTAATACAAATGATATAAATGTCAATACAACGCTTAATTTAATTCAAATATCCTATAAATTAAAAGAATTGCTTCATTTATCATGTTTTTTCCTGATGGAATGGCACAGTTAATTATTTTTTAGTTATCTCATACATAGTTAATTTTAGATGACCCTTTATATGATTTTTGGGTTTTCCAATATTAACCTCTGAAATCTTTAATAATTTGAAATTAGTCTCTTAAATCGTTGAAACTGCTATTAGATCCTATAGTTTTTAAAATTATTGCAAAATCCCAAATCATTGAAATTGCCATTAGCTCCACTAGTTCTTATAACTTGTTTCAAATTAGTCCCTCCAATCAAGAGCAGAAGTTTCAATTGGAGGGATTAATTTAAAACAATTTATGAGAACTGTGGTCCTAGTGGCAATTCAATAATTTGATGGGCTAATTCAAAATATGAAAGATTTTAAGGAACCAAAACAAAGAAGCCATTAGTTTCATTTTTTTTTTAAAACCCAACACTTAGCAGGTTGCTCTCATTTGCTAACCAAATTTAATATCAAAGTGGCGCCCGCATGGAAAAATCAAGAGCGTGGTCGCGAAGGTTAACTTTTTTTTTCCTTCGCCATCTTCCGGTGAAGAAAAGAGAAACGACAGTTTCAATTTCCCTCTTCCTCTACGTAATCTAATTTTTCACTTTTCTTTTGATTTTCCCTCTGACCAAATCACGAAAATTTATTTTCTCTTTCATTTTATTTTACTTTCCTTCATTTTCACTCGAACCAAACACACATAAAGGATAGTAAAAATCGATCTATTCTGGATAGGCTTCTATCCAATGCTATTCATAAATTCAAATAATATTCTCTTAGTTGGAAATCACACCGCATTGAATTCTAGTTTCCGCCCATCCAAGGAGTTTCATTTAATTATATATATACCGAAAAGTTTTCTGTCGCTTCCATAAACTACATTTGCAAGACAACGAGAAGACTCTCACTTTAGCCTCCAGAAATTCGAAGAATTCTTCGTCTCGCATTCATTATTGCGATGCTTCTATGTGTGCCCAGTGCTGAAATTAACACCTAATCGATTCTACCTTTCTCCAATATATATGTTTAACAAAATGATCAAACACTAGCAATTTTCTCTCTTGAAGGTTAACGCAAATGACATTGCAATTCTAATCCCTTACATTAATTTTATTAAGCTCCCTTTCGTTTCTCTCCATCGTTCAATCCGATAACATTTCAACTCAAACGTAGGTGGTGGCGCACTCTTCAATTTTTTTTTTTTTTGTTGCCACATTAGTACTGTTAAGCAAACTTTTCAATTGATTTTCCTCACCATCACCCTAATTCTCATATTGTGGAATATAGTTAGCAACTTTCTTTGATACATTTAGTGTATGATTTCTCACTGCATGTTTGAAGGCAAATCCTCCGCCTCCTCATGCTACTCAGCCACCGAAACAACCATGTCGAAACCTTTCAAAGCAAAGTTCTAGCAAGAAATTCTTAGATTGGAGGACTTGAGTTTCCCTACCCTCACCAATGTCATTTATTAAAGTTTCTATCACAACATCAAGATTCCAAAGTTATAAATATGATCGAGGATTATAGTTTTATATTCAAACACATCCCGCAGATTGAAGGCTCCTTTATGGGCTAAAATATGGAATCACAAAGTGATATCTTTTTTCAGTCCTCTTTAGAAATTCATAGCTAATAAGATTCAAATTCGGGTTACTTTAATATCATCTTAGAGTCTCTATCATTACACAAAACTCTGAAATCATAGTATGGGTTGAGAGTTAAATTTAATTTATTATTAATCTCTTCTTTATATATAATGAGAAATTGGTGGAATTTTTAAAGACATAAAAATTGATATGTGTGATTTATGAGCATAATATGTGGACACCTAATTACTAGAAATTGACATGTGGACACCTAATCCTATCATCACCAAATAATCGTCATCAAATTAAAGTATTTATAATTAGAAAATTTTAATAATAAAAATCTGGTAATCCTAATCAAATTATACTATCCCTAATTAAACAAAATTATTCAATAAGTTTAAGGGAAAACATTATGATAGAAATTTACAAACAACACATGAAAGAAAATAAATGAAATTAGAAATTGCAAAAGACCTAGAAAATTTCAAAATTGCAAATATATCTCAACAATTTAAAATGATAAACAACCTATTAAAAATTTCAAAATTTTTAAAACAAATCCTCTGAAAATCCAAGAACAACAAATAAACTCCTTTAGAAATCTAAAGATTAACAACGCCTTTGAAAAATCCATAAATTATAGACAAGCCCATCCTATGGAAACTACAACCATCCCTAAAAATTCAAAATTACAATTAACCCCTAAAAATATGAAATTACAAATAACCCTTTAAAACATCTAAAATTTGAAAATATATCCTTAAAATTTAAAAATTACAAAAAAACCGTTGAAAATTAAAATAAATACAAAACCCCCTAAAAATATAAATATGACAAAGAACCCTTTTAAACTCTAAGAACTATAAACACCTCCTAACGATCTAAAATTACAAACAAACCCCTAAAAATTTAAAATTTACAAACAATGTCATTGGAGGTTTTCCTGCCATTTAGAAAAAAACTTTTAGAAATTTGTTGTTTGCTATTGAACCGTCCATTTCAAAAGATTGCCCCTTAATCCTATATTCACCATAGATCCTTAAATATTTAAAAATTATATAGAACCCTTGAAAAATTGAAAAACTACAAACAACTCCCCTGAAAAACTAAAATTACAAAGAATCCTTTTAAAATCTAAAACAATAAAGATCTTTTGAAAATTTAAAAATTACAAATAATTCCCTAAAAATTTTGAAAATTATAAATGACATTGAAGTTTTCCTGCCATTTAGAAAAAATGGTGTCAGAAATTGGTGGTTTCTAATAAATCCTCAAATCTCAAAAATTATCATTTAATTCTATATTCACCTACGAATCTCCAAAATATTAAAACTATTTACAAATAGAATGTTCTAATACTCAAATATTTACTGATCCTATTCAAATCATATCTATCTATAATCAAAAAGTTTTATTCTAAGAAGTTTAAGGGAATTTTTACATACAAAAGAAAAACTAGAAACAACCTCACGAAAAACTAGAAATTGCAAAAAAAAACTATTAAAACCTAAAAATGTTAACCATAGGCTAAAATTAAAAATCATAAAGAACCCCTAAAAATTAAAACAACCCTCTGAAAATCTGGAAACAACAAACAACCACCTTTAAAATTTAAAAATCACAAACGCCCCTTACAAAATCTATAAATTATAAACAAACCCTAATAGGAAAATTACAAACAACTCCATAAAACCCAAAATTATAAATAGCTCCCTAAAAATATTAAACTACTGAATGATCCCTTGAAAAATTTAAATATTGCATATACACCCTTAAAATTCAAAATAAAAATAAAAATACAAAAGCCCCTTAAAAATTAAATAACTACAAACAACGTCCTTAAGAATCTAAAAGTTACAAAGAACCCCTTTAAAATATAAAAATTACCAACACATCCTAAAAATCTGAAAATTATAAATAGCCCCTGAAAAAGTAAAAATTATAAACAAACTTTATTAGGGCTTTTCTACCTACTATAACAAATAAGTTTTAGAAATTTGTGATTTCCTATTGAAGCCTCCTATCTCAAAAATTGTCAAGTGATATTTATAAGCATGACAAGTGAATACCTAATCTATCGAATATGACATGTGGACACCTAATCATTTCTTCACCTAAGAATCCTTATCAAATTAAAACTATCCGTAGTAAAAATTATAATAATAAAATACTTGGTAATCCTAATCAAATATGAACTATGCATAATTAAAAGTTATGATAAAAATAACTAACAACACTTTGAAAAATCCAAAATTACAAACTACATACTGAAAAATTTAAAAATTAAAAACCCTAAAATTGCAAACAGAACTTTAAATTTTTAAAAAATATAAACAACCCCTCCCAAAAATTTCAAAATTAAAAATACCTCTGCCCAAACCCACCCCTAACCCCTGAAAATTTCAAGAATATAACAGACCCTTTTAAAATCTAAAATTATAAATGACCCATTGAAAAATCTATAGATTACAAACAAACCCGAATATGAAAATTACTAACAACCCCATAACACTGAAAAAATTACAAATAACCTCATAAAATAATAAAATTGTAAGCAACCCCTTGAACAATATAAAAATTGCAGACCCTAAAATTTAAAAATTATGAACAACTTCTAAAAATTTAAAATATAAAAACTCTCAGAAAATTATAAAATTTAAAATTTGCAAAGCACCCTCTTTAAAATCTAAAAATTACAAACAACCTCTTGAAAACACAAAATTATAACCAAACCCTAAAAATAATTTGTATTTATAAACAAATTTTATTGGGGATTTTCTGTTGAAAGTTATTCAAAGTTAAGTGACAAATTTGAAGCTTATTTGGGGTTTTCGCTAAAATTTATTGTAGCGTATTTTGGTTATTTGGCCACACATGAACTAACAATGTTAAGTTTGGAGGTTTTCCATAAAAGTTATTGGGGATTCAGTCTCAAACACCCGAACTTATTAACGTTTAGTGAAATTTATATGTATCTCTATTTTTGGAGGGATGTTAGATTGGTGGTTGCAGGAGAAGATCTTATTAGTTACATGTCAAGATCTTATATCTACTGAAAAATAAATTAGCGGTTACTATTTTGATAACATACCTTGAATGTCAAATTAAGATGATTCTCAAATCGAAATGGATAGAAGAATCAAATGAATGTCATCACAAATAAAGAAAATCAGGATCTCACGCTTTGTGATAAAAAGAAATTAAGGAACAAACTGAACTAAGTAAAAGGGACGAGATGGTAAA
The DNA here is from genome assembly GCA_012295165.1 of Asparagus setaceus. Taxonomy (NCBI): domain Eukaryota; kingdom Viridiplantae; phylum Streptophyta; class Magnoliopsida; order Asparagales; family Asparagaceae; genus Asparagus; species Asparagus setaceus. The sequence goes on along the minus strand of CM022706.1, from coordinate 49,495,735 downwards.
AGAAGTAGTTTCAGCCCCGCTTTATGTCCGAAAAGAGATTTGTGGTTTACTATTGGTCATATATCTCAAAAACTATCCACACACCCTCCTAATAACAAAGAAATTTGTGGTTTACTATTAGCGGTTATTATTTTAAAATTTCAAAAACATGTCCATCCTAATTACAAAGAGATTTGTGGTTTACTATTAGCGGTTATTATTTTAAAATTTCAAAAACATTCCCCTCCTAATTTTTAAGAAAATTTTAAAATAAAAACTATTCACACGCTTACTCAATGAGTTAATTTTTTTAGCTTTATAATTTATCAAAAGAGGATGTAATGTAGGGGCTGGTGGTAAAACAATATAATTTTGAATTTTAAATTTTAAAGTGAAAGACATCCACACCCTTATTTTTATATTTCTTTTATAAGAAAAAGAAGTTTCAGCTCAGATCAGATTTATAAACTAAATAAATCAGACCTACTCGTGAGAGCACTGGCATAACATTTGTATTAAGAGTAGCTAGAATGAAACTATCCTCGAGTTCTACCTCAACCGAGCCACGTGTACTTTCCAATTCCTCCCTATTTTCTATTTGAGGCAATTCATGTCGGCAGTTGAGCCCTATGATATTTTGTCGAAATAATTGATTTAGAAGCGGACTCATACATTTACGGCTAGCATTTAGACAAAAATTTAAAATGACCACCCTCAAGGATTCCAAATCTTTTCAATTTAAGATAATTAACAAACTTTATTGACCCACAAGCCCAAAGAACCATTGGCAAAAAAGCTATACAATTGTTTAGCCCATGGTTGGAACGAAAATGATCATGAGGCCCATCTGGTTCAGACCACTAAAGAATAGTCCCAAATGCCTTCAAAGCCATGTCCCCATATTTCTTGGTTTTTGGATTCATGTTCGCCTTTTCATTTTGTTGTTTTTCACATTACCAGGTTCGTCTATGAAATAAAAGATGCATTCCTAACACTCTGTAAAATATTATTTAAAGTAATAGTTGCAATGTATAAATTTGTTCTCAACAGAAGAAGAAGATGATCAATCATTGATACTCATTATTTTTAATCTTTGATCGATTATCATGATAGATTTTTCTTGGTACTTAAACATGCTATATAGTATGGAGAAATGTTATGCCAATACAATTACCCACACTCGGATAAATTAATAAAAATCTACTGTAAGTAACTGTCTGATAATATTGCAATATTGGCAGCAAATTTTTGCCAGACGGATATATTATTACAATTTAGAATGTTAAACAAAATACATTAGCACCCATATTACAAGCAAACATATATACAACTTATTCCATGTTGCAAGTTGCAACCTTCGGCAACCGCTTTCATCTTGTAGCAAACCTTTGACAATCGACTGTTTTTCTCGCCTGAATAATGAAATGCACTTGAAAGAAGGACATAGAGATTGAATGAAACCAGCAGATATACATATATCAAAGAGGGATAAAAAAGAAGTTTTTATGTACAATTAGTCAGATGTTAATAAGCTTGCAAATTGACTTCCCTTTAAGGCCTTGCGAACAGCATTCCAGTTCTGGACCATCTGAGACAAGGGCCTTGTGTGTATCTTCACATGGCGGCTTCGAAGCTTTCTCTGGGGCACTCTGAGGAATTCCATGACTTCATTTAGCTTTTGCTGCAAGCGCAGAAGAGAGGTATTTGAATCACTTGCATCAGAGTTCGGAAGGCCCATTAGGAGATGGACTATACTTATCTACTTGGGCCCAATTGACTTAAAACAATCAGTAATTCTATTTAAGTCATGACCCCAAAGCATATTTAATCATATATATCTTACTCTCTATCCAATGTGCACTTTATGTCTTTTTCTAAATCAAAATCCACACTAAACCAAATAGATGCAAGACACTTCTTAAAATCTTCACCTTGGCTCGGCTCTAGTCGAGTCCAATTCAAGCCCAACATCGCCACTTATTAATGGCAAATGAAGACAACGTCTCAACTTAACACTTTGCAGACAAACATAGCCATACAGAAGATAAATGTGACAACATGCGGGAACAAATCTAACGCAATATGAGCTCCGCCTTGAGCTTTAAAATATGCAACAAAATCTCGAAGCAAACAATGCAAACAAGGCCCATTAAAGAACAGGCTCTGATACTAATTTGTAGATTGGAATGACCCATCAAACAAGAGGCTGTCTGGTTGCATAGAAATTGAAATGCACATGTAAAACTGCGACCCAATTTATATTTCACTTGCTTGATTTGCAACATTCTAATTAAGAAAGATAAATGTATTTGCAACTTGTAGCAAAAGATTGCAGATGCAGCCAATTTAATAGGAGCAAAGCAAGTTAATTTTCTGCAACAAATATTACATGCAACATTTGCTATAATTTATTTTTACTACAAACCAAATAGCCCCTACGGCTAAGATGGACTAGGCTAATCTATTTGGGTCTAGTTGACTCAAAAAGAGTAATTTTATTTGAATCATAAGTCCAAATATATTTAATCATATATCCATCTTACTCTCCTTTCTATGATGGACTAAATCCCAACCTTGTGCCTTTTTCTAAACCAAAGCCCACACTCAACCGGAGGGAGGCGAAGCACTTTTTAACAACTTGTACGGTTCTGCTTCTGTGAATTCCAAATGGAAAATGTATACCATTCCCATTACTCATAACAAATTTCCTAGGTAATAGGTTATAATGTGCAGGAATTTACATCTGAGGACTTCCTGCATAATACTCACTTTTCTAGAAGTGATGGCACAAAGCCGTCTCTAAGATTATGAGGTACGGCATTGGAAGATGCAAAAGATTGCTTTCATGGCCTCTGGCATAAAGAAACTTAATTTGTTGGTGCCCAAACCAAGTTCCCTCGGCATTCATTATGTTGATACATAGTCAACAATGCGAGTTCCATGTCAGATTATTGTAAATGTGTCCAACTTGGAACAACTTCAAGTTGTAAATGAGGATTGTATAATTTCAAATTTGATTATTCAATTATAGATTAATTACTTCATAATTATTACGAAAGCACAAATGGACAGATATCGATATCAAAGTACAGACAGGTAACAATCACAAAAACACAAATTTAAGGACGTTAGGAGCAAGTCCAGCGTCTTCGAGCAGCAGCATATAATCTTTTGATTACTTAGGGAAACGGAAAAGAATGAGAGGAGAGCAGATGCTATCAAAAGGGATCATTGGAAATTGACAGATCTTTCAGAAGAGATTGTTGGAAATTGACAGATCTTGATTTCCCTCTTTGTTTGTTCCTAAACCCCAATCTCACAGATTGTTATAGAATTTAAAAAAGATGAAGAAGTCATCTTTCTTCTAGCTTTAGATTCCAAAAAGTTCTCCCGAAAAGCAACTTTCAAAAAAAATGTAACAGAATTCTTCACCTCAAACATCTATGTAACTGCAGAAGAAGTCCCAACTCTCGCGTGTTTCTGAGAAATGATTCAGATATGTCTTTAATTTTTCTTAAATGCGTCTGATCATATTAGTCAAGTCAGAAGTTTGTCCCAAATAAATCTAACACAAGTGTGATCAAAAGTGGCCAAAAGTCTGCCAGAAGTTTGGTCAGAGATCTGATATTGGATTCAAGACAATCCAACACAACTAAAACATGTTTGTTCAATTTGAGCAATCTAAAAACAAACAGAAATTATGTGCGAGCGAAAATGATTTTTTTATCCTTAAATCTTTTTTACTTTCTGGCGACAATAATGGTACACATTGCAAGTAACATATTATGTGAGTAATGCAACTGTGAACAGCGGATGAAAGAAGGCAAGTATATATCCCTCTAATGCCAACAGCTGCTCTGTGTATTTCATTCTTTCACAAAAAAATTCTCCCACAGAGAAATCATTTCCCACAGAAAAGAAAAGAGTGTAAAAGAAGTGAACTCACAGTGTTATTCTGAACGAGATCTTCATAGTAGAGAACCATGTGGCGGACGCTCTTGAAATACTCTATAGCTTCAGTAGCCCTCGAAGTAGCATGCCTCAGTTTAGATACCAATGACTTAGCATTAAGCTTTGGCTTGTAACTTGCTAGCATTTCTGCCTATAAAATATTTGTGATAGTCTAAGTAACTTACATTAAGTACGTAACATTAAAATACTTTACAATCCAGTGATTAGGTAATGAGAAGTTTTACCTCATGTTGCGTATTCACGTGAGCTTTATGAGTTCCATTTAGTCGTTTATGATCCTGGGAATTCGCTATCAGCGAGATTATACGACGCAACAGGTTTCTTCTAAATAAGAATATAACAGAGACTCCTCTTTGTTTGAAGTAGTTGGAAACTTCTTCACGGTAAACCATGACGCGCTGCAACAAATAGAAGATGCCTTCATAAATTGCATTTGATGATTTACATATAGGGTTAATTGCGGTCAGAGCCCCTATACTATTGCCCAATTGCGGAAAGACCTCCTCTAGTTCTATTGTTGCAGATATACCCCCAGAGTGATTTTTTTTTGTGCGACTCTTTTACACTCGGGAGGTCTATATATCAAAAAATAATTACTTTTCTTTTTCTTTGAAGGTAAAAGAGAACAAAAAATTCACTGAGGAGTGTATCTTCACCAATAGAACTAAAGGGGGTCCCCACCTGCAATTGGCCAATATAAAAGGGGATCTATGAGAAAATTTACCCTTAAATACAGCCAGAAAGACATTTCACGCATACTATTTGTAGAACATGTATAAACAAGTTAGTAATAATCATATGGAGTATCATCTAGTTTTTCGGATAATATCAAAAGTAAACTAACACAGTGGAAGAAAAATAATCCCATGCATGAGATCTACGAATTGGAATAGGCGTCAGATATGCCTTATGTATATCGTAACTTCCTGCAATGCCAAGTAATTGAAATATCCTTGGCAATACGTCGAAGACAAACGTACCTAGCGAGAAGTTTCCACTTGATCACCTCACGACTAACCCTAAGCAAGATTGTACGTTCTCATTAGAGTAATAGTTACCCTTGGGCAATGTGTCTGAGGTAATTGCATTTATTGCTAATGCTTATAAATGTCAATGAGCTTGTTTGTCCAGTCATGAAGAAAATTGTTTATATGCTTATAGAAAATCATGCAGTGACAAGGCACAATTTCGTATATGTCGTTGCTGAATAAGATGGGACGGCATATTGTGTTAGTCACCTCTTTCAAACATGATGAAATTCAATTGAATAACCATATATAATTCCGAAACATATTATTGCCTCAATGTTGCTTAACAAACTGAACATTAAAAAAAAAATGTAATTTACAGTTTTACCTGATTGAGCATCCATTTGAAACCCACAGCAGACGTGCATCCTTTCTTATTGGCACTATTTCTCATATCAAGATTATAAACTTTATCCAATGTCCTTGTGATGGCTGACACATTACTACTCCTCTCTCTGTCAATAAATATCTCCCCATTCGAGCTAACATTAACATGGCTATTCAGCAAACTTTCCAACCACTTGGACCCAGACCTTTGCATGGAGATAATAACATAAAACCTTACTGGAGTACAAACACATTCTCTCCTGAAAAATTAAGAGTTATTAAAATCATACAAGAACCGAACAAAAAATCATGAAACAACCAATAATAAATTCTTGGATAAGTTTCACAAAACCCCCAAAAAGTGTCCATTTTGACATAACCCAAAAAAGTTTGGAAACAACAGTTAACCCCCAAAAACGTTCTCAGATAACCCCCAATAAGTTGGGGTTATCTGGAAATAGAATTAGATAAATGCAAAAGTTTTGGGGGTTAAATGATATTTCCAAACTTTTTGTGGGTTATCCCAAAATGAGCCAAAATTCTTGGAGATTTGTAAAATTTACCGTAAATTTTGTATATTCTCAGTTACCTGCCATAGTTTGTGGGCACTGGATAATGGATAAAAGCAACCTCTGATCGTGGGACTCCGGTAGCTGGACAACGAGGTTGTGTTCGATTGTTTGTCACCAATTTTGCCTTGATTTCGACCTCAGTTTGGTTAAAACCAATAGCTCTAAGATCATAATTATGTTGATATATAGATAATTTTGTCTGAGGTTCTTGCTTCATTTGAATCTTTGATTGCTTCAAACCAGCAACTCTAGGATCATAATGATGTTCATCTACTGGTTTTCTCAGAATTTTTGGCCCAATTGTCACTTGGGTCTCTGTTTGCTTCATACTAACAATTTTAGAATCGTAAGAATGTTCTTCTATTGGCTTTTTATTCACTATTTCTGTCTTGTTCTGGATCCATATTTTCTTCAAGCCAACAAGTTTATAATCATAAGGATGTGTTCCTATTGCTTTTAGCCTTGTTGACTGTGTATTGAGGTGGACTGTAGCATGTTTCAAACAAATAAAGGATATGTAAATACTGCACATCATTATAGTGGCCAACATAATCATCCTCATCATGAGTGGGGATCTTCTTGGTAGCTTTATAATGACTGTGGCCTGTGAAAGAAATGATTTGGAGAAAATAGGTAAGTTGTTGAGAGCTAGATTAATCAGTTTATAGCAACATAATTATCTCCTTTTGTTATTAATTAATTCTCCATAATGATTGTTCTATAACTAAAAAGAAATTGGTGATTCCCTTTAACTTTTTTGATTTGGAGAAAATAGATAGGCTAAGTTGTCGAAAACTAGATTAATCAATTGATAGCAACATAATGGTCTCCTTTTGTTATTAATTAATTCCCCAGACTGATTGTCCCTTTAACTTTTTTTTCTTCTTTATGTAAAGAAATTTGTCATGCATCAAAAGGAAAAAGCCCATTATGCCATTATTATTCAAAGTATGTGTTGCAAAATGCAAATGATATCATAGACCAATAATTTTGAGATACCCAAATATTTGGTAAGATCTAGCCTTGTATAAACTGAAATTCCTCTAGTTCAGTGAGACCAAAGAAGACAACATTTGGGTATCTTCCTTCAAATTCTTCAAATTGATCAAGGATCTTACTTGCTACCCATATGGATTTCAGGATAAAGAAGTAAAACCCCTTGGGTTTCTTTGAATTGGAAAAACCACATGATCATCATGCTACGCCCAAATAACTTAACAGTCATGCACAAGAAACAACATTTATACAAAACAAGGCTAAGGAAAAACGGGTTTTTACTCAATTCACTAAATTGAAAAAAATTAAAATCATATTTCAGATGATGTGAGGTGAGGACAACCCACATTGCTATATGAACAATTGAACTCAAGGAGAACACTAGTTCAGTACCGAAAGAAAAAAGTAACAACTAAGACTGAATCAAACCTTTGGAAAGAAATAGAGATCTTGAGCCATCTTCTCCTTCATTTGATCAAGTGCTGCGCCCCCCAGAACCCATCATGGTTATTAAAGCTCTTGTTTCCCCTCAAATAACTCGATAACCAACAAGTGTCCATAAAACCGGGCCCTTTTTTTGCTCTACTTTTGTTTTTTGTTCTGCATTTGTGACTTGTGAGTCATCTCATTTACTTAAAACTCTCTCCTTGGGATAGCTGCACTGCTTAATTAGAGTGTTGACAAGAATAATGACAATGCTGACCGCTGAGAGTGCTGCTACAGAGTTTATTTAACTTCTTTAACCGGGAAGGTGATTTTATTAAGAAGATTAAATATTCATATTATGTTGGTAACCTTCTTCTTGTTTAGGATAATTTAGTAGCACTGGTTGCATGCACTCTCGGTAACCCACTCTGTTTTCTTTACTTCCTTCGCTTAAAACTGTTTTTTCTCCCGAATTCTCTTTTATAACTAACGCAGCCGCATTACGAGCATACTTGTTTTGTTTTATGTTTCTCAAATTTTTGTTGGTGCAAAATAATGAAATGACTTGTATAGCAATATAACTTCTGAATAATTATGATTTTATTTAAATGAATAAATTGTAATGCATTTATAAAACTGTATAGATAAACTGTATGATTAATTATTATAGTTTAGATTATTATTATAATTTATTCATAATTTATTAAAATAAGTACAATATTTTAAATAATCTCTTCTCTTTTAAATATACATAACATAATTATAATACTATTAGTAACTACATATTAATTTAATAATTAGTTTATTATACTTTTAGTAAATAATTTACCAAATTGTATAATTATTAAATTACAGTGTAATTTATTAATTTAAAAATACTATTAAAATCATTATACTATTAATACTATTACAATTACAATAAACACGAATTATTTTTCATACTATTATCACAGTTTAAAAGGCTAATAAGATGAAAGGTTAATAGGCAGTCCTCTATAAGAGGTGAAACCCAAAGGCATAAGGCATAAGCCTAATAAATTTTATTATTCTTAATTTTTCTAGAATTTTAAATATTATGTGAAGATAAATTAGGATAAATTTTAAAATTTTAATTAAATAACATAAGTAAACAATAAAATAATAGTGTGAATAAAGGTTTTGAAAAGTGAGGAAATGCATAATTAATGAGAGGTTATATATAATTAGTGAATGATTAATTACAACTAATAACGATTTGAGAATTATCACACTTAAAAGGGTAAAATGGAAATTAAAAGTTTTGACAAGACAATCCTCTTTTATATGTAGTATAGATAAGTGTTTCGTGAGAATTTTTCTCTCCTTTTATTACTTAGGTGAGATTGAACTGTATCATTTGTTGTATTCTGATAAAGTTATGGCCCACTTGATACAAATTATCTTAATTTATTATGGTATTTAAATTCTTATCCTATAAGGAATTGTAGTGGATTTAGATAAGATCATATCCAGATAGTTTCCGATGGATGGAAATTATTTTTAAAAAGTCTTATCTTTTAAGAATTCTAGTTATAATGAAGGGTCCTAGCCTAGCCTATAAATACAATCATAGTTATTCCATCGATTAACTCTTTTCGGTAAGACATAGGCTAGAAACTCTTTCTATTTTTTTATTTTATTTATTCTAACAAAGGATCTAACTTTTGTTCTTTGTTTATGTATATACTCGATTATCTCTATTTTCGATTTAATTTTTGAGTTACGATCTATCTAGACAACAATGGTCGGAGGTATTTTACTTTAATTTATTTTCAAGCTACGCGTTCGTATTTATTTAGATTACAATTTCTTACATATGGTATCGAGCCAACTCCATCTGTGTTATTTAGTATTTTAAACTTTTGAAAAATTAACTGATCTATCTCATCTAGTCTATGCGATTGGTATATTACAGTAATAATCAAAATAAAAGCACCAATTTTGTTTCCAGTTTTAGCACTTTAAAAGTACAGATTTTTGTTTTGTTCTTCTGCCGCTATGCTTGTGAGGTTATGAAAATATTTCTGTTGTTTTGCTGTTAGAAACAATCATGCAGACTTTTTAATAAAATAAAGCAATGGTTAATTACGTTAATTAACTTTGTCTCATGTGACGGTGTCAGATGGTATTGGTTTCTATGACCATCGTTAAAATTAATTTGTTTTTACGAAATTGTCTATATATTTTGTATATTAAGTTGTTAGGTCACTTTGTTTCTTGTGCTGTTTGAAATCATCATGATTTAGATGCAACTATAGGATCTGTCTGGCTCCTAATCTCAAGTTAATTTCTCTCTATGCAAAGATTTATTCAGTTGAGATATTAACAAAAGTTACATGCTTTCGGTTTAATTTACGGATGCATGTTTTGATCATCAGGTCAAGTTTTTATGGAGAGCTTTTTTCGATAACATTGCTTTGTCATGATACAGTGCGGATTTGTAAAAGAAAATACAGTTCTTAATTTCTAAATTGAAAGTAATAAAGTTAAGTTATTTTCTTTTGTAATTTTATCATGAAGCATGTGCAACATATGTGTTCTACAGTTTGTTAAAATTCGGGTTTATGATGTCTTGAAGTAATAACGACACCGAATGACTTAAGAGTAGGCATAGCATCTTAGGTCATGAGGATAGTCAAATAAGAATTAACACACTTCATTAAGTTTTAATGACATCTAAGTTGCGATTAATTTAAAGAAATAGTAACTCGGCCTCATAGGGAAGTTATTATTGTTTTGAGTTAATTGGAATAAGATATTAAAAATAATATTAAGAGATAATTTTTCCTAGACCCATAGGTATGGAATAATTTATTTCTTAATATTAGTTTTTATTAGTCTTATTAATAAAGCAAGAATAAATTCATGCGTAATGCTACCACTGCCCATAGGAAGGTTTGAATTTATTTTAGATCTATTCTAAACTGACATTGATTGTTTAGAACTCAAGGTTTATTTCATAGCACTAAAGTTTAAATTCCTTTATTATTGCAGCTATTCCTACTGCTTATGCTGTTCCAATACTTTGTGGTGATAACTTTGATGATTGGAAAGACAAAATCCTTTTCTCATTAGGGTGCATGGATCTGGACTTGGCGCTTCGTGTGGATCAACCACCTGATCCTACGGAGGAAAGTACGCCACATGAGAAACAAATGTGTGATTGGTGGGAAAGATCAAACCGATTAAGTTTGATGCATATTAAGTCTCATGTCAGTGAGAGCATCCGAGGCTCTATTCCAGATTTCCCTAAGGCCAAAGATTACTTGAAAGCCATTAAAGAACAATTTGTTAGCTCGGATAAAGTTTTGGCCAGCACCTTGATAAAGAGGCTTTCAAGTAAAACATTCAACCACTCTAAGAGTGTGTGTGAGCACATTATGAAAATGAGGGACACTGCTGCTCAACTCAAGTCCCTTGAGATAGAAATTTCTGAGTCATTCCTAGTGCATTTCATTTTGAACTCTCTCCCTTCTGAATATGGGCCATTTAAAATTTCTTACAACACACATAAGAAAAAATGGTCTGTGAATGAATTGTTGACCATGTGTGTTCAGGAGGAAGAGAGACTAAAGCATGAGAAGCCTGAAAGTGCTCATTTGACTACTCATAATAAAGGAAGCACTGAGAAGAACAATCATGCTCAACAAAAAAAAAAACAAAATATACCAATGAAGAAATATGGGGATAAGGATAAATGCTTCTTTTACAAAATGCTGAGCATATGAAGAAAGATTGTATTAAGTACAAGAAATGGCTCGTAAAGAAAGATAATTTCAACTCTTTTCATGAGATATCTGAAGGGAACCAAGGACTACAGATTGACTTATAGTCATACTGATTATTTGGAGGTGGTCTGTTATTCAGATTCAGACTTTGCTAGATGCGCAGATTCAAGAAAATCTACTTCGGTATATGTCTTCCTTCTCGCCGGCGGTGCTATATCTTGGAGGAGTACTAAGCAAATAATTGTTGCTTCATCTACCATGGAGGCAGAGTTTATGCATGCTATGAAGCCACTACACAGGCATTATGGTTGAGGAACTTTATCTCAGGTCTCAAAGTCGTCGATTCTATTGCGAGGCCTATGATGATCTATTGTGATAATTCAGCGGCTATTTTCTTCTCCAAAAATAATAAAAGTGAAAGCCGAAACAAGCATATCGACATAAAGTATCTTAGTGTTAGATAGAATGTGAAACAAAGTGTTGTGTCCATTCAACACATTAATACCGAGCTTATGATTGCAGATCCAATGACTAAAGGATTGCCGGCAAAACAGTTCCTAAGTCATGTGGAGCATATGGGATTGTTTTAGCTCGTTATGTGTTTGTTTTTCTCTCTAGTTATTTTCAGACATGTTCTGAATATTCTTGGAGAATAAAGTTTGATTTTATTGTGCACAAATAAAATTTTCATATTTAAATTATATCCGTTAGGATAGTTAAAGTAGGACCCGAGTGACTTGTCGGAAGTCATTCATAAAGTTTGCTCATAACGTTGCTCACTTAGTGAATTTATGCATCGTGATACATGGAAGGAAGAGCTCGTTATTACTAAGGGCTTGACCGCTATGATTCATGCATTAGATTCTTTATTTGAGTGAGAGCTATCTGCTACTAAATGGTATGAATTTTAATTATGACCATACTTCTATGTTAATTATGAGATATTTGTATCATATGGACCAAGTGGGAGAATGTTGTATTCGGATAAAGTTGTGGCCCACTTGATACAAATTATCTTAATTTATTATGGTATTTAAATTCTTATCCTATAAGGAGTTGTAGTGGATTTAAATAAGATCATATCCAGATCGTTTCCCTAATGGATGGAAATTATTTTTAAGAAGTCTTATCTTTTAAGAATTCTAGTTATAACAGAAGAGTCCTAGCTCAGCCTATAAATACAGCCATAGTTCTTCCATCAGATTAAGGCTTTTCGGTAAGACATAGGCTAGAAACTCTTTCTGTTTTCTTTATTTTATTTATTCTAACGGTAATCTAACTTTTGTTCTTTGTTTATGTATAGACTCAGATTATCACTATTTTCGATTTAATTTTTCGAGTTACAGATCTATCTAGACAGCAATGGCTGGAGGTATTTTTACTTTAATTTATTTTCACTGCGCGCTCTGTATTTATTTAGATTACAATTTCTTACATCATTTTCATATTAGAGAATCCCTTCATATGACAATGATACTCATTTTTCTCGTACTGTTAAACTCTTAATTATATTTGAACTATAAGAAACAATAATGTAGAGTCATTTTCCTTTAAGTTCTATCAAAATTGATGAGTCATTAAGAACCTCTCAAATATTAATTTCTACTAGTGCAAAAACAGTTTAGAGTCTATTGTATAGTCACTTTATTGAGAGTGTCTGGGGTGTTGCTATGTATATTTGTCACAGAAAATTGACTCCTTTTTAGGATCAAGTTTCCTACAGATTAACGGGTTCGTTTGAGAAACTCCTCAAAATCATGCTAGGATTTATCATAGCCAAGTTTTGAGGTAAAGTGATCCAAGTAAGGGGTGGATTAAAAAAAAAACTAGTTTTAGGCCTAATTTTTTTCCTTTGAAAAGATAACCCCACTTCTGACCCATTTTTTTTTTCAAACAAGTTTTTTTTTTCTCAAAATGGGACCGAGTTTAAACTTAATCCCATTTTGAGAGGTTGCCAAAGTTCAAAATGTCAACTTTTTGTCCATTGTTGAGGATCGGTGTCGTCGTTTGGCTCAGAAGCCTGCTTCAATCGGTCTCGATTGATCCTTCTCAAGTGCACCACCAAGGATACAAGGGGACAAAGCCACATCTCTCACAAAGAAGGGGGATCGCACAAAGCAATGGACGGAGAAAAGCTTCACAGAGAAACGGGGAGAGATCGCACAAAGTCCCTCTCAATCACCTCACCCTCGAGCTACTACCAACCCTTCTATATATAGAAGAGGGCACCACACGGGAGAGATTTCTAGGGTTTTCAGCAGCCGAGAGGGGAGGAGAGGAAACTAGGGTTTCAAGGCCGAACTCAAAGAGGAAAGAAACCGAGGGTCGGGTAAGTAAAGAATGAACTGGGCCTCTCCATCAAATGGGCCGGTCAATTCATGGGCCAACAAATAGCAACATCCATAAAAAAGTCAATTTTCCATGAGTTTCTATTGCCTCAGCATACATTTACATGTATTTGCAAAAGGGGCGTCCTTATATTTATCATATTTGTGAAGTTATCTTCAAACCCACATATTTACTAAATTATCGCTAATTCTCTCATATTAGATTTTCATATCTTCTTACTTGACAATCTGTTTTTTGAAATAGTCGAGAAGTACTACACTGTCAAAACTATCCCTTCTCTCTCGTTGCCGGTGGCTGCCAACAATGGTGACCATCCTCTCTCTCTCCCTCTCTCTCTCTCTCTCTCTCTCTCTCTCTCTCTCAAACAAGACAAACTATAAAGTGAACCCAAATACAAAAAATTAAATATGAGAGAGATATCAATCTTTAGATTATAGAATTTCAAGATTCATGCATGTACCATGTATGAACTTTTAGATTGATAATTTTTCGAGGGTTTTGTTAGCAAGTGTTAATTAAGAAAGAGATAGAGAGATATTCATGAGAAGAGAGAAAATCAGTGGGGTGCATGGCCCCTACGTACTCTCCCTTTTCCTATCTTCACACTGTGGGGAGAACTACGGCCGCAGATATATTTTTCTTTTGGCTTAATATCAGAAAACCCCCCTTAACTTTGGGTGATTATTGGAAAACCCCCCTTAAGTTTAGGGGTTATCAGAAAACCCCCTTTAACTTTAGGTTTTATCACAAAACCCCCATAACGGTGTTATCCCTTATTATACCAAATTTTCAGCAGACAAAAATAATCCACAGCAGGGATTTCACCCCCATGTGATACAAAAATTATAAATTTAGTGTAACACATTAATCTGGTTTCTTGCAGAAAACTTTCTCTGATTTCTTGCAGAAAAACTACTCTCCCACTGAAAATACCTACCGGGGTACCTTTGTTCGCTCATGATTTGAGATAAGGTATGACGCCGTTAGGGGGTTTTGTGATAAAACCTTAAAGTTAAAGGGGGTTTTCTGATAACCCCTAAACTTAAAAGGGGATTTCTGATATTTTGAAAGTTAAGGGCGGTTTTCTGATAATCGCCAAAAGTTAGGGGGGTTTTCTGATATTAAGCCTTTTCTTTTTAACTTTTATCATTTAAAATGGCATTTGGGGAGCATGGGCATTCTGAGGGTTACGCTCCTTAATGGGGTAAATACTGTAAATCACGAGGGCACAAATTAAATTCTAGCAATCAAATTTTTTTTGGGACCACAACTTCCAAAGCACTGAAAAGAGAGATCTCGCAAAATTGGCAGCAACCAAAGTAAAACTTCCTTATAGTGCCCCTCTTTTATCCTAGGCTTCTCAGGGGACAATGCATAAAACCCCCATAGACTTTGGGGTTCTTGTACAAAACCCCTTGAACTTTACATAAGAGAACTCTTCATTCAAAATTCTGCGAAGTGTTTTCGAGCTATTGGTACATCTTATATACAATGTTAAAAGGTAGTAACACGTTTGAGTTATGACAACTAAAAATTTATGATGAAAAACTTGAATGAAGAATGTTCATGTAACAAGATACAACAATCAAGTCAAACTTTAGTCTCTTGCTCTATGTATTAATGTCATTCATGAGATTTTCCAATGGTTGATAGGGGAATTTTGAATGTTAAAGGGGGTCTACTTTGTTCGTTGCACCCGGAGATTTCTCCATAGTTTGAATTTTGAAACTTTGCAAGCCTACCAGCAATGATGCTGACTAGCGAGCATGAGTTGTTCAGGTGAGCCTTACCTGCGTGTTGTTACCTTCTCCATATGCGATAACTGTGCGAAGATGGTGATTCTACTGATTGTGGAGCTCTGCTACTATTAGAACGATCCGTAGCAAAGATGTAATCAATGATTGAGAAGTAGTAATCAGTTAGTTAGTATTACGCATTCTGCCAGCTAATAATTCAGAACAGAGTATGTGTATTTTATATTTATTTTGTCTCCAACTAGGGGTGGAAACGAACCAAATAATTAATAAACAGTTCGGTTATTATTCGTCCAGATATTCGATCATATTCGATTCGGTAGTTCATTTAATAATAAATGAATATTTTTAAGTATTCGGTGCATAAATGAATAGAATTTGACCGAGGTATATTCGATTCGTTTGATTATTAAATATTCGTTTATGTTTTTCTACTTCTAGATTATTATATTGTGTTATCTTTTATGCGTATAATTTTATAAATATTGCTATTTATAAGTATTATATTAATAATTTATAAAATTACACTATAATAATTCTTATATTGAAATATCATACTAGCAATTAAGTAAAACATTATAGAAAATAAATAAGAAAAGACTTCAAACATAGCCAAGTCAACACCTCATGGTTGAGAATCTTGTGACTTAATAAATGTGCTATTGAGATATTCATGAACATTTGACAAATATTCGTCTAATTAATGAACCAAATTTGAACACCCTTTCCTATTCGACACGAATTGAAGTTCGACTAATTGCGGAAAATAACCAATTTAATATGAATACCATGGTATTCGATTCGATTCAGTTCGTTTCCACCCCTATCTCCAACTAGACATCCTCGTCTATACTATTTTGCATTAGGGACCACCAATAATCTTCGGTCGCTAATGCTCGTGGTGCTGAGGACTATTTCTTCACATGCCACGCTCTGAAGGGGAGAACCAATTTTAGTCGGTCTCGTCACAATACACTTTGTTTGTTTGCTAGAAAGTTGTTGGTGATTATTTTATTCTCAAACCATTAAAGGATATTTTTTATTTCAAATCACAAGTACTAATGGGGGTAAATTGCACTAAACTTCCAAAAACTTTTAGCGTTTTGCTGTAAATTCTGAAAAACTTTCAAAATAGTAATAAACCTCCCAATAACTTTTATAATTGCAAAACATTCCCGAATAAGTTTTCGCGTTTTGCAGATAAACCCCATAAATTTGACCCAAAAAGCAATATAAAAAGGCTTTTTAAAAGTTATTATGGGTTTAGTGTAATTAACCCAAAAGATTTTTTTCTTTTTTTTTTTTTTTGTTGGGGTCTTTTGCAAAACTTTTGGGAGTTTAGTGTGATTTTGAAAGTTATTGGGGGTTTACAACAAAATGCTGAATATTCTTGCGGGTTTAGTCTAACTAGTTTTTATGCACGTGTAATACACGTGGTTAAATATCATGATTAAGTATTTTGATTTATTTCCTTACTAAAATTTATTCCTCAGTTTTACTTTAATAGTTTTTGGTCACTGATATTTCTAAACTTTAGCATTGTGATTATTTATTTTCTTTTATATTTGTTTGAATAGACTACACCAAATTTAAATTTTCATGTTGATAATTGAATTGACAGGAAACAAATGTAATCCAAAGCCAATTTGAATTTTCACGTTATTTGGACCGACATGAAACCAAGCTTGATTTGAGAAAGTATAGTGTTACGAAAGTGAAAAACACTTAAAAAAATAGCGTTGCAAAAGGAAAACAAATAATTAAAGCGAATAAGCCAAGATGATTGATTAAAAATGGGCTAGAATGAAACTAAATAGAATATGAAGTTTGTTCCTAATCATTTATAGGCTTAGGAAAAAATCATAACTTAAAATTAATGCTAACTATAGTATACTTTTATATGATAAAGCATCCGCTTAAGCAAATAAAAGCATTAAAAAAGTTTATGAAATTCTCTTCTAAAGATTCCTACTTTTACTCAAAAAATTAAACTATTCTATAAAATATTTTAGAAAACATATCTTTTATTTCTTCGCTTTTATTTTTTATTGAGTCAAGATCAATCCTTGTCCATCTTTATCTTTTCCTGGTAATTCTAGAGTAGTGTCTCCATCGACTACATCGATTGTGACATCGGATGGAGCTGAATTTCTTGAGTTGTTATCTTTTCCTAGGCTCGTTTATCTTTTATCTTCTCATCTTACTTCACCATGAAGTTGAATGTATTATCGATGTTCAACACAAACTTAAAAATATGTACTTCGATTATTTTTCCGTTTCAATGAGAATAAATGTTAATTTCATATATATAAATTTTTATATTTCTAATTTATTACTTAAATAAGGTTAGTAGTTACCTCTTTTTTTCTCTACAATGAATTTTTTGGTGTGCATCCAATAAAAGTTTCGCTACGCCAAAAATATTACCTTTGCTCTATTCATGTCATTTTTCACGATAACTGAACTAAATAACTATATTTTTCATTATCAATTTGTCTTAGATTATAATATTTGTTTCGGATTCTTTTTGTATTGCAATTGACACATATTACAATTTAAAAGATAACAATGAAACTAAGAAAAATTTATATTTCCTGGGGTTTTTTTCTACGTGCCAGTAGAGCGTCGATCTTGTACTCCGTTGACGGTCTGACTAAGACGATGGGTCTTTTGCTGTAGATGCAAGCTCAATGATTTGGAAGATAGCTCAGTCTTTGTTTGACACTTTCGCTTGATTGATGATCTCTGATCTCTTGGAAGATAGCGCAGTCTTCTCTGGATGAAGAGATATTAACAGATCATTTCTCATAAGAACTGTTGATTAAGCTAGATGACTAGCTGAGGAGAACAAATCCTTTCTCAGAAGGATCGTTGATTGGGCCAAATGATTAGCCGATGATAATGATCTATGAAGATCAATGAGAATGGAGAAGAGATGAGCTTTTTGTCTAGTCTCTGAATCTCTCTTTCTTTTCTCAATGACAAAGACCTTTTCTCCGCCTTTCTGCCTTGTGCCCCCTCCCTTTTGCTTCATGTTGATCATGCCTATTTATAGGCATGGGAGCATTATGGAGTGAGTTAGTGGGCTTTAACTCCCCTTAAATGAGGGAGTTAGTGGTCATTAACTCCGCTTTAAATGGGTGAGTTAGTGATCATTAACTCTCCTTAAATGGGTGAGTTAGTGGTCATTAACCGCTTCCTTAAAAGTAGCTTCTGAAAACGGTCATAGGCGAGGTTCGCCAATAACGACCATGAGCGAGGTTCACCAATAATGGTCATGTGCGAGGTTCATCAATAACGGCCATGGGCGAGGTTCGCCAATAATGGCCACGGTGAGGTTCACCAATAACGACCATCAGCGAACTTCGCTAGAATGGATGACACGGCTCCGTGGGGTGGGCGAAGCTTCTTGCCCTGGTGAGCTTCGCTACATCTTTGGTGAGCTTCGCTACATCTTTGGTGAGCTTCGCTACATCTTTGGTGAGCTTCGCTACATCTTTGGTGAGCTTCGCTATGTGGCCCATGTGGACGGTTAAAGCAAAGTTCATTTTGGGCGAGCCTCGCTAGAAGCTTCAATTTGACTTGGTCGACATGAGGATTGTCTCGGACTCAGGTTCTCTTTGGCTCGGATGTAGTCATGTTCACATGTGATCCAAGTGAACTTCGCTGTAGCCTACCATATGCTGATGCTTAAGCCTCCATGAAGTGTTTAACCCATGGGTGTTCACTTCCTGGACTCGGACTGAGCATTGGTCCAAGAGAGAGTATTTTTTAACCGTCTGCAATATTAATATTTAATTTTGATATGTTTATGTCATAAAGAAGGGATATTACTTAACATTGGTACTACGTCATCAGCGATTTTATGACATTTATCATTTGAACACTCTTATTAACATCTCTATCCACCTTCTTGTTGTAGTCTTTAAAAAGTATTACATACTTATCTTTGATCGTGTCTACAAGAATTGATCCTCGTTGATAGTCATATCCCCAAATAAGGTTACACGCAGAGTCATGCCGCTGTATAGGAAAACGAAAAAGGTCAATTTTAATTTTTTTTACTTATACTATCATAAATAATATCATGTGTATACCGCTTATCAATTATAATGATTTCTTTCCTCTTATTTGGCTTATTATATCTCTAACATTGCCGATCAATGGCTTTATACTTTAGTTTCTATTGCAAAATTATTTGCTTGTAATTTTATATTAAATTTATGATTCCTTTAGTAGTTGAAGAATAAAGTATGATAATTTATAAATACTTACTAATTTTTCTTATATCTTCAATGGAGAATGCTTCTTTGATTGGAATAAAGATGTTCAATATATTCTTCAAAGGAAACTTAGTCGGTGCTTTTGGATAGATATGCTTTTTGTCAATGTCAATTCAAGTGATTTATGAACGCTTTTGAAATTTTGGGTTTATTTCTTTCACTTCTCCATTTGAAATAAAAATAGCTTGATTCTTTTGAAGGATATCTCAAACTTTCGATTGTTTCTATATATATTACTCCTTATATTTTTTACCCTATAAATATTATTAACATCATAGATCAATATTTATACATTATAATCAATTAATTCTAAGCTATTATATTACAAGATTTTATCAGTTTTATGCAATTTAGTCTTCTATCAATTAATGTTATTAGTAAAATTATACGCAACTCCTTGAATTTATATAGTGATGTTAATTTTAATCCATCGATATTTTTCAAATTTTTATTCCTTAACTGGATGTTTTAATCTATTGTTATTTTAATTTTTACCAAAGATCAACTTAGACTACTTTTAGATGCTAAAAAGGATAGTAAACTTTAAATTGGAATTTAAATTTGTATATCTTAATGAAAGAATATCAAATATTTACTCTTTTCTCTACCAAGTTTAGACATTTTAGCCTTTTTATGATTTTAAACTTTTGAGGGTGTGTTTTGTAATTTTAAAACATTGATAATATTTTTAAAAATGTTTTTACAAAATTCAAATATTCAGAAGGTTGATAATTTTTATATTTGATGTGTATCAGTTATAAGTCTTGAACTTTCGTGATTTTTGCGATTTTCAACTTTTGAGTGAGTTTTATAAATTTTCAAATACCCGAGGGTAATCCCTTGAATTCATCTTTGTTGTTTGCAAGTTTTGAGACTTCAGAATTTTAGGGTGTTTTTATAATTTAAACTTTTGAGGTTGTTTCTATAATTTTTAAAATATTGATGGTGTTAATTGTAAATTTTAAGTTCTTCAAATGCGTTATTATCCGATTTCATGTTTGTAATTTTAAGTTTTGAAAAGTCAGATGTTTTGTGTAATTTTAAACTTTTGAGGATATTTTGTATAATTTTTGAAACTTTTGGTTTTGTTGTAATACTTCATGTATAATATGTTAGCTATGTATAATTTCTTTGTTTTGTGTAATTTTAAACTTTTGAGGATAATTTCTTAATCTTATTTTATTAAATTGTTGAGCTATAGATAATTGACGGTGATTAGTTTAGGATATAATTAGCATTAGGATAGATTAAAATTTAAATAAAATATTTAAAATAATGTTTAAGTTTTGAAAAGTCAGGGTGTTTTGTGCAATTTTAAACTTTTGAGTATAATTTCTTAATCTTATTTTTTAAAATTGTTGAGCTATAGATAGTTGATGTGTGATTAGTTTAGGATATAATTAGTATTAGGATAGATTAAAATTTAAATAAAATATTCAAAATAATGTTTAAGTTTTGAAAAGTCAAGGTGTTTGTGTAATTTTATACTTTTGAGGGTATTTTGTGTAAATTTTGAAACTTTTGGATTTTTTGTAATACTTCATGTATAATATGTTAGCTATGTATAATTTCTTAATCTTATTTTTTAAATTGTTGAGCTATAGATAGTTGACGTGTAATTAGTATAGGATATAATTAGTATTAGGATAGATTAAAATTTAAATAAAATATTCAAAATAATCGCTTCATGTAGTTTATTAATCTTATTTTTTAAATTATTGAGCTATAGGTAGTTTACATGGGATTAGTATACGATATAATATAGGATTAAGATAAATTAAGATTTAAATAAAATATTTATAATAGTGAAGAGTAATATTGACCATGGAAAGATTTTCCTAAACTCGTGCTTTTAAAGGAAGTATGATTTACTTACTAATAAATATGGCCAATGAAGATAGTAATTTGTGACATACACAACATGAAAATAAAACAACTATAAGAAATTTAACAATTGGCGCCTAAATCTATCATTGAATTGATTGATTGGCTAAGAAAAATATATGTGACTCAGCACTAAGTACTATTTATTAAACTATTGAATAAACTAACCCCAAAAAAAAAGAATAAAAATTAAGCTACAGAAAAAGAAATAAATATCTCGACAGTTTGATGAGCTTTTGTGAATAACTCCAGATTACAAGCTTTTATATATATATATATATATATATATATATATATATATATATATATATATATATATATATATATATATATATATATATATATATATGTGAAAAATGGAAAAACTTGGTACCAAGTTCCTCAAAGGAACTTGGTAGTGATGTGGACAATTCAGCCCATGTAACTTTAAAAATAATTCTCTCTCTCCTCCCTTGAATGTGTGGACTAGAATTGTGCCACATCACTACCAAGTAACTTGGTACCAAGTTTCTCCATATTCCTCTATATATATATATATATATATATATATATATATATATATATATATATATATATATATATATATATATATATATATATATATATGGTAGGATCAAATGAGAACTTTTACAAATATGAGAACTAAGAACCCAATCTCTACCCTTAGATCTTTAACCAATCAACGGTTGTGATTAAACTCCGTTAAATTTAAAAAGTTAACTAAAGGGCACGTTTGTTATTTTAGTTATAAAATCAGTTATATTATAGGCAGTTTTTTCTTGCCTAATTAACCGCAACCTTCTTGATTACGTTCTGTTTTTGTCCATGCTAGTCGTTCGTCTTGCATGGGTGAACTCCGGCGTTTTGCTTTTTGAAATGCAGGAGTGACCGTAGCGTCTTGAACTTTGCTACGCGGGACTGATCCTCACGTTTTGAGGTTGAAACTCGGAGCTGGCCATCGCGTTCTGTGTTTAAAACGCGGGCGCGACCCTCGCATTTTGTATTAAAATGCGGGGGTGGTCCTTCGCGTTTTATGAGTAAAATGCAGGGATGAACCCCAGATTTCCAACTAAGTCTTTTAGACTTTTCTTTAAGGTGCCAAAAGTATAGTGTTAATTTGGCATGCTTTTCATACTTGTTATTTGAACAAGCTTTTGGGGACTTATCACTCTATTGCAAAGAGTTGATAAATTAGTTTTATCATCAGAGGTGAAATTTTTAACTTGATGATGATTTTTGAGGACTTATCACTTTATTGAAGAGAATCGATAAGTTGATTTTATCAGAGGTGTGAAGTTAACTTGATAAAGTTGGGTATTTATGGTTTGAACAAGATTTTGAGGACCTATCGCCTTATTAAAGAGAGTCGATAAGTTGATTTTATCAGAGGTGTGGAGTTAACTTGATAAAATTAGATACTTGTGGTTTGAACAAGATTTTGAGGACCTATCGCTCTATTGATGAGAGTCGATAAGTTTAGATTTTGTCGGGGGATAAAATATGAAACATGTGATTTGAACAAGGTTTAAGGCCTGTGATGTGAACAAGGCTTACATGGCTTGTGGTGTAAACAAGGCTTTGGGCTTGTGGTTTGAACAAGGCTTTGGGCTTGTGATGTGAACAAGGCTTTGGGCTTGTGGTTTGAACAAGGCTTCGGGCTTGTGGTGTTAACAAGGCTTTGGGCTTGTGGTTTGAACAAGGCTTTGGGGCTTATCATCCTATTGAGGAGGATTGATAAGTTGACTGTCAGAGGTGTGAGGTTAACATGACAAGATTGTGTTACGATGTGAGCAACTTTGTGGACTTATCATCCTATTGAGGAGGATTGATAGTTGGTTATCAAACTCACGAGGATGTGTACAGATTTTGATAGGATTATGTTGTAATTTGAACAACTTTGTGGATCTATCATTCTATTGGAAAGGAATGATGAGTTGATTGACGGGGTTTAGTTGTGATTTGAACAATTTTGAGGAACTTATCCGGGGAGGATTGATAAGTTGATTATATCATCGAGGTATAGTGTTGACTTGATAAAGATACGCTATGATCGAGCAACTTTGAGGGCCTATCATCCCTTGAGGAGGATTGATAAGTTGATTGCATTTAAGCAAATTTAAGGACTTATCATCCTATTGATGAGGATTGATAAGTTGTTTGTCGATTTAGTTGTGATTTGAACAACTTTGAGGACTTATCGCTCTATTGAAGAGAGTCGATAAGTTGATTGTCGAGGTGTGAGGTTAACATGACAAGATTGTGTTACGATGTGAGCAACTTTGTGGACTTATCATCCTATCGAGAGGATTGATAAGTTGACCGCCGAGGTGTGAGGTTAACATGACAAGATTGTGTTACGATGTGAGCAACTTTGTGGACTTATCATCCTATTGAGGAGGATTGATAGTTGGTTATCAAACTCACGAGGATGTGTACAGATTTTGATAGGATTGCGTTGTAATTTGAACAACTTTGTGGATCTATCATTCTATTGGAAAGGAATGATGAGTTGATTGACGGGTTTAGTTGTGATTTGAACAATTTTGAGGAACTTATCCGGGGAGGATTGATAAGTTGATTATATCATCGAGGTATAGTGTTGACTTGATAAAGATACGCTATGATCGAGCAACTTTGAGGGCCTATCATCCCTTGAGGAGGATTGATAAGTTGATTGCGCATTTAAGCAAATTTAAGGACTTATCATCCTATTGATGAGGATTGATAAGTTGTTTGTCGTGATTTAGTTGTGATTTGAACAACTTTGAGGACTTATCGCCTTATTGAAGAGTGTCGATAAGTTGATGTTAGAGGAGTTCGCCAAGACGCGACGTTGTGCTACGATGTTGAATACGAGACTTTGTCGCCTTTACGCAAGAGACTAACCGCAACGCTGCAGTTAGGCGCTGACTTTAGGGTTATTGGCCAACCCCGACCATCAACGGACTTGATGAGCCTTTACCGACACCGCTTGAATCGGCTAGCATGCAGATTATCTAAACCGCTTCAAGCATGTGACATTGTGCTAAAAGAATAAAACTCTTTTAGGCTTAATGCTATGATGTTGAATACGAGGCTTCGGCTTTCTCACGGGAATAGACTACCCTACCGCATGTATTAGATGCGCTTATCTCTACTTAGGTTTCGAGATAAAATTCCCACACGCAGGAGGCGTGGATTGTGGTGTTATTAATAACAATTTTGAGGACTTATCGCCTATTGAAGAGATTCGATAAGTTGATTGTCGAGGTGTTAGGTTAACATGATAAGGATACATTACGATCGGAGCAACTTTGAGGACTTATCGCCTATTGAAGAGAGTCGATAAGTTGATTGTCAGAAGAGGTCGCCTTGCTAATAACGAGACGAGCTAATCTTAACTTTGTGGGGATTGCGTTGTGATGTGAGCAACTTTGTGGGCTTATTATCCTATTGGAAAGGATTGATAAGTTGATTGTCGAGGTGTGAGGTTAACATGACAAGGATACGCTATGCATTGGAGCAATTTGTGGACTTATCATCCTATTGGAGAGGATTGATAAGTTGGTTGTCGAGGTGCATTGTTAACCGACGGATTGTGTTACGATTTGAGCAACTTTGTAGACTTATCATCCTATTGGAGAGGATTGATAAGTTGATTTTGGTGTAATCTTCTTTACCGTTGAAGTGCTTACATTGTCAAAAGTGTTTTGTTAACTTGACAATATTTAGAATTTATTATTCTACTCGAAAATAAATGATAATCAACCCCTAGTCCGTAATTATTCTAGGTTGATACTAACCGAAGTCTTCGCCTCGATTTAGAGCGGGTCATCTATAGCCGTGTCTTCGAGTCAGCCTCTTCTTCACTTCAATCCCGCAATAATTGCTTCACTGCTCACTCGGGAGACTAGTTGTTTCCGTGAACGATATTTTGTAACCCCCATTCGAGCTAGGAGATTGGTTTGTAAATTATGCCGACAGTGTCAATCGAGCGCATCGTGTCATACTGCCGAGCATCGAAGAGCCATGCTTCGAACCGCTCGACGAAGACTTTGATAGGCTCTCCTCCTTTGCTTAATGGCAAGGAGAGAAGTGACAGTGATTTCCGTGTCATCTTCAAAGAATCGTGACAGAAGAGTCTCTAAATCGCCCATTTCGATACATCCCGCAGTGCGCTTCATGAACCATTCAAAGGCAACCCCTTGAGGGTGCCAATGAACAAACGAGCTGCTATGACATCGTTTGCCATCACATTCCCACCGCGGACCTAAAATGGTAGATGTTTTGGTTCGGTGATCCCGCGTCACGAAAGCTTGTAGCGCCGGATTTTATATTTTGAAGGATAAGGAACCGTATCCCATTCTCGCAGATACGGCTCGACAACCTCTCGATCTTGGAGCTCGCACCTATTAGCCATGGCATTGAGGCGGGCTTCCAGTTCTCATATTTTTGTCGATTGAGGACTTTGCTCGTTTTCAGCCCCTCTCCCTTCTCTAGAGGAGGATTCTACGTGATGAGCTTCTTGATCGGGAGCTTCATTCACTTTTTCTTTTCATTTTGAGGATCGACCCTCCTTCGCGGATGATTCCGGTGAGGTGTTGAGTCAACATGTGAACTTGAGCCCTATCTCAACAAGCCGGTTTATCATATCTCAAGTTGATCGATGGACTCTTGTTGTGATCGCAGGCTTCTTGCATCATAGCCTGATGCTCTTCGAGCCTCTTCTTGAAATCTTCAGCATTCTCCGTCGTGTAGACAGCGCTCATATACTCCACGAAAGAACTAGAGGATTGAAATTCTGCGATAGCTGAATGCTCATCATCAGACTCAATTCCTTTAGCCAACTTTTAATAGTTGACGGGGGATATGACCCCTGTTCGAGTCCGAGTATGTCGTTAAACTCCGTCGGAGTCGTTCAAAGCCTCTTTCAAGCCGGGGGACCGATTTGCCTCTGACTCATCGGAGTTAGAGATTGATGGTCTCCCTATACCGATCATGTTGGAAGTGACTCCAAGGTATTTGACCTTTGAAGTCTTATTCCTGTGAGAATGTCGTCGTTCGGTGGGCCAAGTGACATTCGTCGTCGATCAACACCGGCGGCGGCATGTGGCGGCATCGACATGCCGATGACTTGGCATTTGGAACACGAGGATCGCGTTTGAGCACTTCTGAACGCCAGGTTGAGACCCGCGTTTTAGATTGGGGACGCCGAGGTTCTGCAACCGCCAACGCGCAGGTCCGCTGCTGAATGATTTGAACGCCGGGTTGAGACCGCGCTTTAGATTGGGGACGCGAGGTTCGCGTGCAACCTAGCTGACGCGAGGTCAGCGTTGAACATTTGAACGCCGGGTTGAGACCCGCGTTTTAGATTGGGGACGCCGAGGTTCGCTGTAACTCCTTGTCAACGCCGAGGTTCGCTAAGCAACCGACCGGGTTGAGACCCGCGTTTTGATTGTGAAACGCGCCATTGAGGGTTGCGTTCAGCCTCGCTTTTGCGAGGCTCGTGTTCGGGCACATAAACGCGAGGCTTGCATTCTGTAAAAGGAACGCGAAGCTCGGGATCGCTTTTGCTCACAAACGCCAAGTTCGCTGGTTGGTCAATTGGCCATCTCGGTCGTGTTCTTCGGCGCAGCGCCCTTTCACCGATTTGAGGCTTTCGCAATGACATCACCATCTTTATCGATCAAAGTTAGCCACGCAACCGAAGGGACTTTGGTTTCCTTAGAGGCTTTGTGGATCTTACGATAGCCTTGGGGCTAAGGGATCCGGAGGAGAGTGCCTCCTCGAACTTGGCTTGATCGAACTCTACAAATGAGTTTTAACAATGTCCCAATGAGCTTGACGCCGATCAGGCCACCACCTCTTCATCGCTGAAAGAGATTGTCCCCAGCGGAGTCGCCATTTTTTCTTCGCGAGGAAAATTTTGAGAGAAGGCTGTAAAATAAATATTATCCCTTCTAATTGACTTTAAAGAAAGAATAAATACAACTCTCTTGAATGCAATCTCTCTCTCTAACTGACTTAGATAAAAAGAAATTATAAATTCCTCGATCGGTTGCCCGATTTACAAAAGAGAGAAAGATTAACGAAGACCCTTCCCTTTATTTAATCTGGGTTCTTCACGGTGGCAGTGGGAGCTTGAATCTTGTATCCCGTTGACGATCTGACTGTCTTGCTCGTGGAATCACGTCGAAAAGAACTTGCTCGGCAAGTTTAAGAACTCGCAAAGCGAATTGATAACTCTAACAAGTTTGATAACTCAAAGAACGAGTTTTGTAACTCTGCACGAGTTTGCAAACCAAGCCAAACTGAAGAAGAACCGGCGTTGAAGCAGCTCAAGCTCTCTCCCAAGTTGATTCACTCCTCAAGCACTCCACTCACCAATCTATCTTTTTCACCTAGATTCCCCAAAAAGAAGCCTCCCCGAAAGATCTTTTCTCTGCCTTTTATATGTATT
This sequence comes from Asparagus setaceus, assembly GCA_012295165.1. NCBI lineage: Eukaryota > Viridiplantae > Streptophyta > Magnoliopsida > Asparagales > Asparagaceae > Asparagus > Asparagus setaceus. Next base: position 49,467,980 of record CM022706.1, on the reverse strand, counting down.
TTAGGGGTGTAACTGCCCCCTTAGAATGAGGATTCGTGGCCCTCAAATCGCGGAAAAATGGTTTTGGAACCGCTTAAGTCGTGTTTAAAGAGCAAAACGCCAAAGACCCGTGTTTTAGATGACCTCGCCTCTCGGTTTAGGACTAGGACGCGGGGTTGAGATTCGCTTCACTTCAACGCTGCCATGATGTTCGCTTTGAGCTTGACGCTGGCCGAGAGCTCCGCATTTTGAGCTTGACGCTGGCCGAGCTCCGCTTAAGCTTGATGCGGCCAGGGCTCCGCGATTTTGAGCTTGGACGCAGCCGAGCTCCGCTTTGAGCTTGGACGCTGAGGGCTCCGCTTTGCACTTTAAACGCTGGCCGAGCTCCGCTTTGAGCTTGGACGCGGTGTTAAACCTTTTGGTTTGTTCTCGACGAGGTTATTGTCCGGGTTGAATCTTATAAGGATTTGTCAAGTTGTAATCCTTGTGTTTGTAACTCTATTCTCGCTTCCTTAGAAGCCTTCAATTGTAACTTCGCTCGACGATACTTTAGTGGGTCGAGCTTATCAAGAGTAAAAATTTTACGCCTTACATTCACAACACGCATTTTTTAAAAATAGCAAGGTGTTAATAGACAAATGTAATCACTCGATATTTAAAGAATCGTAATGTTTTATTAACGTAATCTCTCAAGAATGTTTTAGTATTTTACAACTCATTTAACGTAATCATTCTTCTATAGTTACGCATCTCTCGCTATATTTACGTAATCGTAATATTTTTGATATAATCGTAATGTTTTATTGACGTAATCTCTCGATTTTACGAATCAATGTTTTATTGACGTAATCTCTCAAGAATATTTTAGTATTCTTACAATTTATTTAACGTAATCATCCTTCTATAGTTACGTAATCTCTCGCTGATAGTTAGAGAATCAATGGTTTATTGACGTAATCTCAAGAATGTTTTAGTATTCTTACAATTCATTTAACTAATCATCCTTCTATAGTTACGAATCTCTCGATGTTTACAGACCAATGTTTTATTAACGTAATCTCAAGAATGTTTTAGTAATCCCTAGCCAATTCGACACGCCTTGAGTCAAATCCTAGAACCTTGTCGCTTTTAGTCGAATCTCAGCAGATAATTTCCGAAAATTATTGAGCTAACCCTATGATTTGTAAACTAATAGAATATGGAAAGTTTTTGAAAAAGGTGGTTTCGTGTTTAAAGATTTGTTAGTTTTTTCTTTTATATCTCTGCTTTTTACTTGTTTACCCTTATTTCAGTTTGTAATGTCTATTTAATTATAATTGCCACCTTAATTTTAAGCGAACCGAGCCTTTATTTTATATTATGGATGGTTGATATTGGGTTTTAGTTCTCACATTTATTTGGGTTCTCATTGAACCAACCCTATATATATATATATATATATATATATATATATATATATATATATATATATATATATATATATATATATATATATATATATATATATATATATATATATATATATATATAGTAAAGCTCCTATAAGCATTAACTTTGATTTTTATTTACTTTTTATTTACTTTTTATTTTTAATTTTTGAGAACTTTCGAGCTTATAGTCAATGCCCCGCTTTTTCTGATGCTTTATTAAATCTAGCCTTGCATTCACTTAAAAAGACAATGACATAAATGTATTTTTTATAGGGTTTTTACATCAAAACCACATTTACTTTTACTCAAATTGATACTTACCACTTTTAAATTTTTTAATATAAACCATCTTTACTTGCTAACATGTTTGTAATGTCATACTAATCCAGCTTTTCACTTTTAAAAATATGCGAAATGACCATTTTACCCTCACCATTTTCTTATTTTTTTCATCTCCTTCCTCACAAACTCTAGTTTTCAGCTTAAAAAATACGCGAAATGACCATTTTACCCTCACCATTTTCTTATTTTTTTCATCTCCTTCCTCACAAACTCTAACCCTAACCCTAATCCTAGTCTCCTCATCCTCCTCTTCTCCCCGTCTTCCCTCTCCCTTCTCCCCCAACTCCCCTCCCCCTGTCTCTCATCCTCCCTCTTCCTCCCCGACCTCCCACTCTTCCATTCCTTCCCAAGTGGGAACTAGGATTAGGGTTAGGGTTTGGGGGAGGTGGCGGCCATGGGTTAGGACTAGGGTTTTGAGAGAGGTGGAGGCCATGGTTTAGGGTTAGGGTTAGGGTTTGTAGAAGAGGATGATGGATGAGGCTAGGGTTAGGGTTAGGGTTTGGAAGGAAGAAGATGGAGGTAAAATGGGAATGTCTGATTTTTTGTGGGTGAACAGTAAAAAGAGATGTGACATTGCAATGCAAACATGTTAGCAAGTAAAGATGATTTATATAAAAAAAAACTTTAAAGATTGTAAGTATCAATTTGGGTAAAAATAAATATGGTTTTGATATAAAAACCCTTTTTTATATAACTGGGAGAAGAAGGAAAAAGGGATATTTGATCCCCTGTTCTTCCCCACCTCTCCCCTTAATTTAAATATCCCCTGTTCTTCCCCACCTCTCCCCTTAATTTTTCTTACTTTCTTGTTCTATTTATATATTCTAAAACGGAGAGAACTAGCTAGAGGATCCACTAGAGGGTGTTTGGGAAGGCTTATTTTTTAAGCTTTTAAGTTATGTTAGCTTTTAGTGGCTTTTGCCTTTTTTGATAAAAATGCTATAAAAATTATTTGAGTAGAATAGTAATTTAATTGGTCAAACCTAGCTTTTTAAACGAGCTTATAAGCTAGTTTTTCAAAAGCTGGGGTATACTAGTTTTTCAAAAGCTGGGGTATACCAGCTTTTTAAAATGGGACTTATAAACTAACTTATTAGGCATTTTACCAAACAAATAGAAATAAAAAAGCTAGCTTAAAAGCTAGTTTAACAAAAAAAAATAAGCCTCCCCAAACACCCTCTAAACAGTCGGAGAAAATAAGGCGGTAATTTTTTTTGTGCGAAAATTGAGATGTTTTTCTAACTCATGCTTCTTGACTAATTATAACGCAGATGTCCAACTTGTGAGGGCTACCTCTCATCTAGTACTTACAATTTCGTATCTATAGGGTCAGTTTGGCAAAACCCTTAAAACTGGGCCAGGACTGATTCTGGCCCAGCTTTATCCTAAACTGGGCTAGAGTTATTCCGAGGGGGAGGGGTAGTTTGGAAAAGAACCTGTTTAAAGGCCAAAATTTGGCTTAAAAAACTAGGCCAATTTTGGCCTTGTTTATCGAAACACAAAATAAGAAAAAATTGGGCCAGGTTCAATCCTGGCCCAGTTTTAAGTAATTGCCAAACACACCCATAGGTTTACGTCAAAAATAGAATTAAGTATGCTTTTAATATTTATATTAATTTGACTAAATATCAAAATAATGATGATGATGTTGATGATAATGATGATGTTGATGATGATGATGATAATAATAGTAACGTTGGACTATTATCAAATAGCCCTCCATAACTTTTAAAATATCAATAACCACGATCTTAAATAAAGGGTTATCAGAAAATCTCCTTTAACTTTAAGAACTTAGGTTAGAATGTCAATTCTCTTTCAATCATATGACAATTAAGTCACTGCACGTAGAGTTCCTTCGCAATTTGTATGCTGGCACTTGCAAGGTAGTTTACACACCGCATAATATTCCCATATATATTCACCAGTTGAAGGAAAAATACTCGTCGTAAGCACTTCATCGTAGCTAAAAAAGTTATCTTGATACTCATTTAATCATAATACCCATAGGAGAAAATTTTAAAAGAGCCCTTTTTTGTTAAATAATTAGCAAAACCGACCGCTTTGTTAATTATTTAGTAAATCGACTTTTGGCCAACAGCCAAAAAGAGGTCGGTTTTGCAAAAATCGGCTGAACGTGACGGGGACTAGTAGTCCCGTGACGTTTAAACGCATCGACTACTAGTCCCGTGATATTAAATACCCGTGTTCAGAAATCCACGGACTACTAGTCCCGTGGATTAACATTTATTAAATGGCGACAAATCTACTGGGACTAGTGGTCCGTAGATTTGCCGAAAAGCCCATACGGCACAAAACATGCACAAAGCTTGCTAAGTTCAGATAAATTGTTTCGTTTGACCAAAACTTGCGAAAAATGCCCCAAACACTTTATATACATTGATATACAAGACAACATTTGTATAAGTTATAAACTTTAAGAAATTAACACGTGATTAAAACACATTTCACAATTCACATGCAAATATAAGAAATTCACAACATCACAACATAATAGATCGTCATAAACATATCAACACGATAAACTCCAAATGTATCAAGTCTATCCATACGACAAATATAGTCCAAGCAAAATAATAATAAACTACATGCAACCTAAAAGTCCGCCCCTCCCCGTTGTCTCCCTCTTATTGCCGCTTCGGATCGTCGGCGTCCTCCCGACTTGAGCTTATCGTCTTCTGGTTGTGTGTGGGTTTGGCGGACCGACTTCATTGTCGTCGCGAGCAAGATCCACCTCGCCTTCGCCGACGCGCATATACCGCTCCTCATGCACCATCCGCCGCGACCTTCATGCCGATCTTCATGAGTTCGATGAAGAGCTTTACGAACCCTCCCTACTATCCACGCAATATCGATACATGTACGCTGATCTCCTATGGCGTAGATATGCCCTCATTTGCAATCCCTCTATCTCATCCATAGCATCTATCCGAATTACGTAAAAGATACAATTATATATATAAGCTACCAATTGCTAATGGATTAAAAATACTATTTAATTTTTCGCAAATTTCTTTACCCATTCTCTCGTCATCTACACCCCTTGGTACATATCTTGCTTGTTGGGAACGATCTCGATTTCGTTTCATCGAGGCTAGGTTTGAGTGAGTATCCATCTTCGTTATCCCCAATACCATCTTATATAATCGACTTCCTCCATCGGAGGATAAAGCCGCCGACGATGTCGTTATGCCGCCACCCATCTAGCAATGTATTGATTATGTACAAGTGGCCAATTAATCTGATGGCCACCCTTGAACGCTTTCTCTATTCTTTCTACAAATTGTGGATGGTTGTGAAACCAAACCGCCTAAGCACGCGATCCGCAAGTGCATCTCCACAATTTCAAAGCAAACGAGGGGAACTCGGCTCTCCATATAGCGTGTCCCTCCATGCAAATCAATGGTAGACGAGGTAGGAAGGATCCGTATATCGCCACTCGAACTACAAAATATTCCATATATTAGTAATTCTTTCAAAATTAAAACACCGTTAAAATGAATTAAATTAAAATTTGAATTAAAATTGACACCGAAAAATTTTTATCCCGTCGAGCTCTCCTCAGAAAAATCTAATTGTCTTGCCGGGCCTCATCATATGCTTTAGTGACGCTCCATCTGCGTGTAGGATAGAAGGATAGATTCTATAAAATAAAATTAAAACTTCAATCTAATTATATTTTCTTTACTTAGATCCAAATCATATACTGCTTTGCTGGAATCTCTCCATCTAAAGTCCAGATCTCGCATAATCTTGGTTTCAAAACCAATCTCTCCCATGCCCAAACTTGTAACAATGTCAAGCACCCCTTTAGCTCTTTATTTTGCATTAAAGCAACTTTAGACATTTCCCTATATAGATAAGCTAAAACAGCACTACCCCATGATAATGTCCCACACCTGTCGAAGTCCTCGAGAAGCGGTAACCACCTAACACATGGCAAATCCATTTGGTCATATTTTATGAATAATGAGTAAAAATCTAACAAAATGATAACCAATATAGTTGTCTTACCTCAAATGAACTTTATGTTTACTTGAATCGGGGAAAAGAAGTGTCCCGATCATGTGCAAAATATATGCACGAGTATGTTGCTGAATCATGACTTGAGATGCATCTTCCGCAAGGGGTTTGCGAAATTTTCCTTTAGCCACTTCAATCTAATATATCCCCGCAAGGACTCCGGAGATAGTCCTAAGTTGTCATCACAAACTCGACGCCACACATGCCTATCGGCCTCCTCAGAATAAGCCATCAATGCGAGACCCGTGATCACAGCCTACGCCTTGGAGTGTAATAGTAGCCTCACGACACGTAGATGAAACGTGTTAGTTTCGCCTCCATCTATCCATCAATGCATTAAGTAATGCCCAATCAAGCTTCATCCATCGTAACTTTGAGCATGTGAGAAAACCAACTTGGGCTACTAAAGCAATAATACGCTGATCTTCAAGTGGCCAACGCTGCATGGCCGAGGCTATGATCAATCATGACTAGCTCCGTCCTCTCTCGACAACAATGGAAAAATAGAATCAATAAGACTAAAACATAACAATACATTAAGTAATATTTGACTAAAAATATAAGACTCATTACCGATGTAGATGTTATACTCTCTCGAACGGTGTCTGGCCGATCAGAGGATATCCTCACTAACCTACCGAAGCATAATGTATATACCGCACATATACGCTAACTTATTAGATTTCAGAATCAATAAGACTATAATACTAAATAAGCCTATAATAACAATGAAAAATAGAGATAGAAAAATATTACCAATTAATTGCTATAAACTTGTTCTTGATGGACAACGAGACCTATTATGACCTAATTGATTACATTGTCCACATTTTATTCGCGACGCTACTCCTTCCGGCCTTGATCCATGGTACCTCTTATGCTAATCAACGAGGTCGTCCCGCTTGTCTTTGTATTGAGGTGGTAATATACATGGTCCATTATAAACCGCCAATAACGACTATCGCCGAGGATGAAAACTCTCCTTATAAGCCTTTTGATAATGATTTGTTGAATACCAAGGTGAGCAATACCGATCATAAGGCAATCTAGCACCACCATCCCGATTGGAGCTAGCCGCTAAAACATGTTCACACGGTAATTTTTGTAATTGCGGTATATTACAAGAACAAGTGCACTCCCGGTCATAGAGATGGACGGTGTAAGTACCTTCACAACCTTTAACCTCCCATTCATTGGCATTGAATGGAGTAATTCTACATGATCTAACGCCACAATCCTTTTCTCAGAATAATCTCATTTTTCGAGTAAAATATGTCGTCCAACTTGCACCATCGCCACGCTCTTATTGAAGTATGCTTAATCTATAAAACGCCCTTGCAACCAAGGCTTGAATTGGCATAGCACGGCACCCTTGAGTACGCCATTAAAACTTTCGAGCAATTGGTTGTCATCATACAATAGCGACTCCACCATCTCTACATAATGCCCATCGATCCTCAGATATGCTTCAAGTTTTGTTCAATCCAGCTTGTGTGCTTCAACCGATAGGGATTTTATTTTCTCCCTACAATGCTCATATATCGCTGCCTGCACACCCGTATTGCTTGCACAATAGATTTTGTAAATTGACCTCTCCGTGTTTCTTCTTAAAATTATCTCTTATATGCCTCAAGCAATATCGGTGATGATGTGGTGCTCCAAAACCCTCGCAGGCCCGTGGAATTCCTTTCATCCGGCCGAAATAAAAGTAATTGTTCTAGGACTTTGAACAAGAGGGATGAATCTGTAAATACATTGAAAGAACCACTTCCACCGATGTATCCTCCACCTCCACAACCGCTAAAGCCAATGGAAATAGCCCACCATTTATGCCTACACCGGTCGCAACTAAGAGCACTCCTTTATATTTGCCGATAAATGCGTGCCATCAATGCTCAAGAGCGGACGACAAAAGAGAACCCTTTGATAGCGGGTCCAAATGCCCAAAATACTCTCATGAACCTCTCCACTCCCTACATCGCTAGGACAATATTTCATATTCGGTACCGGATTTTCCTCTTAATTGCTTCAAGATATTGCGGAAGTAATTGTAAGATTTCTCCCAATCTCCAAAGATTCTAGTCAACGCCTTCCTCCGCATCATATGCTTTATATTTGATATAGTTATTTTTTCATATCATATACCCTTGTAATTATCTCATTCCGAGTAAGATCAAGTTCTCGCCTAACTTCGGCATAATTAGCTTCAATATATAAGATGAAGTTGCTACCTCATGATTGCCATTGACAAATGGATTGCAACAAGTATGAAGTCCGCAATAACTAGAGATCACAAATTGCCCATTAGATTTTTCCTAATAGCGCATTAAGCTTCCATGGACACTTTGAATTTCTCTCGCCTTGAGCACTTGCATACTCTCCTTGAGCTTTCTGGAAGTAGCACCTTACATGGTAGTTGGTTGTATTGGTTTTCACCGCTTGAATTTGGCCCGATTCTTGATTGACTATTCACGATAGCGAAAACCAAAGCTTCCTTATTCTCGAAAAGATCTCCTTTTTGAAAGTGAAGTCCCTGCCGCTCAAATTGGTGTCAAGCTCAACGAACTCAGCTTGTGAGGCATTTATCCACTCCTCATTTTGAAACTCTTCGGTAACGGTTCTTCGACTCAACATAATCGTTGTTTACACAATATTCATCCATCCATTGGTGTCCTCCTCGGTTCCTCCAATTGCACATTGCATACTATCAAGACGTTCCTCCTCATGGGCATCTTCATTATCATCATCTGCATATACATACGCATCCTCATCCTCTTGTACAATAGAACCAATCGGTAAATTAACTGAACCATGACCAAGTATTGTGGAACACGCCACTTGACATTGCACGAATCATTTTCTAAGTGTAAGACACTTGAGATGAAATGAATTCGCCGAAGTTATTTTCTAAGTCAAGCATTCGAAAGTGAACTCTCCAGAGCATATGAAACTTGGGCAACACCAGATATTGAAATATTTTCAATGAACAACTTCGATTGAGATTTGGTTTTCCACAAGTTGTATCATGTCACTCAGTTCTTGATCATTGGTGATCTCTACAAAGAATTGTTCTTTTTCATTTATCTGACAATTATAAAAGACCTTGACGATACTCCCCATGATTAAATTTAGTAACTCAGATATTTGCTCCATCATTCCATCGGTTGCAATTTCTAGATAACATGAACATTTTTCTAGATCCTCCCTCATATATAGGCATATTATTCATTCCAACACTCAGTTTCCCATTGAATAAGCAAATAACCGTATTCCATTCGCCATTCGAACCGAAATATTAACATTTATCATATGCAAGTTATTCAAGCTATTTATCAAAATTTAATCCCACAAATTTTAATCTATTAAAATTTAATCAAATCTAATTGTTTATCATAATTAAAAATTTATTCTAAATATACAGCTATTTCTAAACTACAATTTTAACTAATTAATAAAGAAAAATTATCAATGTTAAGAAATTTATACCTTGATGAAGATCTGAAATTGGCTCGGTGTCTGAGAGGATGGACGGCCGAACTTTGGGGAAGATAATAGTGGAGAGAACTAGTTTGGAGAGAATGAGTTTGTTGAGAATTAGAGAGAGAAATTTGAGGGGAAATAAGTGATTTTGGAGAGAATAGAGGAATGGGGTTAGGTTATTTAGGGAGAGAGATTGGGAGAGAGAGATTGGGAGAGAGTGGAGTAAAATGGGTTTGGGGGAGTTAGATTTTCGGAAGAGGAAAGTGAGAGAGGGAGGGAGGTCGTGCCCTAATTTTGGCAATACTGTGGCCTTTATAGCTCGACAAATCTACTGACTAGTAGTCCCGTGATTTGCTAAAAAGCTTGTTGGGTGTCGACAAATCTACGGGACTATTAGTCCCGTAGATTTGCTGGAAAGGAGCTCTTGAGTGTCTGTTTAATCCACGGGACTAGTAGTCCCGTGGATTTCGGACACGGTATTTAATGTACGGACTAGTAGTCCCAGACGCCAGACGCTTTAAACCGACTCTTTTGGCCAACAGCCAAAGAGGTCGATTTTGCTAAATAATTAGCAAACGGTCGGTTTTGCTAATTATTTAGCAAAAGGGCTCTTTTAAAATTTTCTCCAATACCCATATTGAAGCCCAATCATGCAATTTATGAATATTTTTCAAATGGGTGAAAGAAAATTTTGTAATTATGTGAATAATATTTGTTAATTGTACAAATTAATATTTATCTGAATACTATTTGTAAATTTTAAAATTATCTATGTGAATACTATTTGTAAATTATACTAATTAGTATCAAGTTAAATCAAACAGACTATGGTAAATACAACCAATTATCTTAATTATGGTCCAACTTGCTCAAGTTCTTTTCATTTCACCCCTTGCGATGAAGTTCAAGCTATCTAGGATATCTTAAGAATGATTTTTGAACCAACTTATTTCTTTTCAGTTTGCGTGCATCATCACCTGCTATAGTAACTGCTAAATTTTGGTGAATTAGAGCCCTTCAAATGGTGTCATGCTAAATTTTGGTGAATTAGACCCCTTCAAGTGGTGTCATGCTAATTCTGGTGTCATCATGTTAATAAGCAATAATTGTAGCAGTTTTGTGTTTTACTGAAAATGCTTTTAGACCCACTGTGAATATTAATTGTTGCTATAAATAATTTATTTGCTCAAGGGTTAGTTAATTTCATTTGTTTGCTCAAGGATAAGTTTCACATAATCCCCTTAAGTTTCACCGATTTTAAGATAATTGCCCCCAAACATTTAGTTTAACCCACCATTAAGCTTTTTCAGAAAACCTTCCTAACTAACATTGTTAAATCTAACTATGTGCATGAAAATCACGTGCATCCAATAGTTAAAATGTCCCTGGTGGAAACAAAAAAAAAAAAAAAAAGAAAGAAAAAAGAAAAAAGAAAAAGCAAAGGAAACCTTTAATGTTATTTTGAATAATTTTAAGGGTAAATTTTATATATGCCCCAGAACTTTGCCCAGTGCAAGGTTAATATATGAATAGTCGCCTTGATTAGTTTTTTTTTTTGGCTTCTCAGTCGCCTTGATTAGTTGAACAAACTGGAAATGTTTGACGGCTTTTCCGAAACACCACAAAAATAAGGGGAGTTAAGCGGCATTTAAAGTTTAGAGTGGTTTTCTCAATATTGGACAAACTTAATGGGTTTTGTGAAATTTACCCTTTATTCAGTAACCACTGAAAATTCTAGAAAAGGTCCTAATATACCCGGCCAATTAACTCACAATCTAAAAATATAGCCAATTAACTCACAATCTAAATTCAAGTCCAAATATATCTAGTTAAGACAATTAACTCACAATCTAAAAATTCTAGAAAAGATCCAAACCACTTCAACCTGCAGAAGTTTTCAAGAACAAAAAGAGAAAAAAAAAGGGAGAAGAGGAGGATTTTTGCCAAGGGGTCTTCTCTCGGAGTTCGTCGTTAATGGGCCGGTAAGCATTAATCTAAACCTCCTCTCCCTCAAATTCATTTTATTTCATATCATATAAGTTAGATCTATGTCTTGATATTTCGATTAAGATATTATCTAAATCATGTTTCTGGCTACTTTAATAATGCACGGGTGGTTTCAATTTGTATGTTTCATTGGTAGGTTCATATGCATCATTTCTGTATTGGTTTTCTTTTTGTCAATATGCGTGCATAATTGATTGCTCGAATTAAGTTATTCTTTTCATTGTTCATTAGGTATGCATCATTTCTGTATTGGTTTTCTTTTTGTCAATATGCATGCATAATTGATTGCTCGAATTAAGTTATTCCTTTCATTGTTCATTAGGCTGTTCTGTGATATAGAAATTGTATCAATAATGTTATACCCCTAGTTGAATGTCACGTTGAAATAGGATTCTTTTCCATATCTTCCTGCTCTAACTTCGAATCAAATCTTTTGCACTTTATTCTGAGTTGTCTCTGGTTGTGCTTTTATTCTAAAATATCGTAAGTATTTCTATTTTGAATGGTTCCATTAGGATCGAGTGACTCCTTAGCATTTTGAACTTTGTCTTTGGGACACTTTGGACAAGCCAATGAGTGCTGAATTGTAGGGGTTTTCATCATGCCTTGGGTTTACTCTCTGAAAACCGATACTGAGGTCTTTAGAGTGCCTTGGACGAGTCGGTGAGGACCGAATCGCAAGAGTTTTACGTCATGCCTTGGTTTTACTCTAAATAAACACCAAGGGCTTTGTTTGCCTTGGACGAGTCGATGAAGACCGAGTCACAATGACTTTGCGTCATGCCTTGATTTTACTTTGAATAGACATCAAGGGCTTTGGATGCCTTGGACGAGTCGGTGAAGATCGAGTCACAAGGACTTTGCAGCATGCCTTGGTTTTACTCTGAATAGACACCAAAGGCTTTGGATGCATTGGATGAGTCGGTGGAGACCGGGTCGCAAGGTCTTTTACTCCATGCATTGGTCTTACTCGTGAGAATGATACCAAGGTCTTTGGATGCCTTGGACGAGTTAATGGAGACTGGGTCACAAGGACTTTGTTCGTGCCTTGGGTTTACTCTGAATAGAAACCAATTTAACAAATATGTAGAAAGAAATAACTACTTTTCATTAAGATGAGAACCTTGTGGTTACATTTATTGGAAGTATATTTTTGAGGTGTTTTATATTCCAAGGATGCTTTAGGAGCCTCCCATCTTGACTTTGTAACCAGTAGGTTCCTTGGTGAGCTTCTCTGATGACGTTGTAAGGCCCCTCCCAGTTGGCGGCGAGCTTGCCATGGTTTATTTCTTTGTTGAAAGTGGCCTTTCAAAGAACTAAATCTCCAATTTTGAACCTCCGGGGTTGAACTCGGCTGTTGTAGTGTCTTAGATCCAGGCTCCTACTGCTTCGTCCACCCTCTTCTTTAGTGCTTGTAGTAGGTAATTGTTTCTTTGCTTACGCTGGAGTCGTTGCATTGGGAATGTGCTACTGAGGCAAATTGAGCTAGATCTTTTATTCTTCGTAAAAGTCACAAAATCCCTTACTGCCAAATAGAGTGTTGTTGTCTGTTATGAGAACTATCGGCACCCTAAACCTGCTAACGACCGACTTCCACATGAAATTGCTGATGTTGTTTGCTGATTTTTGCTAGCGGCTCAGCTTCTATCCACTTGGTGAAGTAGTCTATGGCCACAATTAGGAATTTGCGGACGCTATTGGAAGCAGTCCCAACAAGTCTAACCCCCACTGGGCGAATGAGACTAGATTGATGAAACCCGTGGGATGTTGAAGTAGAGTTGACAGACTTTGCATTGGGTTGTGAGTTTTTTAGGCTCGGCTAAGATGATCGGCCATTAATATCCCTACTTGATAACCTTCTGTGCTAGGGTTCTAGACCCTATGTGGTTCCCGCATACCCCCTCGTGAATCTCCCTTAGGATATAGTCCGCTTTTTCAGGTCAGAGGGACCGAAGATAGGGCCCCATGCTACTACTTGTATAATAAAGATGGTAGAGTTGGCCTTGGGTCATGAGATACTTCAAGGCATTCCTCTGTAGGCATTTGGCTTACACTAGGTTTTTAGGTAGAGTCCTATTTGTCAAATATTGAATAAGAGGATCCATCCAGCATGGCTCCGGCGAAAGATCTATCTGCATGATTGAGTCCACCATCGCTTCAGTAATGCTAAGTTGTTTGAGGGGCCCTGAGCTCGAGGAGCCTAGTTTAGACAAGGCATCTGCAAGAGTGTTGTGGGATCTTGAGACTTGCTTGATTCTGAACTCTTTCAGTTTACCCAGCAACTCTTTGACTCTCCCCAGGTATTTGGCCATCCTAGGATCTTTTGCATCACATTCTCCCCATACATAGTAGGCAACAAGCTGAGAGTCTCAACAATGAAAACAAACCTGCCTTGATTGCTAGGGTGGCTCTGAGGCCGGCTAGGAGAGCTTCATATTCAGCTTTGTTGTTCGACACTAGAAAATCAAAGGTGATGAAATACTCATGAATGTGTCCCTTCGGGCTACGCAAAACTACTCCTGCTCTGGTACCACCTTCTCCTGAAGAGCCATTAACTTTCAGCAATCACCATGATGAAAATTCTGGCGAATCATACCCGAGAGAATTGTTCTTCCGTGATGGGTGATTAGGCATGGAGCACTAGGAGGAGGAGCCAGTCTCTGGGCCGCGGGTCATCTTTCGGATCGGATGACTCGATTAGGAAGTCGGTCAAAACCTAGGCCTTTATGATCATCCTAGATTCGAACTGAACATTGTACTTGCTGAGTTTAGTGCACTAATTGATCATTCGCCCGGAAGTGGTAGGACTGCCGAGTGCCTTTTCTAAAGGCAGATTGGTTGGCACAATCAAAGTGTGAGCTTGAAAGTACGTACAAAGTTTTCTGGTTGTAGTGATGAGAGCGAAAGAAGCTCTCTTAATGAGGATATAGTTGAGTTAGCTACTTTTAGGATAAGACTAATATAGTACACCGGCTACTGGATGTTCTCCTCTTTACAAACCAGAACTACACTTACAGCTTTAGATGAGATGGCCTGGTAGAGGTAGGGTGGTTCCCCTTTCATGGATCTGCTCAGTAGGGGCTTGGAGGTCAGATAGCTCTTGAGCTCCGTGAAGGCGTTGCTACACTCTGCATTCCACTCAATATTATCTCTGAGTCCTTTGGTCCCTCTTAAGACCTTGAATAAGGAAAGGTTTCTTTCAACTGACTTGGAGAGAAAATGGCTCAAGGCCGCTATTCTTCCGTCCAACTTTTGGATGTCCCTCACTGTATGAGGCGCAGACATTCCTTCAACAATAGCTATCTTCTCCGGGTTGACATAAATTCCTTGTTGGTTTATCATAAAACTGAGGAATTTGCCTGATTGAACCCCAAAGGTACACTTTGCAAGGTTGATCTTCATTTCGTATTGGCGAAGAACGTAGAAGGTTTTTTCGAGATCCGCAATGTGGGAGTTAGCTGTTTAGACTTCACCAGGATGTCATCGACATAGGCCTCCATATTATGACCAGATTGATCTTTAAACATCTTGTTGATCAACCTCTAATAGGTTGTTCCTGTATTCTTAAGGCTGAAGGGCATCACCTTATAATAAAAGGTCCCCTGATCTGTAAGGAATTAGGTCTTCCCTTCATCCTCTTTCGCCATCTTTATCTGGTTGTAGCTTGAAAATGCGTCCATGAAACTAAGCATTTCATGGCCTACACTCTCATTGACTAGCTAGTCGATCCAGGTGAGGGGGTAGCTATCTTTGGGACAAGATTTTTTGAGATCGGTGAAGTTGACGCACATCATCCATTTATCGTTGGCTTTTTTTTGCTAGCATGACATTGGATAGCCACTCGGGGTATTGGACTTCCAGGATAAAATTATCTTTCAGTGGTTGGTCGACTTCTTCTGTAGCTGCCTGCTACCTCTCAGATTCAAGAGGTCTCTTGTTCTGTTGGACCAGCTTGTTATGTCGGTAGACAGATAACTCATAAGTTATGATTTCTAAGATGATTCCTATCATGTCCTCAGGCCCCTAAGCAAAAACATCCGTGTTGGCATGAAGGAACGCAATGATTGCTCTTCGCTGCGACTCCGTTAGCTCCGACTTGATCTTCACCTTCTTGGTTTTATTAGGGCCGAGCCGAATTTCCTCTAATTTTTCCATGGGAGTGATTTGCTCCCTCTTCATCTTTCTGTAGGTAGGCTTGGGTATTCTCGATGGGCAGAGTTTTGGAAGTCTCTTTCCCCTTCAAAGAGAGCAGATAGCAAGATCTGACTTCTTGCTAATTGCTCCACACAAGGCCAACCTCTTCTAGGGTTGGGAACTTGATCATTTAGTGATAGGTGGAGGGAATAGCTTAGAGGTCATTCAAGAAAGTCCTCTCAAGGATGACATTGTAGGCTGATTTAATATTCATTACGATAAACTAGACCTGAATCATGGACTGGTGAGGGTAGTCGCCGACTAGCATGGGTAGGGTGATCAACCCTTCCGGCTGAACCAAATGAGCTGAAAAGACTACAAGGGAACTCGGGCAAGGCCATAGCTAGGATTTGTCAACTCCCATCTGGTTGAATGCGTCCACGAACAGGACATCTGCAAAATGTTCAGTGTCCACTAGAATCTTCTTGACTTGGAATCCATCAATTTGCACGGAGAATGATGATGGGGTCATCGTGAGGTGTCATCACGCCTTTCAGGTCGGTGTCACTGAAGAAGATGGGCTGATCTGCTTTGAGCTTTTTCTCACAGAGATTCACCTCAAATGCTCGTCGGGCATACTTCTTCCGAGCATTATTTGACATTCTCCCTGCCACAGGGCCACCACTTATGGTGTTAATGGTGCTTTTATCGCTGATTGTTTTGCCAATGTGGACGAGGTGACATTGGCCTAGATCTCCTCCTCTTTGATTTCTCTCAGGCTGGCTCTTCCTTATCATGGTTGGCAAGGACCTTCTTCAATAGACCTCTCTGAATAAGGTCCTCAATGTCTCCTTGCAGGATATGGCAATCATCAGTGTTGTGGTTGTGATATCGGTGGTATCAACGGTATTGTCGGGCATCCCTATTCTGAGGGTTTAATCTCATAAGAGGTAGGACTTTGGTAAGATGTCTCTCCTTCTGAATCATATGCAACACTTACGAAAGGGGAGCATCGAGAGGGGGAAGGGGGAGCGCCAATTTCCTCATTGTCTCCTTCCTCTGGTCTCTTCTATCGACTCGGCTGGATCTTGGCTTAGATTCAGGCTAGTCCTCTTCAATCTTCTTTCCTTCAAAAGATTCAGCTTCTGCGGCTTTCTGTCGAGTAGCCTTCTTTTGGGTGCGGCTGTCTTTCACATCCATGTGTAACCAGGCTCTGGCTATGAGTTGGTCAAAGGGTATCTAATGAGAGAATCAGACAATTTCTTATCCTCCAGATCCGCGATGATTGCCGTCATGGCTACCATATTGCTAGGATCTTCCACTACCAAACATTTGTCTTGGAATCTTTTGAAGTACTCTCTTAAGGTTTCTCCTGTCTTTTGCTTGATCTGCAGTAAGAGAATAGATGGTGCCTTCTATTCTATATCTGCCAGAAAGTGGTACATAAATTTTTAGCTAAGTTGTTCGAAGCTGTGGATGGATTTTTTTTCTCCAAAGAGTTCCACCACATCTTAGCACTGCCACTAAGGGTGACAAGAAAGGCTCTGCAAATGATCGGGTTGGTCACGTGCTGCATGCTCATCATGTCAAAAAAAATTTGTGCATGTTCGGGCGGGTCGCCTTTGCCCTTATATTTCTCAACGTGTGGCATCTTGAAATTAGGGTAGAAGATGTTCATGATGTCTTCTAAGAAAGGAGTGTTTCCCCCTGTGACATCGGCCACCGTGTTGTACGTCCGATCATAGCCAGAAGCTAGATGGACCATAGAGGGATTGGCCTAGGTTGCTAGGGTTTGGGTTGTGTAGGTGTGTCTTACACCTCGCGACGTCGCCCACGCGGTTGGAGTTGGGCCGTGGCTTGAGCTCTCCAAATGAGGTGGAGGTTGTTATGGATCGGTGGCGAACTTCTCAGACGTCGCCTCTAGATGAGGCGGAGGTTGTCATGGATCGACGGCGAAGTGAGTTTACTGCCATGACAGAGGAGACTGAGAGGGAAGAACACGTCTGAGAAGTTCATTGGCGAATGAAGCGAACAGCTATTGGAGAGATTGAGCTATCCTTTGAGTAGATTCATCCAATTGGCTTGAGTGACATAGCCGGAGATAGAAGATTCCCCAAGAATATTTGAATTTGGAACCGTTGAATGGTTTTGATCAGTCATTTTCTCTAAGGGATAAAAAGAGACCCCACGGTGGGCACCAAACTCTTTATGTCAGAAAATTGATTGTATGGGTTAGTGGATATTTATAGGAGTTTATGTTTTTTTGATCTTCCTTGATAGCTGATCAGTCAGGAGAAAGTAGGCTCCTGCATAGGAAACACCCATCAGAGGGCCGGAGTTTGTTGCTCCGACATGCCCTCCGACGTTCATGTCAGTAATAGATTAAGCAAGTTTGCAGAATCTAGGTTTAGGGAGTTAGTTAACATTTTTTTGCATACCTTCGAATAGTGTAGGTACCTACTATTTATAGAGAGTTGGCAATGACACATCGATAATTTGACCGGGTCAAGATAGCCGGTTGATTAGACCACACCTTACGTGTTGGCGTACCGATTGAATGAGTCATTTCGCTTTTAATGCATGCTGATAGAACATTTGAAGTGCTGGTGTTGTCCGAGGAGTCATAACTTCGGCCCAAATAGTCATAATAACTCTGACTTAACATTAAACGCGATGGTAATTGAGCGGCAAGGTACGGTTGTTGAAGCTGATAGGTCGTTCCGTCATTCGAGACATTCTCTAGCAAGGGTCCAAGTAGAAGACGCCTTTTGTCTCAGACCCGGCTTCTTTTAGTGTATCGCCCTCAAGACTTTCGTCTTGGACTTGGGTTGCCAAAAGGGTTGGCGAAGCTCACATCTCGGTGTGGCTTTTGAATTAGGGGGACTCGGCTAGTTAATTATGACACGTGGCCGATTCTCCAGAGTTTATTTGACTTAGTAACTCTCAGGATACAACAGCACGAAATAGCATTATCTATCAGAACAACAGGACGCTTGCTGATGATTGCATCAATTCGATTGTTTTGACATAAAAATTCAGCGAAGCACGATATCGAGAATTAAATGCTCCAGCACAATATTGAATGGTGCATGGTCATGTATATAGAGCCCAGGTTTCTCTCTGAGAAGAGAAGGTCCTGATGTCAGCATGTGTCTCTGTCTGAGTTTTTGTTTCTCTCTGTTGTAATTTTTCCTTTCCTTTGTGAGCTTGTATTTGTATCTAGCTGTGGCTCCTAACTGTTAACTGTCTTTTTAGGAGGTCTTTTATGTATATAGTTTTGTATTCGAACCTCATTGCTTATTGGTAATAAGATCTAATACTTTAAAAAAAAAAGAGTGGGGGAGTCGGATTTGTTTAGTAAATATGCCTCCTCAAACATATGGATTTGATAGTTAAATGCCCTGTTTAAGCACTTTCTCTGAGGACATGTATAAAAAACATTCATCCAAGCCGTAATAAGCAACTTACTGAAACAAAGTTATAATCCAAAAAGGAGGCGATTCCATTTACTTGTGACCAAATTCTGATGTCCAATTCCAAACAGCTGACGAGATAGAACACTACCAATCTAGTAATCCATGTTCCATCCTTGCAATCATGTATTGCCTAATCGTTAGAAATTTGTTACCTCCCAATATAAGCTTGGGTTAAATTCATCGCTATAATAGCCTATCGACAATAACAAAATCCTCAAGGTCTTTGATTGCACATCACCAGGCTGCTGCAAACTGTCGATGGATCTCCAAGTTGAGAAAGGACATGATATGAAATGCACTACTAAATGATCAAGCGAACAATCTGTCCAGAATATCGAAAGGCCTTGGTAGCTTCTCTTGGACATCTGTTCTTCTCATCTCGAGACCAATGCTGCAAAAGTGATTTCCATTCAATTGCAAAATTAAGACTATAACTTTTCTAATGTTAAAATAATAAGGTTAGTTGCATGTAGAGCCCCTGTCGTATCGTTGTTTTGATCTTAATAACCCTGTAGTCCTGTTGTTGCAAAAGTGATCTTTTACCCTGTTATAAATTTTGGTAGACATTTCCCCAGCGATACTACAGGGGGCCTATGTGCAATTAACCCTAACACTAAAATAACAAATAATGATTGTGGAAAGTCAAAACAAATAGAAGCACCTAGCTAGGAGTTGAACGTCTCCAAGATTGATGAGCTTCTCCTTACATAGCTCAACAACTCTGTCACATCCCCTCCCATTTATAGAACTCGAGTTCTTTTCCTCACAAAAGCTTTTCACTGACCTGTTCACTAAGGAAGTAGAATTATTAGTGTCAAAAGGTAGGAAGTCGAACCGCTGACCTTCAGTTTAATAGTACAATTTAATAGTATGGAAGTTTGACACTATGTAAGACATAAAGCAAGTCTTGACTCATGCCGCATATTTCAATGTTCATTTTGTGAAACACATTTCCTCATGATCGCTTTTGTGACCTAATGCAATTATCCCATAAATAAGTATTTCCTTGACTCCCATGGTTGTTGATGCATCACTATAAAGAAAGTTGAACATTTACGCATATCAAGCTTTCCACAGAATTTTTGACAGATTTGTTAGAATTAAAAAGGTCTACATCCTTCTCTTTTATGATAATGTAGTTGTATAAGGCAGAGACATAAGAAAATGCACAAAAAGAAGGTTGTAATAGGATTACCAGCTAGTATGGAGTTTAAAGATAATAAGGAAATCAGCGCGCAACAGCTATATTTTTATAACATAAGGAAACTGATTGTAATTAGGTAAGATACATATAACAACATTTATACAAAAATTAGTGTTTAGAGATGACGAGAGGTTAGGTTGAATGCAGAGATTTGCATAATATTCTGAATG
Source organism: Asparagus setaceus (assembly GCA_012295165.1). Classification (NCBI taxonomy): domain Eukaryota; kingdom Viridiplantae; phylum Streptophyta; class Magnoliopsida; order Asparagales; family Asparagaceae; genus Asparagus; species Asparagus setaceus. The sequence goes on along the minus strand of CM022706.1, from coordinate 49,447,714 downwards.
AACGCATTGGATTGCAAACTCATTATTAGAGTCCAGACAGCAAGGCTTAACCCAACTCTTAGAAGTCAGCTTACCTTTTTCTCCATTCACCTCAATTGCTGGTGATGCCTATTGAATCAATAGCTAGCATAATTACTCTTTTAACTGATCGATCAAAATTCATGTATACCCCTTACCGCTGTTGCTCCAATACATAATTGTATTGTTCCCAACTGAAAACTTTGTTAGCCAATGGGTGTGTTTGAATAGGAGTAGTTGGAGTCACGCGCTATTCCAACTACATCCAAATTTCAGCATACATGTTTGGTTATAACTTGTTGTTACATGTGGCTATAGCTGGTGTTATTCAGTTGACATGTAGGGCTACCTATGTTTCATGGGCACTTCTATTTCGAGCCATACCCTTGTCGTAACCGTACCCAACACTGAGGCTCCAGTGGACACTTATTGGATATGTGCATACACATTCAAATGTGCACTCAATTATATAATACATGTTTTAAGTTTAAACACATGTCATATACTTCTTGGACGTATATCCTACACTTCCACATGCACTTGTTGTTGAAAGTTGTTGGACAAATGTTGGATTATTTCAGCCTGTACCCGGTTCAAAACTATGATCATAAATGGTCTTTTGGATATCAAGTTTAAAAAAAATAATTTTCTAGTTTATAGATCTATATTATGAAAAGAACATATAAATGTTATAATATAAAAAGAGCATATGAATGTTATATGAATTTTATTTCATAGCATGTGAAATGAAAAAATAATATTGTATGTAGCAGTGTTGTCGCACCTACCATTTACAATTTTTAGTGACCATTATCTGGTATCTGTATCTGTGTAACTTAGCATCTTAAAACCTATTTGGATTTTACTTTCTCTAACTCAACAAACGAAAACTAATTATCAAAGGGAACAAACTATGAGTGATACCAGATAAAAATACAATAGCAGTCAGTCTGATTGCATGTACTGATTCAGTGAGCTGTGTGAAAGGTGACACGCAGTACACAAATTTCTGAAACCTTGCATAAGTTTTACCAGTTACCCATGGTATGCTTGTTGTAGTCAATGAAATCTCTTACATACATCATTCAACAAAGCATATTTATCTCAAGAACTCCATTAATACAAAGAGCCAAAGAAGTGAAAATTTAAACTTTAATCTTTAAATATCGTAAATGCTAAAATAATGATGGTTACACTAGTTATGTAATGATTACATAGAGTATATATCGAAGGTTAAGTTCAAAAGTGATACTTTGCAGCTTTGCCTTAAGAGTTAAAAAGCAGGTCTATGATTCGCAGGAAACTTATCCCTAAAAAGTCCCTGTGCTTATTTGTGTGCATGTTTCAATCGTATCTGATACTTGCCAATATATCAACCAATGTTTTATGACAAGTTATACATCTGAAGTATATTAGGACTCCCTCTCTGGTATAGTTAGAAGTGTGTTGCCATCCTGGATAGGGTTGTTGAGTCCCACCTTTCCTTCCTCCTTTCCTGGCTATAGAAAGGGTGCTTATTCTTAAATTAAATCTCTAACCATTACATCAATACTCCAAAGTTATGGTGAGGGTTGAGGATTATATTTTATATTCTACCACTTATAACCTCTATGTGGCTGAGCTGATTGCTTAGTCTAATACTCGCAATACTCTAGAACTCTCAGTATGAAAATATAAAATAAAATACAAAGGAAAATGGATGATAAATCTTTATTCCTTAAATGAAAATAAGTATGTGTAGTTGTATATGCATATCAGGGTTTTCAATTGCTAAAATATAAGAGAAATCTAGGATTAAATAGAATCATATGGTATACTACAGGTTGGGTTTAAAAATAAATCATATGGTGTACATTGAGTGTATGGGTGTTTATGGAAGTGGATGCATTTTTTAATTAGGGTAAAACTTTGGGTTAAAAGACAAAAAAAAACCCTTAGTTTAAATGAGCAATATTTACAAAATGATCATCTGCTTTCTATTTACCAATTGCTATAAAAATTTGAATCTTTCTCTTTTAACACAGAAAGCTCTTATCCCTCTTCTCAATCTATGTTTATCCATTTATATATTCCCAATTCAAAATTTATCGAAAATACACCATTTGATCTTTAAATATTGCCACTTTACATGGAGCATGTGGTGGGAATTTTGACTTCTTAATAGCTCACACATTAACACATCAGTTTTTCTAGCAAACTCACCATAAGAAACATCATAAAACTTTGTGCACTTTTAAGAAATATCATTTGGAAGTTGGAAATTTTAGAAATTGACTTCCTAAAATAGGAGATGTTCATCAATAAAAATTATATAATGGCCACATTTTAACCAAACAAGTTACTAGAAATGAAACATTTGGGGTAAACCTGGCAATTGCTACTCCAATACTGCCTGATAGTGGACATAAATACACCCATAAAATCTTTTAAAACTGATAACCCCACGTATACCCCCATCATGAAGTGTATTATACATTTGGATTAATACAAGTAAAGGTTAATTATTTATACCTACATATGTAAATAATTAGTATGCTAAATTAGAGAAGATGAAATAAGTAGCAACTTACTCCAATTATAGATTTACTTAAAAGGTCATTTTGATGGAGTAAGTAAAGAATTAGCACTGATGAACTTGTAAAATCTCCCAAAATATTTCATAGTTCAATTACAAATGCTCCCGACAAATAAATATTTGATATTTGACCAATAAAAGATGGCAAAACCTTCAACTTAAAAATGAAGTCACTAAGCTTACAACTTTAACAAAGCAAAATAAAACCAAAGGTTTTTTATTATAATTAAACTGGAGTTTATCAGCAAAACTTTGTTCTCAAATCTTTGAGAATGTTAGTTATATGTCATTTTTAGTAAATTTATAACCATAAATTATAAATCTGAATTCTGGATTTGGTGAATCTCGATGCATCCTCCGTTAATACAATTTAGTCAATATCGGCATCAATTCGTGAATCATTCATGAAAACCTCCGGAATAATTTGCGGAAGAGAACTTTTGGAACAATTTGTGCAAAGGGCCTATGAACATACAGATGTTTTAAAGTTATTCACAATCTATAAATTTTTACCTCCTATTTATCTAGTCTAGGCAAACCGAAAAAAGTCTATAAGGCTAAAAACATTCGACCTGCTTAGCTAACTAGAATTTTAGGTATGGCCAATGAAAATTATGATGTGTACCTATTTCCAAACCAATGTGAGGCTCAAATTATAAAGATAGATATTGATACCATTGATGAAGATGACACCATGGTCGTAGCTCAAGGGGAAAAGGTAAGTGATTATGATTATCAACTTCAGATGCATTTTCACTTGGCATTTTATTTTTCCACTCCAGAACTTTGGGTTAAAGGTGTTCTTGTCCTTGACATTGTCTCCTCAATTTATTTGCAGATTATATTCCCATCTTTTATTCCCATCTTTAAAGTTTTACAATGTATTATATGATTTGTGATGTTTTCACATGTTTTTGTGCATTAAATGTGGATATCTTGGAATAACTATTGAGAAGAACGTAACTATTCTGAACTTTTATATCTGCAGACATAAGTTGATCATAGGCAAATATTACATGTTAATATAACAAATTACTTGTGCTACTTTTCTTAAAAGGAAATAGACTATAATATTTAAAAGAAAACCTTGGAAAGGACTGGGATTTTATTCCTTTAAACTGATTATAGGTCAATCAGAAAATCTCAATAACAATTAAAACATAAAACATTAGATCCTTTGAACACTTGCAACTTTTAAATATTATTCTATGTTCAACCGTAGACTTATACTATATAACTTCAAATTCTACAAGCCGATAAAAGAATAACCATTTTGCTCCAGTGTAAGGAGATTTTGAAATATTAACTATATGATATTAAATTTTGCAGGCTAAGGTTCCAGATACATCTACGGATGAAGAGGAAGTCATTGCCGCAGATGATCTAATGGATATGGTAATAGATGACAAAGATTTAGATGAAGGGTACATGGAATTGAATGATCTTGTTTGATTTCTCATGGCCAATAATCCTCAAGGAATCATTCCAACCTGCTTAGGACAGAAAATATTACTCCAAGATGATTTTTCAAGAGGATGATATTAATAATAATAAATGAGGATTATGTAAGAGCATATTTATTGTATTTGCTTGCAACTATGTATGTTGTTATTTGAATCAAACATGAGAATTAATTGCAAAGTCACTTCTTTTATTAATAAAAATTAGATGACCAGCTATATATCAAATCTTCCTCTTTCTCTATAGAAAGATTTGATTCCTCTCTTCTCTATATATTTCTATCCAATGCAAACCTTGTTAACTCTGCTCCCTCTTTAAATAGTGTCAATTTACTTAGAGAATATGCTCAAAGAGAGAATTTTAACTCCTTCCAATATCATGAATTTCATATCAAACTTATGCAACAATAAGAAGCATATGATTGTCAGCAATAAGAAACATATGATTGTCAAATTTAACAAAAGAAGTTACTAGGAGTGAAATCGATAGAGATGACCTAGCAATTGAACTCCATTGCTGCTGGGATGTGGTCTTAAATGTACCCAAGATTCTTTTGAATGGTATATATCACTATCAGCACCCTTCCCTACCCTACCCCTCCATCTTGAATTTTCAAATAATTTACATTTAACATATACAAATTATTAGACCACTTTCATTTAGTTAAATCGATACTTATCATTTGCTTCCCAAGAAAGTTTTTCTGGATTCGTCATTGATCACCATGATATTAAAAGGTTTAATTCTTGCAACTATTTCTTATTTATATTCACATATGTTAAAAGTTAGTCTACTCAAATGGAGATCAGGAAACAAGTAATAAATTAATCAAAATTTTAAATTTACTCAAAATTAAGGATATTTAGGTTGGCATTCTTAATGAATTACCTCAATTGTCTTGGAATATTTACCAAATCCAAATTCCTTAGGCAATTATGGTTGATGTTTCAATTACAAACTTATTTCCCATGTTAAAGTAAAGCTTTTAGTTGAGTGAGTGCATACATTATTTGCTATGTAAATGCACAAATAATGGTATCAAAACATAGACTCTTATCATTTGTCACATGAAAGTATTTGTCTCGCTCTAATTTCTTACTCTGAATTGGCAGGATGTACTTTAATTTTATAGAATAAGAAATATTAATTCTAGATCTGGTGAATATAAATCCATCCTATTGTTCATCCATTCTAATCTGTATCATCATCAATCTCATGAACAATTTATGAAAATCCACAGAACAATTTGCAGAAGAGAGCTTGAGGAAATTTGCACAAATGTGCCGATGAACATGTAGAAGCTTAAAAATTATTCACATATTGTTTAATCTCCAACCCTCCCACCCAAAAAAAGTATGTAGTCTCTACATACTTCTAGCATGGATTAGTGTAAGCATACGCAGATTACCCTTGAGTTTGCTGATTGAGGATGTGGTTTCTGTAGCTGGATTTTACTGTGTTTATCTAGTGAGAATTTTTTGTTGTTTTCTTTTTCTGTAGAGCTCATGTTATGAGTTTCTTTGAGCGTATAGATGGTTGCACATAAACGTTTACAGTTTGGTAATAAAGTAAACTTTCTTACCACAGGAAAAAAAAAAGGTTCAAAGAATAGTCTTGAGAATAAAGACTCAGAGGTTGCAGATTCTCATCGCAGGTAGGTTTTTCCTCAATTCCAAGAGGATTTTTGTTTTGCTATTTCGTGAATTTTCTTGCTCGTCTTTTATAATTGGGGAAAATTTTACATGATTTCACTGTAAAATTCTTCATCTGTTTCCATTTTGACACGAATCACTTCATTCATTTATTGGATTGTAGGATCCTTGATCAAAAGACGCGGACATGGTTCTGTCTCGCTTTCTCTGAAGTGAAGCATTTAATCATGGCCAACAGGAATCACTTGGTGAGGTTCTTTAATTCGTTTAGTTAATTTTTTAATTATTTTTGGACATGATAGGTGAAATTAATTTTGTTGATGCTTTTGCAGGTCAAAATTACTATCTTTGATCAGTTTTTGTGCATGATAATTTGATTAGCTGTAGGTCAAAATAACCTGGTGTAAGCTTTTGTTTCCTATAAAAGGTTTGATATATAGATGGTAAAGATGAAAATCATTTGATTATATTGTATAATCTGGTATATTTACAAATATTTGGTGAGTACTTGGTTTCTCATAAAATGTTAGCAAAACTCATGACTGAATTCAGCAATTTGAATAGGAATTGACTTGCAAAAGTGGGAAAAGAAATGAGAATAATAGCAGAAGATTTATAATAAGTCAATTATTTTTGCTGAAACGGTATACATTTTAAGAACAGATGAAGGAACACTATGCTTTCCTTTTATAAGCTGGGAGACATTAAAGGACATTGGAAAATATGGTAGTCTCTACTTTTAGAGTGTAAACTTAAATGGTGTGTCAATTTCCAAACTTATAGAACCAATACCGCAAATATCAATTTTCAATTTTCATATCCACAATATTGCTTTGATGGTCTGATGTTTTTATTAAGCTATTTAGCAAGCATGATTAAAGACTAAACCCTTTGACGTTTAAACCTTTTCATGCTCAAGTTAATAAATTGTTCAGTTTTTCACTTTCTAAAAAGAAAAGGCAATGAATTGCTTGATACACAGGTATTTTAAGAAGGGTTCAAAGAGAGTTAAATTATTTATTGTGGGATAAAGAAAAAAAAAAGAGAAAATTTAACCCGTGCAATGCCGTGGCATCAATGTAAAAAAAAGGAAATAACTCAATGTTCAAGTATTTGGTGCAAAATACAATATGCACGTGATCATTTTGAACAAAAACATGGCAAGTGCAAGTAAAAAATTGCAATTTACATCGATACCAAATAGCTAAAACAAAAGCAGATTAAAATAATTCTTTTGAGTATGTTGGATGTAAGATGATCTAGGAAGTGAGTCGGACTTAAAGTAAATGGTGGTACAACTTTCGGCTTATAGGTAAACACCCTTTTGTAAAGTCAGTAGGTTTAAAATAAATAGTCATGAATCTTTGTGTTTATAGGCAAAACACATTTATCGTTCATGCTTAATTAACGTGTTAAAAACTTCTAATTATCAATTATCTGGAGAAAATTAGGAACAATCTAGAATTATGTGTATTAAATGGTTAGAAGATAATGACTTATTAATAAATGTGGACTAATCATCATAGAGTTTTACCTTAAATAATTAGAACAATTCAGCTTCTATTAAACTTTATAGGCTACTTTGAGCCTATTTTCGTTTGGTAATGTTTATTGAAATTAACATTAGCTCCAGAGTGGAGACCACTCCACAAGTGGTGGAATTTGACTTTACTTTCCACAGTGTGCACGTGAAGAGTGGCTTGCAAATATAGGCAAGAATCTTCAGTGAAAGCAAAGAGTTTATGATAGCATTACCTCACAAAGGGAAATTCAGTGATTAGATGATAATGTAGGTTCTGAGTATTTTTCCTTAAAAGAAAGACTACCTAATTTCAATAGTTAAATAACAATTCAAGTTCTTCCTAAAGGATATTGCATGCGAAAGTAGGCAAAAACTAATAGTCAATTTAAAGTGAAGACTATATCTACAGAGGAGGTGTTAGAATTTCCTTTCCACTACACATACGCGATGGTTTGGGCTATATATTCTGCGAAACGTAAAACTAAAATGGTGTGAGTATAATTCAAAATTAGAATGTTGTTTAGAAGCTAAGCTCAAAGGAGATTAGTATGAAGACATTTCAAACAAAGAGTGCAGATAGTGCTTCTTGAAGAAGACATTTCAAAGCAAAGAGTGCAAATACTACTTCTTGAATATAATCGCATTGTTAGGAAACCATTTTCTGATGCCCAAAAGGAAGGCAATGATAGGATCACTCGGCATCCTTGAATACATTGCAGAAACATGGGAAGGATACCCTCCACTACATAAGGATCCATATGAAACTACCCATGCATTACTTTGTGCAACAGTCGACGGGAAGGTGTATGTGGACTTATAACTATAACTTATTTTAGTGTGTTCTTAATTCTCTTGATATCTAATTTCATGTTCGATGCCATTAATTTAGAAGAAATTACACTGATTAACTTCAGTTTTTTTCCTAACAACTAATTATTGCTTCTGCAATGAAGTGAAACCTTTCAAATTTTCACTCTATACTATTAAAAGTCCTAAATACCTTCAAATATATTGAGTAGAGGAGTCAAAGCTTAATTTTCTTTGCAATTGCTACTTCATTGAAATATTCAAGAAACTAATAGTTATTGTAAAACTTCATTATATGGCAATAGTCTTTGACTTCCTCAAGTCTAATCTTTTATGTATTAATTGTAATCTGTTCTAGCATTTCTCGGATGTTCTCTTTGAAGCTCAGTGGCTGCTAGCCTGCTAGGACTCAATGGAATAACAACGGTAAAACCTTAGTACTCTTTAAAGAGAAATTAAATGCGAAAGAATTCTTTGGAGGGCGTACCATGGGATTCATAGCTATTACAACAAACTATGTTAGCTTTCTGGATTGGGATACTACAAGAAATGTCTGAAATATATAGATTTGATCATTGCAGAATATTTTCCGAACTTATGGAGATGGGCTTAAGATCTTTTAGGCTGTTAAGAAAAGCTTACCTAAACGAAACAGAACTTAGATTGAAGAGGCTTTTGCAACTAGATGCATGTATGAATTTACTAAGTGCTACAGGGAGTAAGCAACGAAGAGAATTTAATGTTTCTATTGACTTCTGACATAACTAGAAACTGTTTTGCATCCAAATCTGATGGACATTATCTCCGTGTTAGACCATGTTACTGAAAGATTATTGTTTTTTTTTTTTTTAATTTTTTTTATTTGGGGGAACAACATCCAGTGCTCCAATCATAGAATATGAGTGAGTGCTGATTTTTTTCGCCTTGTTTTATCTGCAATCCTATTTATTAAAAAATGCGAAATTTTCTTTCAATACTATGATTATTGAGTGAAATCATTTGTGGCGTCCCCTGCGTGACGTGGGGCGTATCTGCTAGTACTATAGAAAGTTCAATGATTTTCTCATGATTGTATTGTTTTTGGGTAAATCTGCATTGTGCGCACACAACAAGCAGATACATATAATGGATAATCAATCTTTTACAAGCATTTCCAGGAATATATGCACCCAGTCTGATAAGGGGACATAGATGATTCAATAGGAGGGAGAATTCAACTCGTGCTCAAAACAAATGAAACTGATCTACAAATGCCATCGTAACACAGTAATAAAACCTCTTCGCAGAGTTCAAGAGTTGTGGAGTTCGAACCCCACTTGCACAGACCAATGGTCTAGTCTCAACAAAGAAGAATAATGGAGATACAATCAGGAAAAAAAAAAGTTAAAAAAAAGTGTATTAGGAGAAGGCCAGTGATGATACCCATTACATTACAGGAACAGATTGAATCACTTAGGATGCTCCCCTATGTTGGATGTTTCGGATTAAGTTGGTCAACACACATGAAAACTGTGTCAAGAAAAAAATTGGCAAATAATATGTAACTATTTTAGGCTACATATAGGACTCGCCTTTTGATGAAGATAAGTGCAAAAACTCAGAGTTAATTAAATACTAATGTTAAAGTCACACATAAATCTTCCTATTGATCAGGAATATAACTACTCATTATATCTGTATCACAGAAGTTTGCAGGAATATCATAATTACACATCATATACACTACGTTATTAAATAAGAAACAATTTAGCATCCATGAATGGTCTCAAGTATATATTGGCTACCTGTCTACCTATTGTTTGGCCACCAGATCGATATGTGTGCAAAGAAAATGTTGTATAAATGACATAGGATGATGGAGCACTTTTCTCAGATAATTCTTCAAGGCAAGTGGCATAAAGTGACTCCCGGTGAAACTTGGTTGGGGAATGTTGATCCCATGCCTGAACCATATTCTAAATCTTTCGATAAACTGAGTGAGCGCTCCAAACCAGTTTTCCTGAAGTAAGTGTCTCAAAACAAGAAATAAAGCAATTTAAGTTCTTTTTCAAATGTGTTAAAGAAATTGGAGGAATCAGGTTTGTATATATCTAAGCAGAGAGCTGATTCTTGCAAAACTTATTCTGCTGAATTTTCTACTAGAAATTAGTAATACGACATAACGACACGCTCATGATGCTGGGGATCCTAAGAAAATGTATAAATTACGAATTGGTAAAGAAGGTCAAACTTAAATAAATTGCATGATATAGTAAATCCACAATTGGTAAAGAAGGTCAGAAAGAAGAATGATGTTGTATTTGACGCACCTTAAAACACGGACCTATGCATCTCAAACAGTAGACAAGGTTCTAAAACTACAAACCCTAAAGTTATCTACATCCTCGAAAAAAGCATTATTCTTTCAATGATAGTGTCTGATATCATTAGTTTCATGCTGGGGATGAAGATGAAACAAGGGTGGAGCAAATTTGTCAAGCTCTTTCCGCAAGCTGCTTGGTTTTCTTTTTACAAACTTGTTTTTATCCTTTTAGCTCTTTAATTGGATGGTTGCGACGAGCTGGCTTGTCAGCTCTTAAACTCCTTTTGTAAACTCTCTAATCTCTATTAAGTATTACAGTTTCTTTTAGTTTTTTGTGGATCAACTAAATTCCCGTAATCTTAACTGAGTTTTCTCCCTTTAATTAGTTGAGGTAATATATTTTGAATATGGCTCCTCGCCCTATATTTTCTTTCAAAAAAAAAAAAGTTGGAATCTAGAGGCTTTTCAGTTTTCGGAGTGTTATGAAGGCGCATACTGATGACATAAGGCATTGGCAAAACCACAAATAGAATCGAACAACAGAAGAGAGGTGGCAAGCCAATGATGGATTCTATTAGCTAACGTAAAAAACAATGATCGTGAGAGGACACTCAAATACTTATTTCAAGGACTTATTAGTGTTGAACTCCACTAAGTTTTAGGTTTTATCAGACACGACATAGATCTCCATTTCAGTGACCAAATAATATTGGCAGCCATATAAGTTCTTCCTATGTGATTTTGAAAAATAGAACAATCTCCATTTCTAGTGTATTTGTCATAAGAGATGTGTAATTACTTTTGCAAGTATCATACTTATCCGAACTAAGGTGAATCAATAATGTACACTTTATTGACATATTGTGCTTATAGATGAACCACTACATAAGAGAAACACTAAACAGACTGGTCAAACTACAAATGGACTCAAGAAGTATTGCATTGCATGTACAAAACCCCTGTGTGCTGTAGATGACACAGTATATTATTAGATAGTGCCCCAAATTTTACTCTTGAGTTAATTTTCGCTCGATAAATATAGTCCAAACATCGGCATTTACTCCCAAAAAAGAATATTTCCAAAGACAGTTTAATTATTAGTTGAAAACTGAGAGCTAATTCATGTTAATCTTATGTAAATTTGAACCCCAAATCTAATTATACTGCTACTCACAGCGACATCGCTTGATTCATCCATTGTTGGTATGACCTTGAACCGTCGAGAGAAACCACCACAAACGATAGCAAAAACACAATAAAAGAGTAAAGACACGATTTACGTGGTTCGCAAGTTGCCTACGCCCACGGGTAAGGAGGGGATTTTCACTAATAGAAAGAGAGAATACAAATTAGGATTACAAGTTCTCACAAAGAAACCCTAAAACAAACCTCTCAATCTCTCAAAAGATCTCCTCTCCAAAGATGCACCAAACTCTCTCAAAGGCTGCTCCAAAACGTGCTTGAAACTTACTGTTCGCGAGGAAATTTAAAGCTGTAAAAGATTATCCCTTCCAATTGATTTTAAAGAAAGAATAAATACAATCTCTCGAATGCAATCTCTCTCTCTAACTGACTTAGATAAAAAGAAATTATAAATTCCTCGATCGGTTGCCCGATTTACAAAAGAGGGAATGATCAACGGAGACCCTTCCCTTTATTTAATCTGGGTTCTTCACGGTAGCGGTGGGAGCTTGAATCTTGTATCCCGTTGACGATCCGACCGTCTTGACTCGTGGGACGAGGTTGAAAAATAACTCGCAGGAGCAAGTTTAGAACTCTGGCCGAGTTAAGAACTCTTTGATAGAGTTGATTTTAGAAAAGGATTAATAATCCTTTTAGCCAAGAATGGCGGAGAAGAACTTGTCGTGCAAGTTTGAAAACTCTAATCGAGTTGAACTCTCTAGGAGAGTTGATTCCAGCAAAGGAGGTCTTCGGTAAAACCTCAATATCTATAAATCCAACCGGTAGAAATCAATCTCCACCGTTCAGAATTAAGAACGATGAGTGTTGAGGCTGTCCTCCAAGTTTCACTCCGATCAGACCACGGATGAAGGTCCGATCGTCACGCCGATCACAGCTGCGCAGAAGAAACCGTTCTCTGCACAATTGGCTTCGGTAAAACCTCAATATCTCCAAATCCAACCGGTAGAAATAAATCTCCACCGTTCATAATTAGGAACGATGAGTGTTGAGGCTTCCCTCCAAGTTTCACTCCGATCAGACCACGGATGAAGGTCCGATCGTCACGCCGATCACAGCTGCGCAGAGGAAACTGGTTCTCTCCCCTCTGTTAGTTCTCCGGCCAAAAACCTTTCAACCCCTTCATTTGGCTGTGAAAACCCCCCATTTATAGGGATTAAAAGGGTGTAACTGCCCCCTTGAATTGCTCCTCAATGGGGGTTTAGTGGGGTGTAACCACCCCCCTTAAATCTCTCAAACGGTTTATGAACCGTTCAACTCATGTTTGAATGAGTCAAAACGCCGGTTCGCTCGAGCAAGCCTCGCCTGCTTTGAGCTTCGAACGCGGGCCATGTGTGCCGCGTTTTAGGCTTCAACGCGGGCCATGTGTGCCGCGTTTTAGGCTTCAACGCGGGCCATGTGCTCGCGTTTTGGGTTGAAACGCGGGCCATGTGCTCGCGTTTTGAATGAAACGCGGGCCATGTGTGCCGCGTTTTAGGCTTCAACGCGGGCCATGTGCTCGCGTTTTGAATGAAACGCGGGCCATGTGCTCGCGTTTTGGGTTGAAACGCGGGCCATGTGCTCGCGTTTTGAATAAGCGGGATGAGCCCGCATTTTGAATTGAAGAGATCAAAACTTGTGATCTCTTTTCACAAGGATTGTCAACTTGTAATCCTTGTACTGAGACATTAGCTTCGATTCTCCTTTGTCATCGTGAAAGTCGTCGACTTGTAACCTTCATCGATAGTGTTTAGCGGATATTGGGCTGTCTTGATAATTTTTTCGACTCTGAACCTCCAAAGTTTTCGAAAGTTTGCGGTTGGTAGGGCGAGCTTTGAAATACTTTGGATATCTTCTTTGTTTGATCCCGAGAAGGTATTGCTCCTCATTCCGCCTTCAACGGTTGTGTCTCGCTTTTGCCCACGCTAGTCATTCGTCTTGCATGGATGAACTCGGCGTTTTGCCTTTTGAAATCAAGAGGAGTAGTAAGCGTCTTGAACTTTGCTACGGAGACCGATCCTCGCGATTTGAGGTTGAAACACGGAGATGGCCATCGCTCTTTGTTTAAAACGTGCGAACCCTCGCGTGGGTGGTCCTTCGCTTTCATGAGTAAAACGGGGATGAACCCCACGCTTCCAACTAAGTCTTTTAGACTTTTCTTTAAGGTGCCAAAAGTATAGTGTTAACTTGGCATGCCTTTCATACTTGTTGTTTGAACAAGCTTTTGGGGACCTATCACTCTATTGTAAAGAGTTGATAAATTGGTTTTATCATCGAGGTGAAATTTTTAACTTGATGATGATTTTGAGGACTTATCGCTCTATTGATGAGAGTCGATAAGTTGATTTTATCGAGGTGTGGGGTTAACTTGATAAAGTTGGGTATTTGTGATTTGAACAAGATTTTGAGGACCTATCGCTCTATTGATGAGAGTCGATAAGTTTAGGTTTTATCGGGGATAAAATATGAAATCAAGGTTTAAGGCACGTGATGTGAACAAGGCCTACGTGGCTTGTGTGAACAAGGCTTTGGGCTTGTGGTTTAACAAGGCTTTGGGCTTGTGGTTTGAACAAGGATTTGGGCTTGTGGTTTAAACAAGGCCTTTGGGTTTGTGGTTTGAACAAGGCTTTGGGCTTGTGGTTTAAACAAGGCCTTTGGGTTTGTGGTTTGAACAAGGCTTTGGGCTTGTGGTTTAAACAAGGCTTTGGGCTTGTGGTTTAAACAAGGCTTTAGGCTTGTAATGTGAACAATGCTTGGGGCTTATCATCCTATTAAGGAGGATTGATAAGTTGATTGTCGAGGTGTGAGGTTAACATGACAAGGATACGTTGCGATTGGAGCAATTTGTGGACTTATCATCCTATTGGAGAGGATTGATAGTTGGTTATCAAACTCTGCTGAGGATGTGTACAGATTTTGATAGGATTGTGTTGTAATTTGAACAACTTTGTGGATCTATCATTCTATTGGAAAGGAATGATGAGTTGATTGACGGGGTTTAGTTGTGATTTGAACAATTTTGAGGAACTTATCCGCCGGGAGGATTGATAAGTTGATTATATCATCGAGGTATAGTGTCGACTTGATGAAGATACGCTATGATCGGAGCAACTTTGAGGACCTATCATCCTATTGAGGAGGATTGATAAGTTGATTGCGATTTAAGCAAGTTTGAAGAGTTCGCCTACATGCGTGGCGTTGTGCTACGATGTTGAATACGTAGACTTTGTCGCCTTTACCGTAAGAAACTAACCCAACGCTGTTGGCGCTGACTTTAGGGTTATTGGCCAACCCCACCGCCAACGGACTTGATGAGCCTTTACCGATTACCGTTTGAATCGGGCTAGCATGCGATTATCTAAATCGATTGCATGTGACGTTGTGCTAAAAGAATAAAACTCTTTTAGGCTTAATGCTACGATGTTGAATACGTAGGCTTCGTCTTTCTCACGGAATAGACTACCCGCTGCACGTATTAGATGCGTGCTTATCTCTTTAGGTTTCGAGATAAAATTCCCGGACTTGAATTCGGTGTCTTTTAATCGGAAAGACTAAACCGCAACGCTGTTAGCGTTGACTTATCCCTACTTAGGATTCGATAAAATTCCCCACACGTAAGATGTGGATTGTGGTGTTATTAATAACAACCCGCCACAACTTTGAATATGTGGGCTTTTGTTCTTTTACGGTTAAGAACTAACCGCAACGCTGTTAGCGTTGACTTATCCCTACTTAGGCTTCGGATTTAGTTGTGATTTGAACAACTCGAGGAACTTATCCGCCGGGAGGGTTGATAAGATAACGTGACAGATTGTGTTGCGATTAGTGAAACTTTGAGGACTTATCGCCTATTGAAGAGAGTCGATAAGTTGATTGTTAGAGGTGTGAGGTTAACGGACAAGGGTATGTTGCGATCGGAGCATTTTGAGGACTTATCGCCTATTGAAGAGAGTCGATAAGTTGATTGTCGAGGTGTGAGGTTAACGGACAAGGATACGCTATGCATTGGAGCAATTTGTGGACTTATCATCCTATTGAGAGGATTAATAAGTTGATTGTCGAGGTGCATTGTTAACCCGACGGATTGTGTTACGATTTGAGCAACTTTGTAGACTTATCATCCTATTGGAGAGGATTGATAAGTTGATTTTGGTGGTGGTGCTGCACGCTGAAGTGCTTACATTGTCAAAAGTGTTTTGTTAACTTGACAATATTTAGAATTTATCATTCTACTCAGAAAATAATCAACCCCCAGTCTGTAATTATTCTAGGTCGATACTAACCGAGTCTTCGGCCTCGCGATTTAGAGCCGGTCATCACGTGTCTTCGAGCCTCTTCTTCAGCTTCAATCCTAGCAATAATTGCTTCAGCCTGTTCGCCCTGGGAGACTAGTTGTTTCCAGGAATGACATTTTGCAACCCCCATTCGAGCTAGGAGATTGGTTTGTAAATTGTGTCGACAGGTGTCAATCAGAGCAGACTGTGTCATACCTGTCGAGCATCGAAGAGCCATGCTTCGAACCGCTCGACGAAGACTTTGATAGGCTCTCCTCCTTTTGCTTAATAGCAAGGAGAGAAGTGACAGTGATCTCCGTGTCATCTTCAAAGAATCGCGGACAGAAGAGTTTCTCTAAATCGCCCATTTCGGATACATCCGGCGTTTCATGAACCATTCAAAGGCAACCCCTTGAGGGTGCCAATGAACAAACGAGCTGCTATGACATCATTTGCCATCACATTCCCACCAGGACCTAAAATGGTAGATGTGTTGGTTCGGTGATCCCGCGTCAGCCGAAAGCTTGTAGCGTCGGGATTTTGCATTTTGAGGATAAGGAACCGTATCCCATTCGCAGATACGGTCCGACAACCCTCGATCTTGGAGCTCGCACCTATTAGCCATGGCATTGGCGGGCTTCGGTTCTCGCATTTTTGCCGATTGAGGACTATGCTCATTTTCGCCCTATTCTCTTCTTCAAATGAAGATTCTACGTGATGAGCTTCTTGATGGGAGCTTCATTCACTTTTTCTTTTCGTTTTGAGGATCGACCCTCCTTCGTGATGATTCGGTTGAGGTGTTGAGCGAACATGTGAACAGGCCCTATCGCAACAAGTTGGGCTACCATTTCAAGTTGATCGATGGACTTTGTTGTGATCGCAGGCTTCTTGCATCATAGCGATACTCTTGAGCCTCTTCTTGAAATCTTGGTCTCGTCGTGTAGGCAGCTCACATGCTCTATGAAAGAACTAGAGGATTGAGATTCTGCGATGGCTGAATGCTCATCATCCGACTCAATTCCTTTAACCAACTTGTGATAATTGGCGGGGTATGACCTGTTGAATCAGTATGTCGGTAAACTCCGTCGAGTCGTTCAAAGCCTCTTTCAAGCCGGGACCGATTTGCCTCGACTCCTCGGAGTTAGAGATTGATGGTCTCCTATACGATCATGTTGGGCGTGACTCCAAGGTATTCGACCTCGAAGTCTCATTCTGTGAAAATGCCGTCGTTCGATTCGACCAAATGACATTTGTCAATCGTTCAAACACCGGCGGCAGCGCCATGTGAGCGCCGATATGCCGATGATTTGGCACTTGGAGCGAAGATCGCGTTTGAGCATGAGCGAGGTTTAGACCAGCGTTTTGGATTGGGGACGCGAGGTCCATTTTGAATGCTTGAGCGAGGTTGAAACCCGCGTTTTAGATTGGGGACGCGAGGATCGCGTGCAACCTAGCGAGCGAGGTCCACGTTTGAACATTTGAGCGGGGTTGTGACCAGCGTTTTATAGTGAGGGCGAGGATCGCGTGCAACCTAGCGAGCGAGTTTAGCGTTTGAGCAATTGAACGCGGGTTGTGACCGCGTTTTGGCAATGGCAGCGCCATTGAGGGTTCGCGTTTGGCCCGCTTTGCGAGGCTCGTGTTGAACACATAAGCGGGCTTGCGTTACAGCGTAAAAGCGAAGCTCGGGATCGCGTTTGGCTCCTAAGCGAAATTGGCGTTGGTTGGTCGATTAGCCATCTGGAACGTGTTCTTCGGCAGGCGTGGCTCTTTTCGCTGATTTGAGGCTTTTGCGGCGACATCACCATCTTCACGTCAGGTTAGCCACGACAACCGAATGGGCTTTGGCCTCCTTAGAGGCTTTGTGGATCTTGGCATAGCCTTGGGGCTAAGGGATCGGAGGAGAGTGCCTCCTCGAACTTGGCTTGATCGAACTCTACGGTCGAGTTTCAACAGTCGTCCCAATGAGCTTGGCGTCGGTTAGCCACCACCTCTTCATCGGTGAAAGAAGTTGTCCCCAGCGGCATAGTCGCCATCTTTTGTTCGCGAGGAAATTTAAAGCTGTAAAAGATTATCCCTTCCAATTGATTTTAAAGAAAGAATAAATACAACTCTCGAATGCAATCTCTCTCTCTAACTGACTTAGATAAAAAGAAATTATAAATTCCTCGATCGGTTGCCCGATTTACAAAAGAGGGAATGATCAACGGAGACCCTTCCCTTTATTTAATCTGGGTTCTTCACGGTAGCGGTGGGAGCTTGAATCTTGTATCCCGTTGACGATCCGACCGTCTTGACTCGTGGGACGAGGTTGAAAAATAACTCGCAGGAGCAAGTTTAGAACTCTGGCCGAGTTAAGAACTCTTTGATAGAGTTGATTTTAGAAAAGGATTAATAATCCTTTTAGCCAAGAATGGCGGAGAAGAACTTGTCGTGCAAGTTTGAAAACTCTAATCGAGTTGAACTCTCTAGGAGAGTTGATTCCAGCAAAGGAGGTCTTCGGTAAAACCTCAATATCTCTAAATCCAACCGGTAGAAATCAATCTCCACCGTTCAGAATTAAGAACGATGAGTGTTGAGGCTGTCCTCCAAGTTTCACTCCGATCAGACCACGGATGAAGGTCCGATCGTCACGCCGATCACAGCTGCGCAGAAGAAACCGTTCTCTGCACAATTGGCTTCGGTAAAACCTCAATATCTCCAAATCCAACCGGTAGAAATCAATCTCCACCGTTCAGAATTAGGAACGATGAGTGTTGAGGCTTCCCTCCAAGTTTCACTCCGATCAGACCACGGATGAAGGTCCGATCGTCACGCCGATCACAGCTGCGCAGAGGAAACTGGTTCTCTCCTCATTAGTTCTCGGCCAAAACCTTTCAACCCCTTCATTTGGCTGTGAAACCCCCATTTATAGGGATTAAAGGTGTAACTGCCCCTTGAATTGCTCCTCAATGGGGTTTAGTGGGTGTAACCACCCCTTAAATCTCTCAAGCGGTTTATGAACCGTTCAACTCATGTTTGAATGAGTCAAAGCGAGTTGGCGTTACGGAGCAACCTGCGTCTGCGTTTTGAGCTTGAGCGGGCCATGTGAGCCGCGTTTTGAGCTTGAGCGGGCCATGTGAGCCGCGTTTTGAGCTTGAGCGGGCCATGTGAGCCGCGTTTTGAGCTTGAGCGGGCCATGTGAGCCGCGTTTTGAGCTTGAGCGGGCCATGTGAGCCGCGTTTTGAGCTTCAACGCGGCCATGTGCTCCGCGTTTTGGGCTGACGCGAGCCATGTGCTCAGCGTTTGGGGCTTCGAGCGGGTCATGTGCTCCAGCGTTTTGAATTGAAAGCGGAGGATGAGCCCGCATTTTGAATGAAGAGATCAAAACTTGTGATCTCTTTTCACAGGATTGTCAACTTGTAATCCTTGTACTCTGGAGACATTAGCCGATTCTCCTTTGTCATCGTGAAAGTCGTCGACTTGTAACCTTCATCGATAGTGTTTAGCGGATATTGGCGTCTTGATAATTTTTACTGACCTACACTTACCCTAACAATCGGGTTAGGGTTATTTATAACCTCTAAGCGAATTGGGTTTAAAACCAAATCCTAATTAGACCCGTTTTGAATGCGCTGATTAGTCGACTACAATGCCTAGTAGTCGACTAATGAATCAGATTAGTCGACTATAATGCAGTTAGTGGAGCTACCGGATAACGCAATACGCACACCACGTAGGTCTACGATTGTAGTCGACTACAATGCCTAGTAGTCGACTACTGCGTTGACCAAGCTTTGCTTTACATGCGCTTTCTGTGTGATGCGACTACAATGCCTAGTAGTCGACTCTTGTGCTAATGTCTTGTGCATGTTTTGTGCATGTTCTACAATTCTCCACCTCGTACATCATTTGATTCACCTCAAATTTTGGGCGAACACCGAAGAACACCAAGAACATCTAGAGATCACCATCACCAATCGAGCCAATCCAGTGCGCCACTACCCGTACTTTCATTACCCTCCACCGGGATCAAGCTCATCGTAGTTCACCTTGCCCATTACAGCCAGAAGGCCATGCCCTCTTAGGCGGATCAACCGGTGATATGAAGCAAGTCTAAGCAATGCTTAAACTTACTACTGTGACCACCTTGGTTAACATGTCGCGGGATTCTCATTCGTGTGCACCTTCATGAGAAAATATCACCTCCCTCTATGACATCCCGCACAAAATGATACGACATCAATATGCTTGGTACGAGCATGATGAACTGATTCTTCGCCAAGTGAATTGCACTCATTGTCACACCACAAGTTCACGTTTTCTGCTCAATCCCAAATCGTCTAGAAGACCCCACAACCACAATGCTTCCTTCACTCCCTACGCCATGGCCATGTACTTTCGACCTCGTAGTAGAAAGTGCCAGCGTAACTGTAACATCGATCGCCAACTAACCGGAGCTCCATGTATCTTAAATACATAACCGGTAGTAGATCGCCGTCTATCTAGATCGCCGCATAATCGAGTCCACAAACCGTCAATCGACATGTTTCTCCACCAAAACCTGAGACCGTATCAACTGTACCCTTTAAGTACGAGGACCCACTTCTTTGCTTCGGTCGCCTTTCCCGGATTCGCCATGAATCTATCGACCACACTAACCGCTGTGAAATATGCGTGTACACCATTGCATACATTAAGCGCCAACTGCACTAGCATAGGAACCGCGCTCCATGTCGCCTTCTCTTCGTAGTGGGAGATTGATTACCGAAAGCCTAAAGTGTGGAGCCAATGGAGTCACCACCGACTTAGCACTTTGCATCCCGAACCTCGCGATCACCCGCTCTATGTAGCCCTTCGACTCAAGAACAATCGTCGATTAAGCCAGCTCTCTTCTAATCTCCATACCCGATATTTTCCTAGCGGCACCCATGTCCTTCATCTCGAACTCTTCACCAAGTTGAGATTTCAACCTATCTATCTCCACCTGCTCTTAGAAGCAATAAGCATGTCATCCACATACAAAGAAGATAGATAAAATTACCTCCGAAGCTTCGAATGTAAACACAACAATCATGATAAACCGGAAAACCCATGCTTCAAAGATGAAGAAGTCAAATCGCTTGTACCATAGGAGATTGCTTTAATCCATACGGTGACTTCCTCAAGCGACACACATGATTCTCCTTATCCTCAACCTTGTAGCCCTCGGGTTGATGCATGTAGATCTCTTCATCCAAGTCTCCGTGCAAGAGGCTGTTTTAACATCGAGTTGATCCGACTCAAAATCACCATGAGCAACAATACTCAATAGCACCGAATAGAAGTATGTTTCACCACCGGAGAAAATATCTCATTGTAATCCACACCCTCTTCTTACGGAAAACCCTTAGCCACTAGCCTCGCCTTGTATCTTACACCACCGAGCTCTGAAAGATCTTCCTTTCTTTTATACACCCACTTACAACCAATAGCTTTTCTTCCCTACGGGCAATGGGACCACCTCCCATGTTTGGTTCTTCGAAGAGATTCCATCTCTTCCTCCATCATGACCACCAACTCTCACTATCCTTGTCGAATAGCTTCCTTGAAGGAGACCGCTCGTCCTCCTCCACCGAGAGTGCGTATTCAACCATATTAGCACGCCCATAGTGCTTTAGGGTTGATCAGCCCCGCTTGATGCACTGCTTGTATGCTCGCTTTGGCCTAGTGGAAGCCAAATTATCCTCGAGCTGCTGTTGTTGTAGTGCTGTGTATTTTCTGTGAACCTCCTCCGCTCAAGCTCATCATCTACCGACTTCCCACTTGAGCACGATTAGAACCTAGTTGGTCTTTAGGTTCTATTTCAATAACCCGAGACTTAGAAGTCTCACCACCATAACACCATCATCCTTGGGCCTAGCAATCATGGATTTCTCATCAAAGGTAACATCCCGCCGATCACGAACTTTGAATCTTCCGTACACCAAAGGCGATAGCCTTTACGCCTTTGCATATCCCAAGAATATTGCCTTCTTGGCCCTCGCGTCAAGCTTTCCCTCGTTGGCGTGATAGTAGGCGGTACATCCGAAAATTACGAGCCTATCATAATCTGATGTTCTCTCGACCACACCCTATGGTGTATCACCATCCAATGTCGAATGTGGTGAACGGTTCACAATGTAACAAAATTTGTAGCCACGCTTACGCCCACCATTCGTTGCCCAATCACGCATAAGATCGCATACTCACGCTTTCCCAAGGTGCGGTTCGTTCTCCACACCCCATTCTCGCCGTGGGTAGACTCGACCGGTCGTAACAATTCCCTCCCCGATCACGAACTCCTTGAAAGCACCATCGTATACTCACGAACCGTTATCGGATCTCGGCGTCTTCAATTTCTTTCTGTCTGTTCTCAACCATTGTTCTCCACTTCTTGAATGTCTCGAACACCTCATTCTTATGCTTGAAAGTAAATCCAAGCATACCTAGAATAATCATCTATAAATGAGACATAATACACGGAACCACCCTTGGAAGTTGTGCGGCGGACCCCAAGCGTCCGTGTGCACATAATCTAGTATCCCTACGCTCTTAGACTTGCTTCTCGTAGAATCAACTCGTGTGACTTTCCATACACACAATCCTCGCAAAAATCCATCTTTGGGTTCCTTGATTCTTGTGAGACCCTCTTTACCAAGCGAACTAGACCCTTCTCGACATATGCCCAAGCCGCCTATGCCATAACCGTGTGTGCTCACATGGGTCTCCACTCCTTCAGCCCAAACCAGATCTCCCCGCCACCGCCGCATTCGAGAGTATATAGATTACCGTGGACGAACACCCTTCATCACTACTAAGGAACCACGAACAACCTTCTTCACTCCGTTTTCCGTCACAATCCGCAACCACCGGAGTCCAAAGCACCAACCGAGATAAGATTCTTCCGCAAGTCGGGAACATGCCTCACATCCGCCAAGGTTCGAACCACTCCATCATGCATCTTGATTTTGATATTACCTAGCCCCACTTACAAGCATGGTTATTCCCCATCAATACAGTTCCACCATCAATGCCTCGTAGATAGTAAACCACTTCCTATTTGGACACATATGGCAACCAATCAAGTATCCACCGAGATCTCGCCAACCGGACGACATAGCATTCCTTATCGCCCTTCCTCTTGAAGCGTAGCTCGCTTCTTCCTTGCCCTCTCTCCTCTCGGTCTTGTTGTTGTTCTTCTTTCCACCTACTCTCTTATTTGGATCGACTTTGAAATGCCCACCACCGCGACTTGAAACATCCTTTTCCCGCAAGAGGTCTTGATTTAGATCTAGACTTTCCTCCCTTTTTTCTCGCTCATTGCTCCTTCCTCTTGCAAACAATCCCTGCTTGCTTTGTTACGCTTTGGCCATGTCACTAGTTGCATCTTCAAGATCGTCCGCTAGAAGTGCCGTTCTAGTCTCATCCATCTTTAAATGAGACATAATACACGGAACCACCCTTGGAAGTTGTGCGGCGGACCCCAAGCGTCCGTGTGCACATAATCTAGTATCCCTACGCTCTTAGACTTGCTTCTCGGCGAACCACGTGTGACTTTCCATACACACAATCCTCGCAAAAATCCATCTTTGGGTTCCTTGATTCTTGTGAGACCCTCTTTACCAAGCGAACTAGACCCTTCTCGACATATGCCCAAGCCGCCTATGCCATAACCGTGTGTGCTCACATGGGTCTCCACCACTTCCTTCGGTTCCAACCGTTGCATCTCCTGTCACCGTCGTGCACGAGAGAGTATATAGATTACCGTGGCGAACACCCTTCATCACTACTAAGGAACCACGAACAACCTTCTTCACTCCGTTTTCCGTCACAATCCGCAACCACCGGAGTCAAAGCACCAGCGAGATAAGATTCTTCCGCAAGTCGGGAACATGCCTCACATCCGTCAAGGTTGAACCACTCCATCATGCATCTTGATTTTGATATTACCTAGCCCCTTTGTTTTACAAGCATGGTTATTCCCCATCAATACAGTTCCACCATCAATGCCTCTGTAGATAGTAAACCACTTCCTATTTGGACACATATGGTAAGAGCAACGGAATCAAGTATCCACTTCCGGAGATCTCCCTGCGCCAGGTGGCGACATAGCATTCCTTATCGCTCCTTCCTCGAAGCGTGGCTCGCTTCCTTGCCCTCTCTCCTCTCGGTCTTGTTGTTGTTCTTCTTTCCACCTACTCTCTTATTTGGACGGTCGACTTTGAAATGCCCACCACCGCGCAAAACATCCTTTTCATAAGGTCTTGATTTAGATCTAGACTTTCCTCCCTTGCCTTTTCCTCGCTCATTGCTCCTTCCTCTTGCAAACAATCCTGCGCTTGTTCCTTGTTACGCCGGTGGCCATGTCACTAGTTGCAATCTTCAGAAGATCGTCGCTAGAAGTGCCGTTCTAGTCTCATCCATCTTTAAATTTTCTCCCACAAGCCTCGGTGTTTGCACGGTTCTCATAAGACTTGTGACAGTAGTAGAGCGCTGATCCTCGTCTCCTACTTTAACATCTATGTCTTTCAAATCGATATGATCCTATCAAACTTGTTGATGTGTTCCGGATTGATGAGCCCTCCTCCATCTTGCAAGTATACAATTTGGATTTTAAGTAGATCCGTTAGTTAGACTCTTAGTCATGAAGGTACCCTCTAACTTCTTCCACACCTGCCTAGTTTCTCTCCATCTACCAAGAAAGCTACATCCCTCTCGAGGCATAGGATAATCGGCCCGTGCTTCGACCAACTCCTCCCAATCCTCATCGGACATATCCTTGTTCTTCTTCTCCTTTCCATCCAAAGTCTTGTGCAATTTTTGCGAAATTAGAAAGTTTTCATCGCATCCTCCAATAAGAAAAGTCGTTCTTCCCATTGAACTTTTCAATCTCAATTTTCCCACTTTGGTGATTCTTGGTTGGCGCCATCCTCTGTTTGTTCGTGAATCCGCTTCTCTCAGGAATCACCGAACACCCCCTCAAATTAGAAATTACACCACTTCCAATCTGAACAATAGCTCTGATACCAATTGTTGGGCTCGCGGACCGCTGAACCGTCGAGAGAAACCACCACAAACGGAAAGCCAAAACACAATAAAAGAGTAAAGACACGAGATTTACGTGGTTCGGCAAGTTGCCTACGTCCACGAGGTAAGGAGGGGGGATTTTCACTAATAGAAAGAGAGAATACAAATTAGGATTACAAGTTCTCACAAAGAAACCCTAAAAAACAAACCTCTCAATCTCTCAAAAGATCTCCTCTCCAAAGATGCACAAAACTCTCTCAAAGCGCTCCAAAGCGTGCTTGAAACTTACCCTAACAATCGTGTTAGGGTTATTTATAGCCTCTAAACGAATTGGGTTTAAAACCAAATCCTAATTAGACCCGTTTTGAATCTACCCGATTAGTCGACTACAATGCCTAGTAGTCGACTAATGAATCAGATTAGTCGACTACAATGCCTAGTAGTCGACTAATGAATCAGATTAGTCGACTACAATGCCTAGTAGTCGACTAATGAATCAGATTAGTCGACTACAATGCCTAGTAGTCGACTAATGAATCAGATTAGTCGACTACAATGCCTAGTAGTCGACTAATGAATCAGATTAGTCGACTACAATGCCTAGTAGTCCACTCATGAACCTCGAAACTTGTGCATGTTTTTGTGCATGTTCTACATCCACGATCTTCGATCTCTAACTAAAATTAAAAACCCAGAATTATTCACCAAGGCCCTGAAGAAATCAACATATATATCTTAGATGTAGAGATACGTCACTGATCTTCACCCAAACATAGACAAGAGGAAAAGTTCTCATCAAACCTAGATCTTCGCTCCATGGGGTAAAGAAGCCACTCCATGAACCAAAGTTGTGATATCTAACTCTGGAACCTTTACATTGTATTTGCACTCCAATATTTATTTTTTAATGCCACGTGACTAATGAATATTTATTTTTTAATTTTCTTTTTGGATAACCCTGTCCGGAATTGAACCCAAGACAGTTGAAGTCATATTGGAACCTTCTAACCATCTGGATCACCACGGTGGGTTTTTAATTTCTTAATTACTTTTTGTTATACAACCATTCATAGTGCAAAACAACTTTGAAATGTTAACTGCATATCACTCATCAAAGATATCAAAAACACTTTTTATAGGTGATGACCTAAAGCTTATTTTTCCGTTGAGCCTTGGTCAGATTTGGGGGAAAAAGTTAAGTTAGAATGACAATTCTGTTTGAATAATAGGCCAATTAACTCACTGTATGTAGAGTTCCTCTGCAATTGTTATGCTGGCACTTGCAAGGTAATCTTATGAAAGAATATTGTCATAAGTACTCTTTTATCTGGGGTCCTAACTTATGTAAGTTGAGGTAGAAAACAAATAATACCTCGAGGTTATCAAACTCTGCACTAATATATGCCTTAACTTTTCTTATGCACTTGAATACATGATTCCGAGACATGAGACCTCTCGTATCAGATACTAGCCGCCATCACCTTTTCAAACATCGTATTCAGTTTTAGAAATAAAGCAAAAAAAAGAAAGAGAGATAACATTTCATAGAAAGCCCTTCATAGATAGCCGTAGTTTAATCCTCAAAATTAAGAATCTGTGGATGCAAATAGCTAGTGTAAGCCAATTGAAAACCACATATCACCTTCACAGCATTGAATATATACGAAATGTTTACCCAACATCTCACACACGAGTGAACTAATCAGAATGATACAGAGAAGAAGGCATAAGCACATTCAAATAAGATATGCAGTCTGCAGTCTTCACGAGTTCTAATGTTTCTGAAAGCACAACAGCCCACAGAGAAGTTGACGATGACGTAAACAAGAGCAACATGGCATCAATAACACGACATATGGTTGTGACTCCTGCAAAGCCTGGTGTATATCATGCAACCACAACATCAGGAGTGAAAGGTCGTGCCATTGACAGCATAATTGCCCTTATTTATGCTGTCATCAACTTCTCCGTTGGGTGTTGTACTTTCGGGAACGACTCCTGAAATCAGAAATGGGAGGAGCTCGATCCACTTAAAATTTGCAGTCACCATTTGTAGACATGAATCTTGTTATCGGTGCTTCACATGCAGGCAGTTAGTAGCATTCACGTGTTTGAATTCGTATTCAACTTGCACTAGTAGATCTGTGCATTCTTGAAGGGCTTTCCCGTCAAGGATGCCACAAAATTCGTCAGGGATGCGTATCCTTGATGGCTTCCCGTCAAGGATAAGCCGTTAGTAAAAGTCCCGTCTAGGAAGAAACATCCCTGACGGGCCGCCGTCAGTAATAGCTATTACTGACGGCAACATCCCTTACGGCACTCGCCGTCAGGGTTGTTCAATCATCCCTGACGGCAATGCCGTCAGTGATGTTGTCACATCCTTGACGGGGACGCCGTCAAGGATGAGTTTCCCTGACACTGTGACAAGAGCCTTGACGGGGCCGCCGTCAGGGATGATCATCCACGACGGCGCGCGTCAATGATGTAGATAACATCCTTGATGGGCGTGCCGTCAAGGATGATCAGCCTTGACGGCACTACCGTCAAGGATGTTATATACAACCTAATGGGGCCGCCGTTAGGGATGATCATCCTTGACGGCATGCCCGTCAAGGATGTAGATAATCAACAAAAAAATATTGCTACCATTGTGTATATTCCCTGTACATATTATCGATAACATCATAAAATTTAAAATTCTCTGCACATATCCATAATTAATATCTCGCATACATCTAAGAGTACATACACACTACATTCGAAATTTCCACAATCCAAAAACAAGCCCAAATTTCACAAAATCTCCACAAACATTTAACAAACCACACAAACAATATGATAAAGTATACAAAGAAGATATAATCTCACGTACAAAAATTTTCAAGATACATAAAGGTAAAAGTCACTACTTGAGGTCATCTGTCATCAATAAACAAGCTAAAGTCCATAAAAGATCCACATCCATACCCACAAACATCTCACAATTCCAACAAACAAGAGTTTAGGATATAAAGTAAACAAACATATCATAATATCCTATATAAGGATGTCCAAGATACCAAAAAATAAATAAATAAAAACTCACTAATTCAAATCATCCGCCCCATGCCTGTCATCATCCGCGTTGTTACCGGCAGCTTCATCCCTACGACTCGTGCCCCCAATGACATCATCTTCATTCTAACAACAAAAAAATTTTAATTTAGAATCACACATTTAGTATTGTGTGTGTATAATCATGTTTTACGTATATAAATAAGCATACCTGCCTACTACTATCTCCACTGCCGGTAAATGCCTTTCGAGAGGCCAAAAAGTTCATAATGGACGTTTGCAGCCGAGTAGGAATCCGACGTCTGCAAGATTTCATGATTTGCTTAGAAACCATCGTCAAAGTAGCGGAATGGTGGACCACTCGCATAAGCTCCTCCTGAATATCCTCCCATAACTCGTCAGCAATCTGATCTTCCAAAATAGACATCACAGATGTAACAAGCTGCAGTGCTTGCTGAGTGCAATCCTCCTATGATATGTAAGAGGGTTAGTTAGGAGCAAACAATAACCCATAAAACAAAATGAGAAATTAGACAAAATCTTACTCTGGGAAGAGCAGGGACGAAGGTGGCGCTGCCAGTAGGCCGGACGGTTGGCAACCTACCGGCGGTGGAAGCGGGCAGCGAGTGGAGCGGAGACAAGCTGCGGGGAGCGATGGAGAAACGGCGGCAGAAGCGACAATGAAGCGTCTGGCGGGCGGAGAAGCATGAAGGGTCTAGGGTACTATACGTGGTGAAATTTTCGGGTCTGTGATAAAAAAAACTTATCTTACTCAAGATATAAGGTAAATTTTGGGAGGATATTCCCCAAAAAATCAATA
Organism: Asparagus setaceus; assembly: GCA_012295165.1. Taxonomy (NCBI): domain Eukaryota; kingdom Viridiplantae; phylum Streptophyta; class Magnoliopsida; order Asparagales; family Asparagaceae; genus Asparagus; species Asparagus setaceus. Next base: position 49,419,026 of record CM022706.1, on the reverse strand, counting down.
TCAGCGGCGGCTTGATGTGAGCTTGCCCATCATTAATGTGAACATCGCTGACGGGCACTTATCATTGGCGATGGCAACATGTAAACATCGCTGACGGGAGCGTCCCGTCAGGGATGTTCCCGTCAGCATTTCAACACTTTCTACTAGTGTCGAAGGCCTCCAATCTATTTATGTGAAACATAACCGTGTTATTTACTTTCTATCCACGAGTTATAATAATAGTAAGGAAAATGACAAACTAACTATTTTGTTTATGATAAATTTTATCAAATTATCTTGAACTTTGAGGATTTCTGCCATAACCTTTTATTATAGACAACTATCATGAACTTTTCAAAGTTACAGACTCGGCAATATGACTAAATTTGTCACAAACTCACAAAAAAATGTCGGCTATGTTGACCGTTATGCTAACGAGAAAACCATTCCGTTCTCTTCTCTAGCGATGGAATAGTTCAGAGAGGCCTCGTATCATGAACTAGTAGTGGAGATTATTGCTTACGTGGCTACTGTCTTGAATAAAAGTCTCTGTGTCCTTTTTTATATCTATCAACTCATAGAGTTTACAATAAAGGTAACATAGAAGATATATTAATTGACATTAAAGGTCAAGAGGTAGACGCTAAATATATGTCCAACTGAAAAGAATTTGGACTACTAAAACTAATTTATGCAAAACCGATGAAACTTTTATATTCGGAGACTCTTAGCTACTTGTAAACGCGTTTTGTATAAGGACTTGATTGCATGACTTTAATTAACTTGCTACAAGATGTGAGCTTGATACTTTGAACAATTCATTTCATCACAACTATGATCGCGAGATGTTGGCCTATTAACAAGAGAATATTTAGTAGTTTGTGTGATTAAAAAATATCTAAAAATTATTAAAAAGAATTTGTTTATCACGTGTTTCAAATTAATAGAATAAATGTATAGAGACCGAATAAAGAACACGACATGATCCGTTCTAGAGTACAATGTCTATGTTAGGAAGTATTCTCAATGCAAAAAAAAAAAAAACATAGGTCATGACATCGAAGGCAGCTGAATTTGTGATATACAGAACATAAAAGTAAGAAAATTAACAATTGGCTAAATTTATCAAACACGAAACAAATTTAATTCATAGATACGCTAAGAAAGGAATATATAATTCAATATGAATTATTTGACTATTAAACTATAGAACAAAAAAAAAAACTAGCAGAAAAAAAAATGTCTCGACAAGATTGAGCCTTTTGAAAGCATGAGTGTTCTCGAAAAATTCTGTTGAGTTGCTAGTTTCATCTAGTTTTCGTGATTTTCTTTTTACAAGTAAATTAAAGAAATTGAGTATACATGTTGACTGCATACCTGGATTCAGCCATCGTCGCTGATGCTAAAATCTACCGTTGCCTGCTTAGAAATATATATAATATTAAATTGGAGGCAAATGGGCGATAGATCTCTCCTCCTCCCTCCTTATTTATTCTGGCTTTCTTTTTCTCTATAAATAGTTTACAAAAGGAAGAGAACGAAAGGATAAAATGAAAAGTCAGAGAAATTCAAGGACGTGCATGAAAGTTTTCCCCTTTTTAGAGGATCTTAAGTGTTGGTTATCAAATTCAAGCTTATTTGCCAATTCTAACGCAATGTCCGGCTTATGAGGCCTACCTCTCGCACATTACATATAACAAGTATTATGCATGTGCTCACACAGAATTGGTCTAAATATAATTTCTTTATACTCTATGAATTTATTTTCTAGTTATGGATGTGCTTCTAAAAATTGAATTGTTTTTGAAAAAAAAAATTCTTCGAGTTGCTGCACTTTCTTCAAAATTAAGTACCTTGAGCCAAAGATTATTTTTCCTTATAAACAAATACATAATAAGGTGGATAATTTTATTTTAAAATTTAAATTTCAAATAAAATGACTTAACCATCAATATTCTTTTTTTATATTTTAATTAAAAGTAAGAAAAATGTTAGCTCCTGAGTACACGTATGGGTAGTTTTATTTAAAATTTCAAATTCAAAACTAGGAAGGGACACATGGATTTTTTTTTTTGAAATGTAAGGCTGATAGTAAATCACATATATCTTTTTATTTATGAAGGGGTGATTTAAACCTTCTCATTTTTATATCTACCACTTTATGCAGTTTAGTTTTTTTCTTTAAACTTTTTCCGCTTGCGAATAGCATATCGGTTTTCTTTATTTATAATATCTTTCACTTGATTCATCCATCCATCTAGGATTTCAGTCTTATCTTAAATTGACAATCAAGCTATATTGTCAAAATAGTAACCACTAATCTGAATAGATACAAATCTTCACATATAACCACTAATATACCCTGTCTTTAAAAATTGAAACATGGGTATATTTCACTAAACTCAAAACAAGTTTGAAAGTTTGGCACTAAACCCCCAATACCTTTGAAACTTCACTATACCCCAAAACATTTGGTTAGAAAACTTCCAAATTAATATTGGTAGTTCATGTCTAATCAAATAACCATATACAACCCCTGCCAGCCACCTAACCCCACCCCTAAATTTTCTAGAAGATGCCCTATAAGTTTTTAGCTTTGTCACTTACCCCCAATAACTTTTGGTAGAAAATCCCCAGTGACATGTTTTATAATTTTCAGGATATATGTAATTTTTAGATTTTTTTTAGGAGATTGATTGTAATTTTCATAATTTAAAAGGGGTAGTATGTAATTTTTATTTTGTTGGGAGCCATTTCTAACATTTAAATTTTTGGGTGGTGGTTTGTAATTTTTAATTCTTAGGAACTAATTAGATTTTTAGATTTTTCAACGGCCTCTTTGCAATTTTAGCTTTTTTAGGAGTTGTTTGAAAAAAAAATTTATCTTTAAGGGTGTTGTTTGTAATTTTTGTACTTTTAGATATTTGTTTTTCATTTTGAATTTTTCAAGGGTTGGAATTTAAAAAGTTTATTCTAATAACCTTTCAATTTTTCAGGGGTTTGTTTGTAGCTTCATATTTTGAGAGGGCAATATATAATTTTTATATTTCTTAGGGGATGTTTTTAATTTATGGATTAATCTGCAATTAAAAATAATTATTATTGCGAGTCTAGTGAGGGTTTCAAAATTTTGGGGGTTTAGTACCAAAATGCTTAAACTTGTTAGAGATTTAGTGAAATTTAGCCTTTAAAAAGTAAAAGAGGGACGCATGGCAATTTTTTGAGAAGTGGGGCTAATAGTGTGCCACTAACCCATCCTTTATATAAAAAAAACTTTTAATATGGCTATTAGTTTTTTTTTTAATCATGAAAAATTATAATTTGATTAGGATTACCAAATATTTGATGATAATTAAAATTTCTATTATGGATAGATTTAATTTGATAGAGATTCTCAGGTGAATACACAATAAGATGCCCACATGTCACTTTCTAATAATTTTGTGTGCTTCTAAGAATACCGCCAATTTCTTATTATATATAAAGGATGAACTAATATCTCACAAACCAGCATCTGCAGTGAGAGTATGTTCTTCATTCCTAGATGAATGTCACGGGGTCTGGTTACAAGTGATCTATAGGCTAAATATCAGAAACCCCACTTTGGATACATTTGACAATTTGTTCCTCTATCCTCAGAACCGCCATTCATGTGAGCGGGTGATTAGTCGTATACTGGTGGTTCTGAGATGATCTGAACTCAATTTTTTTCAGCATTGTAACATCAAAAAAGCAAAACAATGTCTAAAGGAATTCTGAGTGGTGCCTTTCGTCTGAAAAATTAATTTTTTTTCATTATAGTTTATTGTTTTATGTGAAACATATTTGTTTGTATCACACCCAAAAATTACATATGCATTTCCTTAAATTGAATGCTTAACATCATGGGAATTTCTTTGTTTTTAACATGGTTGGAATTTCTAATCGTTAAAAATTGCAGGCCTCATTACAATAATATAATTTCTCTGACATAACTCCATTTCTCCAACATTAAATAAAATCCTTCCTGGAGTTCAATCAATTGCACATCGACCAGGCTGCTGAATGTTGAGTCCTCTGGAAACTGAGGTTCATTATGTCTAACTATATAAAATGACTACAATCGGAAGAAACATGAAGTTATTTTATACATACCCCTTAAATCATGTGTATTTGCAAATCTACCTTCCAAATCTCATTATTTGCAAAATTATCCCCAAATCTTCAACTCAGAAAAACGAAGTCCCGAATCAATAAATCATCTACTTTGATAAGCTAATTTATGACTACAATGTAAAAAAATCTCAACAAAATAGTCAAATTTTTACTCGCAATATCCAACAAAGTTGTGATTTGATGATTTGCAGTTTTCCAAAATTGATGATTTTGGGTATACTTTCTCAAATACTGAGATTAGGGGGCTAGTTTTGCAAATAAACATGATTTAAGGAGTGGTAATAATGATAATAATAATAATAATAAATACCAAACATGAAATGACTGCAGTACCTTCTCTTACTGAAGCGGCTATGCCGATGGATCTCCTATTTAAGAAAGGACAGAATATGAGATTCGCTACAAAATAATCAAGCGAACAATCTGACCAGAATATCGAAAAGCCTTGGTTGCTTCTCTTAGACATCTATTCTTCTCATCTCGAGACCAGTGCTGCAAAAGAGATTTCCGTTTCGGTTGCCAATAAGTGTATACATATTATAACATTAAAAAGTTAAATAATGCATGCGGAGAGTCGCAACAAACAGAAGCGTGTAGGCATTGAACCTCTCCAAGATTGTTGAGCTTCTCTCTTACATCGCTCAACAACTCAGTCACATTGCCGTTCCATTTATAGAACTCAAGCTCCTTTCCTTGCAAAAGCTTTTCACACACCTATTTACAAGGAAATAGAAAATATCAGTGTTAAAAGGGTAGGAAGTCAAACCACCAATCTTCATTTTGATAGTACAACTTAACTGCATGGAAGTTGGGCACAATGTAATGCATAAAACAAGTCACTGAGTCATATTTCTATGTTCAGTTTGTGAATAACATTTCCATATGATCACTATAGAGACCTAATGCAATTATCTCTTTAGGGGTAAGTATTTCCTTGACTCCCATGGTTGTTGATGTATCACTATAAAGAAATTTCAGCCCATTTATGTATATGAAGCTTTCTACAGAATTTTTGAGAGAGTTGTTAAATTAGCTTCCTCCTGTGGTATAATTTATATATAGAAGTGTGTTGTAATCCTGGATAGGGATTTCAGTCTCTCCTTCCCATCCTCGTTTCCTCTGGTGCTCATATCCTCTTTGTGTGTGTATAATTTATATATAGAAGTGTGTCGTAATCCTGCATAGGGTTTTCAGTCTCTCCTTCCCATCCTCGTTTCCTCTCTGAATAAAGGGTGCTCATATCCACTTTGTGCGTGTGTGTGTGTGTGTGTGTGTGTGTGTGTTTGCATGTGTTTCCTTATCCGATACAGATACTCACGATACTCTAGAGCTCTCAGTATGTTAATGTAAAATAAAATGCGGGGGAAAACAGACGATAACTCTTTGTTTTTTTAAATAAAAGTACGTATACAGTTGCATCTCCAGATCAGGGTTTTTTAAATTTGTGTCCAACAAATTTGTCCATTTCAATATGAATCTACATTTGTTATATTTAACATTAGCCAATAAAATTAAACAGTTCATATGGAGGAGAACTGATCATCAGTCTCCATACTGTTGAAAGTTCAATGATTTCTCATGACTGTACTCTTTTTGGACAAAGCTGCATTGTGCACACACACAACAAGCAGAGATTCACGGTCGTGGGTAATCAATTGTCTACAAGCACACTGTGAGAAAATGCACCCAGTCTGATACAGAATAAGATAATTCAATCGGAGAGAGTTCAACTTGTGCTCAAAACAAATGAAGAGGATCTGCAAATGCCATTGAAACAAAGCCTCTTTACAGAGTTCAAGTGTGGAGTTCAAACCCGACTTGCATCAATCTATGGTCTAGTCTCCCCAAAAAAAGAATGGGTATTCTCTATACGATAGAAAGTTTGATGAAAGCAATGATAACAGAGCAGAAGAATATATTAAAGCAGAATTTCCAAAGAATGTTATAACTTTAGTTTGGATGTAAAGCTCAGAATTCCAATGCATTATAATAAAAAAATTATTCAAGAATGAGTATTGTCTATACTATAGAAAGTTTGATGAAAGCAATGATAATAGACAAGGAGAATATATTAAAGGAAAGTTTCCAAAGAATATTATAACTTTAGTTTGGATGTAAATATCAGAATTCCAATGCATTATAATATATATTTTTTAATATTCATGCAAACACTGGTTGCATCAACAAAAGCTTTTATCTCAATTATGATCAGCTACTGGAATCATTTTTCTCCATTCAGAAGCTATGTCAAGAGATATTCTCTCTTAAGTGCAATTGTAATTCCTTTAACTTTCTATTTTTATCTAAAGAAACTGAGATAGCCATAAAAGAAATTATATTTCCTTAATTTCTTATTCTAGTCTAAAAGCAATTATAATATCCATATACAACTTTAGTTAGAAATATGTAGAACTAAAGGAATTAGAAATTTAGATATTCAAACCAGGTATACACCACTTACGAGTTTTCTAGAAATGCTAATCAAATTGGAAGTTTAAGAAGATGGAGAATACTCCTGATCAGTAAATACAAAGGATAAAGCAAACGAGTTCCTTCAATGCCTGTAGGCTAACAGCTACTAGGAGGATGGCATATGACTAATTCTTCTAACTTTCCGATAGAAAATATCTTTCATACTAATTAGAAGACGACTATGAGAAAGTCAACTTAGATGGAGAAATAAAGGAATTAGATGTTCAAACCAGGTTTAAACCAATTATGAATTTTCTAGAAATACTAGTCAAATGGGAAGGTTAAGGAAATGGAAATTACCCCTGATCAGTAAATACAAAGGGTGGAACAAAAGAGTTCCTTCAATGCCTGCTACCAAGTATGTCTCTATGACTGATTGCCCTAACTTTCTGATAGAAAACAACTTTCATATAAATTAGAAGGTGGTCACGAGAAAGTCAACTAGGATGTTACATAGAAGTAAAAGTGAAGTTTTCAGTAAAGAATTGAGTGAGCCTAGAAAGATAAATCATAAATTTGAGCACAAGAAGTCAGCATACTATCTGTTTTCACATTAAGAATTAATAGTTTTAACATGTGTGTGGGGTTCTCTAAGAAATATAATAACTGTGTGCTTTGCATACATGATTACTCTAAGGAGACAAGTTAAAGATATGATTAATTTAATTTTAAAAATGAAATGTTACTTAAACAAACTTCTTTTACCTTGTTGAACTTTATTACAGGAAGAACATGAGAGAAAAGAAAAATGTGTGGAAATAGAAGAGGATGCATAGGAACCATGAAGAGTCCTTTGGAATTATTGAATTTGACTAATCATACAAAACAAAATTTATTCACAAGTACAAAACCTAAATTATTACACCAGAGGGAAATTGTTAGGAGCAAAGAGGCTACATGAGCACAATAATGAGCATAATAGCTGAGATCAGGTTATACGTGATGTTTAATGCAATCAGTAAAGACAAGTTTACAGAGAAGTGTATTAGGAGAAGGCCAGTGATGATACCCATTACATTATAGGAACAGAGGAACTCACTTTGGATGCTTCCATATGTTGGATGTTTCAGATGAAGTTACCAACACATATATGTAAACTAAGTAGTAGAAACAAGTGACAAGAAGGAGAAAGGTTAAAGAAAAAAAGTGAGAAATGATATGTAAATATTTTTAGCTCAAAGGACTTGCCCCTGGAGGAAGGTAACTGCAAAACACAGAATTGCATATAAATGTGAAAATCATGCATAAATCTTTCTATCCAAGGAATATAAGTATCTATATCCCAGAAGGTTCCAGGAATATCATAAGCACACATCAAAATGCTCTGTTATTAGATAATAAATTTTAGCAACCATTACTGATCCCAAGTATAGACTAGCTACCTGTCTACCTATCGCCTGGCCACCCGATATGTGCGCAAAGTAAATGTTGTATAGATGACATAGGAATGATGGAGCACTTTTCTCAGATAATTCTTCAAGGTAGGTGGCATAAGTTACTCCAGGAGAGCTTGGTTGGGGAATGTCAATCCCTTGTTGCCTGAACCATTCTAAGTCTTTTGATATACTGGCTGAGCGCTCCAAACCAGTTTTCCTGAAGTAAGTGTCTGAAAAGAATAAACAAAGCAATTTAAGTTTTTTTTCCAAATGTGTTACAGAAATTGGAGAAATCAGGTTCATATCTATGCACGAGCTGATTCTTGCATTGAAACTTATCGTGCTGAATGTTCAGCTAGATGGGAAAGCCTGACGTTAGAGCAATAAACAGACGAAGACGTCCACGTAGGTTCCCATCGTAACCCCACATCCATGGGGATTTCAAACAACTTAGTTATACATGATGATACTCTCATGATGCTGGGGGTCCTAAGAAAATGTACAAATTATGAATCTAAATTACTCAGACATTGCTTAGTCAAAACATGACACAGCACTGGACAATGGGGAACTAAGTGCAAATGTAACATCTCGCTCTGCATGTGCCTAAAGAAGAGAGGTTTAACTAAGATCCAGTCACTAGGATTTAAGCATGGGAGCATGCATCCTATCACTCAGAAATTATTTATTTTGCAGCTCAAAAAAAGTTGAAGCTGGTTCCCCCACCTTTCAGATTGTAATGTTGTGATACACATCAATAAGTGAAAAAATACATGCACAGACATAGAGGCGATGAATTATAAATTTTGAAATATTTGATTAGTCTATAAAGTATAATTTTTTTCATGAATGACAAACTAAACTAGTAGAACATATTGAAATATAAGAAAATCAAGGATATAAATAAGCAAGCATGAAAATCATTTTTTTCTCCTGCAAGAGGCATAAAAGAAATGGATTAAATAGGATTTGAAAATTAAACAAATTGCATGCTGAGATTTAGTAAAATCCACAAACACCAAAGAAGGTCAAAAGAAAGCGAGAATCTAAATATATAAATCACTTCCGTAGATAATCAACTAATGTGCTTCTCCAGCTGCATGTGATACGCTCCACCTTAGAAGAATGATATTGCATCCGACACACCTTAAGACAGAGATCTATCCATCCAAATAGTAGACAAGTTTCTAAAATTATAGACCTTATAATTATCTACATGCTCGAAGAAGGCGTTGTTCTTCCAATGATAGTGTCTGATATCATTACTCCAAATTAACAATTAGTTGGAATCCTAAGGGCTTTCAGTTTTCAGAGTTTTATGATGACGCACGCTGTTGCCATTAGGCATTGGCCAAATTTACAAATAGAATTGAATGACGGAAGAGTTATGGCAGCCCAATGATGGCTTTTATTAGCTAATGTAAAAACAATGATCATGAGAGGACCCTCATTAACTATTTCAAGGACTTGTTAGTGTTGAAGTCCGCATTGTTTTTAAGCTAGATTTTAGGTTTTATCAGACTGGACATCTCCAATTCAGTGACCAAATAATATTGGCAGCAATGTTGTATCATGCATCTTTTCTAGTACATTTGACAATAAAGATTTGTAATTTGTTTTGCAAGTATCTGAACTAAATGTGACTCGATAATGTACACTTTATTGACAAATTGTAGTGCCCCAATTGTATGCATTTACTCCAAAACTAGTATCTTTCCAATGAAAAGGTTTATTATTTATTAGTTGACATTATAATCATATCAAAACTGAGAACGAATTCATGTTAATCTTAAGCACATTTGAACCCCCCAAATCTAATAATGCTACTCACAGGCGACATCGGTGGATTCGTCGACGATCTTTTCTAGGGTTTCGAAGACGAGCTTGCTATCAACCAAGTACTTGACAAAACCCTCCATGCTCGGCCGCCACGCGTCGCCCGCTCCGCCGTCGGAACCCCGCCGCCGCCGCCATCGCTTCCAATGTTGTCATTTCGGAGCTTCATCGCGACGAATCGCATCTCTTCGACGATTCCTTTGGCTTCGCCGGGATAAGCTTTTCTGTACCTGACCCGCTTGTTCTTCACTGCTGCAGCGGAATTAGTCGAGGGATTTGAGATGCAATTACAAGAAATTGAAGATGAGGGTTTGGGATCAGTGTAAATTTTGTTGAAGGATGTTAGGGTTTCTGCGGCTTTGAGTTTGAATTGATGAGGATAAAGATGAGAGGGGAGAAGAGAGTGGGCCAGACGAAGCGAAGAAGTCATTTTTTCGCTCTCTCTCGATTACATCTCGTGTTTTGCTACAGATAAGGAGGAAAGCAGGATTCGGGTTTGTTTCGGATCAATGTCTCTTTTTTCGGATTCGGGTCTTAAATAGATGGGTTTCCTTCTCTGCCCTTTTTTTTTTTTTTTGGAAACGATCTGGCTATGCCGTGCCATTAGGATGAGAAAATTTTAAAAAAATAATTTAAGTCTTGATTTAAAAATATAGTGTATATATAACCATTGAAAATAAAAATATAACAAATTATAGCGGAATAAAATAACTAATATCATATATTAAGCTGTTGAATCGACGTGTATTTAAAGTTAGAGGTCGACATAGTGTTTTTATTCAATGAGTGATTTTGAAAGTGAGTGGACTTAAAGTTAAATGAGGGTAAAACTTTAGGTTTTAAGCAAAACTCCTATAAGCCTTTCTACGTGGATAGGTTTAAATTTTAATCCTGCGTGAAACTTTGGATTTATAGGTAAATCCACCAACTTAAATTTGGGTTTGCCATTCATAAGCACGGTACATTTTTTAGATGCTTCAGCATATAGAATAATATTTTGAATTAGTCCCTCAAATCATTGAATTTGCACACAAAAAAAAGGCGAAGAGATGATGAGTTATTGATTTCACAACAGGACAATAGTATTATTATTTTCAAACGTTATTAATATTTAAATAGGAGTAGATAAGTTAATTTAATAAAATAAATTATTTTAACAGAATATTCTAATTTTATTTCCTACAAGGTTGCGAGGGCCGATAAAAGTGAAGAATAATTAGAATTACTATGATTTAAATGGTAATTATATATTATAAAAAACCATCTGGGATTTTAATTATAATGCAACGTTTGCCCTTTATGGCTGCAAAACAAGTCAGGCCTCCTTGTATTAATCAAACAGGTCAAAGTCGCATCATAAGTCCCAACTACTTTCCTGCATATTATAAAGGGCCTAATGCCTCGCTGAGATCTTTGTGCCAGCTTATTTTGGCTATTAAAGTTTCCCTTTTTTTTTTTAATTTATTTTTAACAAGGTCCCGTGCTATCATGGCCATGTAGATCGATAAGACTTTACCTCGCAATAATCAGACCAAGCCAACATGATTCCTTAGGGACCAGCATACCAAAAAAGAGCATATCCCTATTTTGCTTTTTGTTAAGGCTATTTTCAATAATAGTCCCTCATAATCTTTCATATTTTGAAATTATTTCCCAGCATCTTGATACATTGTACTTAATCTTCTAAATACCATGGTGTTTTTCTTGTTTCCATGGTGTTTTTGCCAAAAATAGAACACCATGCGTTGGGAAACCATGGTATTTTTAAACTAAATCATCATCAAACAAAAACACAACACTTATTTCAAAACACCTTTTAGGTGTTTTAAGTTTGGTGTTTTAGTTTTGAGTTTGAGGAAGTGTTAATATAATATCTAACATAATCTATGAAATATAATTAATATATAGTTATTATCGACATACTTATTATATTATATCATATCATACTATACTATATTATAGTTAATCTAATATATTAGTAATATTTATTAAATAATATAAAAATATAATAATTAAAATATCTTATATAATAATATAATAACATATTAAATACTAATATTTAATATATTGATAATGTATTATATAATAATATAGTTAAAGTAATATAATAATAACTAATAATAAAATATAAATAAACTAATAAAAATAATAATAAAGTTATTGATAATAAATAATAATATAATAATGATGCAATAATATACTACACAATATTATAATCGCTATAATATTATTAATTTTTAATAAAATAAATTGTAATAAATTAATAATTATAAAATGTTATATAATAGTAACATATTTAATAAATAAAAATAATATGATAATATTATTATAATAATATATTATATAGTAATGTAATATAATATATAAAATATTAATATATTATATAATAAACAATATAATATATTATAAAGTAAAATAATTTTTAATACTAAAATAATTTATTGCTAGCAAATGTTAATGTAAAAATAATATATTCATAATATAATAATATTTATTTATATCATAAATTATTAATATATTATTAAAGTATTATTAATAAACTCTAACTTATTAGAAATTATAATATATTATATAATGTTAAAATATTTATAATTTATTAATAATATACTAGTAATAACATAATATTTTATTATATTAATAATATTATAATATTATATTAATAATAAAAATAATATTATTTTAAAAATATTATGTAATATATAACAATAACAAATTGATAATAAATTAATAATTATAAAAGGTTATATAATAGTAACTGTTGGTACCCAAAAGATTTTTATTAATCCCTGCATCGAAAATCAACACGAATCCAATCTCATGCCAAACAAAGCGAAGGGTCGAAGGGGATCTCTACTCACAAGTGTTCGGCTACTACTGAAATGTCCGCTACAGCGTCGACCTCTCTGCTGTTACAAGAGACCGACCGCTATGCAGCGCCGACCAAACGCGGTCCCCGTCGGCCAGCTACTTGTTCGCCCTCTTACTGGTCGTCCTGCTACAGTAGGCCGACTCGCCTGCTATAGTATCTCGTCCACGTATCTCTGGACGATCAAGCTACAAGAACGGTATACAAGACGCCGATGCGAAGAAGCGCCTCGATCGTCTCGCTACGGAGGGTCGGCTTACTATAGTATCTCGGACGATTCAAGAATCGGTGCTACAAGATTCACCGACGCCGAAGGCGTCCCCGGGTCCTACTACAAGAGCCAACTCGCCACATAAGATATCCGGACGATCAGCCGCAGATGCACTACAAGACTCACCGACGCGGAAAGGCGCCCCTCGGTCGCCCGCTAAAGATGCCAACTCGTCACATGTTGTCCTGGACGACCGCTACTTCAGAACGGCAAGCAATACTTCCTGCTTTACTAGTTGGCCTTGAGCCCCGCGCCAACAATAAGTCGACATCACAATTAATGGCGCATGGCCTCTGCATCCATTGCTCATGTCTCACCCACATCACATCAAGAATGACTCACTCCACACAAATCTTGCGACATGTGTAAAATCACAAGCAAAATGATCAAATTGCCCTCTCTTATTCCTACAAAGAGAAACTATTCTCAAGAAAAGGTACCGCTTCTCCCTCGCACTCTTCAATTAAGAACTCTTCTTGTTCATTTTCTTCTCTACTCAAGCTCAAAACACCGACTTGATCGCCGAGGTACAACGGGAGCCAAGCCCCGCCCTCACGAGCTTCTACTCAGGAGGAGAAGAACATATAACTCGAGTCGTATTCGAGGGAGAGAGCGGATCCTGTCATCTTCAACCTCAAGCTAAGCTCACACCGAGATTAGTGACTGTGATTTCATACATCAACAGTAACATATTTAATAAATAAAACAATAATAGAATAATAATATTATAATAATATATTATATACTAATGTAATATAATATATAAAATATTAATATATTATATAATAAACAATATAATATATTATAAAGTAAAATAATTTTAATACTAAAATAATTTATTGCTAGCAAATGTTAATGTAAAAATAATATATTCATAATATAATAATATTTATTTATATCATAAATTATTAATATATTATTAAAGTATTATTAATAAACTCTAACTTATTAGAAACTATAATATATTATATAATGTTAAAATATTTATAATTTATTAATAATATACTAGTAATAACATAATATTTTATTATATTAATAATATTATAATATTATATTAATAATAAAATAATATTATTTTAAAAATATTATGTAATATATAACAATAACAAATTGATAATAAATTAATAATTATAAAGGTTATATAATAGTAACTATTTGGTACCCAAAAGATTTTTATTAATCCCGTCACGAAATCAACACGAATCAATCTCATGCCAACAGTATCGGTAGAAGGGATCTCTCTACTCTCACAGTGTTAGGCTACTACGTGATTAAATGCCTTTCTGATCTTAACCTCTGGGTTTCTGATAGGCATAAGCTGCTACAGTAATGCAGGCTTAGCGGTCCCGTCGGCTATTACGATTCGCCCTCTTAAGTCGTCTCACTTTCAGATGGTAGGCTTCGCTTTGCTATAGTATCTGCGTCCGCAGTATCTCGGTGGCGCTACGATAGCGGGTGCTTTCACGATTACACCGGCGTGCGAAGCGTCCTCGATCGTCTCACTTTCGTGGTAGGCTTCGCCTACTATAGTATCTCCGGACATTTGCTTATGATGCGGTGCTATGATACTCACGGAAGCAGCGGCGTCCCGATCGTCTACTACGGTGAGCCAACTTCGCTGCTACTGATATATCGGACGGCTTCTGCGATCACGAATTCTGATACTCACCGGCGTGAAAGCGTCCCGATTAGATCACCGCTTTCACGGTATGCCAACTTCGCTGCTATGATGTCTCCGGACGGCTGCTTTCACGGTAATGCTACAATACTTCTGCTTTACTAGTTGGCCTTAGAGGCGCCAACAATAAGTCGACATCACAATTAATGGCGCATGGCCTCTGCATCCATTGCTCATGTCTCACCCATATCATGATAATGACTCACTCCACACAAATCTTGCGACATGTGTAAAATCGGTGCTAAAATGATCAAATTGCCCTCTCTTATTCCTACAAAGAGAACTATTCTCAAGAAAAGATGCAGCTTACTTCTCCCTCTTCAATTAAGAACTCTTCTTGTTCATTTTCTTCTCTACTCAAGCTCAAAACACCGACTTGATCGTCGAGGTACAACGGGGAGCCAAGCCCAGTCTCCACGAGCTTCTACTATGGGGAGAAGAACGACCTAACTTCAGTCGGTATTAGAGGGAAGGCGGATCTGTCATCTTCAACCTCAAGCTAAGCTCTGCAGAGATTAGTATTTGTGATTTCATACATCAACAGTAACATATTTAATAAATAAAACAATAATAGAATAATAATATTATAATAATATATTATATACTAATGTAATATAATATATAAAATATTAATATATTATATAATAAACAATATAATATATTATAAAGTAAAATAATTTTAATACTAAAATAATTTATTGCTAGCAAATGTTAATGTAAAAATAATATATTCATAATATAATAATATTTATTTATATCATAAATTATTAATATATTATTAAAGTATTATTAATAAACTCTAACTTATTAGAAACTATAATATATTATATAATGTTAAAATATTTATAGTATAATATAACACATTAAAGTATAACTTATTAGAAACTATAATAGTATAATATTATATTAATAATAAAATAATATTATTTTAAAAATATTATGTAATATATAACAATAACAAATTGATATACCAAAATAATTAAATATATTATTATTTGAAAATAATATGTAATAATTATAATATAATATAACACATTAAAGTATAATATACTATTATAATACATTATACAATATTGTATTATATTTAATATTATAATATTATAATAATGTATAATAAATATTTTAACATTTGATAATTAATATATGATATATTAATAATATGTTTAATACTAATGTTAAAATGGGTCAAACTAGTGTTGACAAAAACACTCAACATGGTGTTTTGAAAATACTTTAGGGGAAAGCACTACACCATGATGTGTTTTTACAAAAACACAACAAGAAAAATACCATGGTATCCAAACGAAGACTCAAGAGTGTTTTAAAATTAGTCTACCAAAAGTGTTTTGAAATTACCTAACTCCCCACAATTTCATATTTTGAATTAGTCCCTCATCTTTGAACTACTTGAAATTAGTCCTTCTATTCTAGCTAGCAACTAGTTGAAAATTTTAGGGGACTAATTTCAAAATATTTAAAAGACCCATGCTAAAAGCTTAGATTTCTACAAAAGCGAGCTTGATGACATGCAGATCAGTTAGATATTCATGTTACTATAAGATAGTTCAATATTAAATTATTTTTTTAATTTTAATATTGATAATGATACGTGTATAATGCTTTCTAGATCATATGGGAGCCATACACCAAGCATATGGCCGTATGGGTTCTCTCCCACCGACCAGCATATAACAGGTCTGGGTATATAGAGAGCCAGAGTTCTTCTTATATGTTTCGAGATTTATAGATATGAATGTGCCCGATCTATGCTTAGATAATTTGGACTGGAACAACACATTCCAAAAGTTGTTGCTAAAATCTAGCAAAAGACATGGAATGGAAGGCTTTATATAGATTGGAGAGAGGCACATGCCAGGACAATATGGAGATGAGATGACTGGTACTAGAGAATTGTAGAGTAGAAGGTTCCTATTTTTTTAGGAGTCGGATTACATTACTAGATACCGGGAGATCATTAGAAGATGGATACTATTAATATATGAGATCACAATAGGGTTCACATTCTATTGTCAGCCAGATACATGCCGTAAGTGTTTTACTTCTGTCAAACAAAAATTTAAACTTGACTTGTTTTGTATTCCTATAAATTGCTTATATGTGCTTTTTATACCTTAATTGCAGATACAAGGATTGAATTATATAACTATTATTGTTATAGTACATATCCTCAAGCGCATGCATCTATATGTCAGCAGATAGTGCGGAGGGCTCACCGAGACTTTCATGAAACTCGAGAGGATCTTCATGATGGGCTTGTGGTCATGACGGAGC
Organism: Asparagus setaceus; assembly: GCA_012295165.1. Lineage (NCBI taxonomy): Eukaryota > Viridiplantae > Streptophyta > Magnoliopsida > Asparagales > Asparagaceae > Asparagus > Asparagus setaceus. The sequence goes on along the minus strand of CM022706.1, from coordinate 49,402,101 downwards.
AAGATATTACACATATGTTCATGATGGACGTGTGGACATGATGGAGTATGCTTTCTCACATACACACGCCAACCCCATCGACGATGATAATGAGAAGACGCAGATGGACCTTCCTGCAGGAATGTGATAAAGCTGGACATTCACAACAATATGTTGATATCCCATCACATTCAAACACACAGCCAGACATAGAACTCGTGCAAAGCTCATGTTGTGGAGCATGCTAGCGAATATAGGGTTAGGAAGGAGAGGGAGAGGACTGAGAAGACTTCTAAGATGAATGTAATAGAGTTGTAGATCTTTGTTCGACTTTATTTATGTTATATATTTGTTTCTTTTTAAAAAATCAGCACAATACTATTTAGTTTTGTTGCGACGTTTTATGTGCGTCGAGTCAATATGAATTCCTTTTTTGTCATGATGTATATGCACATGGAGCTAATATACAAATTGTGTTTTGTTTTGTTGTGATGTTTTGCGCATGAAATTAATATATTGGTGTTAGTGTTGAATTGAATTTTTGGTATTGGGGTGATGGTGTTAGAACATGAATGATGTATTTGAACTGGGGTTGATGAGTTGTATCAGAAGGTTTCTGAATATTTGAAGTGTGTGTTAGAGGGCAAGATGTCAAAAATAAGAGATTTACAGTCCTGTGTTTTCTTGCCTATGTTCTTACATTATTTTTGTTAAGAATACAGAACTATTAATCATATTTTTTTCTTATTTTATCAAGAAAACATACGGAACTAGTGGTCCTATGTATTTTCTCATTGCATTGAGAACATATGAGACCGTTATTCATGTGACTAAAAGTAGGTCACTTTTGCTAATTAAAAGAGTTTCTTTATTAGATTTTGTTAATTTAATATTAAAAATGATCTATTTCAAAAGTTTTCCCTACTAAAATTTCAAGCATACATACGGATAATTTAGCAACATTTTTGGGGTTTCACCGAGATCATTCTCAATATTGCTCAATATTTCACCGGCTGGGGTTTTATGAAATTAACCCCTTTTGTTTTGGCTAAAAGGCCAATTTGGTTCCTGTACTGGGCCTTCATACTCAAATTGATCCTCGTACATTGTTTTTTCTCAACTTAGTCCTCGTATCTCTAGTTAAATGTGAATTTACTCCTTTTATAACATCCGTTAAATATTTAGTGTTAACTTTTTATTTATACCCATAGTACCCTCGATGACATAAATAATGATCCCTGTGCTTTTGAATTTCTTATTCTATTAACTTTTTAGAGAAACGGATGGGATCATACAATCCCAACCAAATACTTCCATTCAGCTAAAAATTCTTTTTATTCTCATTCATAGAATGAAGAGATAAAACCAATATCGATATATCATTGTATCATATATGACATATTAATCACCCTTCCAACTTACCTTCTATACATCCACACAAAAAATAGTTACTGCAGAAAAAAGTACAACAAAAGACCACCATATAAACTTTTATATTGTCCTTCCCTCCACATCAATAGCAGCTTCACTATTATTGTATTCAATTTCTTATCCTAATAACTACAGTTTGTTCAAGGTATTATTATTAGATGACCTATAAACATTAGGAAGATTGGATTTTGATTATCACATTTTAATTACATTTTATACCCTTATTACCTATGTTATATGAATAACGATATTACTAATAATCATTTTTATCTTATTTTGCGGGCTAATAAAGAAATAATGAATAAAACCCAAATGACTCAAATTCTCAATTTCTACCAATATTTGAAGCCCAAATCAAGACAAACAAAGGCCCAAGATACCAAATTGATCCAAGAGAAATTCGTGAAGAAAAATCAAGAAAAGACAAATTGGTTGGGAACCAATCGGTTGACCAACAGGTTGGCTAACGGTTGGCTAACCGATCGTCAACCGATCGGTTTCCAACAATTCAATTAATGGTGGATTTCTCTTCCTTTTGGCTAGGTTTGATCCAATGGTTCACATCAACTCCGTTGGGCTATAAATAGGGGTGAAGGCTGAGTGTTTTGAGTGTGAAATATTTTGTAAAAACTCCATTTGGAGAGGAGGGTCACTCTTAATTGAGAAGACCTTCCAAAATTGTAACTTTTGTTACACAATAAATGAAATGTTTCACCCCTTCAATTTCCTTTCTCTTCTTCTAATCCAAGGACCAAAAGGAGGATTAGATTAAGATCAGGAGTTGTTGGTTTCTATTTTATTTCTTTTCATTTTCTTCTTTATTTTCTTGTTTGTAGAATAGATTTACTTTCATGCAATTTACTTTCTTGCAATTTACTTTCATGCAATTTAATTCCATGCAATTTACTTTCATGCAATGTATTTAATTCTTGTATTTACTTTCTAGAATAGATTTTCTTTTCTTTAATTCACCTTGAGGCTAGAACCCTCTAGGGAATTACCCTTTTCTAAGTGTGGAGCTAATATTCATTGGGATCCTAGAGATTGTTTGAAACTAGCTAACAAATCCAACTCATTTTCATGAGATTGAGATAAGCTAAGTGGATCTACTCTAGATTCCTCATATCTTTAATTAATCCTCCATACTTTACCTTCTTTATTTTCCTCTTATCCTTGTTTTCATTTGTTTGTTATTTTCCTTTATTCTTGATTTCATTGATTTTTACTTCTCTCTCAATCTCATTTTCCCTCCATGTGCATATAATCTCAAACCTAGTTTTGTTATTATGTGCATATAACCACAACCACATTTTCAACTTTATTTTCTCCTCCTTTGCACATAATCCACAATCCACTCTCTTTTATCTCTCACATCCACTCTCACCATTTATCACTTCCATTTTATTTTAATAAACTCCTAATTGTCAGCATAATTTGAGAACCAAAACTTGAGCTAAACTCCTCCTACTTTCCCGTTCCTCGTGGGATCGATAATCTTTTATACTATAACTTGATCAAGGTTGTATACTTGCAACTAAGGAGGTAATCATTTACTTCCCATCAAGTTTTTGGTGCCGTTCTTAGGAGAGCGGTGCATAAGTAGGATTTTCATTAAGTTTGGTTTTTATTTTGTGTGTTTTCTTTGTGTAGGAACTTGGAGCTTGAAGATCAAGAGTTGAAGATTCAAAATTGAAGAATTGCCTCCAACGAGGCTTTGCATTGCTTTTATGTGGGTAACTTCTCTATCTAGTATTTTCAATTCCACCCTTTAGATAGTTCATATACATTAGAGACAATTAGGATAAAAAAATAAATAAAAATAAAAGATTTTACCCTTGTCGACCCTGATAAATTTCATTTCTTTGATTGTCGACCATAATAAAAATTAAAAAGATTTTTGTTTTGCATCCTTTTAGTTGCTTTTAATTCTTAGGGTTGCATTTCATATAATAGTAGGAATTCACCAAAGTGATTTGAGCATCTTGATTTGGCACACACTTGAAAATATTTTAAGGGCAAAACCCACTAATCAAGATAAGGTGAGGGATTTCATCACCCTTTCCTTAGCCCAAAAATCACTAATTCCTCACTACACTTACCCAAGCCTCTTAAAATTTGATTAGACGTTGGCCCCTAAGGATTCGAGCTCATTAAGGAACAATAATTTCTTAAGTGAACCGGTCCAAGTTTATTTGGATTAATTGGTGTCTAAGGCAAGGTTTAGGGGTTGCGTAAGGCGCTCCGAAAGGAAAGAGGTACTTAATTGATCTTTGATCTCCCTCTAGTACTATCCTTACCTGGCTAATTACTCAAGTAAACTTTGATCTTTTCACTAAGGGAATTTTTGGTTAGGAGCTGGTCTAAGTCAACTTTAGGCTTAACCCTAGAGTTAGGGTGATTGGAAAGTGATTGCCTTTATTTTTTTTTAGTTAGTTTTTCCTTATTTTTTTTCTCATCATCTTCTTAACTTTTTCTCTTATCCTTTTCAAATTTAAAAAAATTTTGATTTTGGTGTATGCAAACTTGGGTTAGGGATAATACTAATCGTTTAATTCGTTTTGATTCATCTCTTGAACCAAGCGAAATGGCTAATACCAACCCACCTGTTCTTCAAGATGTTTGTTACCCCACTAGAAATGCAATCCCTCTTGCATAAAACTCCCCGAGGTAAATGGAACCAATTTTGAACTTAGACCGCATTTTATTAACATGCTTCCCAAATTCCTAGGAGTAGAAACCGAAGGCGCTTACATTTTCATCTCGAATTTGAAGAAGTTTGCCTCATGATTAAGATGAGAGACTTAGCGAAGATGCGATCAAACTCCGATTTATTCCATTTGCTCTTAAGGACAAAGCCAAAAATGGTCAGATAGCTTGCCCATGATTCCATCTCAACTTGGGGTGAATTTGTAGCAGTTTTTCGAAAAATTCTTTCCTATCCACAAAACAATCAAGCTTAGAAACAACATTCAAAATTTTAAAATTATCCCGGGAGAACCTTTTTGGAAGTATTTTGACAAATTCAAAGATCTTCTTATCCAATGTCCTCACCATGGTCTTGAAAAGTGGCGATTATGCCAAATCATTTATGAAGGATTGGATTATTCTTCAAAACTTCCTTAGAGTCAATGTGTCAAGGGATTTCATGAAGAAAAATGCAGATGAAGCTTGGGACTTTTAGAGAATTTATCAGAAAACTATGCGATGGGAACAACGTGATTCATCGATTACCCAATCCAATTCTAGAGGTCCTTCCTTAGAGTCAAACATAGCCTCAAGCTAAGATGGCTACAATTCTCGCGGGTTAGAAACTTTAGAAACCAAAGAACGAGCTCGGGCTCAAATCAATCAAGTTTACGCCTCGGGTTGTCATAGCTGTCTTTCTACAACCCATGCTTGAGCAATGTCCACTCTTAGGAAATACTCAATCTCTAGAACGGATGAATCTTTGCATTCGGCATTAGATTAATGATCCATTTTCTCCAACCTATAATCGGGTTGGAGAAATCATCAATTTTGCATGGAATCGGGGTAATTTCTCGGAAATCAAAATTTCACTCCTCTTCAAACCAACAATTCTCTAGGGGCAATCTGGTTCCTCTCAATTTTCAACAACGAATCTATCCTTTCAAAATCAGTCTCTTCATCACCAATCGCAAATCACACTCCTCAAATTGCTGTTCATGATAAGCGTCTTAATGTTCGGAAAGGGTCTAGAAACTTTAATTAAAACCTCTACACGGACCACGAACTTATTGACTCAAACATCAAACACGTTGAATTCCTTCATGCAATCAGCAGGGCAAATCCTCACTTCCAACACTCAAGCCATAGCTAGGTTAGAAACTCAACTTAGTCAACTAGCTAATGCCATGAGTGAGAGAAAGGAACTTTTCGAGTCAACCCGTGCCCAACCCGAAGGACACGGGATCAAGTTCAACCTACCAAGCTGAAGTGAATGCAATCCATTCACTACGGTCGGTAGGCAGTCGATAATCAGGTTAGAATGCCTCTAAGTGAAACCCACGAACGAGAACAAATTCTCTCCTTCGAAATCACACCCTTCGATGACCGAGACGGAACGAGAACTAGAGTCTAATCAATTTAAACCGGTTGCTCCTTACAGGATAGACTCGGGCCTAGGAAGCACTCCTCTCGAGGAGAAAATTCTAGAGACTTTCAAGCGAGGTTAAGGTCAACATTCCTCTTTAGATGTCATTGAACAAATTCCTTCTTATGCCAAATTTTTAAAGGAATTATGTACCAAAAGAGGCAAATAAATGTTCCAAAGAAAGTCTTTCTGCTTGTCCGGTGAAGTCCTCTCAAGGTGCGTACCATTGAAACATAAGGATCGAGGTTGTCCTACCATCCCATGTATCATTGGTAATACTCAGATCGATAAGGCTTTTAGACTTAGGGGCGGTGTCAACTTGCTTCCAGATTCGATCTACCAACAACTAGGTGTCGGGAACTCAAGCCAACTAGATGCACACTTCGTTAGGGATAGATCCGTTAAGGTCCCTATGGGTGAAATAACGATGTCTTGATAAAGGTTGGAGACTTTATTTTTCTTATTGATTTAGTAGTCACGGAAACACAACCCGTTTCCAATCCCAAAGGACGATACCGTGATCTTAGGAAGACCGTTCTTAGCCACTTCTAATGCTCTCATCAAGCGTAGAAGCTGGTCACATGAAGGCTGTCTTTTGGGAATCATTGCTGAACTTAATATTTTCAATCCAGAAATAATATTGATAAGCGACCTTTGAAATCAATTACATCCAAGAAAGTTTAGCAGTAGAGAATGAATCGACATTAGTTTTGAAATCTTTCATGAGGCTGGAAATTTTAAAAATTCGGTTTTATTTTTCAAAATGAGAAAGCGTGTTGAATACATGCCTCTTGAATGCAACATTGAAGAACTCTTTTCGATGAGCTTAGATTTTGAAAGAGCAACCAAAATGTCAAATTTTCATTAATCAAAAATCTAAGTTCAAAATGCATAACACCAATAAGACCTACCTTAATTTCTTTGCAAAACACATTGCAAACCTTGGAATTTTAGAATTTGAGAACATCATTGATTATATCATCTTGAAATTCTTTAAATTTAGGGTAGAATTTTCGACAATAAGGTAGGATTTAATGTAGAATATGAGCTTCTCATGTTTTATCTTTTATTCTACATTTTTATTTTTTGTCCCACAATAATAATAAAAGAATTTATTCTTCTCTCATGTGAGAGTTTCTTGTTCTTTTCAAAAAACATATGAAAAAAAAAAGAGAATAAATTTTTGACTTCACCTTCTCATACCAAAGGTAATTCTGAGAATTTTGTCATTGTTGAAGTCGTGAACAAATGTAAGTGCTTCCATTCTTATCTGTTTTACTTTGTGCATAATAGAATTTGCATTGAGGACAATGCAAAATTTAGGTGTGGGGTGGGAATTAGTCATTTTGCTCTTTATCTTAATCATTTTACTCTTCTTACCATTTTTTTCTTTTTTTATGTCATTTTTTCCTCGTTTCATAAATAAAAAATAAAAAAAAGTCACACTTGACTTAATAGAGTTGATTAATAATTGATAGGCAATCTGGTTCCTCTCAATTTTCAACAACCGAATCTATCCTTTCAAAATCGGTCTCTTCATCACCAATCGCAAATCACACTCCTCAAATTGCTGTTCATGATAAGCGTCTTAATGTTGGAAAAGGGTCTAGAAACTTTAATTAAAACCTCTACGGACCACGAACTTATTGACTCAAACATCAAACACGTTGAATTCCTTCATGCAATCAACCGGGCAAATCCTCACTTCCAACACTCAAGCCATAGCTAGGTTAGAAACTCAACTTAGTCAACTAGCTAATGCCATGAGTGAGAGAGAAAGGAACTTTTAAGTCAGCGTGCCCAGAAGGACACGGGATCAAGTTCAACCTACCAAGCTGAAGTGAATGCAATCCATTCACTACGGTCGAGTAGGCAGTCGATAATCGGGTTAGAATGCCTCTAAGTGAAACCCACGAACCGAACAAATTCTCTCCTTCGAAATCACACCCTTCGATGACCGAACGGAGACCCGAACTAGAGTCTAATCAATTTAAACCGGTTGCTCCTTACAGGATAGACTCGGGCCTAGGAAGCACTCCTCTCGAGGAGGAGAAAATTCTAGAGACTTTCAAGCGGTTAAGGTCAACATTCCTCTTTAGATGTCATTGAACAAATTCCTTCTTATGCCAAATTTTTAAAGGAATTATGTACCAAAAGAGGCAAATAAATGTTCCAAAGAAAGTCTTTCTCAGCCAATATCGGTGAAGTCCTCTCAAGGTGCGTACCATTGAAACATAAGGATCGAGGTTGTCCTACCATCCCATGTATCATTGGTAATACTCAGATCGATAAGGCTTTTAGACTTAGGGGCGGTGTCAACTTGCTTCGTATTCGATCTACCAACAACTAGGTGTCGGGAACTCAAGCCAACTAGATGCACACTTGGTTAGGCGATAGATGCATTAAGGTCCCTATGGGTGAAATAGAGATGTCTTGATAAAGGTTGGAGACTTTATTTTTCTTATTGATTTAGTAGTCACGGAAACACAACCCGTTTCCAATCCCAAAGGACGATACCGTGATCTTAGGAAGACCGTTCTTAGCCACTTCTAATGCTCTCATCAAGCTGTAGAAGCTGGTCACATGAAGGCTGTCTTTTGGGAATCATTGCTGAACTTAATATTTTCAATCCGAAATAATATTGATAAGCGACCTTTGAAATCAATTACATCCAAGAAAGTTTAACAGTAGAGAATGAATCGACATTAGTTTTGAAATCTTTCATGAGGCTGGAAATTTTAAAAATTCGGTTTTATTTTTCAAAATGAGAAAAGCGTGTTGAATACATGCCTCTTGAATGCAACATTGAAGAACTCTTTTCGATGAGCTTAGATTTTGAAAGAGCAACCAAAATGTCAAATTTTCATTAATCAAAATCTAAGTTCAAAATGCATAACACCAATAAGACCTACCTTAATTTCTTTGCAAAACACATTGCAAACCTTGGAATTTTCAGAATTTGAGAACATCATTGATTATATCATCTTGAAATTCTTTAAATTTCGGGTAGAATTTTCAACAATAAGGTAGGATTTAATGTAGAATATGAGCTTCTCATGTTTTATCTTTTATTCTACATTTTATTTTTTGTCCCACAATAATAATAAAAGAATTTATTCTTCTCTCATGTGAGAGTTTCTTGTTCTTTTCAAAAAAAAAAAAACATATGAAAAAAAAAAGAGAATAAATTTTTGACTTCACCTTCTCATACCAAAGGTAATTCTGAAATTTTTGTCATTGTTGAAGTCGTAGAACAAATGTAAGTGCTTCCATTCTTATCTGTTTTTACTCATGCATAATAGAATTTGCATTGAGGACAATGCAAAATTTAGGTGTGGGGGTGGGAATTAGTCATTTTGCTCTTTATCTTAATCATTTTACTCTTCTTACCATTTTTTTCTTTTTATGTCATTTTTTCCTCGTTTCATAAATAAAAAATAAAAAAAAGAGTCACTTGCCAACTTAATAGAGTTGATTAATAATTGATCAATTTGATAGAATTTAAGTCTTCTAATCCTTAGTTGGTTCTATACTCAAGTTTACCTTTTATGATAACTCCAAATAAATTTCTTAAGAAATGATTTTCAAAGTAGTATACTTTACTTAAGTTGTAACTTAGATTTTTAATTAAAGTAATGAAATTTTGCATGCCTAACTTAGAGTTGAAAATAATTTTTCAAGTTGTCTTGATCCAAATATTGTTCAGAATATATATACATATACACACATATATATTATACTAACTTAATAAATAGAAGAAAAATTTCTCTTAAAATCATTGGTGGTTCTATTTTACTAAGCCTAAGTTGGTGAGTAATTAAGCCCAGGAGTATTTCTATGCTTAATGACCTAAGCCCAATGGGTTGGGATTCATTGACCAAAGCTCGCTAAATGGTCACTTAGAAAGCCGATTAAAAGAACAAAACCACCAAGGAATAAAGAGTAAAAAAAAAAAAAAAACTAACCATGTTTTTGTATATAGTTATATTTGTATATGTTCTTGAAAAATAAAATGGATTAAAAGACTTGAAGTTTGTTTTAAACAAAGGGTTAGCATGTTCTTTTCAAAACTTTTAAATTTTGAGTTAAACTTAGTTTTGTATAACTATAATGGAAGGATTTTCTTAAGAAAATTACATTGGAGTTATGATAAAACATTTTCTTGAGTATTAACCAACTTCAATTGGAATGTTTGAAGATATCAAATGAATTAATTATTTTATTAACTCCTTTAAATTGGCAAGTTGACTGAATTTTGTGGGTATATTCACTGCAAACCCTCACGAGACTACAACTCGTCCACTAGGGTAACCTAGGGGTTTAAAGGCTTGTTGTATCGCTAAATACAACCACGATTCCTGAAAGTGAGTTAGGTTTTCTTTTTATTTTCTTTGCTAGAGGACTAGCAAAAGCTTAGGTGTGGGGGTATTTGATTATCACATTTTAATTACATTTTATACTCTTATTACCTATGTTATATGAATAACGATATTACTAATAATCATTTTATCTTATTTTGCGGCTAATAAAGAAATAATGAATAAAAGCCCAAATGACTCAAATTCTCGAATTTCTACCAATATTTGAAGCCCAAATCGAAGACAAACAAAGGCCCAAGATACCAAATTGATCCAAGAGAAATTCGTGAAGAAAAATCAAGAAAAGACAAATTCGGTTGGGAACCAATCGGTTGACCAACCGGTTGGCCAACGGTTAATAACGGTTAGCTAACCGATCGACCAACCGTCGGTTTCAACAATTCGAATTAATGGTGGATTTCTCTTCCTTTTGGCTAGGTTTGATCCAATGGTTCACATCAACTCCGTTGGGCTATAAATAGGGGTGAAGGTGAGTGTTTTGAGTGTGAAATGTTTTGTAAAACTCCATTTGGAGAGGAGGGTCACTCTTAATTGAGAAGACCTTCCAAAATTGTAACTTTGTTACACAATAAATGAAATGTTTCACCTTCAATTTCCTTTCTCTTCTTCTAATCCAAGGACCAAAGGAGGATTAGATTAAGATCGAGGAGTTGTTGGTTTCTATTTTATTTTCTTTTTCATTTTCTTCTTTATTTTCTTGTTTGTAGAATAGATTTACTTTCATGCAATTTACTTTCTTGCAATTTACTTTCATGCAATTTAATTCCATGCAATTTACTTTCATGCAATGTATTTAATTCTTGTATTTACTTTCTAGAATAGATTTTTCTTTTCTTTAATTCACCTTGAGGCTAGAACCCTCTAGGGAATTACCCTTTCTAAGTGTGGAGCTAATATTAGTGGGATCCCTAGAGATTGTTTGAAACTAGCTAACAAATCCAACTCATTTTCATGAGATTGAGATAAGCTAAGTGGATCTACTCTAGATTCCTCATATCTTTAATTAATCCTCCATACTTTACCTTCTTTATTTTCCTCTTATCCTTGTTTTTCATTTGTTTGTTATTTTCCTTTATTCTTGATTTCATTGATTTTTTACTTCTCTCTCAATCTCATTTTCCCTCCATGTGCATATAATCTCAAACCTAGTTTTGTTATTATGTGCATATAACCACAACCATATTTTCAACTTTATTTTCTCCTCCTTTGCACATAATCCACAATCCACTCTCTTTTATCTCTCCACATCCACTCTCACCATTTATCACTTCCATTTTATTTTAATAAACTCCTAATTGTCACGCGCATAATTTGAGAACCAAAACTTGAGCTAAACTCCTCCTACTTTCCCGTTCCTCGTGGGATCGATAATCTTTTATACTATAACTTGATCAAGGTTGTATACTTGCAACTAAGGAGGTAATCATTTACTTCCCATCAGATTTACTGTTGTATTCTCTACTCTAGGAACAAGAATATACTCATACCAAGGCTGAAGATTTATTGCATATCACTTCTAGAACAAACAAGTTTCCAAGATGAGATTAATTAGTTCAGGAATAGCATTCAAGTATATACATAAAAGTGGGTCAATCAGTATCTAACCCAGGAAATCCTAAATTTCGGACAGATCATGAGAGTCAAAAAATTATTAAAAATATGTTAACATTACCTAGTTCACCGGATCACAACTCTCAAACTTAGTTAGTTTTATATACTCGGTCCCTTGAGATCCTTTTATTTAATCAGTTTTCTAAGATCATCTTATTTAACCGGTTGCGAAAGGCCATTTTGTAGATCTAATTAGGTTTTTTTGAAAGTTTTAATAAAATCAGCTTTTTAATTAATGAGAAATAAAACTAACGATTGATTTATTTTTGGGTAATATTGTCCTTTCATATTTAATTTAACAGAATATTGAACTGATGTTAAAAAAAGACTAAAATTTATATTTAATAAGAGGTATAAGGACTAAGTTGCGAAAAAAATAAAGGACAGGGACCAGCTTGAGTATGAAGCACCACTACAGGGACCAAATTGATCTTTTAGCCTTTTGTTTTTCCCGTTTCACGCATTTGGAGGACTTAACCTCCCAGCGTTCCACTTCCAAAGCCCTAGCAACCCTTCCTCTATCCATCCCTCTCACAAAACCCTAACCCATTCCTAAAAATTCTTCCATCTCATCACCTTCAACCTCCGTCAATGGCGTCTCGCTCCTGCTCGAGCTCCCTCACCTTCGACGGATCCCGCCACCCCCTCCTCTCCCCTCACCGCCGCCGTCGCTCCTCCCACCTCCTCCTCTTCGCCCCGCGCTCCGCTCACCTACCCTCTCCCTCCCCTTCTCTCACCGCCTCTCCCTCCTCTCCCCCATCCGCGCCCAATCCCAGCAGGCCTCCCCCGGTACCGTCACCGCCGCCGGCGCCGGCGGTAAGCGCACCGACATCAAGAAGATCCTGGTCCTCGGCGCGGGCCCCATCGTCATCGGCCAGGCCTGCGAGTTCGACTACTCCGGCACCCAGGCCGTCAAGGCTCTCCGCGACGAGGGCTACGAGGTCGTCCTCGTCAACTCCAACCCCGCCACCATCATGACCGACCCCAACCTGGCCCACCGCACCTACGTGGGCCCCATGACCCCCGAAATCCTCGTGGAGATCATCTCCACCGAGCGCCCCGACGCTCTGCTCCCTACCATGGGCGGGCAGACCGCGCTCAATCTCGCGGTGGCGCTTTCGGAGTCTGGAGCTCTTGATAAGTACAATGTCGAGCTTATTGGGGCGAAGCTCGATGCTATTAAGAAGGCGGAGGATAGGAATTTGTTTAAGAAGGCGATGGCGGCGATTGGGCTGAAGACGCCGCCTTCGGGGATTGGGAATACGATGGAGGAGTGCTCGGCGATTGCGGATGAGATTGGGGGGTTTCCTTTGATTATTCGGCCGGCGTTTACTTTGGGAGGGACCGGTGGTGGGATTGCTTATAATAAGGATGAGTTTGAGGAGATTTGTCAGAAGGGACTTGCTGCTAGCTTGACTTCTCAGGTGATTTTTTTTAATCAAAATTTGATCTTTTCAGAATTGTTTAATTGGGTTGACAGGATCTAGTTTGAAATATAATATATGAGCTAAGGGGTCAACTTTTGGATTTCGGAAATGTTTAATTGGGTTGACAGGGCCTTCTTTGCAATGTGTAGTATAAGGTAAAGAGTCAACTTTTGCAAATGTTAGTTGTTGGGCTTATCATTTTTGGGTTAAATTATCAGGTTCTGGTGGAAAAATCGCTTCTTGGGTGGAAAGAGTATGAACTTGAGGTGATGAGGGATCTTGCTGATAATGCAGTCATCATTTGTTCGATTGAGAATATTGATCCGATGGGAGTGCATACAGGGGACTCTATTACTGTGGCTCCGGCTCAGACTCTTACTGATAAGGAGTACCAGAGATTGAGGGACTATTCAATTGCTATTATTAGGGAGATTGGGGTGGAGTGTGGAGGCTCTAATGTGCAGTTTGCGGTGAATCCTGAGGATGGAGAGGTGATGGTAATTGAAATGAATCCTAGAGTGTCGAGATCGTCAGCTCTTGCTTCGAAGGCAACAGGTTTTCCTATTGCAAAGATAGCTGCAAAGCTGTCAGTTGGTTATACCCTGGATCAGATTCCAAATGATATCACTAAGAAGACACCAGCTAGTTTTGAGCCTTCGATAGATTATGTGGTGACAAAGGTGAGCCTTATTTGCATTGTTGTACACTATATTATTGATATCATCTTGCTTTTCAGGAATTCTGCACTGCTAATTGAACTTGATAAACATTATTGTGGATATGTTAGTTTGAATTAATTGCAGAGCCTGGTGAAAATTGTTTCTACCAATCGAGTTAGTTATCTAATTACAACTTTCATGCTTGTTAGCATGTTTTCAATTCGATGTTATGAATATTTCACAGTACCAATGTGGCTGGCTTTCTTGACCAATCTCCTACAAGGAGGTACTATTTGTGGTATTCTGTTCTCAGTGAATCTAAGAGATTGCTGCGGTTAGCCTAAGCTTGTTTTATTGCTTTTTTCTCAGAAGAAATAGACATACTCAAAACTATTATCAATCAGTTAACATTTAGCCACTTAGCTACCGTGAAGAATGAATCAATTGGGTAGTTAGATTCGAAGTCCCTGATTCAAATATTCTACTTGGACTGCCATTAGATTATTCATGAGAATTTTCAACAAATGTGTCCTAATTCTTGCTAGTTCCTACACGAGGTTTATTTCATTTGGAACAGACAATTTAAGCAAGGGTAGATGTATTGAGAGAGAACCTGAAATTATCTTAGATATTATTTGAGTGTACACATAGTTTAGCGACTACACATGCCTAACACGATAACGAGACACCATCATCTGACCATGCTGCAACATCAATCTTTTTTAAACCAATTATCACTTAGAATATAAAATAAAGATGAACAGGACTTAGGATATAAAAGAAAGAGGATACAGGAGGATAATATGTTGGGTTTAATTTGAAGCTTATTGGAGATGAAGAGTAGTTTTGCATTTATAAACTTCTTTGTTGTATAAGTGAACCGGTTTCCCGGCATTATAACTAAATGCGTATAGGACTTCATAAATGGTGTCCAAAACTAAAGTAGAATGGGTCTGTAGGATATTACTAGAGTAATGGTTGTGTGTCATGTTTTATGAATGGCGGCAATTGGGTAGGGCTAGAATCTGAAACAAAATGAGGATGTGATTAATTCAGTGAAATCCAGTAATGCATAACATCATCAAAATTTGCCACTATTTCTTTCCATATTGGCTAAACTGGAGGCTTGGCCATTTGGCTTGCCATCATAATGAATCACTTTTGGAACAGGCACTAACTGACTACATTATACATTATACATTATGCATAAGAAAATATCGAAAAGATTGTGTAAATTTATTCCAGATATAAACAGAGTTCGTAGCATCAGTTTTTGAACTATCATACATTCAAGTGTTTGCACTCTTACATGAACACATACGTAATTATGTGCTTCTCCTATTTTTTGAGGACTGTATTGCCTACCATATCCTGCCCTGTCCCTTCCCCAGAACTGTGGGTTTAGTTGGGGTGGCTTAATGTCTAAGAAAACCTTTTGGGTTGTGGCTCTTTTTGCTGGGTTAATTAGATGAAGAGAATTTCTTTCAGTTTATCTATGTAGAATTCACTGCTAGTTTGCGCAATGTTTCTTAAGTCCAGTTCATGTGTAGTTGCCTCAGATTTTCTTCTGGTCTGTATTTCTTAACATTGTGCAACCTCAATGTAATACTGTCAATGACTGTACATAGGACAGATAGTACATTCAAATCAACCTAGCTTTCATCACTAACTTTAGGAACTGAACCAGTCAAAAGATGCTCTCTGTTTTTTCCAGCCATTTTCCTGAGGAACAACAACATCAACATCAAAGCCATTTTCCTGAGGAACGTGGTTTAGGAATAAGTTTAATGCTTTCTTGTGATTTCCAGTTAGGAAAAGTTTTATCAGGATAACAATTAACTGAAAAAATATAAATGTGGGATAGCAGGCATAATTTACTCTCTCATTTTGTTAATTTTCTCTAATGCATAGTTTAATTTCAGTTCTTAAGGTTATGTCTTCATATTATTTCTTTTTTTTTTTTGGGGGTGTAAGGTAGGTAGTAAGTATTTGTACTATGTCAGTTAAGCTCATTTGTCATCCTTTTTGTCTCATAGTTTGTAGAAACCTACCTGTTGATGGGCATTGAGCTTCCAGATCCTCTGATATGACCTTCCCTTAGTCATACTTTCCTGGCTAGGTGTTTGTGACCAATATTTAAAAGGCTGATGTCAGGTAGATAAGCAACTGGGATCCTCTTCTTTTCTTCCAGTTGGTGTTTTCTCTTTCTAGAGTCATTCTCCAAGACAACCAAAACAATATGAAAATGCCTATTGATGGTGACGGTGGTGTGATGATGAGTCGGTGTATAGGAATAAAACGCCCTTTATCTTGTTGGTTTCACAATTTATCTATTAGAGCAGGTTTTTGCTTGGAGCTAAAAATATACTTACTTTATTGTTTTTTCTCTTTTTAGTCCCTCTTTTCTGTTGTAGAAGTATGTTTTCAATGTTTCAAGATTCATTATGACGGACCATGAATTAAGGAGGTGCTTCATTGTATGCACTTTCTTCTTTCTTTCTTTCTTTCTTTTTTGAGATTGTGCTTATTTCTTTGTTTCATGAAGCCAAAATTGTTCACTGCTTTATCTTTGCCGGTTGTTACAGTCAACCTTTTTTCAGGGAACCTCATATCATGCTATATAATTGTTCTAATGCATAGTATTCGCTCGAAATTTTCATGAGCCTGCTAACTGCAAAGTTTTATTCCTCATGTGCCGCCTGATGCCTCTGGTGATTGTTTATATCATTTTCCCCCCTCAATATAATCATATTTTACATAGTTGTTTGACATATTCTTTGCGTCTACTGCAGATTCCACGGTTTGCTTTTGAAAAATTCCCGGGTTCGGAACCAGTATTGACTACTCAAATGAAGTCTGTTGGTGAATCAATGGCCCTGGGAAGAACTTTCCAAGAATCTTTTCAGAAAGCTGTTCGGTCTCTTGAATGTGGTTATGCTGGATGGGGTTGTGCACCTATTAAGGAGCTTGATTTGGAGTGGGAAAAGTTAAAGTACAGTTTGAGAACTCCCAATCCAGAGCGCATTCATGCAATATATGCAGCTATGAAGAGAGGAATGAAAGTGGAAGAAATACATGGACTGAGTTACGTTGACAAATGGTTCCTATCTGAATTGAAAGAGCTGGTAGAGGTCGAACAATTCCTTATGGCAAGGAATCTAGACCAGCTTACAAAAGAAGATATGTATGAAGTGAAGAGAAGGGGCTTTAGTGATAAACAGATTGCTTATGCGACATCTTCATCTGAGGAAGATGTGAGGTCAAAGCGATTGTCACTCGGTGTGATTCCGGCATATAAGAGAGTTGATACTTGTGCTGCAGAGTTTGAGGCTAATACTCCTTACATGTACTCATCTTATGATTTTGAATGTGAATCAGCTCCTACTCAAAAGAAAAAGGTGCTAATCTTGGGTGGTGGACCTAACCGAATTGGTCAGGGTATTGAGTTTGATTACTGCTGCTGCCATGCTTCTTTTGCCCTTCGGCAGGTTTGTTTTTCTCCCTCTCCTTATGCACTTGGATACTTGCCCTCTTTACTGTTTTTCATCATGTATTATTTGACAGATGCTCAGTCCTCATCATACATTTCTACCTCGACTCATATATACATCTTTCACAACATTGAGAATCTCAAAGTGTTTTCAATAGTACATATCCATAAAGTTTCAGCTTGCTAATTAGAATTCTAGGACTAGTTGGAAGAAAAATTCCCAGGTCAGTCCTCATCATACAACTTTTTTTTTAACAGAAGAAAATTTCCCAGATTAGTCGCACTTAAAACAGTTTGATCAATTTATTACTGCACATAAATCGAACGGAGCCTTATTCAGTTGACAAAGCTTTTTTTCACCATTTGTTCACACTTCACACATACCAAGTAAGCTAACCTTGTACAGGAAGGATAATTCAAGGAAAAAAGCATACCTCTATCCACCAAACAAGCAGCTCAGAAGTTTTGAATCTGTAAGCCCTGCTAGAAAGCTTTACTATATACTGCTCCACTGATGCTTATATCGACTCATATTATTGTCGGAGATCAATGCATAAGTCAGAGACGATAGGTTCTCCAACTATGTTGCAACGCAGTAATCCATCTAATTCAAAGTTAATAACAACAGTAGATCGTATGTGTTTTTACTAACTATTTTGTGGTAGCACCTTTTCTCTAGAAATACCAGATTCTTTCAAATTGCCAAACTGAGGATTTCTCCGCTAACTGCATTTGTGTTGCTAGATTTCCATATTACTGTGACTGTTACTATGTTGTTAACTTGTTATTAATACTTAATATTTTATCTGTTTCAGAATGGATATGAAACAATCATGATGAACTCAAACCCAGAGACAGTATCTACAGACTATGACACTAGTGATCGTTTGTACTTTGAACCTCTAACAGTTGAGGATGTCTCAAATGTTATCGACCTGGAGAAGCCTGATGGCATTATTGTGCAATTTGGAGGGCAAACTCCTCTTAAGCTTGCACTTCCTCTGCAACGTTATCTTGAAGAGAAAAAGTTGGTTTCTGCCAGCGGAACAGGACGTGTACAAGTTTGGGGAACATCACCTGATTCTATTGATGCAGCTGAGGATAGAGAGAGGTTCAATGCGATCCTAAACGAGCTTCAAATTGAGCAACCCAAAGGTGGCATAGCAAAGAGTGAATCTGATGCTAAGGCAATTGCTACGAGTATTGGCTACCCTGTGGTAGTCCGACCTTCTTATGTCTTGGGAGGGCGGGCAATGGAGATAGTGTACAACGATGACAAACTCGTCTCCTATCTTGAAAATGCAGTTGAAGTCGATCCAGAGCGGCCAGTTTTGATTGATAAGTACCTTTCTGATGCCATTGAAATTGATGTTGATGCCCTCGCTGATTCTTATGGGAATGTAGTAATTGGGGGAATCATGGAGCACATAGAGCAAGCCGGGGTGCATTCAGGCGATTCTGCTTGTTCACTTCCCACAAAAACCGTGTCTGCTAAATGCTTGGATACGATTCGATCATGGACCTTGAAGCTAGCCAAGAGACTCAATGTCTGTGGACTTATGAATTGCCAGTATGCGATCACAGTCTCTGGTGATGTTTACCTTCTAGAGGCAAACCCTCGTGCGTCAAGAACCGTGCCTTTTGTTTCCAAAGCCATTGGACATCCTCTAGCAAAATATGCATCTTTAGTTATGTCAGGAAAAAGCTTGTTTGATCTAGGATTCACAACTGAGGTGATTCCAAAGCATGTCTCTGTGAAGGAAGCAGTCCTTCCCTTTGAGAAATTCCAAGGGTGTGATATTCTTCTTGGGCCAGAGATGAGAAGCACTGGAGAGGTCATGGGGATTGATTATGAATTCCCTGTTGCTTTTGCCAAGGCCCAGATTGCTGCTGGCCAAAAGCTTCCAGTGAGTGGAACAGTGTTCTTGAGCCTAAATGACCTCACAAAGCCACATCTTGCTTCAATTGCTCGAGGGTTTCAAGAATTAGGGTTTCGAATAGTTGCCACATCAGGGACAGCGAGAGTTCTTGAGTTGGAGGGCATACCAGTGGAGAGGGTTCTGAAGCTTCACGAAGGGCGGCCCCACGCAGGGGATATGGTATCGAATGGTGAGATCCAAGTTATGGTGATCACGAGCTCAGGCGATGCTTTGGATTCTGAAGATGGAAGAAAACTAAGAAGAATGGCTTTGGGTTATAAAATCCCAATTATAACTACAGTTGCTGGGGCATTAGCGAGTGTGGAGGCTATTAGGAGTCTGAAGCACAACACTATGAAGATGTCAGCTTTGCAGGATTTCTTTCATGTTTCAGATGAGCAACCGAACTTGCAGAAAGCATCCTCCGCTGTTTAATTTGGCAGTTGCTTTTTAACTGAAGGTCTTATTTCTCTTTTACTCTTTATATAAGCTTGCTGCCTGTCTTAATGATGTATTTCTTCAATTGTTTTCTTTCTAATTAGCAGGAGAGCTTGTATTTTATATTTAACTCTAATCGGTTTCAATTCCCATTCAGTTTGTATCTGGAACTTTGCGTCATAGCATGAAATTCCTAATAAATTGGGGTTTTTATGTTCCTTTTGGGCCTCCAAGTTAGTGTCCAATATTCATCTTCACTCGTGTGTTTGTGCCAGTATTTGATCCCCATCCATATGTTTTTTTGCCTTTGTAATTAATTCTGGATTAAGTTCAATTCTCTCGTATCAATGTGTTCTGTGTTCATATCACTTTCTAATCTTGAGAACTATGGATATGAATTTTTCAATTACAAAATTATTATTATTAGTTTATGGTTGAAAACAAATACAGGAAGGTAATTCACATATTTATCAACCAGAAACATTCTTTTGAATTTCTTTTATTTGTAACCTAAATTAATTTTTTTTTCTTTGTTGGTGTTTTCAGGTTTTGTTGAATAGGGCATTTGAGGATGAGATTTGCTGCGGATATGGCAGAGGCGAGAATTATTATGTTATCTTATTTGTTTAATTGGTGGTGCGAATTTGAAAATTTGCCGCAAATTTGGCACATTTCTCCTCCTGAAGGGTTATTTAATGTGAAATTTACCATAATTTTTCATTCAGAAGGGAGGGAAAAAAAAGAAGAAATGCTCAGGTTAAGTTATTGTTGCATAGGACTGTCAATATTTCATAAAAGTTTCACAAAAAAATGTATGGTCTTTAGTTTTAGTGAAACAAACTAGAATATTGAGTGTCAATTGATTGCGTGGGTTTATATGGCAAGTGAGTCTTTTATGTGCAACATAGACTACTGTATGCAGAAACTCAAATGGTTTTCGTAAATCATCCGTGATTGTCAATTGGCAAAGAAGTATTTGTCTTGGTCTTTTGAATTAATAATGCTTGATCTTGATTTTTTTTTTTTGGTGCTTTTTTTTCCACTCCTTTATATTATTGAAGTCTACACCTGAATAAATATATAGAGAAGGTGAATAAATAAAAGAATGGGGGAACGTTTGTCATTTTGTTTGTGGTTTGTATGTCGCGGGTGATATCTATGAGTTTGTGATGTAATTTGGAAGTGTTTTTTTTTAATCAATTAAATTAAGTTTTTAGGCTTATTCTCTTCTTTACTAAGTAGGAAAGGTATATGGGGTATTTGAGTGGCTGTGATGAGAAACAAAGATCATGAGAACGGAAAGTAAATGCAGCTTGCAGTAACAATTATGAGATGAATCTGAGGGATATACTCTTCATCATGATTCAGTAACGATTTTACTTTGATGGATGTAGAGCCTCTAAGAAATTCAGAACTTGGGCTTACGACTTACTTCGCGAGCTAAATGCATAATTCTTAAATTTTTGCACATAATGAGAAGTCATTTGCAAAAATTATTTCTCCCATTCCCAACTAGTCACCATTTTCTTGTTTCTTTTTCTTTAACATGACCTTATGGGTTCTAATTTAGGCCAATGCTACAATTTTTGCAAACTTCTCTCTTGATGACTTAAAACTTTTTTCTAAGTACACCAACTCCTAGACCATCAAAGTCGTCGCCAAGCATCGGTAGCCTTTAACGCAATGAAGGCAGCTGCTATCTTTATAGCAAGCAGGATGGTTTATCTTAGCCTATAATTTTGAGGTTTCTACTTGAGCTAAATGAACTTCTAGGTCTTCTTTAGCAATTATGGATCCTGGATCCATCTAGTTGTTTCAGGTACTGTAAATAAGCAAAGGATTTTCTTAATTTGGTCATTTTGTGACACAAGTTCGTAATTACAATGATTCCCCTTCTCTTTTGTGTGTGTGCGCGAGTGTTGTTTGGGGGACTACTTTGCTGTTGTCACAATAATTCACTCGTTTTGGTGCTTGACATGAGCGTAGATACTCCTTATAAACTATCACCTGCAAGTTCGACATCAGTAAAAGAGCGCCACACTGGAATGTCTCTTCCTTAAAACATGAAACGATCTCCAACATAACAAACAAACAAACAAACAAAACTTAATTTACATTATTTCAAATGACTACGATCTCCAACATAACAAACAAACAAACAAACAAAAATCTGCATGGTTACTTATTATTCCAACAAGCTCTTGCATTGTAAGTTTGTGACTCCAGTAGAAGCTACCCAACAAACCCTCAGCAGTTCACATACCAGCAATACAACTTACCATACTGCACAACACAATTTTACTCCAAACACAGCCCACGGGCTGGAGAAGATGATACTACTCAAGAAACTAATAATAACACATGATAATTTACATTTCACATCTACTAACATTACGAATATACATGATGATTGTTCATTTTAGTTCTCTTTAACATGTCCTGTGAAAAATATACATACACTACACCACTCTTGTGGTGGCTTTCGCAGCATCCTGCATCAGTTGCCTCACTGCTTGTAGGTAGTACGCTTCTCAACCATCCTCGGCAAAATTAATCTTATAAATTTATAAATCATTAGCTGCCAAATGAGATCCCATCTGGCTAAGAAATTTGAAGGCAATAGCCATTTCTTCATCAGCTGAAATATCTAGTGAAGAATGTTGCTATAATCAATATACTGGAGAAAAAATTCATCATGTAAGACGGGCTTTCAATTTGTTCAAGAACTCCAATGTCTCTGAATAGGATGGATCGGTTTGGTTAACTGGCTTGCATGAATTTATATGATCCGTACCATCCAGTACCTGAGTCAAGAATTGAAAGAAATGAAGATATAAAATTTATATGATAGGTGACAGAAGTGGATAAAATTTAGCTAGTGAAGGATTTTCATAAAATAAAATCCCAAACTCAAAACTACATATAAAAACTAAAGAAGAATTTTCTGCTTATGATATTGCAATTTACAGTACTTACAACTAGTTCGCCGAACCCTGGGTAAGCAGATTCGATTGGTACGATTTCCATCCGAAAGGCCCATCCTCCATAAGCTTCAACTATTGGAGTCACCTGGGTCTGTTAACAGTTGACACCAACAATGTATTAGTGGAAATTACAGAATAACCTCGGAGTGAACATCATATTGAAATATGAAGAAGATTTCTTATACCTCACTAAAACTAAGAACCTCGAGCTGTCCTTTCTTGTGGAGGTGGCGGACAAAATCATTCAGTTCCACCAATCTAGGGGATCCACTTCTTAGTTCTCCTATCTAAAAAAGATATTAAATCACCTTTACCAAGATGAGACCCACTAAATTCAACATTCAAGAAGTATACCTACTTTACAACTCTACTCACCGTGGGCGCAGGACGAAAAACCATGCCCATACGCCAGGGCATGTCTGCAAGTTTGCTACCAAAATGTGGACAGCTATAGAACACCTAGACGTGATATGCAGAATTAGCTTGTATTACTGAAAGAGAGTAACAAAAAGTTAAATTGTTAGTTCAGTATCATACAACTCCGACGGTGTTATTCACAAAGTTGTTCAAATTACTAATCTTCGCTTGATACAGCATCTGCTTCACCACAAGGCCTCCCATGCTGCAATGATAAATTGCTGTAAAATAACAGTATTGTCTCCAGACTCTCAACAACAAAACACCAGGTACTAAATTCTAGGAAGACTAATAATATGATCATATGAAAAGAGCACATCATCTAGCCTGTTTGCTTTACCAAGGTTTCATGCCTTCTACCCTACAATGGCACAACAATTTCTTTTTCTAAAAAAGAACCCAATTGGCATCATTTCCTCTACAGAAATAATAAGTTTTTCTAAATAGAAACAATCAGCTATATTTGTTAAATTCTGGATTGAATAGCAAAACAAATTGTACAACCGCTAGTTCTGTGGAAAAAATGATACCTCTATACCATATCGATAGTAAGTTAACTCTTCCAATAATAGCTCCTTTGAACAGGATACTTCATATAGTTCGCTTGTGCAGGAAGTATTTGTACTTTCAAAAAGGTCATTAAAAAACATATTTTAAAAAAGTGAAGTAAAAAACGACCACATTGATTTTTTTTTACAGACACCGAACAAGTTTTGGCGAGGTCAGTGATGCGGACCAAAACCTGGTAGTTTTACTTTTTCTTGTTTTAAATGAACCCGGCTACTCAATCGTGGGTCCATTTGTATAAGAAACTTAGGACCCGGGTTGGCACCCACAAGATCTCAAACAGATAGTGGAATGGGCTGTAAATGCAATAGTGGCATAGGATGTAAATATGAAAATCACCGAAAATGCTTGGGCACTGGGCTCCAGGTATGGTTGTAACATTTCGTCAGGTACATAGATAGAGAACAAATGAATGATAGATGAGGCAGCCCCCAAAAGCTACAAATAAAGTTGACAAAGTGAAGATGCACTGATAGTGTATAACTATATCAGCAAACATTTCAACGAGGAAAAAAAATGAATCAAACATAATGTTAGCATAAGGTGATGACTGGAAAGTTAAAAGGATGTAGAGGAATTAGAAAAACATGGAGGCTATACGTAGAAAAAAGAAGAACAAGCAAATGGGCAGTGAAAATATGAACCTAGGAAATGATCGAAGCATTTGCTGACCATACGTACCAAGTGAGGACAGAAGTTTGGAGGTCAAGGAAGCCATGAAGCAAAAGAAAATGATTGTTGTTGTTGTTTTTTTTCCCCCTTCAAAGTACGAAGAGCATTCTCCATATCAAGAATGCAGAACTGATACCTAATTGATAGATTATACCACTCTCGCTAGACATGCATGGTTCTGTTTTCTCGGTCACATATAATGCAAATATTTGGGTAATATTGCTATGTATATTTGGTAACTATCATAGCTCATATATGTATTTATGCATTTATTAACCTTCAAATTTGTTAGAGTATAAAATTGTAGCTCTTAGTCATCACCACAACATCAGAGTTTTAGTGCAGTGGCAGGGTCATTAAACATGGTAATAGAGCAACCCAGATTCAATTCCCACCATAAAAAGGGTCCTCACCTTTCGAGGGGCATGTTAGAGTATAAAATTATAACCCACAACCCTCATCACAACTTCAGAGTCTTAGTGCAATGGCAGGGTAACTTGAACAAAAAATGCATATGAATCACAAATGAAAATTACTTTTGCAATAAGAATACATACCTATGGGTAATGAACACAACAGGTTGATCCCCAATACCAGCAGCAACTAGCTTCTGAAGCAACATGGAACTCACCTCCTGCATATATTAAAAAGTGATGTTCAACCATTCAAACTAAACTAGAAAAACATTTGTTGTCAATTTTGTTACTAAATCAGATAAAATAGATTAAGCATGAACATCATCCTCTGTCCAGAGTTGCGCATACGTTATCAATTCAGTTTAAGAACTTCATATACAAATGTGCTATTTAGTGTAATCACTGTTATGTTGCTCTCTTAAGAAGATATGGTTTCCCTTCAATTTCTAGCCATGCTTCTTTGACTTGAAATTAGAATTAGCATCCACTGATTGCTGAGAACCTAAGTTGGACGGGAACGGGTATGGGTGGGGACCACAGAAAATTTATGAACTGGGGCGCGGGCGGGCTGTGTGTGTGTTCAAATTAATAATTTACATGAGATCATTACTGTTTTTCAATTCGTTTGTTATTAGAACTAAAATTCCTACCATATTTTTTAAATTTCTTTTATTATGTTGATTATTATAAATCGGAAACTGCTCGTTTTTTGAACTAGACACTCAAAGGACACTTTTAAATCATAGCTTTGAACATGGGCATGGGCTGAAACAAACCCGACTAATGTCTAATGAGATCCAAGAAATGGATATTAAGTGTATGCCAAATGTGTACATGTATGAATAAATGTATGCATATATCCAAGGAGTGTTCATGAAGTTTCGGTACAGGTACGTGTCGGGTATGGGTATGGCTTCAAGATAGAAGTACTTGGGTAACATAGCTGAGAACACGGTACTACAGAGTCGGGTTCCTCCACAGGCATGCTCCAAAAAAACTGTCCAACTAAATATTTATTCATGATTCACTTTGTGCAAGCAGGAGGATCATCTTAATAACAGCCTTGCCTTTGAAATTCAACAATGAGGGTCCACGTTGACCTAGCATTAAAGCAATCAAAGCTTACTTCAGCACCAGCAAAGTGAAAAATGATTGAAAACAATACTGCCACACTCGTTATTTGAGATCAAGAAGACGGTGCATAATCGGGGTCAGGTTTGAAATCTGGGTAAGTATCAAACTACTCTTTCAGGTATCAGAATAAGTAGTCTAGGTGATTTTGGATTGGTTGTACCAAATATAAAGTTTTAGCTGTGTTTGAGTTACCTAAATCAGGTCATCTCCCTCCTTTCTTCCTCCCCTCCCCTTCTTTCCAGCCATGCCAAAAGTTCTATTTTAAATGAAGAAATAGGTTCTCTGGTCGAGTATCCATCAGTTTGCCAGAATTAGACTGAAACAGATTGATATCAAAGAAAAATTGGCAAGCATGGCCTGAATAAGATTTTGGGATTCTATCATATCAGTATTTCAGTTCCGATCAGAAATGGTCATCACGACTATTCAAACTCTGACATGTGCTAAAGACAGTTTTTTTTTTCACTGCCAATGTATCTACGGAAGGTTCAATGTAGATATATACATTCATGGTTCAAATCTGCATGATAATTAACAATAGAAGTAATAATAAGGCTGAAAAAAGAAAGACAGAGAGAGTAGGGTATTTCAG
Source organism: Asparagus setaceus (assembly GCA_012295165.1). Lineage (NCBI taxonomy): Eukaryota > Viridiplantae > Streptophyta > Magnoliopsida > Asparagales > Asparagaceae > Asparagus > Asparagus setaceus. The sequence continues at coordinate 49,375,875 of CM022706.1, read as the reverse complement.
TTGCAGAACGAGAAAGTGTAAGAGAAAAATAGGAGGGGAAATATCATAATCCTCTCTCTTTTTTTGTTGAGAAATCATATGTTTTGGCTCCTTTCAGTGCCCATTTTGCATTGTTGCTTAAATATGCTACTAAAAAGTTTGTAGTAAGTAAATTGTTATGAGGAAAAACTCTCTACCTTTTCTTCAGAGCAGCACTTGTTCTTTCCTAATCAATGTTAAATGGAACATACACATGCATGACAAAGACCAACTTTAAGGTTAGCGTGCACAGTGGCTTTCCAAGGACATTTATTGCTATTACTTCGTACTAAATACAAGAGATAAGGGACCTTATTTCCAATATAAGACACCTCTATATACATTTTACAAATACCTGAATCCACCAATCATGCCATCAAATATCCACTTACCCTGAAAAGTTCGCGCGCGCGCGCGCGCACATATGTATGTATGTACACACACATTCAAATTCCACGACTGCATTAAATTTAAAAAAAAAAGGACAAAACTAGCACAGTATAACAAAAACATCATTGACCAACTTGAACTAAAGCCTGGAAGTATTGCAACTTTAATCCTGATGTGGAACCATGTAACAAATGTTCTTTAAAGCTTATGCAATTCATAAAAAACAGTTAAAAACAATCTGTACTATGATACTGATTTTGAGGTTCAAATCATGGAAATATTTCTAACTTATCTTCCCACCAGATTTCACAGGATATACAAGTAGATTAACCACATATGCAGATTATAAAATGCTACGAAAATATGATAAAAAGAGTACATTAATTTCAAAGCACAAACCTGAAGTGGCAAGCTAGCTCCAGACCATTGCGTTAGATTTGTCTGCATGAATCATTCAATAAGATGGTAGATGTTCATCAGAGGGTCCAACCTGGAGAGGACCTTGCAAATTATAACTGCTAAAGCTGCTAAGAGGATGGCAGAGGAAGATTGCAACTTTGATGCATCATTTTTTTAAAATTTATCAATAAGAAAGATCTAGTGCAAACCTTGTATTTTACAGTAAATAGACGAGCATATGGAAAATCAGCAGAAAGCCATTCCCTTGGCCAACATGTACCCTCTTTCCCAGCCTCCTGATCTATATTTTCTACAAGACCAGCTTTACTGGTTGTTGAAGACTTGTTATCTGCAATACGCCAAGACTTGAATGGCCCACCTCTTAGGCCATGGATAAAGACTACATCTAGTAAAGGAGAATGTGATTCCAGATCTGACGCATCTAGAGAGTTGGAAGTGTTACTATTTTCATTAGCAACAGAATCATTATCATGAGAAGGCGAAGAGTTAACTAGAGAATCTTGACACATGACCAAATTTTTCTTGCCAGGCCATTTCCAATGTGATAGTTCAGGGTTTATTAAAAATATCATATCCTGATATTGAGCACACTTTGTTCTTTGGTTCCCACCTTCATGACCATCGGATCTGTGAATTACTTTCCCTGTATCTTCTTGATCCGAGCAAAAGATGTTTAGCAAAGTTGACCTAGCATTACTTTGAGTTTTCAGATCATTACAGCAAGAGACCTTCCCACTAGCACAATCATCAAGCCATTTACACCAATCTTTATCTGCTAGAATGGCTTCCTTAACCTTCGGCAAGAGAGAGATAATTCTAAGAAGACGAGCAGCATGTCTGCGAATATGTGCTGTAGGTGGAACTCGGACACTAGAAGGATCATTAGAGTCTACAGAAGATCTATCACCAGAGGAAGATGAACCTCGGTCTTGCATCTCTAAGGTTCTTGATGCATCATATGCCTCAGTTGCAGCCAGGTTTTCATAATCATCATTCAGAAGTAAACGCCTAAGTAAGCAAAGGATTCCAGAATCAGCTAGTTTATTCTGGCATGCCGCATCCTCAGAACAGAGCTCGGAAAGTGCTTTGATACTCTTAAGAGTAGCCAAAGCTGAATCAGCAGCATCAAATTTAAGAACATTTGTTTTCTTCATGTTTTTAAACAATGCAGCAAATGGCTCGAGAGAGAGGAGATCAGCAAAAGGAAATCCATCTACAGAATCAGATTCAGATTCTAACTGGTTACTTGCTAGCTTAATTACAGCGTTGGACAACAGGTTAACTGTCTGTGCTGCTGATAGAGCATTAGATTCATCAATTTGAACCTGCAAAAAGAACCATCAAATCATGGAAGGATAACACAAGTGTTGGAAAAAGTTCTTCATGAAAAACAAATAGCAAAGAGAGGAAGAAAGTATCTATAGATCTGTCAGCAACTATCCATTGCTACAATAAGTGAGACCTCTGCAGCCCAACAAAAAGTTGCTTATAATTTTTAAAGTTGGCACATGGCAGTTAAGCAAGGATAGGATCACGACTATAAGAGGACATTAAATTTACAACAACAAAAAAAGGTCACGCCATAGTTTATATTGCACATGAAAAAGTGGGATTAATTGATAGAGCAGCCAGGAAATTCTGTTATTCAGCATGTAACTCTGAATATTAATTTGATACGTCACCAATCAAAATTCGGAGAGAGGTGTATTATACTTCAAATGGTCTGTCAGAAGAGAATTTTTGGTTATGCTTATCCTTGTGAACTATAATCAGTATTTAGAATCATTTCAGAAATATACTCACTGTTCCTTTCCCTTATCGCCAGTGTCTTTGGCCACCAACAAACAACTGTGAGTTGCAATTATGCCAAGTTGCTTAATTCAATACCTTTCAAAATAGGTTAATGTGGTGTTCCCTACAAATCTCATAAATTGTTGCAGAGAACAAGTACACAAAAGTGGATATTGCTCAGAGTATACTTAAATTAAATAAGTAATGCAACCATCATCAGGGTTGATTCCATTTTGAGGAAACTGATGTGCACCTAAGTTGCATGGAACGGGTACGAGTACAGGTGTGGGTAGGGGTAGGGGACACTGCAAATTTGTAAAATGTGTACGTGGACATGGCTACATATAATTGAAATTAATAATTAACATGAGATCATTTTTTTAAAATTCATGTGTTATTAGAATTAAAATTCCTATCATATTTTTAAGTGTCTTTTATTATGTTGATTATTATAAATTGGATACTGCTCGTTCTTGAACTAGACACTCAAATAACCCTTTTAAATCATAGTTTGGAACTTGGGTATGGGACGAAACAAACCCAACCATGTCTAACGAGATTAAAGAGATGGATATGAAGTGTAGAATATACATCCAATAAGTGTATGACAAGTGTTTTAAACTAAAACATATAACATGTCTAAATAAATGTGTGCGTATATCCAAGGAGCGTCCATGAAGCTTTGGTACGGATACGTGTTGGGTACGGGTACGGGTACGGCTTCACGATAGAAGTTCCGGGTGACGTAGATATGCACTAATAGATTTTTTTTAGCTTGGAAAAGTCCAATTCAAAACTAGATCAAAATATTGAGTTTGTTGGCTCCAAGGAAAATCATTTTAAGTGGCAAGAAAAGAAGTCAAAATTAGTCCAAAACGACCAAAGCTGATGTTAAACTAAGGAACATTTGGTAATGGCTATGTAGTTTTTGTGGGCAGTGAGGTTTGCTTGGATGTAAACACAGGGTACCAAAGGTACTGCTCTTTGGCTCTCTTCCTGATGAGGAACAGGAAATAATAGGAAAAGACTAAAGAAAATAAGGATTTCCATATTAATTGGATTATTAAAAGGGATTCTTAAACCAATTAAAATACTAATAATTTTTGGCTTTCATATATAAGGCTACAAGGAAATATTTATAAAAATCAAAAGTATAATCTTGAAGAAAGTTTAATAAATTTTCTTTTTTATCCATCTCTTCCTTTGTGTTTTCCAAGAAAAAGTTTCCCTACCTCCTCCTTTCATCAATATATGGTGTTTATATTGATATCCTTTTGAGCAAATTAGGACTCAGGACATTTATGAAATCTAATGGAATTAAGATTGTTAATTGAACCCTAGATTTCGTATTTAATCTTATAAAACTAAAATCTTACTCAAGTAACCAATGAATGACAAGAATAGATAAAAGATACATGAGAGCAGGCATGCACAATCATAAGCATGTTCAAACATGCTGGTGTATTTCTGTAGACATGCTTAAACTGTCAATAGCCCGGTTGCCCCCTAGCAAGAACATATGACAACAGGTTGTGTATATCAAGATAAAAAGTAAAAAATTATATGTGTTCAAATCATATACAGTTTCTTTTTATATACATTTAATAAACAAAACTTCAGTCAGATACCTTTTTTACAATTAAAATAACTATCATAACTATTTGTTCAAGAGCCTTATCGTTGTCAAGTTAAGGAGAAAGTTATAAAAATGAAATGAAATAAAAAATTAACAAAAAGGTCGAGCACCTCTATCTGAATGTAGGAATTTTATTCAGATAGCTTTATAAATCAATACAGGAAGCAGTCAAATTCATATCATGAATAGCCGCATCATTTACAAGATGAAGATAAAGTAGCTAATCATGAGCTGAAGAGCTGAAAGCAGCAGTATTTTTCCTCTATCAAATTGTTGGAAATTTGAGTATACTTATCGGTAGTATGTTATTTTTCAAATTACCTCTCGGCTTTTGCTTTCTAGTTAAGTTTTATTTAAATAAGCTTTATTATGGTGATAACATAATTTAAACCATTTGATTAAAGCATACAGTTTAGCAATAAATCATATGTAAACCTCAAGAAAATAGTTGTATCTACATGGCCGTTTGTATAAAACTCAAGTGAAAGCAATCTGAATGATACTATACTAAGTTCTTTCGAAAGGAAAGAATAAAAATTTACTTGTCTCCCTCGTTCTGTTGCGGTCTGTTTCTTGGAAAGCAAAAGCGATAAACTCCAATATCCATGTAATTAGGTAACTAGACAATATAAATATTAAAGAGTCAAACTCTTACTTTGTTAGTCTTCAAAGCAGTGCTTCCTTTCAAAGTTGACATCTTGCTGGCTTCAATAATCTCATTAAGACAAATAGCTAACCAACCTTGAGAAATTGGTATCGAAGCAGGGCCATAGTCTTCAAGAATGAAGGACAAAATTTTGGTTGCTGAATGGCGTAGAGCATCTGTGGAAGATGTACCGAAAACCCAACGGAGAAGTATACCAGACCATCTTTGGGATTCCTCCAGAGATAAGTGCATATCCCCAGCATAAAGTAATTCCAGGACCCTTGCCAATGAATCTTGCAAATTCCCATGTCTCTCTGCTTGTTTAGCTATTTGTCTCATGAGATGAAGACCTTTACCCACAACTGCTTTTTTTGCACTATCACTTCTTTCTACAGAAACGACATAAGCTGATAGTGCAACTTGAGCTAATGAGATGTCTCCAACTTTGCTGGAATGAAAAGCTGAAGAAAGAAGACTAGAGCTCCAACCAGGGACAGAATCAGTCAATGGCAAGTTCTGGTCGTCCAAGAGAGCTCGAGCCACCAAGCTCCCATGCCATTTGACAGTCCTTTCAGGGGCCGCCAGGGCAGTCATGATAGCATTTCCATCTCTATCAAGTTCTTGAATATGGGATCGATTAATATCAGATGACAAAGCCCAATTTGCTAAAGCCCACGCAGCAAAAGGCACAGCAATATGCTCCCTCTGTAAGTCATCCCAGAGTCCTGGTACAGTGGTGGAATCTTTCCCCAATTCTAGAAACCTACTGCTAGTTTCTTGTAATGCAGTATTTTCACTTGTGTATAAAGTTAATTCCAACTCAACATTGTCAGATTCTAAGAGGTCAGTCATCCTTGAAAATCCTAAAATAGTTGGCCCACCAAGTACTTTGATTCCAATTCCCTTCATTCCACTGCCACCATCATCATCATTCTCCCCATGTTCATCATCCAATTGCATTCCACCTTCCTCCACAACTTCAAGAGCTGCAGCAATATCCCTAGTATCGGCATTGCCTGGCAATAATGGCTGAAATGATGAGAAATCTGTAGTTTCGCAATTTGAAGTAACTATGTCCATAAGAGCAGCAACAAGCATGCTCCTCCCTTTGCACAAATGAGGACTATCTAGTGAGCTGTGTTTGTACTGCTGTTATGAAAAGAAAATAGTTAATTCCATGCAGCAGGCCCAAACTTCAAAAGAAAAGAAAAGGCAAGTTTAAAACAAATATAGATATTCTAATACAAATTTTCTAAGGAATGACATTCAGAAACAAATAACCTGATAGTCAATGGTTATGTGATATGAAGTCAGCGGTAGACCACGTCAAGAACATAACAGAAAGAGGTGCATTTCCAATATCCCTTTATTCATTTTTGTACTAAGTTCCCTACACCAAAGAGGAAATCTTTTACCCTAAAGTAACTAGTTTAGTGACTCCCAACTTGAATACTATTTAATATATACCTTCATAGTCGGAAGATGAGACACAAACATATTATCCAATTCCCCAAGGAGTACCATTTTCAACTCAAAAGAAAATATGTGAACAGTCAAAACCCAGCACGATAAATGCAATTATGTACCTTTTACATGTTCATGCATGCTACATGGATGGGATAGCCATTCACCATAACTCCTCTTGCCTATTTATATTCAGTGTATAGTGCAAGTTATAAGAATCGGTACTTTCCTTCTTACTTGCCTATTTATATTCAGTGGAGGTTATAATTTCATACTCTATTACATATTCTCTTGATTTCCTCTCTTTGTTCTTATTTTCTGGGCACTTCAAATTCAAAATCTTTCTCCCTAATTCATCCTCTTAGGTATATCTCTTCAACTCCCTTAGTCCTTATCTTGAGAAAAATCTATGTTTTGTAAATGGTTGGTGGCCATTGAATTTTTCATATTGTTAAGTTGAGAACTATAAGCTGACTTCATTTCTTGAATTTTCCTAATTTATTCATAGTTAGAAATTATAATTATCCTAACAAAACATTCAGAACATTCCAATTATCTAACAATAACCTGGAGGTAGACTACTAGGTCTGAGAAATTATTTGGAGAGGAACAAATTGGAAAATAGGAATAGAGTAATTTTGACAGAGTAAAGATCTAAGAAGTAGAAAACCCTAAAGAAAAAAGGATGGTAACTGCAGTTATAAACCTAAGAGAAAGAAAACATCGAAGCATCAAAGTTTATAATAATTGAGACATTATAAATGAATACAAATAAAAAAAGGATTCGATAAATCATGTAATATAGTTAAAAGTCATAGTTTCTGAAATATAATTGCGCAGGACACCGAATTTAGACGCAATTTTGACCGGATCAACAAAGCATGCTAAGAACAAAAACATTTATGAAACTAAAGTAAATCTACTTTCTAGAGCCCATATTCAACAAAAACCCTCAAATATCCCCAAAAAAAAACTCTCACGGTTGTGCAAGTGCTGGTGTTTGAATCTTTAGCAATAGGCTACCTACAGTGTTTTAAAAGTAAAAGGCGAGGTCAAGGTAATGAGGTTCAATGCTGAGGTGATAGGCACCTAAAAAGGAGACCACTTAAATGAACCAAGGTGATAAATATTTAAAAAATTCATAAACATTACAAAGAGTACGCAAATATCAAAAAATAGCAACAAGACAAATTAATCACAACCAAATTTTCAAATTCACAAATCTAATATGTCATAAATCATCTAAATAAAGTTGTAAGTAACAAATTTTGAATAGTACTATTAACTAGTAACTGTTAACACATATAAATAAGCAGCAAATTTTAAACTTTAAGGATCAAATTATAGCATGTCCTGAATATGATATAGGTAATAAAGTACAACAACAAAATATAGCAAAAAAACAACCTAGAAAAAATAAACACAAAAATTCACTAACAGAAATAAACTTTACTATATCGGACACCTTTAGCACCCTCAAAATTTTAAAACAGATACAAACACCTCGCGCCTTGCATCACATGCCTTAGGTGAACGCCTGATATGCACCAAGGTGAGGTCATAAGGCACCAAGGCGAGCTCTGGAGGCTCCAAAAGGTGCACGCCTTAGTAACCTTCATCGCCTGGTAGTACTCAATGCGCTAAGTTACAACATTGCCTTGCCTGAGACGCTAAGGCACATCGCCTTTAAAACACTATTCTATCTATACTATATACTAAAGTAAAACCCTTGATCGCCGCTTGCAACTTTTGGTTTATTTTGGTTATTTATTCTTTTACCTTTCTTTAGATGTTCCTTTTAGAACCTCTCAATTTCTCTACTCATAAAATGTAACCTCTGAGCTTCTCCACTAGCCTAATCCAATTATTAGATTCTAGTCCAATCCTTTGGCATCCTAAATATGTTTCAAGGAATTAAGTTCAAACAATTATTACATTACGCTACTACGCTAATACTTTCTCATCATCACAATCTCCACACTCCTCTTCCCCTTCTCCATCATGATTCATTCTAAAGTTTTTCCTCTCTTTTTTATTGTTAATATGATTCTATTTTTTTTATGGATTATTGAAAATTTGTAATCAAGGGCCTTCTGTGTAGCTCTTTTCTGGATAATGAGTTTGAGCAGACGGAAGGAGCACCTATTAGAAAGTGTAGATTTGCAGTCAGTTTGAGGTACTTTTCTCCCTAACTACTGATGTGTTATTAGTTTTTTACTGATCGGGGAGGCAATCTTCCTTGGTATAACTTTTAAATTTCCCTTTTCTTTTCTTTTTTGGTTTATTTGTTCTTTGATAATAATGCAAATGCAAATAGGCTTCTGGATTTTGATTAGTTCTAGATTTCATTAATTTGCCTCGATATAATGGATACTTCAAAGTTTGTAATATGAAGTCCTGCACATTGCATGTGGAAAAAACTAGTACTATACTAAAATAAAACCATAATTTTGTCACTTGGCAAATTCACAGAGCTTCAAACTTTTAACTTCCATGCAATTAATAATAGGTAAGCTTCAACTATTGAGCGTTTTAAAGTTTAAACTTTCAGCTTTTTGTTTCTTTTTATGTGAATTCTGATACATTTGCACATCTACTGTAGTATTATTTTAACTTTTTTGATATCAGCTAAAGTGTTATATTCTTAATATTTACTAATAGCTCTTTTATTGCTTGATTTAAAACAATAACCTTGCAATTAATATCTAAATTTCATAATTAAATTTATAAACTAAATTTCATAATCAATTAAAAGCATATACAACATTAAAAATATAATAAATTAATTTTAAAAGTTCATAATCACTAACACCATATTAATACTTGAGAACAATAATATTTTGATATTAAGTCTCGTGCAAAACTAGTCTAAATCGAAAGCAATGACAGGCATACAGATTTTAATAAAATTATCACCTTAGTTTCCTTCTCAGGCTGAAACCAGAAAATAAACCTCAACAAATTCGGCACGGCCCCAGGCCTTCCAAGAACACTCTCACATACCCCCGGATCCGCCACCAAATACGCCAGCGCCCTCGCCGCCTCCTCGCGGGTCCCACTCCGGTCCCTGCCGGAGGTCCCCACAGTCTCCAGCAACCAATCCACCACGGCCCCGCCTCCAGCCCCAACAATCGCCGACCTCCGGGCCCCACTAGCAGCCGCGATATCCGCCAGCAATGCCGCAACCCTAAACTCGAACCCCGACCTCATCTCCTGATTCGCGGACGACATCACCGACGTCAGCGATTTCCACAGTACAGCAGCCGCCGCCGAGGTCTGGAGCATCTGGTCGAACACCCGGCGGAGCGAGTTCCTCGATTTCTCTAGGGTTTCCTCGAGCTCAGCGTAGAACCCATCGTACGGTTTGGGGCGAGAGGGATCGCCCTTGTAGATGATGGCGGCGACGGCGAGGGAGGAGATTAGGGTTCCGGAGACGAGAATGATGGGTAGGGATCTAGGGTTTGGGGATGAAATCGGGGAGAGAGTCGAGGAAGAGGGAATGGTTTGACTTCGCTAGGGTTTTTTCTGAGGGTCGGAGAGTAGGGAGGAACGGGAGCTTCGGCGGATAATCGCCGCCGAGGCGGGCGGAGGTGAGGGCGGCGCTGCCGCCATAGGAGGCGGAGGATCATCGGAAAAGCCTTATTCGATGCTCTTCGATTCGATTCTGTTTGCTATTATTTTGGCGGTTTTGGATCGAGGAAGTATTGATGCCGTTTATAGTGGGGTACGGTGAGCTTGAAGAAGAGGTTAAGCAATGCCGAGGTAGAGGATACGTGGCGAGATTTTATTGGATAATGTGAGTGATCGGGTTAATTTTATTCGGGTTAATCTTGGGTTGGGAGGGGGAGTAGGCGGTTTTTCTGTGGAATGTTGGGTGGACTTTGGGGTCGCATGTCATTAGCGGCTCATTTTAGAATGTTGGGGTTATTTTTCTGTGGGGATCCAAGTAATAGTTGTTTAATTAATTAAGAATTTTTTCCCCCTATGGAAATGTGGATTGATTACGATTTGGCTTCCTCACGTTGACAGAACTATCCAAATCTCAAAAGTCTAGTTGACAATACATACATGAGCGATAAAATACATGAGGAATATGACATTGGAACAAGATAACAACGATAGAAATGCGTCTACACAAATCAAATAATCGCAAAACCCCACAATGTTCGCATCCGTAAAAGATAAAACCACATGGTCAAGACCTGGTCACTACGTATAAGGCAGGCAGATTCACAAACTTATTGTCTTTTAATCTAATCATGATAAGATTTCAAATAATCAGAATAACTTCCACATGGTATACATTCTCCGATCCAAGGTGAGGGAAGTACAGCACCAGCATAGCCCAAGAATTCATGGAAGTGACCATTCAACGCTATAACACTTTGCTCCCATCATAAATTTGGCTCACTCAGAAACTCTAGAAAAGAAAGAAAGACGAGGTACTAGCTCCCCGATGTGAGGGAAATTTTATTTGAGTGCTTTTACCCTTAAAAGCATTAAACATGGAAATATGGGTAAAAGATTAAAGAAAAAAATACATTGTTGAACGTAGGCAGTCCTTCTCAAAGAGTCTGAGCAATTCTTCCACAATCATAGTGGATCAGATGCTCGCCTCTTACCTTTTGAGCTGATGTCTGAGCTTATCATCAGCATTTTCCTTTTATGATTCCTCAACAACTGACTCAGATACCCTCTAGTAGCAATATATCCCTCCGCAGATTGAGTGCAGAACAAAATCGTGAGAAGCTAGAAAACATCTGAATGGAATCAACTTAATTTAAAAGATAAAATAAATTAGAGAACAAACGTGAAGAAACTTTTACTGTGTCTGTTGTATTATTCTGGTAATGTGGGTATAAGTACAATGCAACACCCCAAAAACACATACAACAGAGGTCTAGTCGTTTTCCCCAAAAAAAAAAACAGAGGCCTACACTAAAAGATTTTTTTTTTCAAAAGAAAAACCCACCTGATAGAAAACTGTACAGCACAATACCCTTAGATCCCAATGCAATAAACACAGATTTACATTTTTCCCGGTGGCAGAAAACACCAGTGGCACAACCAAAAGGTGTGACTAAAATAAGGCAAAAAAATTATAGTGATGGCAGTTCAATTTGAATAGAGAACTTAGAGTAACAACTGTACATTCCTAACTAAGAAAATATTTGCTGGATGACAGTCTCAGCATTCCCATTGTTTTGCATGAGGAGATGGATGGCATCGGCTCTTGGCAATGCAAGAAATTCCTGAAAGAAATAGCATACTGAGATCAGTGCATCCCACAGAGAGGAAACGTTAAAACCAATGGAGAAATTAAAAATGCTGAAAAATAAGCAAACCATATAATAGTTATGATATTAATGAACAGTCAATATTCTTGAAGGAGGTTCGTGCAATTGGACTCAATAAACTAATAAGGAATACTTTGATATGCAATCTGGTTACAATGGCTTTTCAATCTTAAAAACTTCACATTTGGTGGACAGAATGACATCTCAACAAACCAAATATAATTGACTAAGGTGGACAGAATGACATCTCAGACCAAATATAATTGCTCCAACTTAAGATTTGGGTGGACAGAATGATATCTCAGCAAACCAAATATAATTGCTCCAAATTAGGGACAAGCAGATTACATTATTAAGTGATGTCGGATAAAAAGAAATGTGTTTGGGAATTTGTTTTGCTCGACAGTTGGCTTTTTCGCATGCCTTGAATGTTGAATTTATTTCCCTACAGAATCTATTGTCTTTCGACTTTTTCCACACATTTTCCAGCAATCTAGAACAAGTTGGAAGATGCCAGCCAGTCTTCATGATTATGGCAAGCTTCTCTTTTTTCCATAGAATCTGACACTAATTAAGAGAGGATTGCCATCCAGGTCAATAACCGGGTCAAAAACCTTTGTCAAGCCATTCATAGAGCATTTCGCTACAGCCAATCCATTTTGATGAAAAATGCTTAAATGATGATGAGGACATGACAAGGAGGCCACAGTTTGTGAATATATTGGAAAGTGATGCAAAAATCATACATAGGGAAAATTGTTTTTAGAACAATTATCAGAAGTTCATTACCTAGCTAATTTTTATTACAATCCCATATCCTCTGGAACATTGCTCCTCCAAACCAAATAGAGTTTCATAGAAATTCTATATATTTCAAGTCCAACTGGTTGTCATAGAAATCCAGGTCAGAAAAATCAGATAAAATTTTCCAGAAGTATCCACAAAGGGTAAAAAAGGGATAGTAATGAGCACACTTTTTTATACAAGGGAAATCTTGGTGGGGAGTTACAACCAGACAATCAGCCCGACTTCAAGCCCTAGTCACACCTTAGGAGGCATCACAAGGTTATTATCCCCTACCCACATGGGGACACATTCACCCAAGGGGGAGGCCCCCTCTCGGAGACAACTAGTCATCAATAGGACATCCACCGGACCAAGTAAACCCCAGGTATTACTAACCACCATTAACTTTAGCAATAACAGGTGAATGTGAGAAGGGGAATCGAACACAGGCACCCGGAGGATCGTTGATCATTCCCAACCACCTGAGCTCACCCCTTGGTGGTATGAGCAAACTTTTCTGTCAGAAGAAAGTGAAGGGTGAAGTTGGGAATGTACATATCCTAAATGAGACTATGATGGACGATGACAACACTAAAGGGAGCGATATAGGATGTAGACTTTTATATGAACATTCATAATTTACTGTGAAAGGCTAAAAGACATATATCACGTGACAGTTGCGTACCTCAAACAAAATTGGGCTAAAAACCAATCGAAAGAAAATCTTTAACTTAAACAGAGAAAAGAGCATTGAGGTTCGTCTGTTCAGAAAGTGTACAATGGAAAGTATCTTCCTGAAATAAGTAATATATAGGCTTACCATGACTTTAAGTATTGCACCTTCATCACAAACATATTCACTCGAAGAGACTTGTGATGGACTGCTACCATCTTCTAACTTGCTGGTTGAGCATATGGTAGTTTGAGAAGATCCATGAGTACAATTATCTGAATGCAGCTTGGATGTACCATCACCCTCCATAGGTGTATCCACTTCTTTTAGACGATCAATCTTTAGTAATTCCTCAAAACGGTCTTTGCACATTTGAAGCTTGAACCATTCATTGTGTGTATGCAGAGTTGCTCTCATTACTTTCATCAGTTGAGGTTCTTCAATGCCCAACCTCCTACCGATAGCAACCTATAAACTAGGATGTTAACTTGCAGATAAATTAAGAGATTTAATAACATTAGAATATATCGAGCGGAAATTAATATATCAAATTACTTTAATATGTATGCAATATAGAATTTACTATTGCCTCCTGATGTGATTGTCTTCAAGAATCAAAATTATTTTCGAGATTGGTTCATAACCACAAGCACAGAAATTATTCCGATGGTTGTCTGGCCTCTTGTAAATACGTAGGACGATATTAGGTAAGAGATAAATTTAAACCTAGTAACATAAGAATCTTTGGCCAATAGTAGAATCACAAGGGTATAGGGAATTTTTTCGGTGAGTGAATAAAGCTGCAGTGCCCTTATTCCAATATAAGGGATTTTAGGTTCCTTGTAAGAATGAAAAGAAGGTAGGAAAAGTTTTGCACGGAAACAAAAAAAGTAAACCATTTGCTGCAGTGATCTTATTCTACTTGGAGATCTTTTCAAGTCTTGAATTTAGGAAAGCTAGATGGAAAGAAATTTATTGAAGTGATGATCTCTAGTTTATTCCAATTAGTGACCTTTTTCTCGTCCTTTTCCGTTGTAGTAGCAGAACAAGTTTTGCCCCCTTTACGTTCTCATATATCAAAAAACATACGCACATGTTATGGAAATTTGTTGTGACAATATTCTAATGGAACCAAACAGCTCCTAAAACCTGGCTCAGTTAGCTGACTTGGATGCAGACCAGTACAAAAAGAAATAAAATAAAAGGAACATGCAATAACTTCACTAAATATATTTAAAACTTAAGGCTGTCACCTGGAGAGAAGTTGCCAGTGCAGATAAGGGGAATGCTTTGGCAGCTGCTTCATTAGAATTAAGTACAGCCAATAAAGTTTCCTTTAAGGGCTTCATCAAAGCTTGATTGCTTGCAGCCAAAGGACCTAAATGAGTGCTAGCAACCTTCAGAGCCATGGCAAGATCACCACCATTAACCAAATTAAGAAATTCAACCTGAAAACAGCAAGAAAACATGACCATGCTTCACTGAAATTGAAGCTATAAGATATATCTTATGGTGAAATAAACAATTACCTGCTTTAATTGGAAATATAGAATAGGATTTTGATGAAAGAAGTCTGGATCTAAAGCATTCACTTCCTCAACAACTTCAGCAGCTAATCCTTTGTTAGCCAATTCTTTCATTTCTAACACGACCTCAAACTTGTTATCCTCATAAATGTTAACATTTTCCAAAGAGGAACTGTAGCTGGTGGCCTAAAAAACATCATATCATAAATAATTGTTCAATGAAAAAGCAAATGTATACTTAAGATAATTTTGGTTAAACTGACCTGCTCTTCCCCAAGTTTATAACCACTGCTACCCCTAGCTGAAGTCATCAACCCTTTGCTACTTGTTTCAGAAGATGGAACATCACATGTTAGTTCTGACCAATCAATTCGTCCTCTCCATCTCTTACGCCTCCTTCCATCTGAATGACATCGCCTCCTTAGCCTTCTAGAACAACTTTGTGAATGATTAGCATCACTGGTACTGCAATCTTCATGACTGCTCGACACTTCTGATACAAATCTCATTTCCACATCAGTAACTTGCATGCTTGCAGATTCAGCATTAGCTTCTTGGACACATATAGCATCAACATTACTAACAGAGGTTTCACCATCAGAAAGCTTGCAATTCCCAGAGTCTAAGTTAACAGAACAGTCCCTTGATGAGCTATTTGCGAGGTTCATTGCTGTAGTAATCAGAAAAATATACATTCGATCACAAAACTCCAGTAAAGGGTAAGCTATAAAGAAACAACACGAAGAAGAGAAGAAGACATGGACAAATATTACCTGATGGAGGCTTAGTAGCACTGTCCACTATTCCTCTGTACATGCAGTACTCGTGGACAAGATGGTCAAGCACTGAAACATCCAGTCTTCTCCGGCACAATTCATTCTGTATACATGTTCGTGAGAAGACTTAGGAAGTACCATCTTAAATTAGACGCAAAACAACCGCAAAAATTAGCATCAAGACATCTATGATTTTGAATCTTCACGTGTAGGCAAAGATACAGATTTAATCTACACAACTAATAATTTAGTCAAAGGATTCTGCTGAATATAAAATAAAAGCAGGGAGTGGGTGTTAGATGGTACTGCAAAACCCAACAATTCAAGAGCATGGAAAGCAAAACAAAGACAATAATGCAAATATGATCAGTCTGAAATGTAGATAGAGAATGCATCGATAAGAACAGCAAAAAGAATGGATAATGATCATGACATTGATAATGCATGTGTCTGCTGAACACGGCAGCATTATACATCTCTAACTGTAAATATTGACTATTTAAACGAAGGTAATAACATGTATAGACACCTTTCAAGTAAAACACATGTAGCTAGCCTGAGACACAATTTTCTACATTGATGTGGAAACTAGATGGGGTTATGATATAGGCTACCCATATGCAGCAGACAATAAAAATCAACAGAGACGCATCGTACATAGCACATATGCCTACATTTGCATGCCATTAATAAAACTTAGATTACATAAATGCATCTCAAAATCAAAGTTAATATTAAATCCTTTTTTAATGAAGAATAGGCGTAGAGTCATCAAAACATGTGCGCTCTTTTGGAAAAAGAAAAGGTATGGAGACTTTCTAAATATCAATCACGATGATACCATCTTGAATTTTCACCTTGTTCAAGTGGGTCCCAGTAAGTTTCTATAAGCTCAACTTTCGTTTTTTTTCCCCTTTACTTTCACCTACGCACGCATGCACAGAAGTTCTCACAGAACATTTTCTACTGACTATAAACTATTCATAAAAATTAGATTACTTTAAATGTGGCATGTATATAAATGCTTATTCAGTATATAGGCAACAACTATTTTTAGTAACTATAGTTTTGCGTTCACTACTCAATCAATCTTTTACATATTCATGCATTGTACATTTAAACCACAAGGGGTTGTTGATCTTAGTTTGATTGCTTAGTTCAAATAGATATACCATCTTCATGCATGCACCCACTAATATACTCTGCATAATGTTCACATTAGCGTCCTCTTTGAACTACAATACTCTAATTAGCAACTTGTGTTCAAAAAGAAAATATCATCAAACTTCTAAAGAATTAATCTCCAAGGGTGCATGCTCTCTGTTGATGATATTGATAGTTCTGAGGCTACAAAAGGCAGATTTTGGGAGTAGAAAGATAGAGAGAAGTTTTTGAATGTGATGAAAAATGAATATCAGAGCAAAACCGTAACATCTAAAATGAATTAAGCAAAACACTAAAAAATGAGAATATAGTGCAAATTAATGCACAAGGAATTCCTAGAAGGTTATTTTCGCTACTTAGAAATAACCATTCTTCACAATAATGAAATGACGAGGATATGGTTCATGAAGCCAAAGTGGGATGGCTAGAATAGGGAATATGCATGTAAAATACATAATGTGATAATACAATACCTATGAAATTGAGGAAGAATTTATGAGACGACTATGTCGACCCAAAATCCTTTGATCCAAATATTGAGAATTATGAAACAAGTCCAAAATAAGTAAAGCAAAAAATTTGAACGTTGACGATGGAATATATACCAAGAAATAGGATAAGAATGAGTGTATGATAAATAGCGGTGACTTCCATTGATGATTGTTTAGGTATGAGAAGCCAATAAGAGTAATCATGCTAATTAGGAGCAAAGGATTGCAGTAAGGAGCTACAGAAGATTAGACATAGGCCTAGCAAAAAGTGTAACTGGACATGTATGGAAGCAGTTAAAGGATATACGATAGCTGCTAATCTGAAAAGAGCTGAATGAAATAAACAGTAAGTCATGGACCCCCAAAAATTGGGAAGAAAAGTACCTTTTCACTCCTTCCACGTATCCAGACTAATGTAGGTATTTTGTAATGTGTGATGCACGCTACAGTACCAACCAAAATTATAAGGTTTGTTTTTGGAGGTTGAATATTGATGCAAGGGTGCACAGGTGAGACTCAATTATCCATGTAAGTTAACCACTGATAAAAACAATTCTGAACCATATGTCAGGTATGTTGAGAGTTTTTATCAGGGTTTGTGGTGGTGTTTTTTAAAGGATAATAGTACTCAAGAATGAACAGCTGGTTCTTCTACAAATATGTCAAATAATTATTTCAGGAAAATACCCTGTTTCTCCGAATTTCAGCTACTAAAAGCCAAAGCTAAGTGCATGATGGGTTCTGTTGGGCGCCTACCCCACGTTTAATTCGATATGCAAGGGAAATTTCAACACTTACAACTATGCAAATCGGACAATATGCTTTCTCCAAATCTATTAGAAATTTCGCAATTTAATATTACACATCCACATATCCTCAATTTGAAGATTTATTGAGGGCTAGTACCTCCATTGCACTCAGAGAGGACAATGAATCCATCATGATCGACCGGCATGCAGACTCCATACATTCCAACACTTACAGCGAAAAACAAATGTTCATTTAGAAGAATATAAATGATGAATTCATGAAGCACAAGCAACACCACTCTTCTAACTTTAGAGCTAAGAATCAAGAACCAACTCATAGTAACCTTGCACAAGTCTTACTCACAGCCAAGAAATGGGAACCAAAACATAACCATTTAGCGTCAGCCTGAAGTAGTACTTTGTCAATGGATTAGGGGAGCTTTACCTATCTGAGTCATGCGCCATAACAGAAACATTCTAATAAAAATGCTTTTCATCATAGTGATGAGATTGAGTATTGGGAGAGTTTTGTAAGTCGCATACAAGGTTCGAAATATCATATCCATTTAAATTCCAAATTTTGGTGTTGATATTGGGAGTTTCAGCTGTTTCAATCGAAATCATCAGATTACTTAACTGTGGTTTTACAATTTCTTCAAAAGGTTTAATTATCCAAAAATAGTACAGACATTTGTGATGCAAATCGATGTACTTAATAACTCAAGTGGGATGTAATTAATTAATTAGAAATATTAATAACTAGTTATTTTAACAATATAAAGTGATACATTTGAGTTCAGATTATAATGAAGTTAATAATAGACTTAATCTAATTTGATAGTCATTTAGATCTCAAGTTGCCAGTCAGATACAAATATAATGAAGAACTTTCCAAGGATAAAGAGATGACATAATGCTTTTTATTCTTATATTGGGTTTATCAAATGCAGTAAAGAAACAAGATGGAATATTTGGGAAATTAAAACTAACCAAATATATATGACCCTGTGTTTTGCTTCAATGCTACATACAATGAATTTTTAATATTATTTTTAACAGGGCAACTACTTAATGAATAATTACAGGCGAAAAGAATATGTGAAAATCATATATGGAAAAAGTGTGTATATGGCATAGATTCAATCTATATATATATATATATATATATATATATATTCATCTTGATCTAAATATCTCAAAACATGTATAAAATAAAAATCATGATGATTAACTATTTCTAACACATATTTTCATTGCCTCTTTAGTTATATTGTTGTAAAACCGTTAATTTTACAATCACTTGATGCATGAGTAACTACAACCCAATATGGCTAATTTTTGTTTGTATACAATCTAAAACATATAAATCAAAATGAGCAGTGGATCGAGTAATTTGATAGCATATAATGTAGTTTTGAAGGCTACCTTAGATTGAATCTAAGGTGCCACCTTATACACACTTTTCCCATCATATATATATATATATATATATATATATATATATATATATATATATATATATATATATATATATATATATATATATATATATATATAACAAATCTCCTATAAACTTAAGTTCATAGGAATAGTATACACTAACTTTTTTATCCATTGATGTTGCCTTTAGATTTGTGCCATCAAGAGATGCACAAATCTCAAAATGGGCTTCATATCTTTCATGGATCCCAAGGCAACATCAATGGATAGAAAAGTTGGTGTATGACTATTCCCAATAAACTTAAGTTTATAGGAGATTTGCTCTATATATATATATATATATATATATATATATATATATATATATATATATATATATATATATATATATATATATATATCATCTTTCTAACTCTTGAGAAGAATTGATATTATTCACAAAATTTAGCAAAAGCAATAATCTTATGAAGAATGAAAAAGAAAACGAGAATGCCTCTCCTTACAGATCACAGATGCTTATTAATACTGGATAGAAGGAATTTAAAATTGGGATTCCCTTGAAATTGAACTACAAAGAGGATAATAGATTTCGTCAAAAAAAATTTAATTAGTCAAAAGAGGATAATAGATAACCACATATTAAAAATAGACATCTTCTCCAAATACTTATACTATCTTTCAAAAATAGTGAAAAAAAGAATGATCTATTTACAAGGTTGCCATCTATTAAAGAGATCTTTATTTATGTGAAATGAATAACTCAGGAAAATTACTAGTTTCCATTAAAAATCATTTCTGAAGCTGTTCTGTATGATTTTTATGAGCTAAACATGTAATTCCTTGAAGACAATGAACTAATCCAACTATGTCGAATACATTCTTTTTCTGGGCTAAACCATTCTGTCCCTCAATGGCTTCACCAGAGGTAAACAGGTCACATGTGTTTTTACCAGACAAAAGGGGAAATCAGATGGGGCCACCATCATTTTATCCAAACAGACAGCATATCATCGATAGAACAAAAAGATAAAATGACAACTAGACTTGATCACATTGATGCAAAATTGCCAATGAAGAAGCGGATATTTGCTATCATGGGAGGACATGACTACTACAAATATGTTGCACCTGGATAATTCATGTCTTTTTTTCTTCTATCTTTTTGTCTGCTCTCCATCAATGGGTTTGTGGCTTATTTTTTTCATGGGACTTGTAATAGCACAGTAACAAAATCGTTTTCCCTTTTCTCCTGTTCCATATTCTAGATATGTTCATATTGGAGTATTTCAGGGCCTTTCGGCTCATTGAGGTCCGAAAACACAAAAACTAAATTTAAAAAAAATAAAGTAACCATGTGCCACCCGGATTTCATAAACCTCCCTTAGTTTCGAATCTACTGAGAACTTTTCCGATACAATACCAGATGCATGTTTACATATTGATATTGTTTTGACGTTCAAACATTGTATATTGTTGGTCCTCAGGTTCACTGGAGTATTGTTTCACGAGATATTATCCTCTATTGGGCTCTCCAAAATTTAGTCAACACTGTAAAAGACGAAGTCAACACTTAAGGTTTAGTTTTATGGCGTGATGCTTTTCATTATGGGGAATGGAGGTATCATATCATTCGAGCGTTTTTTGTACATCCCTAGAGGTCTGCAGAAATATTGCTGAGTAGTCAATGACACTTTGCCAATTCTCCCTTCAAAAAAGGACGAACATGAAATTCCTAAAGACAGAGGATCTATATGGAGAATCAGAATAGACTAACAAATGAATTTCCAATAAAAAAATTATCATCAATACCCAATGTCTACAAGAAGTTAGCGACCTCTATTGATCAATTCCAATAGTGACCTCTATTGATCAATTCCGACAAACCAAGCAAAATAAAACTAGCTAAAAGTTAAGCATGATACTTAAACTCAAAAACAAAGGGCAAAAATGTTTGAATATAATAATCACTGACATACTGCAAAAATTCCACTTAAGCTCATTAAAAAACACAGTGTATTGGGAAGTCACCGTTGATCATGACTAAAATTTACATGTCAGAAAAGGATAAAACAAATTGCTTAGCCATCTTCAAGACGAAGACAGAATCCATATCTTATCCATCTGTTAGACAAATTTACTCTACAATCTTTAATTGAAAAACTGCCTTTGCCATTGAAACATATACCTGAAATGCCTGAAATAAATCTCCCTTGGCAAATCTTAGGCTATCAATTGCTCCTTGCCTGGTTAGCTCTACAGCATGCGCGAGGGCTTGTATATCAACCTAAGAATTCAACATTGTCATAACTAGCTATACAAACATCATATCTAGAGAAACCATCACAAAGTAAAATTTTACCTCATCAAATGGCGGTGCCTCGAACAAACTTTCCTGAGGAGTTGCAGGTGGGTCACGATCATCAAAAAGCAACCTCTCAGTAAGATCTGATATTGGAGAGGAAACACCTTGCCGAAGACAATACACTTTGTGGATACTGCATATGATACAACAATCGTAAGGAAAAGGCAGCTGACAAGTTTACAACTATACACAAAGCAATTAGTAGAGATTAAAAAGGTAACCCATAGACATAAAAATAATCATACGAAAAGTTAATGATTACCTTATTAAGTATCGCAAGGTCATCGAAAAAAGTGGATCATAGGCCTGTAAAAATGCTCTTAATATGGAAGCCATCAATCCAGCAAGATCAGACCTCTGCTTCTCAGACCACTGAAACAAAAACAAATATTTAAGTGACAGAAGCTAAAATGGAAAGAGTATCACTTTAATTTATTACTAAAGTTTCAAACCATTCTTTTCCATGGGTGAGATAAAATGTTCAGAAGTCGTAATAGCGCAAACTTGACTAATTTATAATAAGCAAAACTCAAAAAGACGAATCTACTTGAAGCTAACTTGTCTAGAGATTAGATTAGCATACTCATTTGAAAAGGAAAACAGAGAGAAACATCTGCAAGCTTGAGCAAATAAATGTTATTGTTGAAAGCATCTATAGTACTTTGCTAGAAATACAAGAACAATTTTTAAGTCAGATTTACACGGGCAAGCAACAACTCAGGAAAAAGACTGGCTTAACAATTGAAGGTAGTCATACTTGACGGGTGACAAGTAAATGAGAAAAATAATAATAATAAAGTTGGAGAAGCGAATAAAAACTACACCACTAAACCTAAGATCCAACACAACATCTGAAATAGCTCACAGGACCAATCACTACTACAACATTAACTGGAATGAGAATTGCTGGTTGAGATCATATAAAAGCTCTAGCTGCATAGTACATATTCAGGTTTCTATGAAACACCCAAATCTTGAACTAGCTCAGGTATACGAGAGGAAACCTTAAATCCAATTAAAATAGTCATAAAAATTAAAGTAAAAGGAAAACATAACACAGGATGCACAGGACAATATCCTGCCTGGTTGTGGGAATTGAAACCAACAAAGCATGAGGTAAATAACCAATGCTTTGAAAAAATTGGTTGTTACCAAGAAGCTAAATTGCTTCAACAGAGCAACAAACTTAAAAAGGCGTGTTGATTCATTGAAGGAAGGCCTGCTTCCTAATCAGTGATGCAGTTGACTAGTAACCCAATTGCCCTCCTAGATAGCAAAAATTCCATAAGAAAGAAAATAAGATATAACCGAGCTATAAGAAAGGACGATATAACGAAACTAATCAGATTCGATTAAAATTTGAACAATTATTAGAAGATGTCAAACAAACGCCGGAAGAAATTTATATGCTTGGGAGAACATAAAAATTTCATATGAGAATCCACTATGGCGAAAGTAGATCTTTAGCTGTAATGCTCAACTTAGCAGAGCATCTGTTGCTTACTCATTTAAAAAGGTATACCATAAATGTCGCAGACAAATAATCTTGATCCTGTCCTAAAGATATTTTGAAAAGACTTCAAAACAGTTCGAGAATCAAGGATGGGCAATAACTCAGTAGATTGAAGGCAGAAAAGCTGGTCCTAGGTCCAAAAAGACTGATATGCAACAAACATCTAGGAAGAGAAGATAATTGGAGAAATATTTTACAACCCCCAAACATATAATATTAAGCAGGTTCCAACTGTCTCTATCAAATAACTAAAATTAAAATAAACACATAGTTTCTTCAAACATCCTTACTGCAAGAATAACACTGGGGAAAACTGATCTCTGTTAAGCTATTAGGTCTTATAAATAAACGATGGGGAGAAACACTTAAGAGGATGTAAAATATCAAGCAAAACCAAATAGATAAACAGAATTGTATATTGAAGATATTAAGTTAAATTTATGAGAATAAAGAAGAAAAGTACTGAATGGAAAAAGAGAAAAAGTTTGCCAACTCTTTTGCCTCCAAAATGTTTCCTTCATTCATTTTTCACTCTAGAGTTCTAAATGGTAACCTGATCTGGTGACCCATTCTTTTTCATCCTTCATAAGGTAACATTGTTTGAAAGGAAAGTAATAATGCAACATCTGTTGGCACATACAGTAAGCAGATGACTATGAGATTGTTTTATCACCATAAGCAGATCTCTTATAAATAATTGAACTACTCATGCTTCATTTTACTACTAGATTATCTATTCTTTCAAATTAAAAGATTGCTAAGTTTCTTCATCCATATCCTTAGTATATCAAATTAAGATAAACCATCATCAAGAAAAAAATTCAACAAATTGTTGTACCATGCTCTAGTATGATAAACTTCCAAATGTTGACACCCAAGTAATGAAGTGGTGCTTTTTAAGAACTCTTTGCCCTACAAATTATTATAAGTCTACAAAACACATATAGTTGAAAAGAAATTCACCTCATTTGCCACTGGAGACATCTGGTCTTTTTCATGATATATCAGTGCTAGCAGGACATGCTTGAATTCCTCATAAGCTTCCTTCAAAAACAATAAATGTACATCAGCATAAAGAAGAACCCAAATAGAGAATTTTTCCCTAAAATGAGAATTGAACTGACAACGGACAAACTACAGATTAAATGTAGCAACAACGAAAGCGCGTAGTCATAACATATATAGCAACCTCCCAAGGAACAGTAGTCAAGTCAAACTAAGACTGCAGAAACATAACTTATGCATAGGGATGCGATTTGAAGAAAGGTTTTAGTTCACTGATTGCTTGTCCAGTCAACATAGTAAACGTCTTTCTTCTCTTTTACCACTAAATGTAAATTCCGAGATTAAAAAATATGAACGCGAGATCGGAACTTGCCTATGTCAATTGTCAACATAAGTTGTAAGTTGAAAAGGGAACCAGAACGTATTGATATCATGCTTGATGTTTCGCTCAATTGAATTGACTGCTGAAGAATGACCCCAAAAAAAAGCTGGTATACATAGACACTAATACCTGGTAAGTTCTAACCCTTTGTGGTGTACCAACTTGGTTTCCTTTTCAACCAGACCCTTCACTTGCTATGGGACAGCTAGGTAGGACTGAGGAGTCATCAGGAAGGAGAAAAGGCATGTCACAAATAAATGACCAAGTGCAACGCTGAAAAATCTGTATAATTGACTCTCAGGTTAGAGAAGAATTACAACACAAGTAAAGCAATACAACTCTAGAACTTCACTAGTCCTTTGATATTCTAGTCAATGTTACTTTGACATGACCATAATTAACACTGGATAGAATGATAAAAACATATGAATGCTATTGGAACAAAGGTAACAAAACTGGTAAAACCTAAATTAATAACCTGGATGGGCCCGTGAGATGAATTGGATCTAGCTCACAGGTGAAAGTTCGTCTAAGGTGCCCATGAAAGTAAATGAATAGTGGAGCGATTTGGAGAGTAAAAGAATTTGAAAAATTCTAAAGACAAAACATAAAAAAGGAGTACAACTTTATAAAGACAAGGATCCCTTAAGAAGAAACAACACGGAGCATCACCCTCAGAAAGGAGAAGGAACCACACCCCAAAAAGGAGAGAGAATTACACCTTCGAAAAATAGAAGGAACCCATGCCTTCAAAAAAAGAGGGGAAAAAATCACACCCTAAACTCCTGAAGCGATAGTTCATTAATTCATAATCAACAGAAAATGAAATGGTTATATAGTTCTGATTACACCAGTTTATCTCATAAGAGATTCAAATCTCAACTAACTAATAGATAAATTCTAATAAAATAATCTCAAACAATTAGCGAGAACTAACCAAATCAAATTGTTGGAACGACGAATGTCAAATAAAGGATTAATTATTGAAAAGTAACTAATTGGTGATTACTTAATTGGTATAATGTATACAACTGTCTGGGTTCAGGAGATGCCAAAATAGTTTAGCTCGTGAATCATCAATTGTCTGTCTTAAGGAGATCAAGTTAAGCAATCCTTCTAGTAGATTATTTAACTCTGTTTGTTCTAAGATTATTTTTGAACAGCATCGATTGAATGACTAAGACTAGAGGGGCGTCTTTCTCACAGTAGATCCTTCTTTATTTACCAATATCAAGGCTGATGAGGGTGCTTTTTCGTAGTTCATGAGGTTGGTGGCCATTATGCTAGGTGGGAAGATGTTGTTCTTGTGATTTATAGGGTTGGCAAACAGATCGGGTCTGATCAATTTTGACCCAGGCCATATAAGCTTGACCCGAACCTGACATGTTTAATAAACCGGTCAGATTTCCCGACCTGTTTATTAAACAGGTTACCCGACCCGACCCGAGTAACATGCATATCGTTCTCAAAGTTACATTCAAGGGAAAAAGACGATTGTTAGGAGACCTTAGGTAGTCAGAAACTTTATAAATTCAATTTAACCATAACATTGAAAGAAAAGAATTGATTACAATTTTGAGGGCAAGAGAAATCTGTCAGAGTTGTCCATAAATTATTGAGATGAGAAGACAAACCCGTGATGGTTTAGTGCAAAAATTCAGAAATTAGGCTACTAATTCATTGGGTCTTCTTCATCACAAGCTATCAGGAAAATAGAAAAAAACAAAATTTTAATCTCATTTGGATCTATCATACGTTTTTCATCAAAAAAAGCCAGAATAAAACCAAAATTTAGCAAGAATAAAGGAGAAGAATCTACAGTAGAAAAATCACAGGAATGTCAAGGACCCAGACACAAGAAACAGAAATCAAATAAGCAGGATTTACATTAGCCAAAAGCAGAATAAACTGTTTACATAAGGGATGATAATAATATGGGATATATTAACATAATGAAATAAAGCACTTCGCCCTCGCGCTTTGTTTTATACTAAGAAGAAAGAAGATGAACCCTCACACTTTGCTGCTGCTCCACTGCCGCTGCCGGTTGTTGCCGTCGATCGCCGCCGCAACGCTCACACTTCACCCTGTTGCTCCCTCGATGATTCATGATCAGAGAAGTTCCCTCAAGGATCCCCATGAGAAAAACGGGTTCGGATTCTATACATCCTTAGAAAAATGGGTTCGGATTCTCTACATCCTTAATTGTAGAGAACCCCTGCAATTGGTCATATGGAACAATAGCATTGGCTTATTCAGTGGGTCCCGCAAATAAAAGGATTTTCATATAGTTTACTCAAAGAATGTCATTCACGGGGTCCATAGAATTAGGAGATGTGATTGGTAATTTGTAAAGGCTCTCTACAACCAAATATGTAGAGAATCTTTACCCAAGATAAACAAAGGCTAAAACAAAAGGGAAAGGAAATGATGTTACTAGGGCTACCTGTTTACATTAAATGGGTCATTAGATGGGTTAATTGGTCGATCCGAGTTTACCCATTTAATAAATTGGTAGTTTGGGTCGACCGGTATATGACCCGACCCAATATATTATGACCCACACCCATTAATAAGGGGTCGGATCGGGTCAATAGGTCGGGTGAAAAATTGCCCCATCCCCAAGTGATACATGGAACCAACAAACATGTAGATGGACACGCTTCTATTACAAAATTAAAGCAATTCGTCTTAAATGGAACATGCCTTGAACTGTGCAGGAGAGACTTTAATATTATTAGGTTCTAAAAACAAGTGGGAAGTGACCATAATCATAGGGCAAGCACCAAACAATTGTGCCCTTCAAATATATCAGATGATCATCTGTTTCTCCATTGCCCTTCCTCCAAACAAATTTGATAGCACTTTAAGGGTTTTATCAAATTAGGGGTTGTTCAGGTTATTTATTGCCCCTTGGACTACTTGGCAAAAGGCTAGAGACCCCACCAAGCCGCTTAATTGTGGGATATATAAGCATATACTTGCTACATAAATAGTGATTTCAAAGGACGATATACTCACACTGCCATCGGAAATGAGTTAGCACCCCCACCTCTATGTGCCTCATTTGCATGCCAGAATTACTCTGTTGTTTCATTTTAGCGGAGTGAGTGTGGTATTGTATATTATTCTCCTTTTGTTCTTGTTCTTGCTCTTGCTCTTGTTAAGACGTTATCAATGAAACATAGAAAGACAAACAAAATATATACATAAGCTAGAGTGAGTTTTATAAGTACACCAATACATGCACATCGAATCATCTTCCACCACTCTTCCGACAAATCAATCACCTCAAGCCAAACTAATTAACAAAACCACTTTTCTAAAACTAATATATTATATATCTGAACGCAAAGTAAGCATATTTCAGTGTACCCCAAAAAGAGACCCCAAACTTTTAACTTTTTTTAAAAAAAATAAATATTTAAAGAAATTACCGGATAAGCATCTAGGGCACAAGGAGCAAGAGAGCCACGAGCGCACTCAATCGCCAAATCCCTGTCCCTCTCCGTCCCTCTCCTCAGCAGCTCAATAAATTTCTACAAAAATATAAAAAAGGATTAACAAAATTACAAACATAAATATAAGAAAAATCAGGGGGCGGAGTGCAAAGAGTTCACCTGCTTGTGAAGTCGGAAGAGAATCCGATGGTCATCGAGCACCGCCGGCACGTGGCTCTTGATCAAATTAAGGGCGGATTCGATGTCGCCGGACTCTATCGAGCGCCGGATCTGGTGAATGAGGAGGCGAGATCGGTAGGAGGAGGAGGAGGAAGCGGAGGAGGAAGGAGAGGGAGGGGGAGAAGAGGAGGAGGAATCTTCTAGAAGATTCTCGGATCTGGCGAAGTCTATTATGAGGGAATCTAGGGTTTCCCAGTTCACAGGGGTGGATTCCATTTTTGAGGTTGGGGCAGAGAGAGCCGGGGGGAAGAGAGACAAAAAGAGGCGAGAAAAGAGGTGATGAGAAAAGGAGGATGACACGAGTCAAGTGACCGATGGGTTTTTTTTTTTTTTGAAAGAAAGACGGTATATTAATATTAGTTTCTAGAGACCTGTGGATCGGACCCCTAAACCTTTTTGTTTTTTCAATAGGGCCTGTTTGGTTCGCCTTGACAAAAACATGGAAATTAAAAGTAGCATGAAAAGCATGTTTTTTTGTTATTTCCATGAATATCCTGTAAATAGCTATTCTCTGTTTGGTTAGCATGGAAATTATGAAAATCAAGGCCAGAAATAGCTAGCTCATCATGTGGTAGTCACCTCCCATGTTTGGTTCAAAGAAAAAGAGTGAAGATATCTAAACCATCAATCAAGCAGTAATTTTGAATTAAAAATTAAAAATTAAAAATTAAAAATTAACAAAATTCTTATTGTCAAAGAAATTACCTTGCAATCGAGCTTATAAGTCAGCAAGCCAGGAATAGATATACTCAGATCAAAATCTCCAAGCAAGCAAAGCAAAACGAGAATAAACTAAAGAAGGAAGCTTTTTTACTGATATCACGCAAAGATCCTCAACCGCAAATCAAATTCTCAAAGCTCTTTCTTCTAACATTTCTCATCAGGCAAAGGGGAATTTGATCGGTCATCGCCTCATTTTATGCCCAAATTTTTATTATAGTGTATATTAACGAGCTATGGTTGCGGAACGAAAAGAGAGGAGGGAAAATTTTGGGAAAGATGGAGGTTACTGTAAACCCTAGCCCCTTTTCTAACTTTTTATCTCCCACGACGAGTGGAAAGCGTGGGTTTTTTCATATTCACTTTTATTCAGTTTCCATCTCATTTCAAAGCTTTATGAGACGATTTGGGATTTCCTGCTTTTCCTACGTGGCAGGGCATTTCCGAGCTTTGTATCCAGAAAACATATTGTGAACCAAACATGGGAGGTAGATTTGCCTGGAAAAAAACCCACTATGGCAACGTTGTCGGAGAAATTTAATTTTTGGTTTATTTCTGCAAACCAAATAGGCCCTAAGAAGAACAAGAATATGAAAGGAAATTAAATAATAACAAATTGAGACGTGATACGTCCATAGTTATCTGTCTTTACAATAGTCACTAGCGACTCTAGGGTTATTTGAGTGAATGCAAAGTTGGCACAAATTGTGATTTACCTTTCAGCCGAAAATTATAAGAACATTGATAATGCTAACTTCGTGTCCGTAGTAGAGATTGCCTCATGCCAAACATAAGTAAGCCGACAAATCGACAAGTAGCTCATCTATGCACATTAGCACCTCTACAGAAAGTTTTGTAACCTCTTTGCCTCCAAAGAGTCAGTTTCAAGAAGCACATGCTTGTATCTATCAATCCATGCAATGTCCAAGCCTCGTCAAATTTCATGTACTGCACCTAGTAATGCAAAAATGAAGCCAATCTTGCATGCAAACCCCCAACAACCAATTTCCATGAAAGTCACGCAGCACTGTCACGACGCCAACCTGACCATTTGACATGGTCCTTGCTGCAATCCTCGTTACCTTTTTTGGTCCTTTTGGAAAATAAAAAAGTTATTTTGAAAATCATATAGGAAAAAGGAGTTTATATTGTTGGGTTGCAAGTTTTATTATAACATCCACAAGATGAATAGATATCTAACTGAAATTTTTAGGGGTAATTCATTGACTTTGTACTATAATACAGTGGAGGAACATTAGAACATCCTTGAGAAATGCATTTAGTACAGTAGCTAATTGGATAGCTTCAGAAGCATGTCTACAAGCTCGCAATGAGGAGCATGCCCTTGCTTGTAAGGGTAACAAGACTACTCACGAAGCTATCGAATGGAGTTCTGAAGTAGTCGTTGCAAGTATGGAAAGAGATTAAATGTGTATTGAACGTGTAGATAACATAGATAATTAGAATAAAGCTATAAGAACGAAGTGCACCTAACTTAGTTATATATGTGTTCTTCTAATTTATTCCCAATTCTTTTCTTACGGTGGGTTTGGATACAAAAGAGGGTAAGGGAGGGGAATGATTATAATAAGGTGCTTTGTCTTTAGACCCAAAGGTTTACCCAAATTTATGTTTGAACCCGAGTACCTTAATTGGTACTTTTAGACCTATTCATCTTTGTGTATTTATCTTTAACAAATTCTATAATTTACTATATACTTATGTGGTCCCCTCAAAACTTTTTTAAAAATCCAAGCTTGCCCACTCTCTCTGTTTTATCATTTATTAATTCTCTCATATCCTTCACTCTCTTATTTCATTCCTCAACTTTCATAAACCCATTAAATACTCCTCTATTTCATTAATGCTTAAGGTTTAAATACTAAATTTTATTGGGATTCATGTCTTTTAGTATTTTAAGATATAAAGTCTCCCAACTTCTTAACTCCTAATTTTATAGTATAAATTCATATAAGCATTTGGGCCAATTATAGCATTAATTTGTCATTTTCTTCATCATAATTTTTTCGTGACTATTCATGATTCCTCATGATTATCTATTACAATTAATAAGAATTAATAATCCTAAAGAAATCAAATTTTTAATTTTAATTTCAAATTGTGATTTTAATTTTATGATTCGATTTTAATTTATTGTGAGGCCAAATTTCATATTCAAATTTGCTTTAAGTTGACTATCTTGATAAAATATATACATTTTGTTTTCTTTTGTGACAAACAGAGATGGATGATGGATTGTACTTTACATTAATGAATTTTAAATTGAATGTCAAGAGGAATTGCAATGACTTGGTGGTTCTTGTCCAAAATCTAATTGCTTGTGGTGCAAGCACAATGTGATTAACTTACAAAGTCCCATACGATAAGGCGTTTTGTGTTTTGATGTATTAATGTAATTCAATTGATGTGTGCGGTCTAACTGTGTTTGGTCTAACTATGTATTAATGTGTATTCTGTTATACTTTCAGTAATACCCGCTACACTTGTGTTTTACCCTACAACACTTTTAGAAATACATGTTATATTTTTGAAATACCTATTATATTTCTAGAAATATCTATTATATTTCAGAAATACTGCTATACTTTCAGCATGCATGCTATACTTTTAGAAATATCTGCTATACTTTCAACAATTCCCATTACACTTATGTTTTATCCTGCTCTGCTTTCAATAATATATGCTACACTTTCAAAATATCTCTATACTTTTAGCAATACCAGCTACACTTTCAAATTTACCTATTACACTTTCGAAATAAATGCTATACTTTTAGATTTTGCATCACAACCACTAAATCATTATAATTCCCTTGACATTCATTTTAATGAAGTGATTACTTCATCTAAAATCCATCAATGCTAACAATTCATCATCTATTTCTATTTATCATAAAAGAAAACAAAATGTGCAACCAAAGGTAGTCAACTTAAAACAAATTTAAATAAGAAATTTGGTCTCATAACAAATTAAAATAAAATTTATGAAATTAAAATTAAAATTATGAAATAAAAATAAAAATTCTTTTAAAAATCAACATTTTTATTTTTATTATTATTAATTATAATAGTCAAGCATGAGGAATCATGAATAAACATGTGAAAATTAATGATTATAATTGTCTCAATGCTTATGTGGATTTCTGCTACAAAATTGGGAGTCAAGGAATTAGGAGCATTTATACCTTAGAATACCAAAAGAGATGGATCTCCACTAATATTAAGTATTTAAACTTTAGATATTATTGGGCTGAATGAATATTTAATGGGTTTATGAGAGTTGAAGAATGAATGAGAGAGTAAAGGAGGTGAGAGAGAGAGAATTAAATGAGAAAAAGAGAAGGGTAAAATTGGAAATTTTTTTAAGTTTTAGGGGGAACCACGTAAGTATGTAGTGTATTTGAGAATTTGGGTTTAAAGATAAACACATAAAGATAATTGGATCTAAATGTACAGAGAAAAGCATTTGGGGTTTGACAGAAATCTTGGAAACATTTGGGTCTAAAGAGAAAAACCCCTTATAATAATCCTAATGGGAGAGAGTGGAAAGGGAAGAGGTTGGATAGAACCGATTATGTCTGGACCGATAACTAGGGGAAGCAATGGGTGAGCTACATTATCTTTTGCCCCTCACCCTTAAAATTGTTTTGGAATTTTACCCATTAGGTACCAGTGTATTACCTATCAGGCTATAGTGTTATCAAAATTTATAACTTTTACCTACTAGGCATAGTAGACCTAATCTCTATTTCCTATTAAGCATTGTCTCTATTACCTATTAGGCATAATCTCTTTACCTATTAGGCTAGTCTTACCAAATTTTGAAACATTTTATTAATTGAGGTTTTAACTTTAAATCCAAAGTTTTACCTCCATTTATTTTAAACTTAATTATCAGAGGGCTTAAAAATTGCTTATCAATACCCAAACAAGACTCGTAGCGGTGGGTTGACAACCGACGATCCATCCGACGCCAAACCTTAACGCCGCCGACGGATTACGCCGCAAACGCATAAAGCGAGTCGGCGAACCCATGAAGTAAGTCGGCGAGGCGTACAGCCGGAACGACGCCGTGGAGGAAACCCGACGACGGCTCAACGAGGCGAAGTTGGCTAAACTCAAACGCCGACGAGACTAATCAACCGCATTTAGTCCGTCGATGCAAACGAGCCGTTTGAGCTCGAAAGTTGATCGGACACGGACTCAAACACAACGGCGACATCACCGAGCAAAACTAAGCCCTAAGACCGAAGACTCGACGGAAAACGACTAAGAGTCGACGAAAAACGCCAGACGCATCGAGCGCCATGACGCTGGCACTCCTGGCCAGTGGCCAAGGTGGCTCTACCACTTTGTCGGAGCCACTCTACCAATCTTGGTCAGGTGCTCGCAGCCTGGGAGCCGAGGAGGCTCTACCACTTGTCGGAGCCACCGCCACTTTCGTCGAAGCCACCTCGCCACTTCGTCCGAGCCACCTCGCCAATTGTCGAGGTGGCTCTACCAAGTGGCCGAGCCACCCATCACGGCACCCCTATTGTATAAATAGGGGGTCTTGCTCATTCGAGGGGATCGGGATTTGGGGATTTGAGGCTTGGACTTGGATTTTTGAGGATTTGGCTTTGGCTTTGGTGGGATTTTCGAGGAGTTTCGAAGAATTCTCCACGAGATCCACGAAAGGCCAACGCCAGCCCGAAAGCACCGGCGCAGTACAAGTCCAAATGACGCCGATCCACAAATCACGGTAAGAAAACTCGGGTCGAACTACGATACCCTCTAGGTTAAGCTTCGTCTTAATCTCGGGGATAGCGTGATTTCTCCTTGTAGATCTCACCGCTCGGCGATCCTCTCCTTCGTGAGTGTGATCCGCGGCGATCCTCTCCTTCGCGGAGTGTGATCCTCAGCGCTTCGCTTCCTTCGGATTTCTGCTAAAATTGAGTCAAGGAATTAGGAGCATTTATACCTTAGAATACCAAAAGAGATGGATCTCCACTAATATTAAGTATTTAAACTTTAGATATTATTTTGAATGAATATTTAATGGGTTTATGAGAGTTGAAGAATGAATGAGAGAGTAAAGGAGGTGAGAGAGAGAATTAAATGAGAAAAGAGAAGGGTAAAATTGGAAATTTTTTAAGTTTTAGGGGAACCACGAAGTATGTAGTGTATTTGAGAATTTGGGTTTAAAGATAAACACATAAAGATAATTGGATCTAAATGTACAGAGAAAAGCATTTGGGGTTTGACAAATCTTGGAAACATTTGGGTCTAAAGAGAAAACCCCTTATAATAATCCTAATGGGAGAGAGTGGAAAGGGAAGAGAATTAATCATAAAAGAAGTTATGATCCTCTATCATTATGGATCAATGACTAAGATTTGATTATGATACCCTTCCTTCCCTTAGGTAAATCTCTCAAGTATGATGAAACAAGTTTCCCTCCATTCTCCTCACTAAACTCTCAAACAATGTATTATATTTTTCTTTACCTTCTATACATTCCTTTTCTCTATTTTATCTTCCTTCTCTTTCCTAGTAAACTCCCAAACACCTTTGTTAGAGAAAAGCAAATAGAAAGAAAGTGATATATCTAAAATGTGCCTTTTAACCCCCTCCATATTTGGTTCACATTGTTCAGCGCTGTGTGAGATATTCTAGTAAAATTTGTACTCACGCTATTCCAATATCACTAATTTTTAAATTAATGTTTAAATTAATCTCTTTATTATTTCTGCTAATTTAATCTTCTATAGCACTAACAAGTGTTGTGCCTGTGCTCGCACGGGTGAGTATGATTTCATTTGTATATTTGATTTCTTTATTCTCTTAAGTTTTTTTGGTTAGATTTTGTGCTTCTAAAATTGAATTGTCACATTCTACGCCCGCAAGACCGTTGGCGCGATGTAAGTCGTGGGACCCACTGAGTGCAACGCTTTGTTTGGCTCAAACCATTATCAAAATTGGCTTGCCAATGCTACACTTAAACCCTATGACCCATCATTTAAACCCTCTATAACTCTTCTCATTTTCCTATGTGCGACTAAAATTGGGGCATCACAATCATCCCACATTTAAATATGTGACGTCCTAGTCGCAGCTTGATAATGATTCGCTAGATGATATAGACTCTAAAGGTGGCTCCCATTGCACTCACACAGTATAACACTTAGTCCCTCATAGTACTTAGTTCCATACTTCCGACTGACTAACTGCTCCGATACCATTTGTCATGCTCTAAGCCTGTGAGCTCGTTGGCGATGTAATAATCCTAATGGGAGAGAGTGGAAAGGGAAGAGGTTGGATAGAACCGATTATGTCCGACCGATAACTAGGGGAAGCAATGGGTGAGCTACATTATCTTTTGCCCCTCACCCTTAAAATTGTTTTGGAATTTTACCCATTAGGTACCAAGTATTACCTATCGGGCTATAGTGTTATCAAAATTTATAACTTTTACCTACTAGGCATAGTAGACCTAATCTCTATTTCCTATTAAGCATTGTCTCTATTACCTATTAGGCATAATCTCTTTACCTATTAGGCTAGTCTTACCAAATTTTGAAACATTTTATTAATTGAGGTTTTAACTTTAAATCCAAAGTTTTACCTCCATTTATTTTAAACTTAATTATCAGAGGGCTTAAAAATTGCTTATCAATACCCAAACAAGACTCGTAGCGGTGGGTTGACAACCGACGATCCATCCGAGTAGCGACCGAACAGCGTCCGACGTGATTACGCCAAACGCATAAAGCGAGTCGACGAACCCATGAAGTAAGTCGGCGTCACGAGCCAGCGGCGAGCGTCGTGGAGAAACCCGACGGCAAGCTCAACGGGCGAGAGTTGGCTAAACAAAGCGTCGGCGAGATCGGAATCAACCGTACTTAGTCCGGTCGATGCAAGCGAGCCGTTTGAGCTCTGAAAGTTGATCGACACGGACTCAAACACAACGGCGACATCACCGAGCAAAACTAAGCCCTAAGACCGAAGACTCGACGGAAAACGGAAGAGTCGACGAGCGGAACGAAACAGCCAGGCGCCTGGCAGCACCTCGACCAATGGCCAAGGTGGCTGGTACTTTGGCCGAGCCACCGACCCAACGGCGAGGGTGCCTCGTCGGGGAGGCTCGGCCACTGGTGCAGAGCCACCTCGACCACTTTGGCAGAGCCACCTCGGCCACTTTGGCCGAGCCTCGGCCAACTTGGCGAGGTGGCTGAGCCGACCTATCAGCAGCACCCCCTATTGTATAAATAGGGGGTCTTGCTCATTCGGGAGGGGATCGGGATTTGGGGATTTGAGGCTTGGACTTGGATTTTTGAGGATTTGGCTTTGGCTTTGAGGCGATTTTCGAGGAGTTTCCAAGAATTCTCACGAGATCCACGAGCCGCCAACGCCGCTCCGAAAGCACCGGCGAGTACAAGTCCAAATGACGCCGATCCACAAATCGGGTAAGAAAACTCGGGTCGAACTACGATACCCTCTAGGTTAAGCTTCGCTTAATCTCGTGGATAGCTGGATTTCTCCTTGTAGATCTCACCGCTCCGGCGATCCTCTCCTTCGTGAGTGTGATCCCGCAGCGATCCTCTCCTTCGTGAGTGTGATCCTCAGCGCTTCGCTTCCTTCGTGAAACGAGCCCTCTACGCCTCAGAGTTCCAACCCGGTTTACACCGTGATCGAATTGCGGTAGTCCACGGACGAACAAAAGTCCCAAGATAGGCAAAGAACCCGCATAGCGAGGATCCCGAAAATAGAGATCCTCGTGTTTGTTCTAAAAAGGAAGAAAGTTGTAATTTTCGTTTTCATTATGCGCTGAAATAAAGGCATTTCTTTGTTTGAAATTTTATTGTAGGCCAAAGAAGCCGTAAGCAAGTTCAAACGAGCAATGAATAACAAACCAACTTTCCCGAACAAAAGCGACCCGAGTGGGAGCCAACGGTCTCAAGTCGAGATCGTCGTGTCGTAGCCGAATCCGTCCGCGAAGATCCAAAGGCCTCAAGGGCGGAAGGAGAAAAAAAAAAATTTCGGTATTGCCGGACCATAAGGGCGCTGCCCATTGACCCCGCCATGCTTGCTGGCGGGACCGCCCGAAAACTCTGCGTAGGGTGTAATAATTACGCCCAAATAAGTCAACCGAATCCAAGTTGATCCGGGTTCGGCTGTGAGTATCATACTATCATCCTTGTCCGGATCGTCTTCCCCACAAATCCGTATGATCTCCGCCGCAAGAAAGATCCATTTGTCCTCGGCTCGAGCTTTAAGGCGAGGATCTTAACTCCGCCGTTGCGAAGTTGCACCAATGGCATCCTTCCGCATCCAAGATCGCCGATCTATGCAGAGATCGCCACGATGGCGCGTCAATTCTCCGACGCTGCGGAGTTCGCCAAGGCCACTGAATCGGTCGGCGGTGTCGCTAGCGTGGATCGAAGTCCGAGGAGAGGTCAAGAACCTCATCAATAGGTGCACGACAACTCCTCCAAGCCGCTAACAAATGATTGGTTCGCGTCAAGGCGATCACGCTGAAGAACATCGAGCGCCATGCACACCGCGGGCTCTAGTTGGGAGGCCGGATGTAGAAAAAGGGAGAAGTGGACAAGAAGCCGCGAAAATGCGCCAAGTGCCTGCGGCCAGAAATGCAGGAGCTCACCACCGAGCCACCTACCACTTACGCCACCTCAGCCCCTTTGGCCCAGAGACCTCGACCACTTAGTAGGGTGGCTCCTGAAAGCACCCTCGGCGCACCCCTATTGTATAAATAGGGGGTGCTCATCGGGGAGGGATGGGATTTGGGGATTTGAGGCTTGGACTTCGATTTTTGAGGATTTGGCTTTGGCTTTGAGGCGGATTTTCGAGGAGTTTCAAGAATTCTCACGAGATCCACGAAGCCGCCAACGCCTGCCCGAAAGCACCGCAGTACAAGTCCGCCGACGCCGATCCACAAATCGCGGGTAAGAAAAACTCGGTCGAACTACGATACCCTCTAGGTTAAGCTTCGTCTTAATCTCGGGGATAGCGTGATTTCTCCTTGTAGATCTCACCCGCCCGGCGATCCTCTCCTTCGTGAGTGTGATCCCCGCAGCGCATCCTCTCCTTCGTGAGTGTGATCCTCAGCGCTTCGCTTCCTTCGTGAAACGAGCCCTCTACGCCTCAGAGTTCCAACCCGGTTTACACCGTGATCGAATTGCGGTAGTCCACGGACGAACAAAAGTCCCAAGATAGGCAAAGAACCCACGCAGCGGTGATCCCTGAAAATAGAGATCCTCGTGTTTGTTCACAAAAGGAAGAAAGTTGTAATTTTCGCTTTCATTGTACCAAATAAAGGCATTTCTTTGTTTGAAATTTTATTGTAGGCCAAAGAAGCCGTAAGCAAGTTCAAACGAGCAATGAATAACAAACCAACTTTCCCGAACAAGTGGCGACCCGAGTGGGAGCCAACGGTCTCAAGTCGAGATCGCCGTGGTCGAGCCGCTGAATCCGCATCCCTACCAAGAAGAAGTCAAAGGCCTCAGAGACGGATAAGGATCCGGCGGCGGACCTACTAAGCCATGCCCATTGCCCATATTACCTAAAGCGGGACCGCTTAGCTTCTGCGTAGGGTGTAATAATTACGCCCAAATAAGTCAACCGAATCCAAGTTGATCCGGTTCATTTGTGAGTATCATACTATCATCCTTGTCGGATCGTCTTCCCCACAAATCGAAGGATCTCGCTGCAAGAAAGATCCATTTGTCCTCGGCCCGAGCTTTAAGGCGAGGATCTTAACTCCGCCGTTGCGAAGTTGCACCAATGGCATCCTTCCGCATCCAAGATCGCCGATCTATGCAGAGATCGCCACGATGGCGCGTCAATTCTCCGACGCTGCGGAGTTCGCCAAGGCCCCGAATCACCGACGGTGTCCGCTACAACGTGGATCTGAAGTCCGTGAGAGGTCAAGAACCTCATCAATAGGTGCACGACAACTCCTCCAAGCCGCTAACAAATGATTGGTTCCGCCAAACGGAACCGATCAACACTTGAAGAACGATCCGAGGCGCCATGCACACACGGGCTCTAGTTCAGAGGCCCTGATGTAGAAAAAGGGAGAAGTGGACAAGAAGCCAAAATGCGCCAAGTTTGGAGTCCGAATCCGAACAACGATTCTGACGAAGGCCAAAACGTTAGTCAAGAATCACCACCTCAAACCGATTCGGCTAAGGCTCGCCGCCACGGGTGACTTGATTCAAAGAAGATCACACCTCCGCGATTTCATCCAAATGTCCATCCACCAGGTTCTCGCCAATCCTCCGGCTATGATCCTGCAGCACGGCTTTGGAGCACCTCGCTCATTGCATGATGATCGAGGTAAAATTTCGATCAAAGAACGATTGGGCCCGCTAAGGAAGTCCCGGTCACTCCCCGGTATTGTGGGTCGCGACCCACCTCAACCGTGATAAGAAGATTCCCGTAGTCGCCTCACCGATTCGGATCGGGTTCGAGCCCGTCGAAACTTCAAGGCCACAAAGGCTTAACGCTGAGATTAGTGACTCTGGAACCTCCGATAATGTGACTCATCCTCGAAGGAGACGCTTCATCCGACGACGCATAACGCTATACCCGAGAAGTCATACCAACACACGAAGGGTTGCTCGGCATTCATGCCGATGAGTTGTACTATCGCGTCGGGGTACGAGTAAATCTCGAAGAGAAGTTCCTCTCAATTGAACACGCATTGTCCGTGTTCTCAAACTAATCGTATGTGTTGTTAGAATGTAACCGCATCTGCCACCAAGAAGGCCGCTTTGATAGGCTTGGCAACAAGATCGAGTCTCAAAGGCGATATGACCAACAGAGGGTTGGGATACTAATCCTCCTCGAAGATGAATGCTCATGGTCGATTGATAATAATCCACCCAATGAGGGAGACTGACATTCATCCGATTCATCTATTAGATCCCACACCGCCTCTGAGAAGCTTTCAAGGCTTTGATGTCGAATATGGCTTCGCTGATCCTCGCATCGCTGAGAGTGATGAAGACATGCCAACATGGGAAGACCCATGGATCCATCAACTCCAAGAGCAGCTTTGGGGACAGGTTCAACAAAGAGAACCCCCACTAAGGATGAGGTAGTCCAAAGTTAATATGGGTGATGGAGAGCATCCTAAACTCATAAACATCAGCAATACTCTCCCTCGGGAAGAAAAGGAAGAGTTGATTGCCCTAATCGGAGTATATCGATGTATTCACCGAGTTACGAGGACATGCCGACTCGACCCTAATGTGGCGACACATCGCCAACATCAAAGCGATGTCAAACCCGCAAGCAACAAAGAAAGACGGTTTCGCCCACAAATATTGAGGCAATCGCTGATGAAGCTAAGAAACTCATAGAATCGGATTCATCGAGGAAATTCAACATCCGGATTGGGTGGCTAATATAGTCCCTGGCCATGAAGAAAAATGGGTCGATTAGGACTGTGGTCGACTACAGAGACCTCAACGCTGCTTGCCCAAAAGATGACTTTCCTCTTCCAATCACCGATGTCATAGTTGACAACACGCGGTGGATTTGAAAGAATGTCCTTATGGATGGCTTTTCGGTATAATCAAATCAAGATGCACCCCGATGACGCCAAACACACAGCCGCTCGTAACGCCCCATCTAAGATATATTGCTACACGGCCATGCCGCTCGCCTCAAAACGCCGACATACCAAAGCAATGACGAGATTTTCCAAGATCATCTCCTGAAACAAATAATGCTACGCTGACGATTTGGTCGTGAAAAGCCGGACAAGAGAGATCACATCAAAGATCTTAGAACGGTTTTCAACTCATGCTAACTCATCAACTAAAGATGAACCCCGCCAAATCCTTCCTTGGGATGTCTAGTGGCAAGTTCCTGCTTTGTCGCCACAAATAAGGGCATCCACGCCGATCCCGACAAAGTGAAGGCGATTCAAGAGTTGCAACCTCCGAAATCGAGAGAACTCGAGGGTTACAAGGGCGACATGACATCCGACGGCTCATATCGAACCTATCCGAAGTGCCAACCGTTCTCAAAATTGAATAAGAAGGGCGGTCATTTATTTGGGATGACGCCCGTAAAGTCGCTTGAAGAGATCAAATCGTATCTCGCTAAACCTCCTCGTTTTGTTGCACCGTCTGAAACCGCTTTTGATCTAATATGGCGACACATCGCCTCAACATCAAAGCGGATGTCAAACTGTCAACAACGGCAAAGACGGTTTCGTCCACAAATATTGGAGGCAATCGTTGACGAAGTGAAGAAACTCATAGAATCGGGATTCATCGAGGAAATTCAACATCCGGATTGGGTGGCGAATATAGTCCCGGTCATGAAGAAAAATGGGTCGATTAGGATCTGTGTCGACTACAGAGACCTCAACGCTGCTTGCCCAAAAGATGACTTTCCTCTTCCAATCACTGATGTCATAGTTGACAACACGTGTGGATTTGAAAGAATGTCCTTTATGGATGGCTTTTCGGGGTATAATCAAATCAAGATGCACCCCGATGGCGTAAACAGCGTTCGAAGCATATCGGCATATATTGCTACGCGGTCATGCCGTTCGGCCTCAAAAGCGCCGTGACATACCGGTGAGCAATGGCGGAGATTTTCCAAGATCATCTCCGGAAAAGCGATCGAATGCTACGTTGGCGATTTGGTGGTGAAAAGTGACAAGAGATCACATCAAAGATCTTAGAACGGTTTTCAACTCATGCTAACTCATCAACTAAAGATGAACCTGCCAAATCCTTCCTTGGGATGTCTAGTGGCAAGTTCCTCGCTTTGTCACAAATAAGGGCATCCACGTCGATCGACAAAGTGAAGGCGATTCAAGAGTTGCAACCTCCGAAATCGAGAGAACTCGAGGGTTACAAGGGCGACATGACATCCGACGGTTCATATCGAACCTATCCGGAAGTGCCAACCGTTCTCAAAATTGAATAAGAAGGGCGTGTCATTTATTTGGGATGGCGTCGAGAAAAGTTTGAAGAGATCAAATCGTATCTCGCTAAACCTCTGTTCTTGTTGCCGCGGCGAAAACCGTTTTGATCGTCAAGGCAGCGGATCACTTTCGTTAAGCTTTTACTCGCGCAAGGCGGCAGCGAAGGTCGGCGGT
Source organism: Asparagus setaceus (assembly GCA_012295165.1). Lineage (NCBI taxonomy): Eukaryota > Viridiplantae > Streptophyta > Magnoliopsida > Asparagales > Asparagaceae > Asparagus > Asparagus setaceus. The sequence continues at coordinate 49,333,806 of CM022706.1, read as the reverse complement.
GTATTACAGGCGAACATTAGTGGTTAGCGAGTCTCGATATCCAATGGTGAGAAGCGGTGCCTTGCATTAGTGTTCGCGATTCAAAATGTGCAGACTATTTAGTCGGGAGACGATTTATGTTATCTCTAACGAACCGTCCGGATATTTATGACCCACCGCCTCGATGAGTTGGCGTTTAGCGAAATGGGCCTTGCTCTTGTCCCAATATGACTTGTATTTCAAACAATGTAAGTCACCAAAGGACAAGCAATTGCGATCTCTTGGGCGGCCGACAGAGACCTTGATTGAGCTATATGATGATCTTCCTGATGAAGTCCACGGTTAACACTACATCGCACCAACAAATATGGCGTACTTTGAACTTCTCGAGCTACCAACGTGGCAAGTGCCCCGGATGTTCTAAGATTTCCGCGAGTGGGGTTGTCTTAGTTTCCGGAATCATGTCATGCCCCGTGCTTATTCACTCACTAAACCTTGCTCTAATAGCGTGGCTGAATACAATGCGCTACTTATTGGACTTAGTTTCGCCAAAGAGCCGGGGTCGAATATCTCAAGCCGCACGACGATTCGCAATTGATAGTTAAGGTGTTCATGGTGACTACGGTCGTGAACTGATCTAATCCCCTATCATCGATAGCCGTTGAAATGGCGGACTCATTGAAGAATTCTTCATCGAATATATCCCACGCCCAAAACGCCACGCAGATGCAGCGGCGTTAGGTGTCGTTAGCACAACCCTCCAGACCGAGCAACTAGTTACGGCCAGACTCACCAACTCTTCGCACTCATTATACGATGAGGCACAAGAAGGTAAGGGGTAGTTACCAAAGAAGTACATGCAACCCAAACCAAGTTGGAGCCGAGATTGGCTTTCCTATCATCGATTCGTCTTACATGGTATTCTACCGAGGCGTGAAGGAGAAATCCGTGTCGAATTCTTTTCTGACAGAAACCGATGCTATATGGAAGTCGAGTGCGATGGTCTTTACTCCGATGCCTCTCAAACAAAGAGGCGTAAGAGGTCCTTCGAAGCACACGGAAGGTGAATGTGGTGCGCACTACCGGGTCCCAAGCTCTACGAGCGATCGTGAGAATGGGCTATTTTGGCCCACGATGATTAATGACGCAATGAGCACGCCGAAATGCCACGCTGCGTCGATTCACGCGAATTATATGCATCGACCTCGGGCGGTTGCATCCTTCGGCACGTCACGGCCATTCGAGACATGGGGAATGGACGTTGTAGGTCCCATTTTCCTCCGTCGGTTAAAGGAGATCGCTTTATTCTAGCGATCACCGACTACTTCTCCAAGTGGGTCAAGCAATCCCACTAAAGGAGGTCAAAGTCGCCGTCGTTGATTCATCAAACACCATGTCATCTATCGACATGGTGTCCCAAGACGGATCGTGCATGACAACGGTCCCCAATTTATCGCAATTCCTTCATCGTTTTGCTAAAAATTCAAGATACAAGATGTCTCGCCGACAACCTATAACCCAAAGAAATAATGGGTTAGCCGAGGCGCTCAACAAGACGATCATCAAGATTTTGTCAAGCTTGTGAAGAATAACAAGCGAGACCGATGATAAACTCGAGAAGCACTCGGGCATATCGCTGCTTGATGCGTCGCATAGCCGAGGAGCTACCCGTACTCTACGGTCTGGGTGTGAAGCAATTCTCCGTTGGAAATCGGATTCCGTCGCCAGCCCTTGCGCGAGAGATGACGAGAAGAACAACATCAAAAACGCCTCAAGAGCTTGAGATGTTAGATGAGAAGCTCGAGGCTCAACAATGCATTGAGTTCTATCAAGCTAGATGTCAAGGGCTTTCAACAAGAAAGTTCGACAGAACCTTTAAGGAGGGAGATCTCGCCCTCGCCGCTAGACGGCCGATAATTCTCAACTCCAAAAGAAAGGTAAATTAGAACCCAATGGGAAGGACCGCTTATAATAGACACATTCTATTCAAACGGTGCATATCGCCTTTCACCGCGAATGGCGTAGGCAATTATCTTAGATAAATGGAAGTTTCAAAAGTATTATCCTTAGTACATTCAGATAACCCATTTTGATGGGAAGTTCCTCAGAATATCTCACTCATATTCATGAGGATAACCCTAAATATTGTGTTTTCCTCCAAAATTCTCTCACCGACAAATTCATTGACGGTGGGCCTAAAAATCTCCCCGGGTCCAGGCAAAATCCCTCTCGATTCCCTCCTGAACGAGAGGGTCCACTAAATGGTTAGCAATCCTACAAAAGCTAAAGCTATCCTTTCCAAGATTCTCTGAGTGGAGATCCCATTCTTGGTTTCTCATCGAAAATAGAATACATTCTTCCTTTCCCACATTTTACTGGAGATAGAATACATTCTTCCTCTCCGAAGCAAAGATAGAATACATTCTTCCTCTCTTGTCTAGATTCTCTGAGTGGAGATCCCACTCTTAGTCTCATCTTTCAAGTCTCAAAATGGAGATCCTTTTTTAGTCTCTCCCGGAAAGCAGTGACAAAAATCCTTCATTTCAATATCCTGAGATGGAGACAAGATCCTCCTTCCTCTCCATCAATAAGAGATAAGATACAAAACCTTCCTCTCTTATTTCAAATTAGGAGCACACGGAGATAGGACACAAAACCTTCCTCTCCACCGGAGAAGGGATACAAAACCTTCCTCTCTTGTTCATCACTTACTGAGATAGGAGACAAGATCCTCCTTCCTCTCCACCTTCGGAAATAGAATACATTCTTCCTTTCCCCCTCAATCAACCTTATTCGGCTCAACCCTTCTCCGGTCAAAGAAGGCCAAGATTCATCTTGGGGTATTTTATCCCTAAGCCTAAGAAGGGATAAAGCCACGCCTCACGCCAAGGCGGCTTAGTCTTTCTCCGATTGAAGAAGACACGAGTTGATTCGGGCATTTTATCCCCTAAGAAGGGATAAAGCCAACGCCACACGCTGCGTTCCGGTTTAGTCTTTCTCCGATTGAAGAAGACACGAGTTCGATTAGGGCATTTTATCCTGCCTAAGAAGGGATAAAGCCAACGCCTTACACGTTGCGGTTTAGTCTTTCTAATGAAGAAGACACCGAGTTCGATTAGGGCATTTTATCCCAGCCTAAGAAGGGATAAAGCCAACGCCTACACGCGTGTCGGGTAGTCTATTCCCGTGATAAAGACGGAAGCTTCATTACTCAACATCGTAGCATTAAGTCTAGAAGAGTTTCATTCTTTAGCACAACGTTGTGTGTGGAACAGTTTAGATAATCTACATGCTAGCCCAACTCAAACGGTAGTTGGTAAAGGCTCATCAAACCCGCTGAAGGCTGGGTTGGCCAATAACCCTAAAGTCAGCTTACGCGTTGCGGTTTAGTCTTTCTCCGATTGAAGAAGACACGAGTTCGATTCGGGGTACATCATCCGGCCTAATAAGGGATGAGTCGATGCAACCGCAGCGTTGCAGGTGGTCTCTTGCCCGTAAAAGAGTACCAAGTCTATGTATTCAATATCATAGCAACAAGACTAGAAGAGTTTCATTCTTTTAGCATAGCGTCTTGAGCAGTTTGGACAATCCCGCAGCTAATTCAAGCGGTAGTTGGTAAAGGCTAATCAAATCCGTTGGCGAGGGTTTGCCAAAATCCTATAAGTATTATGGTTAATTATTTCTGACGAAATAAAAGAATCATAATAGAGCACAAAAGAGGACAGAAATATGTTTTGCTTTAACTCAGATACTTTATTGAGGAAAGCTTGTTGAAGTTCCTCACGGCTTCGTACGAAAGTCTCCTCGCCATTAAGGGTCTTTGCGGTTTCCTCCTTGATGTCAACCCGGCTTACGCCCGAGTTGATTTCGGACGCGACGCTGAGAGTCTTTTCTTTGTTGGCCTTTGTCAGCTTCAAGACGATCAAGCTCTCCCTTGCCGCTTGAAGCTCCTGTTCGAGCTCTACTATCCTCGCTTCTCCAGCAGTGACACAAGACCAAAAAAATGTCCCACGGAAGATGAAGCTTCAGCAACAGCAGTCTCCAAATGATGCACCTGGCCTCGCTACGTTTGAACTTCGAGTCCAGTAATAACGCAAGCATCCTGCTAAGCTGTCAGGCGAGCCTCTGTCTCTATCTCTATATACGAGGGGAGCCCGGCTGCTTCAAAATTTTGTAGACATTGGAGCTTAACCTCTAAATGGTCGAAATCGTTAGCAATAGCCTGGACAGACTCAATCTCCCCGGGCAGACTCAATCTTCCCAATATTCTCCCATGTCGCCCGATCCTACTCCAATCAGGAACACGAGTATAAACTGTTTCCTAATTTGTCGAGAAGTTCCCGGAAGAATATTTCCATAAAAAATATTCTTAGGGATAACTTCGATCGTCGCGGATTATTCATTAATCAACGACTTGCCCTACTCCAAATAGGATTACGGTATAAACTAGTTCCTAATTCTTAGCGAGAAGTTCTGGAGAATATTACCATATTCTTAAGGATAACTTCGATAACCCTCAATTTCCTCCCACTGGAACCTCAAAGAGGGATAAATTGCAATTACGACAAGGCTTATGTTGGCCCGGACGTAGCGTTCTACCTTGAAAGAGCTCCTCTCATCAGATCAATGCCGATTCATCGTGCCGAGGAAGGCCCATCGGTCAACAGTTTAGAATTGGAATAAGTCCCAAGAAAATTCCTCCCACCGAGGATAATTGTGCTCCAAAGAACGAAGTAATACAGGGCGACGCCAACCAACGCTGCCGCCGAAGGATTCACCGATCAGCGGTTGGATCCACGCAGATCGCACGCCGGTCAGCAGCGTTGCGCTCGATTGAAGCTAAAATCCATGTAGTTGAGGCCAATTAGCGTCCGCGACCAGGATTCCCCGATCAACGGAGGAATCTCGATGGTCAATCGGACGACAATTCACCGACACGAAGTCGACAAGAAGGAAACTTAATTAGCTACAGCTTGAAACTCCAACAATGGTCAAGCAATAAATGCAGCAAGTAACACCCACAGGGATCCTACAAAGCACCGGAGAACCCGAGAGGATTGGAGGAATTAAATCTGGAGCCAATCTCAAAAGAAATTCATCCATCGACTTCGGTCAAGATCTCAACAGCGGTCGGACAAAAATACTGATGCCGTAATACCTTCAATAGTCCTACAAAGCCTTGGAAAGGCCGAAGGGAGATGAGAGATCAAACGCCAAGGTCATTCGTAAGTCCTATCACGCCAACTAAAGGGTGAAGGGCTCATCATGTCAAAGCATCGGACTCATCAAGAATCGAGGCGAGGCGGCTTTGGAGGGTATCTGTGGCGTTAAAAATTACTTATCAATACCCAAACAAGACTCAGAACGGTGGGTTGACAACCGACGATCCATCCGACGGCGACCGAGGAAACGCCGTCGGCGTGTCTGGCCGAACGCATAAAGCGAGTCGGCGAACCCATGAAGTAAGTCGGCGAAGCGCGACGAGCCGCTGAAACGACGCGTCGTGGAGGAAACCCGACGACGAAGCTCAACGAGGCGAAGTTGGCTAAACTCAAGCGTCGGCGAGGCGGAATCAGCCGTGCTTAGTCCGTCGATGCAAACGAGCCGCTTGAGCTCAAAGTTGATCTGACACGGACTCAAACACAACGGCGACATCACCGAGCAAAACTAAGCCCTAAGACCGAAGAGTCGACGGAAAACGACGGAAGAGTCGACGAAAACGACGCTGAGACGACGAGCCCAGGACGCGGCACCTCGCCAAGTGGCCAGGTGGCTCGGCCACTTTGGCCGAGCCACCTCGGCCAAGTGGCGAGGAAGTCCTAAGTGAAGGAGGTTTCTGACCAGGAATGCCGTGGCTCGACCATGGGCGAGCCTCCTTTCTTTGGTAGAGGTGGCTTCGTGAGAATGGTCGAGCCACCCGTCAACGGCGCACCCTATTGTATAAATAGGGGTCTTGCCTACCGGAGGATGCTGGATTTGGGGATTTGAGGCTTAGACTTGGATTTTTGAGGATTTGGCTTTGGCTTTGAGGCGGATTTTCGAGGAGTTTCAAGAATTCTCACGAGATCCACGAAGCCGCCAACGCTGCCCGAAAGCACCGGCGAGTACAAGTTCACCGACGCCGATCCACAAATCGCGGTAAGAAAACTCGGTCGAACTACGATACCCTGTAGGTTAAGCTTCGCCTTAATCTCGTGGATAGCGCCAGGATTTCTCCTTGTAGATTCACCCGCCCGGGCGATCCTCTCCTTCGTGAGTGTGATCCTTGGCGATCCTCTCCTTCGTGAGTGTGATCCTCAGCGCTTCGCTTCCTTCGCGGAAACGAGCCCCTCTACGCCTGTAGTTCCAACCCCGGGTTTACACCGGATCGAATTGCTTGAGTAGTCCCAGGACGAACAAAAGTCTCGGCATAGGCAAAGAACCCGCATAGCGAGGATCGGGAAAATAGAGATCCTCGTGTTTGTTCACAAAAGGAAGAAAGTTGTAATTTTAGTTTTCATTTATGCGCTGAAATAAAGGCATTTCTTTTGTTTGAAATTTTGTTGTAGGCCAAAGAAGCTGTAAGCAAGTTCAAACGAGCAATGAATAACAAACCAACTTTCCCCGCGAACAATTACTTCTATCTTTACCTATACACCCAAATTACCTTTTCTTTTATCTTTAAGCCCAAAATATCATATACACCCCCATTTTCATATGGTATTTACATAAAAAGTTTAAAAAGGAAAAGAAGAGAGAAAAAGAGTTATTACATGTCTTCATCAGGACGACTAGCCAATTAAGTGTACGGTGCCGGTTAAGAGGTATTTAGCAACTTCTTTTTCTTACTTTTTATATAGTCATGACTTTTTGTATTAGGGTTCTATTATGAATATCTTTGAATGAAAAAACATATAAATTTGGTCCAGTGTCGGTGTTAAATGTGGAGGCGAGGGGAGGGGGGAATTTATGTATCTTAGATTCTTGGCTCCCAGGATAAAAAATCTTGCCTCCACCCCTGAGGGGAAGAGAGTGGTGTGCTATGATTTGTGTTTGTTAAGAGTAGAGAATAGGGATGGAGGGAAACTGCATGATAAATATGACTTAAGTCTAGTGGTAGTCTTGAAATTTTAAGAAAAGAACAGTTAAAACTCAATCCTCCCTCCAAATCTGTCCACTTTTGCGAGAGTGAGGAAATTTGCTTCTTTTTAACCCTCCCAACTATTTTCCTTACTTACTAAAAAATGTAAACATACGCAATCTTTGAATGGTTAGCATTGTAACATTCTCAACTCCTCTCTTCTCCTATTAAAAAGAGCTATCCAAACTCACTTAACACTGTGTTTGGATGGAGGGTGGGAGAGCGTAAGGGAAGAAATTTTGGGAGTTCATTTTGTTTAGGAGTTTTCTTTAGAAAGATAATGGAAGGAAGGGAAGGGAAATTTTACCTAATAATATTGCCATTGTGTTCCCCCTCAAATTGGGAAAGGGAAGAGAATTAATCATAAAAGAAGTTATGATCCTCTATCATTATGGATCAATGACTAAGATTTGATTATGATACCCTTCCTTCCCTTAGGTAAATCTCTCAAGTATGATGAAACAAGTTTCCCTCCATTCTCCTCACTAAACTCTCAAACAATGTATTATATTTTTCTTTACCTTCTATACATTCCTTTTCTCTATTTTATCTTCCCTTCTCTTTCCCTAGTAAACTCCCAAACACACTGTTAGAGAAAAGCAAATAGAAAGAAAGTGATATATCTAAAATGTGCCTTTTAACCCCCTCCATATTTGGTTCACATTGTTCAGCGCTGTGTGAGATATTCTAGTAAAATTTGTACTCACGCTATTCCAATATCACTAATTTTTAAATTAATGTTTAAATTAATCTCTTTATTATTTCTGCTAATTTAATCTTCTATAGCACTAACAAGTGTTGTGCCTGTGCTCGCACGGGTGAGTATGATTTCATTTGTATATTTGATTTCTTTATTCTCTTAAGTTTTTTTGGTTAGATTTTGTGCTTCTAAAATTGAATTGTCACATTCTACCAAGCAGACCGCTATGCTGATGTAAGTCGGGACCCAATCGAAAGTAACGCTTTGTTTGGCTCAAACCATTATCAAAATTGGCTTGCCAATGCTACACTTGAATTCCATGATCTGTCATTTAAACCTTCTATAACTCTTCTCATTTTCCTATGTGCGACTAAAATTGGGGCATCACAATCATCCCACATTTAAATATGTGACGTCCTAGTCGCAGCTTGATAATGATTCGCTAGATGATAAAGACTCTAAAGGTGGCTCCCATTGCACTCACACAGTATAACACTTAGTCCCTCATAGTACTTAGTTCCATACTTCCGACTGACTAACTGCTTCGATACCATTTGTCATGCTCTAAGCCTGTGAGCTCGTTGGCGCGATGTAATTTGTGGAACCCACTGAGTGTAGCGCATTGTTTGGCTCAAACTATTGTCAAGATTGCCTAGTCAATGCTACACTTAAACCCTATGACCCATCATTTAAACCCTCTATAACTCTTCTCATCTTCATATGTGTGACTAATATCGGCATCACATGAATTATACTGAATTTAATTTTTGAGTTGTTGCTCTCTCTTTTTGTGTTTTCTATATACTTTACTTATTTTATGAATATGAGCATATCAATGACTAATTATAATATAAACGTGAAGATCATATTACCCCTTAAATCTTTCATATTTGATTTCGGGCCCATCCAAATTTGATAGCCAAGGTACATTGTCAAAATAATATTACTAATTCATTCTTCAGTAGATATAATGTCAAACTGCCAATCTACCTATTTATAAAACTTAAAAATGTGTAAATTTTATTAAACTCCTAATAAGTTGGCGCATTTTGCATTAAACCCTCGACGTTTATGAAAATCATACTAAACTCCTAATAACATGTGGCAGAAAACCCTCAGACTTTTTTTTGAGAATAAAAGAAAATCTTCAGAATTAACACAGTTTGTTATGTGTAGTCAAATGACCAAAATCTCTATTAAATTTGGTAGAAAACCCCAATAAGTTTTAAATTTTATCCCTTAAGCTCCAATAACTTTTGGCAAAAAGCCCAACAATGGATGTTTATAATTTTTTCAGATTTTTCAGCTATTTTTTAGAAGTTTTAGAGTTTTTAAGGAGGTTGTTTGCAATTATCAGATTTTAAATGAGGTTGTTTGTACTTTTAAGAGTTTTACGGTGGTTGTTTGTAATTTTAAAATCTTCAAAGTGTAGGCATAAAAAATTGTTTATCAAGACTAACAAGACTCAGAACGGTGGGTCGACAACCGACGATCCATCCGACGGTGACCGAGGCAGCGTCGGATGATTGGCAAGCATAAAGCGAGTCGGCGAACTCATGAAGTGAGTCGGCGAGGCGCACGAGCCGAAACGACGCCGCGGGAGAAAACCCGACGACGGCTCACCGAGGCGAAGTTGGCTAAACTCAAACGCTGACGACTCGAATCAACCGCATTTAGTCCGCCGACGCAAAACGAACCGCTTGAGCTCGAAAGTTGATCGGACACGGACTCAACACAACGGCGACATCACCGAGCAAAACTAAGCCCGAAGACCGAAGAATCGACGAAGAATCGACGGAGGAGTCGACGAAAAACGACGCAAGACGACGGAGCCACGGCCAAAATTGGCCAAGGTGGCAAACCACTGGCCGAGCCACCTCAACTCTTTTGGTGCCTCGACAGTGGTAGAGGAGGCTCGACCTCACTTGGCCGGCCTTTTGTATAAATGGGGGTCTTGCTCATTCGAGAGGGTCGGATTTTTGGGGATTTTGCCGATCGAGGGAGGATTTTCTTGGATTTTGGCGGACTTCAAGAGCTCCTCGCGAGATCTACGGCCGCGGTTCAGAAACCGGCGACTCAAGTCGGTCGACGTCGATCTATAAGCAAAGGTAACCAATTCGGTCGAACTACGATACCCTCTAGATTAAGCTTCGCCTTAATCTCGTGGATAGCGCCAGGATTTCTCCTAGTAGATCTCACCGCCAGCGATCCTCTCCTTCGTGAGTGTGATCCTCAGCGCTTCGCTTCTTCAGGAACGAGCCCTTTACATCTGTAGTTCGAACGGGTCTCCACGGATTGGAATTGCGGTGGTCCACGGACACAATAAGTCCGACGCAGGGCAAAGAACCCACGCAAGATAACGCCAAATCAGTCCGCTAATTGGCTCCTAATTCCTCCGCTATATTGGGAAAGATTCTCAAGGCTTATTCGGCAGATAACACTCTAATTCTATCGACGCATCAACGCCGCCTAATCCTACTCCAACTAGGATTACAGTATAAATGTTTCCTAATTTGTCGAGAAGTTCGGAAGAATATTTTCACAAGAAATATTCTTAGGATAACTCGATCGTGCATTGCATCGACGAAATCAACGCTCGCCTAATCCTACTCCAACTAGGATTACAGTATAAACTGCTTCCTAATTTATCGAAGTTCAGGAAGAATATTTTCACAACAAATATTCTTAGGATAACTCGATCGTGCATTGCATCGACGAAATCAACGCTCGCCTAATCCTACCCAATCGATTACGAGTATAAACTGTTTCCTAATTTGTCGAGAAGTTCCCGGAAGAATATTCTCACAAGAAATATTCTTAGGGACAACTCAATAACCCTCAATTTTCTCCTATTGTGGAACCTTAAAGAGGGATAAATTGACGAATTCGACGAGGCTTATATTGACGCGACAACGCCTCTACCTCGAAAAGACTCCTCCCATACCATGCCAATAGTGCGTTCTTTGCTAGGAAGACTATCGGTCAACAGTTTGGAACGGGAATAAATTCCTCCCACTATGGATAATAGTACTCCAGCAAGGAGTAATGCAGTAGCGACGCCAACCAACGCCGCCGCCAAAAATTTACCGATCAACGGCTCAATCCACACCGTCAAAGCGCCGCGACCACGATCGAAGTTAGGACGAGGGTTGAAACCCAAATGGTCTCCTCGTGGTCGACAAGGAATCCTCTGAGTATATCTCCATGAAAGATCTATCCTCCGCTGTAGTTAAACCAACAACACACGTGATGATGAAGGAATTAGCCGAGTAAGGGTTATGAAATTCCATGTACTTTCGACCGCGACCAATGTCGCCAACAAAGGAGTTCGCCGACATATGGAGAAGTCCAAAGTCCGATGGTTAGTCAAACAACGACCAACCGACACGAAGTTACAAACAAAACTCACCCACCAGCCTTCAATCAAGATTTCAACAAACGGTCGATAATAAATGCAGACCGCGATCTTATCGTGAATCCTACAAAGAACTGGATGATCCGAAGAATCAAGACTTGAAGCTATCTTTGGGACCCTCAGCCGGGAAGGCGGGAACCATCATGTCCAAAGCATCGGACTCATCAAGAATCGAGGCGAGGCGGCTTTGGAGGGGTATCTGTAGGCATAAAAATTGTTTATCAAGACTAACAAGACTCAGAACGGTGGGTCGACAACCGACGATCCATCCGGACGGCGCGACCCGTAACGCCGCCGACGGATTACGCCGCGAAAACGATAAAGCGAAGCCGATCGAACTCATGAAGTGAGTCGGTATCTGGCAATGAAAGCAATGGCGTCGTGGAAAACCCGCGACGAAGCTCAACGAGAAGCGAGTTGGCTATCAAAGCGTTGGCGAGGCGGAATCAAAGCGTGCAGTCGGTCGACGCCAGCAAGCCGTTTGAGCTCGGATTGATCGGACACGGACTCCACTGATTGAATTGCGCTGTGGTCCACGGACACAATAAGTCCCTGCACAGTGCAAAGAACCCACGCAAGATAACGCCAAATCAGTCCGCTAATTGGCTCCTAATTCCTCCGCTATATTGGGAAAGATTCAAGGCTTATTGCAGATAACACCGCGAATTCTATCGACGCATCAACGCCGCCTAATCCTACTCCAACTAGGATTACGAGTATAAACTGTTTCCTAATTTGTCGAGAAGTTCCCTAAGAATATTTTCACAAGAAATATTCTTAGGATAACTCGATCGTATGGATTGCATCGACGCCGATCAACGCTCGCCTAATCCTACTCCAACTAGGATTACGAGTATAAACCGCTTCCTAATTTATCGAGAAGTTCCCTAAGAATATTTTCACAACAAATATTCTTAGGATAACTCGATCGTGCATTGCATCGACGAAATCAACGCTACGCCTAATCCTACCCAATCGATTACGAGTATAAACTGTTTCCTAATTTGTCGAGAAGTTCCCTAAGAATATTCTCACAAGAAATATTCTTAGGGATAACTCAATAACCCTCAATTTTCTCCTATTGTGGAACCTTAAAGAGGGATAAATTGACGAATTCTGACGAGGCTTATATTGACGCCGGACAACGCGCTCTACCTCGAAAAGACTCCTCCCATCGCATCAATGCCAACCTGCGTTGCTGCCGGAAGGCCTATCGGTCAACAGTTTGGAACGGGAATAAATTCCTCCCACTATGGATAATAGTACTCCAGAAGGAGTAATGCAAGAGCGACGCCAACCAACGCCGCCGCCAAAAATTTACCGATCAACGGCTCAATCCACACCGTCAAAGCGCCGCGACCACGATCGAAGTTAGGACGAGGGTTGAAACTCCAAATGGTCTCCTCGTGGTCGACAAGGAATCCTCTGAGTATATCTCCATGAAAGATCTATCCTCCCGCCAGAAGTTAAACCAACAACACACGGATGATGAAGGAATTAGCCGAGTAAGGGTTATGAAATTCCATGTACTGACATACCAATGTGTCGCCAACAAAGGAGTTCGCCGACATATGGAGAAGTCCAAAGTCCGATGGTTAGTCAAACAACGACCAACCGACACGAAGTTACAAACAAAACTCACCCACCAGCCTTCAATCAAGATTTCAACAAACGGTCGATAATAAATGCAGACCGCGATCTTATCGTGAATCCTACAAAGAACTGGATGATCCGAAGAATCAAGACTTGAAGCTATCTTTTGGGACCCTCACCATCAAGGCCGAACTATTATGTTCAAAGCATCCCGCATCATCAAGAATCGAGACCAGACGCTTTGGAGGGGTATCTGTAGGCATAAAAATTGCTTATCAAGATCCTAACAAGACTCAGAACGGTGGGTCGACAACCGACGATCCATCCGGACGGCGCCGACCAACGCCGCCGACGGATTACGCCGCGAAAACGCATAAAGCGAAGCCGATCAACTCATGAAGTGAGTCGGCGAGGCGCACGGTTACCGAAACGACGCTGGCCGTGGAGAAAACCCGACGACGGCTCAACGAGGCGAAGTTGGCTAAACTCAAACGCTGACGACGGAATCAAACGTATTTTAGTCCGGCCGACGAAACGAACCGCTTGAGCTCAAAGTTGATCGACACGGATCGAACACAACGCGACATCACCGAGCAAAACTAAGCCCTAAGACCGAAAGAATCGACGCAAGAATCGACGGAGGAGTCGACGAAAACGACGCGCAAGACCCACGAGCCATGCCAAAATTGGTTGCGGGTTAATTTTGCCAGAGCCACTAACTTCTGCCGGTGCTCGCCAGTTGTCGAGGTGCCTCGCCACCATGGCCGGAGCCACCTCGCCAACTCCGGCCGAGGTGGCTAGGCCAACCGCCGAGGTGGTCACAAGGGCCGAGCCACTGGTCGGGCGCATTTCCGCCCTTCTTTTTGTATAAATAGGGGGTCTTGCTCATTTGAAAGGGTGGATTTTTGGGGATTTTGTCGATCGAGGAGGATTTTCGATTTTGGCGGACTTCTCGAGTCGATCTACGACGACGGTTCCGAAAGCACCCGAGCTCAAGTCCGGCCGACGTCCGATCTATAAGCAAAGGTAACCAATTCGGTCGAACCACAGATACCCTCTAGATTAAGCTGCCTTAATCTCGTGGATAGCCAGGATTTCTCCTAGTAGATCTCACCCGCCAGCGATCCTCTCCTTCGTGGAGTGTGATCCTCAGCGCTTCGCTTCGCGGAAACGAGCCCCTTTACACCAGAGTTCCGCAACCTGGCTCCCCACTGATTGAATTGCGCTGTGGTCCACGGACACAATAAGTCCCTAAGACAGCAAAGAACTCCACGCAAGCGAGGACCTCGATATAACAGAGATCCTCGTGGTTTGTTCACTCAAGGAAAAGAGTATTTTTTATTTTCATTGTACTTTAAAATAAAAGGCATTTCTTTGAATTTCTGTAGGCCAAAGAAGCCGTAGCAAAATTCAGATCAATGACAATCATCCCGACTTTTACCGCGAACAAGCCGCTAATACAAGGAGAGCCAACGGCTTCAATTAAGAAGCCGTGGTCGAAGCCGCTGATTCAGATCCCGACGAAGAAGAAGTCAAAGGCTCCTGCGACGATAGGAAAAAATTTCCAAAAGCCGCCTCTTGATTCCCCGCCAAGCAAGCAAGAAGGGACCAAAACTCAAGCGAGGGTGTAATAATTACGCCCAATAAGTCAACCGAATCCAAGTTGATCCGGCCCCTGTGAGTATCATACTATCGCCCTGTCCGATCGCCCTCCCCACAAATCCGAAGGATCTCCGCCAAGAAAGATCCGCATCCTCGCTCCGAACTTTAAGGCGATCTTAACTCCGCCAAGGCCGGGTTGCACCAATGGCATCCTTCCGCATCCAAGATCACCGGATCTACGCAGAGATCACCGCCATGGCGCATCGACTCTCTCGACGCTGCGGAGTTCGCCAAGGCTCCGAATCGCCGACGTGTCCGAAGTCCGGAGAGGTCAAGAACCTCATCAACTGTACACGGCAACTCCTCCAAACCGCCAACAAGTGATTGGGTCCGCGGTCAAACGGAACCGATCAACACTTGAAGAACGATCCGTAGGCTGCATTACTTACACCTGCTCTAGTTCAGAGGCCCGATGTAGAAGAAGGGAGAAGTGGACAAGAAGCCACCGAAAATGCCAAGTTTGGAGTCCAAATCCGAACAACGATTCGGACGAAGGTCAAACGCCAAGAATCACCACCTTAAACGATTTGACTAAGGCTCGCCGCCACGGGTGACTTGATTCAAAAGAAGATCACACCTCCTACATCTCATCCAGATCTCCATCCAGCCTGTTCGCCTACCAATCTTGTTGGCATCCCGCAGCAAGAAAATGGTGTTACAAATACCGCCCGCTGCACGATGATCGAGGTAAAATTTCATCAAGGATTGTTTGGGCCTCGCCGAAGAGGCCTCACCACCACGGTGATGGGGTCCTACCCTCTCCGCCATTATAAGAAGATTCTTGCAGCCGCTCACCGTAATTTGGATCGAAGTTCGAGAGCCCGGCTAAAACTTCGCTGGCCGCAGGCTTAACGCTGAGATTAGTGACTCTTGAACCTCTCGATAACGTGACTCATCCTCGGCGAGACGCTATCCGACGACGATGACGCTATACCCGAGAAGTCATACCAACACACGGGGTTGCTCCAAAGATTCATGCCGGCGAGTTGTACTATCGCGGCCGGGTTACGAAATCTCAAAGAGAAGTTCTCCAATTGAACACGCATTGTCTCAGGTTCTCAAACTAATCGTATGTGTTGTCGAATGTAACCGCACCGAAGAGTTCAAGAAGGCGCCGCTTGATAGGCTTGGCAACAAAATGCCAAGAAGATCGGAGTCTCAAAGGCTTATATGACCAACGAGGTTGGGATACCTAATCCTCCTCGAAGATGAATGCTCATGGTCGATTGATAATAATCCACCCAATGAGGGAGACTTATTCGCCCGATTCTTCTAAGATGGGATTCGACACCACTTTGGACAAGCTTTCAAGGCTTTGATGTCAAATATGGCTACTACGATCCCGGTACTATTGAGAGTGATGAAGACATGCCAAGATGGGAAGACCCATGGATCCATCAACTCCAAGAGCAGCGGACGTGTTCAACAAAGAGAACCCCCACTAAGGATGAGGTAGTCCAGTTAATATGGGTGATGGAGAGCATCCTAAACTCATAAACATCAGCAATACTCTCCCTGGAAGAAAAGGAAGAGTTGATTGCCCTAATCGTGAGTATATCGATGTATTCACCGAGTTATGAGGACATGCCAGACTCGACCCTAATGTGGCAACACATCGCTCAACATCAAGGCGATGTCAAACCTGGCTACAACAAAGAAGACGGTTTCGCCCACAAATATTGGAGACAATTGTTGACGGTGAAGAAACTCATAGAATCGGATTCATCAAGGAAATTCAACATCCGGATTGGGTGGCTAATATAGTCCCTACCATGAAGAAAAATGGGTCGATTAGGATCCGTGGTCCACAGAGACCTCAACGCCGCTTGCCCAAAGATGACTTTCTCTTCCAATCACTGATGTCATAGTTGACAACACGCAGGATTTGAAAGAATGTCCTTATGGATGGCTTTTCGGTATAATCAAATCAAGATGTACCCCGATGACGCCAAACACACAATAGCCGTAACTTCATCTATATATTGCTACACGGTCATGCCGCTCGCCTCAAAATGCCGCAAGAACATACCGTAGAGCAATGACGAGATTTTCCAGATCATCTTCGAAAACGGTCGAATGCTACGCCGACGATTTGGTCGTGAAAAGCCATGACAAAGGAGATCACATCAAAGATCTTAGAACGGTATTTGAACTCATGCGACTCATCGCCTAAAGATGAACCCCGCCAAATCCTTCCTTGGGATGTCCAGTGGCAAGTTCCTCTACATTGCCACCGACAAAGGAATCCACGCCGATCCCGACAAAGTGAAGGCAATTCAAGAGTTGCAACCTCCGAAATCTGAGGGAACTCGGGTTACAAGGACGACATGACATCCGACGGTTCATATCGAACCTATCCGAAGTGCCACCGCTCTCCAAGTTGAACAAGAAGGGCGGTCATATATTTGGGACGACGCCGTAAGGCATTCAAGAGATCAAGTCAGATTCGCTAAACCTCCCGTTTGTTGCACCGCTGTCGAAAACCGCTTTTGATCTACGCCAAGGCAACGGATCACTGCTAAGCACTTTACTCGCGCAAGACGACGACGGCGGTCACGTAACAGCAAGATATTACCCGAGTCAACATTAGTCTGGCCGAAGTCTCGATATCCAATGGTCGAAGCAAAGGCTTGCATTAGTGTTCGCGATTCAAAATGCGCACTATTTAGCCGGACAGACGATTTATGTTATCTCTAATGTAACCGGTCCGAATATTTATGACCCACCGCCTCAATGAGTTGGCGCCCGCTAAATGGGCCTTACTCTTGTCCCAATATGACTTGTATTTCAAACAACGTAAGTCACCAAAGGACAAGCGATTTAGATTCTACGCCACCGACAACGGATGCAGTTGAGCTATATGATGATCTTCCGGATGAAGTTCAAGAAGTCAACTCTACATCGCACCAACAAATATGGCGATTGTATTTTGACGGAGCCTCTCGAGCTACCAATGTGGCAAGTGCCCCCGGATGTTCTAAGATTTCCGCCGGAGTCGGGGTTGTCTTAGTTTCCCCGGGGAATCATGTCATGCCTCGTGCTTATTCACTCACCGAACCCTGTTCCAATAATGTAGCCGAATACAACGCGCTACTTATCGGACTTAGCTTCGCCAAAGAGCCGGGGTCAATATCTCAAGCATATGGAGATTCACAATTGATAGTTAAGGTGTTCGTGGTGACTACGGTCGGAATCCGATCTAATTCCTTATCATCGATAGCCGCTGAAATGGCGCACTCATTCAAGAGTTTTTCATCGAATATATCCCGCTTCCAAAATGCTTATGCGGATGCACCGGGCGGCATTAGTCGGTCGTTAGCACAACCTTCCGAGACCGAGCAACTAGTTACGGCCAGACTCACCAACTCTTCGCACTCATTATACGATGAGACACAAGAAGATAAGGGGTAGTTACCAAAGAAGTACATGCAACCCAAACCAAGTTGGAGCCCCGAGATTGGCTTTCCTATCATCGACTACGCCTTACATGGCATTCGCCACAAGACGGAGGGAGAGAGAGTCAATCCGCCAAGAGCTCCCGTGATTCTTTTACGACACGAGACCCGTGATGTTATATCACGGGTATGACGGTCTTTACTCCGATGCCTTCAAACAAAGAGGCGTAAGAGGTCCTTCGAAGCACACGGAAGGTGAATGTGGTGCGCACTCAGCCCGGTCCCAAACTCTACGATCGAATTAGGAGAATGGGTTACCGGCCAAAATGATTAATGACGCAATGAAGCACGCCGAAATGCCACGCTGTCAAATTCACGCTAATTATATGCATCGCCTCCCGAAAGAGCTTGCATCCTTCGCCACATCCCGCCATTCGAGACATGGGGAATGGACGTTGTAGGTCCCATTTTTCCTCCGGCTACCAAAGGCGATCGGTTTATTCTAGCGATCACCGACTACTTCCAAGTGGGTCGGGCAATCCCGCTAAAAGAAATGAAGGCGAAGTACCGCCGCCAATTTATCAAACACCATGTCATTTATCGACATGGTGTCCCAAACGGATCGTGCATGATAACGGTCCCCAATTCATCGCAATTCCTTCATCGTTTTGCGAGAAATTAAGATACAAGACGCCTCTCGGTTACCTATAATCCACCGCAAATGGATTAGCCGAGGCATTCAACAAGACGATCATCAAAATTTTGTCGGCTTGTGAAGAATAACAAGCAGACCGACGATAAACTCGAGGAGCACTCGGGCGATCGCGACGATCAGACACACGCCAACGGAGAGACCCCGCATCTCTCGGTTTACGCGCGAAGGCTCCCATTGAGATTCAGACTCCACTTCAGACGCCTTTCAACAGATGACGACCAAGAACAACATCAAAAACGTCTCGAAGAGCTTGAGATGTTAGATGAGAAGCGCCTGGAGGCTCAACAATGCATTGAGTTCTACCAAGCTAGGATGTCGAGGGCTTTCAACAAGAAAGTTCGACAGAGAACCTTTAGAGAAGGAGATTTGGTCCTCGCTGCTCGACGACCGATAATCCTCACTTCCAAAAAGAAAGGTAAATTCGAACCTAAATGGGAGGGTCCGTTTGTAATAGAAACGGTTTACTCCAATGGTGCGTATCGCCTAATTACCCAAAGTGGCGACCGGCAATTAATGCCGATAAATGGGAAGTTCCTGAAGAAATACTACCCTTAGTATCTTCGGGATAACCCGTTTCGACGGGAAGTTCCTCGTGGGATATTTCACCCACTTTTCATGAGGATAACCCTAGATTTGTCCTCCATCATAATTTCCCCCACCGATCAAATTCCTTGACGGTGGGCCTACAAATTTTCTGGTACATTGCCACAATCTCCTCTTGATTCCTTCTATGAACAAGAGGCCCAATTAAAATTCCTTTCACGCCGGAGATAGAATATAAAATTCTTCCTCTCCAAGCGTAAAATCCTTTTCGTGTCAAACGGAGGGGTCCCATCTTTTATCTTAGGTAGCCCGGTGAAGGTATCTTGTAGGGATTTTCGGACCAGGTTGTCCGTGAAGGTCGCTGAGTCTCTTCGGTTCTCGGTGGAGATCCCACTCTTAGTTCCATCTTCATCTTAGGTAGCGCCGATTGAAGGTATCTTGTAGGGATTTTCGGACCAGGTTGTCCGTGAAGGTGCTGAGTCTCTTCGGTTCGGTGGAGATCCCTCTTAGTTCCATCTTCATCTTAGGTAGCGCCCGGTGAAGGTATCTTGTAGGGATTTTCGGACCAGTTGTCCGTGAAGGTCGCTGAGTCTCTTCGGTTCTCGGAGTGGAGATCCCACTCTTAGTTCCATCTTCATCTTAGGTAGCGCCGACCGGTATGCATACGATTTTCGCACTGTGTTGTCCGATCAAGGTCGCCTGAAGTCTCTTCGGTTCTCGGTGGAGATCCCACTCTTAGTTCCATCTTCATCTTAGGTAGCCAACCGGGTATGCGCCGATTTTCGCACTGTGTTGTCCGATCAAGGTCGCCTCGAAGTCTCTTCGGTTCTGAGTGGAGATCCCACTCTTAGTTCCATCTTCATCTTAGGTAGCTACCGATCAAGGTATGCGCCGATTTTCGTGACTGTGTTGTCCGATCAAGGTCGCCTCGAAGTCTCTTCGGTTCTCGGAGTGGAGATCCCACTCTTAGTTCCATCTTCATCTTAGGTAGCCCATTGAAGGTATGCGCCGATTTTCGTGACCACGTTGTCCGATCAAGGTCGCCTGAAGTCTCTTCGGTTCTGAGTGGAGATCCCACTCTTAGTTCCATCTTCATCTTAGGTAGCGCCGACCGGTATGCATACGATTTTCGCACTGTGTTGTCCGATCAAGGTCGCCTCGAAGTCTCTTCGGTTCTCGGTGGAGATCCCACTCTTAGTTCCATCTTCATCTTAGGTAGCGCCATCAAGGTATGCCGGGATTTTCGCACTGTGTTGTCCGACCGAAGGTCGCCTCGAAGTCTTTTCGATTCCTACGTAAGGAATCTCTGTTAGCCTCATCCCTGAAATAGAACACATTCTTCCTTTCCCACCTCAATCAATTTTCTTCCTGCTTCACTATTCTCCCATTAAAAGAAGACACCAAGATTCATCTTGGGGCATTTTATCCCAAGCCTAAGAAGGGATAAAGCTAACGCCTCACACGCTGCCTGCTTAGTCTTTTTTCCGATTGAAGAAGACACGAGTTTGATTCTCGGGTATTTTATCCCGGCCTAAGAAGGGATAAAGCCAACGCCACACGCTGCCGGTTTAGTCTTTCTCCGATTGAAGAAGACACCGAGTTCGATTCGGGGCATTTTATCCCAAGCCTAAGAAGGGATAAAGCCAACGCCTCACACGCTGTCGGGTTTAGTCTTTTTCCATTGAAGAAGACACCGAGTTTGATTCTCGGGTATTTTATCCAGCCTAAGAAGGATAAAGCCAACGCCTAACACGCTGCTGTCGGGTTAGTCTTCCCGTGAAAAGACGGCTTCTAACGATTCAACATCGTAGCATTAAGTCTAAGAGAGTTTCATTCTTTAGCACAACGCTGTGTGTAGAACGGATTTAGATAATCTACATGCTAGCCCAACTCAAACGGTAGTTGGTAAAGGCTCATCAAACCCATTGAAGGCTGGGGGTTGGCCAATAACCCTAAAGCCAACGCCTCACACGCGTTGCCGGTTTAGTCTTTCTCCGATTGAAGAAGACACCGAGTTTGATTCGGGTATTTTATCCGAAGCCTAAGAAGGGATAAAGCCAACGCCTCACACGCGTTGCCGGTTTAGTCTTTTTCCGATTGAAGAAGACACCAGAGTTTGATTCTGGGGTATTTTATCCCGAAGCCTAAGAAGGGATAAAGCCAACGCCTAACACGCGTTGCCGGGTTAGTCTTCCCGTGAAAAAGACGAAGCCTACGTATTCAACATCGTAGCATTAAGTCTGAGAGAGTTTCATTCTTTTAGCACAACGTTGTGTGTAGAACGGATTTAGACAATCTACACGCTAGCCCAACTCAAACGGTAGTTGGTAAAGGCTAATCAAACCCGTTGAGGGCTGGGGGTTGGCCAATAACCCTAAAGCCAACGCCACACGCTGTCGGTTTAGTCTTTCTCCGATTGAAGAAGACACGAGTTTGATTCGGGTATTTTATCCCAAGCCTAAGAAGGGATGAGTCTACGGTAACGCTGTCGGGTGGTCTCTTACCCGTAAAGAGTATGAAGCCTACGTATTCAACATCGTAGCATTAAGTCTAAGAGAGTTTTATTCTTTTAGCACAACGCCACGGTGGAACGGATCCGTGATAATCCGCGACGCTAGCCCAACTCAAACGGTAGTTGGTAAAGGCTAATCAAACCCGTTGATGGTCGAGGGTTTGCCAAAATCCTATAAGTATTATGGTTAATTATTTCGACGGCAAAAGAATCATAATAAACGATGAAAGGAATGGATCTTATTCATTTGAAGCAAATATAAAGGAGCTACAATTGTCGAGACAATTGATTCAAGCAAAGTTATGATAATACATCTAAATAAAAATCGTGAACGACTGGCCGAACAAAGAGAACAAAAGTCTCGCAGCATCGACTTCATCGGGCGCAATCAAGTAATGTAAAGGAAGCAAGGTCACCTTGACGGCGCTAATTTTTCCTCTGGATCGCTCGAACCCGAGCCTTGGCTTCCTTCTCAAGTTCCTTCGCACTGGCAATAGCAACCGCGATGTTCCCGACGACGCCTCGAGGACTTGCTTCTCACGCTCGACATCCTGACTCGTGCACTCACGCGTGAAATCCTTCAACGTCTTCTCCCCTTGAACAGTCCTGATTCCTGTACGTTCGACATGGGTGTGGTACAAGTTTATCTTACGCTGCAAGCGACACTGTCGCTCATATGAGTTCGAAAATATGATCTCTTGCTCGATATTTTTCTCTAAAAACGCTGCTCACGAAGCCTTGATCCGAGCTTCGTCGACGAGTCGTATCACCTCATCGCATGATTCAAAAAAGGCTAAATCCTCCACACGGTGCGCAAGAGTTAGCCAGCTAGTGAGCTTCTGCTCACAACGATTAGCTAGCTGAGGGCCACCAACACCGAATTTCTCCAAGATACTCAATATGAATGGGCGAAGACCATGAGCCATATCTAAATAATAGAGATCGCTGTTTCAAACTATTCTCCAAATTGAAGGAGACCCATCACGAACCGAGTCGAACGGCAGATTTTGGCCCGGCAATCTCGGCAATAGGTTGAATCCGTGGAAGTGGTCCGGCCAAGATTAACTAGGGGCCTCCACCCGCCCTATACTCGAAGAAGGGTCGGAAATCCCGGTTTCTACCAAGCGTAAGGGAGGATGAGAGGATGATGGAAGCGATCCTCAAACTCGTCATCCAAATTATGATAGTAGGCTCAGCCATGTTTCTTCATACGAGTGTTCGCCGGCCGTTTCGCTTCCTCGGTGGAAAAAGGCCTTCCTGATGACCTTGAGAATCGAGACTTGACATTGGGAGCCTTCGGCAGGCGAATAATCATCGGAGCATCCGCCACCACAAGAGAATAAAGGGTTAACAGATCATTTAGGAGGAATATCTTGAAAAAGGAAGCAAAGGCGAACTCTCTCGAAACCCATGAGATCGAAGTCACGACCTTATATCGCACGACGATTTCACCAGATAAATGCCTGAGAACGATAAATATAGTCGTAAACAAAGCGACAATATATATCCCGCTTACTAAGCAAGAGTACGGTATGAAATCGCCCCGCTAAAAACATCGAGACGGGTGATCTTTGAAGCCTCAACCCTCACGAAGGAGAATCTCGGCTCTTCCCAATCGCCTCATAAAGGAGAACGAAGGGATACAACGATATATGTATGAATATGATGACTCGGCGCACCACCGAAAGAAGGAGGCGGCATTCACGCCGCCGGCGAAGTTGATCGACTCGAACGCTGCGGATCTCCCCGACGACATCGGAACCGCAAAAGAAGACAAATAAAGTCAGATATGCGTTAAAAATCAATAAAAGGCATCAAGAAAGACCGAATTCAGACGGCCGCTAAACGCCGACGACCAAACACCGGCTACGCCTGTGCCGCCACTGGTGCGCCAGTCACGCTTCAGCACTGGCGCTACCAGTCGCAGTCTCTGTGCCAGTTTCAGCGCCGCCGGGCGTCAAAGAGCGCCCGGTGAAAGCCCAGGTCGCGCGCCAGTACCAGCCTGTGCTCGCGAGTTGCCCAGTACCAGGCCGCTTCAGCGCCGCTTCGCCGCTGCCGGCCACGGCTGGTGCCTCGATCGCCGCCACGGCCGACGCCTTCCGTCTTTGTCGATTTTACTGTTCATGCACAAAACAAAAAGAGAGAAAGAAAGAAGAAGAAGAAGAAAAGACGCCTCGCATGTACCTCGCCGCTTGAGAGAGAGGAGACGGTGAGAAACGAGATGAAGACAAGAGAAAGCACGAGAGGCTCTAGGTCGAGAAAAGGAGGTTGGTGGGTATTTATAACAACCCCACATGCACCCAATCCTCTTTGAACGAGGACTCCTATTTGGCAAGAAGTAGGAATTCTAATTGGAGTCCAAATCAATTCTAATTAGGACTCTAATCAGCCCCAATTAGGAGTCCTAATTGGAATCTCGTTTGATGTGAAGATAACGCCAAATCAGTCCGCTAATTGGCTCCTAATTCCTCCGCTATATTGGGAAAGATTAGAAGGCTTATTCGGCAGGATAACACTCATGAATTCTATCGGCCGATCAGCGCTCGCCTAATCCTACTCCAACTAGGATTACGAGTATAAACTGTTTCCTAATTTGTCGAGAAGTTCCCGGAAGAATATTTTCACAAGAAATATTCTTAGGGATAACTCGATCGTGCGGATTGCATCGACGTAAATCAACGCGTCGCCTAATCCTACTCCAACTAGGATTACGAGTATAAACTGTTTCCTAATTTATCGAGAAGTTCCCGGAAGAATATTTTCACAACAAATATTCTTAGGGATAACTCGATCGTGCGGATTGCATCGACGTAAATCAACGCGTCGCCTAATCCTACTCCAATCAGGATTACGAGTATAAACTGTTTCCTAATTCGTTGAGAAGTTCCCAGAAGAATATTCTCACAAGAAATATTCTTAGGGATAACTCAATAACCCTCAATTTTCTCCTATTGTGGAACCTTAAAGAGGGATAAATTGACGAATTCTGACGAGGCTTATATTGACGCCGGACAACGCCTACCAAAAGACTCCTCCCATCGTACCAATGCCAACTGCGCTGAAGGCCTATCGGTCAACAGTTTGGAACGGAATAAATTCCTCCCACTATGGATAATAGTACTCCAGCAAGGAGTAATGCGCGATGACGCCAACCAACGCCGTCGCCAAAATTTACCGATCAACGGCTCGAATCCACACCGGTCAAAGCGTCAGATCACTAATCAAAGCTAGGACGAGGGTTGAAACTCAAATGGTCTCCTCGTGGTCGACAAGGAATCCTCTGAGTATATCTCCATGAAAGATCTATCCTCCGCTGTAGTTAAACCAACAACACACGTGATGATGAAGGAATTAGCCGAGTAAGGGTTATGAAATTCCATGTACTGATTATACCAATGTGTCGCCAACAAAGGAGTTCACGACATATGGAGAAGTCCAAAGTCCGATGGTTAGTCAAACAACGACCAACCGACACGAAGTTACAAACAAAACTCACCCACCAGCCTTCAATCAAGATTTCAACAAACGGTCGACAATAAATGCAAAGACCGTGATCTTATCAGAATCCTACAAAGAACCGGATGATCCGAAAGAATCAAGACTTGAAGCTATCTTTGGGACCCTCACCATCAAGGTCGGAACTATCATGTCCAAAGCATCCCGCACTCATCAAGAATCGAGACCGAGACGCTTTGGAGGGGTATCTGTAGGCATAAAAATTGCTTATCGCATTCAACAAGACTCGTAAACGGTGGGTCGACAACCGACGATCCATCCGGACGGCGCCACCCGTAACGCCGCCGACGGATTACGCCGCAAAACGCGATAAGGCGAGTCGACGAACTCATGAAGTGAGTCAGGGCGCGCACGCAGCCAGCGAACGACGCTGGCCGTGGAGAAAACCCGACGCACGAAGCTCAACGAGGCGAAGTTGGCTAAACTCAAACGCTGACGAGACGGAATCAACCGTATTTAGTCCGCCGACGCAAAACGAACCGCTTGAGCTCGAAGTTGATCGGACACGGACTCAACACAACGGCGACATCACCGGAGCAAAACTAAGCCCGGAAGACCGAAGAATCGACGAAGAATCGACGGAGGAGTCGACGGAAAAAACGACGCAAGACGCACCGAGCCACGCTGTAATTGGCCAAGGTGGTTTCTACACTTTGGTCGGTGCCACCTCTACCAACTTGTTTAGTGGTTTCCACCATGGTCGGCAGCCACGCCACCTGGCCGCAGGTGGCTCTACCAAGCGCCGGCCACCCTCTGGTCACGCACCCCTTTTGTATAAATAGGGGGTCTTGCTCATTCGAAGGTCGGATTTTGGAGATTTTTGCGATCGAGGGAGGATTTTCTTGGATTTTGGCGGACTTCGAAGAGCCCTCGCGAGATCTTCACGACGCATCTGCCCGGCACCAGCTCAAGTCCCGGCCGACGCCGATCTATAAGCAAAGGTAACCAATTCGGTCGAACCACAGATACCCTCTAGATTAAGCTTCGCCTTAATCTCGTGGATAGCGCCAGGATTTCTCCTAGTAGATCTCACCCGCCAGCGATCCTCTCCTTCGTGAGTGTGATCCTCAGCGCTTCGCTTCTTCGTGGAACGAGCCCTTTACATCTGTAGTTCCGAACCCGGTCTCCACCGATTGAATTGCGCTGGGTCCACTGGACACATAAGTCCCCAAGACAGCAAAGAACCCACGCAAGCGAGGATCCGATATAACAGAGATCCTCGTGTTTGTTCACTAAGGATAAAAGTTGTAATCTTTTTGATTTTCATTGTACGCCTTAAAATAAAAGGCATTTCTTTTTGAATTTCGTTGTAGGCCAAAGAAGCTGTAAGCAAAATTCAAATCAATGACAATCATCCCGACTTTTACCGCGAACACAAAGATGTTGGTAATTTTTCAAATGATAAGGGTCTTTTTTGCAATTTTTAGACATTCCTGGAAGTTGTATGTAATTTGAGATTTTTCGAGTTGTTTGCAATTTTTACTTTTATGTAGTAGTTTGTTTTTTCAAATTTTTAAGGGGTCGTTTGTTTTTATAATTGTTTTATGTAGTAGTTTGTTTTTATAATTGTTTGATTCTCAAAAGGCTTGTTTGTAATTAAATATATTTTTAGAATATTGTAATTTTAGATTTTTAGGAACTTTTGTAATTTTGGATCTTTTTATGTTGTTTGTAATTTGTATTTGTAAGGGATATGTTAGTAATTTTCTAATTTCTAGGGTATTGTTTGTAATTTTGAAATTTAAGGGTGTTGTTCCTTACTTTCGGATTTTAGAGTTGTAATTTCAGATTTGTTAGGAAATAATTCTTTTATTTTTCAAAATATAGATTGTAATTTTATGGTTTAATTTGCAAATAGGAATGATTTAAGGGTATGCATTGATCTTTAGGTATAATTTTCATCAATATAAGATTATGATTATTAGATTTTTTATTTTAGTTATGAATAGTTATGATTTGATTATAATTATCAGATATTTGATTGATAGAATTTTCTAATTATGGATACTTTAAATTGATGAGGATTTTAAGGTAAATATAAAATTAGTTATCCACATGTAAACTTCTAATAGGATTAGATATCCATATGTTATTTTTAGATTAGAAAAACTAAAGACACATGATAGAATTTTAAGAAGAGATAAACCCATCACATAAGGATTCTAATTTAGTCTTAGAATAACAAATGATACATATCATTGTTTTATGTGCTTAGGTGGCGTTGTTTTGTGCCTTTAATAATAGTTCACTAATTTTTCATTACATATAAAGGTGGGATTTGACCTCTATCATTTCTTCCAAAGTTTCTTTCTTCCAAAGTTTCCTCTATGTAATCTTTATCTTCTTCTCTCTCTCTCTCTCTCTCTCTCTCTCTCTCTCTCTCTCTCTCCTCTAATGAAAGAAGAGTATGCTTCGTCCGCTCATTGGAGTTCACCCTGAAATCAAAATTTTCTAATAATATTTTAATAATCCACTTTTCCAACTCCATAGTCTAAATTAGTGAACTTGTTTACTTGCATGTGAATCCTACTTGCACTTCATCTCATTTTTGTCTATGAATCAAACAAATAAATCAAAATAAAAATAAAAATAAAAATAAAAATAAAAATAAAAATAAAAATAAAAATTAATTATAACCATCATTGTGGGCCTATTACTAATGCAAACCACTTTGGGCCGAGGTTGAAAGATAAAGATTATCAAATCTGGCCCATTAACCAGCTTTCTCTATTAAGAGGATGGCACAGGAATGGTAGCTTGTCAATTTCAGCTTCTTGCTTAATTAAGGAAGGTGGTCCACCCATTTGAAATCGAACAAAGATTTTGATTAGTCAGAAGTCAGAACACAGAATTTAGGGTTATTTGCACTATAGTACCTCAAAGTTTACTTATTTTCTAACTTTTGATATCCTAAAGTTTTTTCCGACTCTTTGATACTCCAAAGTTTATACTTTTTAAACTTTGATACCTAAAGTTTTTCCTCGATATTTTAACACCCCAAAACTCTCAAAGTTCTTATTTTTGACACTTTGATACCCCATAGTTTGGGGTATTAAAGTTAAAAAGTATTGTAAACTATCAGTTATCAAAGTTAAAAAGGTTAAATATCATTAAAAACCCTTAACTTTCAACGATTATTAGAAAACCTCCTTAGCTTTCAAAATATTAAAACCCTTAAGTTTAGGGGTTATCTGATATTTTGAAAGTTAAGAGGGGTTTTCTGATTAATTGGCCAAAGTTAATGGGGGTTTTTTGACATTTACCCTTAAAAAAAGGTGGCAACTATGGGTTATCAGAGTTAAAAAAATGTGTAACTAACTCAGGGATATTAAAGTAGGCATCAAGTCAGAAGAGTTGTAATGTTTAAGGTATCAAAATGTCAAATACAATTTTGGATACTGTTGATGTCAGTTATCAAACACGGGGTTAAGAGGTGTGTTTAGGATGAGTAAGGTCTGTGTTTAGGATGAGTAAGGTCCTCTAGCTCCTTCAGATATCCAGTTCGGGCGTCCATTGGTCTCTCCTGCACATGAAAGAACTCGTAAGAGGGCGGAGTTGGGTTCTCCGGTGGTTCCTTCGATGATCAAGTTAGTATAGAGCTTGAGTGGAGAAATAGAGTTTAAGTACAAGAGTTTCTTGGATCGAAAATTGCTTACTCTAAGCAGTAGACAATTCCTCTATTTATAGTGGGTTTAGAGAGGCAGATAAGTAACTTTGGCCGAGTCCAAGCGGCGGCTCATCCAGTACTTGTTCGATAGGTGTCGGCTGCAAAGGGGGTTGAGTCACCCAGGTGTTTAATGTGATGCTGACGGGGTGTGCGTGGTGCTGACGTGGTCCAATGAGTCATAAAGACTTTCGGGGCTGAAGGAATGATGACTCTGATCATGCATTTAATATGATGGCGATGGACTGTCGGCGGGGGGCTCGAGGTAACTGTCATCTTTCCACTCGAGGGATGAGAAGTACCGCCTTTCGACTCGGTTAGGCGAGTCATCGGCTAAAGGAGTTGGCCGGTTGGGCGAGTGCAGGTGGCATGTGGAGTCGGTCTGGCGAGGAGGTCGACAAGTACCGCCTTTTGACTCAGCTACGTGAGATGTCGGCTTGTTGAGTCGGTCGTGCTGAGGCGGGGGCTATCTCGGTCTTGAATGTCTGATTAGTAGTAATGCGGGACACGTGTCGGCCTCTGTATGGGATTTGATATTGGTGATTTTGGGAGTTGTAACAGATACCAATGTTTTAAAAAGATGTAAATTTTAGAGTACCAAAGTGCAAATAATCCTAAGCTTAAAACTTAGTTCTTATATTTCAATCGGGGTTTTAGATCGCTGAGGAGCGCCGCAAACTTGGTATTCTGATATTTACGTTGAATCAATTGCACGCATAAAATCATTGCTTTTCGACGGGAAACAATATTTGATACCTAGGATCTTTTTTTTTATAATTATTATAGATATGTCGACCATGCATACTAATGAATTTTGATTTGAGGAATTTTGGTTTATTCAAACAGTTTTTGTATCAGATGGTATATATGTTTTGGCTGTATATATTTAGGATTCAAATACTCCCTATTATCAAAAGTATTTGAGAGACCACTACTCTTATCATAATCATTGATTTGTTTAGTGGATGATGTTTTGTCTTTGAGTGTAAATTAGGAAGAAGTCTAATTTATTTATTTATTTATTTGGGGATGAGGGGAGATATATATATATATACATACATATACACACACGCTATATATATATATATATATATATATATATATATATATATATATATATATATATATATATATATATATATATATATATATATATATATATATATATATATATATAGCAAATCTCCTATAAACTTAAGTTTATAGGGAATAGTCATACACCAACTTTTCTATCCATTGATGTTGTATTGGGATCCATGAAAGATATGAAGCTCATTTTGAGATTTGTGCATCTCTTGATGGCAAAAATCTAAAGGCAACATCAATGGATAAAAAAGTTGATGTATATTATTCCCTATAAACTTAAGTTTATAGGAGATTTGCTATATATATATATATATATACCTTCCTATACCTACAAATTAATCAGAATAAGGTTTTACGCTACTTGAAATCCTTCTTCTTTTAAATCTAACCCAATCATTCCCTTCATCTTTGGCTTGCTCAACGACAAACTGAGCAAAACGAGTCAGCATTCGTCCACCTCTTTGGTTGCATCACAGGATAGGCTCAAAGGACTCCTTCAACAAAAAGTGAGGACAAGCGGAGTAAGATCAGAGATCACCTTTGAAATTAGATTCCAATGTTTGCTCCATTGCTTTTAACTTGCTAATAAAAAGCGAGACAGTCTGCAGTGATCCGCAGTCTATCATAGTGAGAGGGGGGCGCTTTTGTCATTGATGGACGACGTAAGCACTAGCTCGGATAAGTTCTCTAGAAGCTAAAGGCATCACCCTTTAGAGCAGTACTGATTGAGTTACTGTCACCATGCACTCTTGCTTTCATTTCTCTTCTACTTTTTTTCTTAATCTAGAAAAACGCAAACAACAAAGGTGCATCATTACTATCACCATGCACTCTTGCTTTCATTTCTCTTCTACTTTTTTTCTTAATCTAGAAAAACGCAAACAACAAAGGTGCATCATTATTATTTAGGTAAGTTTTAGAGAATCCCTGAATGCTGGGGTGTTTTTTCACGAAACCCCGGCCCCGAACTCTTTTGAGGGTTTTGGAAAAGACCCAGTTGAGGGTTTTGTGAAATTTACGCACATGGATGCAACTTTGGCTGGGAAGCTTAATGGTACATGAAAATGCTTGTAGTACTATTATTTAGGGTAGATTTAACGCAGCGCGGAAGTGATAACCTCGGAATGCACCAATGGGTGCTCTTTGAATCCACAAAGAACGATCTCCGAATCCACGAAGAACTTCGAATCCACGAAGAAAATATTAAAAAAACGAATTTATTGATAAAAAGATATATTGATTCTAGGGTTACATGACTCTTCTTAAATAGAAAAACAAAATAGACTCCTAATAATACTAGAATTACAAATAAATAAAAATATCAAATCCTACCCTAAAAGACTCCTATAATAGAGAAAATAAAACAGTCCTAATTAAATCAAAATTGAATTTATTTCCTAATCTAAATAGACTCTAACTTATTACTAAAAATAAACTAAAGCTGATTATTTTCTGATTTCTACTAAAAACTGGTGAAACTGATAAGATTTTTGAAATCTGAAAATCTGGTTGGCTTCGTCTTATCGAGATAGGCGATTTTCATATATAATATGTTAGAATCCGCCTTCCGAATTAGAAGATATGATCGTTTCTTTGCGGAAGTCAATAATATGTGTGTATTCGTATTTAGCTTGTGATTGTCCCGCTCTTTCATGAAATTGTCCGTTAAGCGTCCTACATCAAGATTGTACTAAACAGCTTTTGCAGTAAACTCCCATGAACTTACAAAATCACACTAAAACCCATATGAACTTTTTTGGAATTGCAGAACCCCCACCACCACAATAAACTTTCTGAGTTTTGTAGATAACCCCCATAACTTAGAACAAAAAAACAACATAAAAGTCATTTTGAAATCTCACGAGGGTTTAGTGTAATTTACCTAAAAGTTCATAAGGGGTTTCTGCAAAAGTTATTGAGGGTTTGGTGTGATAGACAAAACACTGAAAACCCCCTTTTCTTTTCTTTTCTCCCTCTCTCTCTCTCTCTTTGTTTTGTTTTGTTTTGTTTTACGCGCCCACATAGGTTGAGTTTCGTAACGAATGCATCAAAGGTATTGTTGGTCGACTTTGGTCAGATATTAATTTTGTTTCCACTTTGTAGGGGCTTGATCATGTAGCCATAGATTGTTTTTAATTGATTAGAAAGTAAATTTCGTGGTGCACTTCGTAGCATAGGATTTGGCTTTGAGAAGAAACTAGTAGAAATATTAGATAAATTTCATAAATATATATACCCACGGATTAACAAGCTTTAGCAGCAAGAGACTAGTAAAAAAATTTGATAAAGTATACACATAAAATTATCATAAACTTGGGAAGGCTAATTTATACCAAACTATATATCATATATAAAGACTCTTTTCATATTACAATTCATGACCTGGCTTTCCAAAAGAAACGTGCCTACCGTACACATGAGTCAGCTCTGCTCTTTAAATCTTACTGTGCTCCAATCCGTTTGTACACACTATAAATAAATAATAATTGTAGCATGCATGCAAGGCATTGACCATCAATGCTATTTAACTGCATGTGGTTATTTTCTAGTCTTAAATCTTGATGAATAAAAGCAATTAAATGCCAAGGACTTCTTACATTGAAGAACTACCAAATCATGTCCACATGTTTAAAAAGAGGGAAATCCTTAAATGAGGATTATATGTCTTTTAGGGTGTATTTGGTAACTTCGCGCTGATCTGATTAAGGTCTTAACGGGTTAGGATTGAATCAAGGGAGGGGCGGTCCAAAGATAACTTAGACAAGGATCTCATTTTTGAACTAAAAAAAATAGTTTACTATACAAGGTTTTGCAAAATGTATTTTAAGCTCTTATCTAACCCTTATCTAAGTTTGATTTGTCCTCATATTAAACTTATTTTCTTATTGGGTTACAAGTTTCTCTCTTGCAATATAAGGATCTACAACTTTGAAGAAAAAAATTCGATAGCAAGGGCTCTCTGTAGAAAGCCATATAGAAAGAAAGAGTATGACAAGTACTACACTACTAGTTCTAAATCAGTACAGTCAATATATAATTAGTGCAATCACTTTTAATATAATCAGATATTGTATAACTACAATCATCAATATTATATAAAAATAGTTAGACTATTGTAATAGTAGAATACCTATGAGGCTAAAGGGAAGAATAGTTATAAGACCAATAATACTTTATGTATCAGAATGTTGGACAATTAAGAAACAACATGTGCAAAAAATAAGCATAGCAGAAATGAGAATGTTTTGATGGTCTTGTGGGTATACGCCAAAAGATAGGATAAAAAACGAGTGCATTCATAGTAAATTAGATGTTGCTCCAATTGAGGATAAAATGAGAGAGAATAGACTAAGATAGTTTGATCATATACAACAGAGACCTCTTAGTGCCCGGTTAGAAAATGTGATAATATTATAGTTAATGAGACAAATAGATCTAAAGGTGACCTAAAAGAACTTGGTTGAAATAATTAACAAGGAAATGATAATGGTTAATTTAACGGGGATGATGACCCATAATATATAGAGAGAAATGGAAGAATATAATTTATATAGCCGACCCCCAACATTTTGGATAAAGCTTCGTTGTTGTTGTTGTTATTGCTGTAGACTATTGTATCAGTGCAATTACCAACTTTATAGTCCATGCTAGAAACTTATCAAGGCAATTAGATTGTTATATCAGTGTAATTACTAGCTTCATAATCGATGTTGGAAACAGATTATAATTCCTGCTGGGCACTTATAACTATCACCTCGTAACTCCTTGTATGATTTTTCATTCAAGATTCTCCACAGAATAAATTTCCCCCCCTCGCCAATTGCACAAGGTAAGCTTGCACACTCTCCAGTCTGATGGAGCAGCAGCTAGCAGGACCTACAACAACACTATTTAGTTATGTGTCATCATGAATACTTGATTGCGAAAACAAAGGTCAAGAATCATAGTTGGATTGATGGCACTGTTAATAATCCAAGAAAAGCCAACCCCCCCTTCTTCAACCTTCAAATGATAAAAGGAGGGAAGAAGAAGAAGAAGAAGTGTTTCTTTTGTTTGACAGAGTATATCCCAACCAAATAAAAAAAAGTAATATTAAATCCCAACCAAATATTCTATAGCAGCATGCAGGTGACGACAACTAAGCATCAATTAATACCGTTCAACTGCACGACGTTATTCATCAGTATTTATCTACAGAAGGAATTAAATCCCTGAGGACTCCTTTACAATTTGCGGATGTCTGCGAATTTACAGCAGGACAAAAAACCTACTTGAATATGATATTATCATGACTGCTGAAATTGCAGAAACGTTTAGAAAAACATGGTCAGAATCCTAAGTTGCATTAACTTCGATGTCAGTTCCATGCTAGCCCCCTGATCACTGCATCTTCACTTGAGAAAAGGAATAAAAAAAATATGAGAGAGAAAAGGCCTTCGTGTACAAAAGAGTAGATCCAAAGAAAGTAAGGACCACCTTGAGTTTGTGGTCCATTAGCCTAGCCTCAGTGAATAAAACCAATAGAAAATTTTCACATATTTTATGTGTCCAGCTTCATTTTCAGTAGAATAATAATAAGTTAGAGAAATGAGAAACCCGTGTATTTTAAATATGTAAATTCAGATTAACGGTACAGTCAAATTATCAATTGTCATTGATTTCTCGATCAGTGAAAAGTAACTCTAAATCACTTTTTTATTTCTATCTCTTTTTTATGGAGCTATGAATTTGGACCTGAAAATCTACGGGCATTGCTCTAGTATAATCAGCTACGTATTAGATATAAATCTTATTAGAATAGCCTACATGTAACAGGTATTATGACATATAAAGATAACAATTAAAATCTTCAAATTGATCCCCTTATTTTCCGAAATATTTATATCATATGCAAAATAATCCGTTAAAATAGGTTATTCTATGCTCCGGAGTAATGTTTTGTTAAAAAATGAAAGAGCATAGAAGGGGTTTCCAATGCAAATGGGAGATCCAAAGCAAGATAGGAATATTTGGTACGCTTGGCCCGCAAATTCACGCAGCCAATTGCACCCATGGAAAAATACAAAATAACAAAGTACTCTTTTTCTGCTTTGGTATAAAGTTAACTCACTTACACTGACTGCGTTCTTTCGCTTCTCATATTATTTATGAGTACCAATCTCTCGTAAAATCCACCTTGCTTTCTGTGCCTTTGTGACTCCTGTTCGCTGCCAAAAGAACACGCGGGTCCCATCTGGACACAGAGCGGGTGGAAATTTGGGTGATATTGTAGAACTCCCCTGCGAATTCGAATTCTATTTCTGGTTCGCCGTCGCTATCTGCATCGGGTGGTCCCTGGTTCTGTTTGGGTCCCACCACTTGGTGGGCAGAAGAAGGTGGTGGGACCCATTCATCCGGACTGACTCCGAACCCAGTCAAGAACAGTTTGGTCGAAACAGCGATTGGTGCCGAGTCATGTCGATTTTTTATTTCCACGTCTTCCAATGCCTAGACTGAAAAAAGGAAAAAGAAAATAAATAATTAAATAATAAAACTTAAAAACGAGATGAGCTACTCACTGTGGATAGCGTAGGTGGTCTGAAGACCCAATGATAATACTTTTAACATCTTTAGGATTTTGCATCATTCTTATCTGTCTAATCTGAAGTTTGAGAATGGAAAGTAAGATCCACACGTTTAGAATTTGCTTGGTAGAAATCGAGGTCGAACTCGGACTCCGGTCTAAGGAGCCAAGGAATGAGGTAGTTTTGAATGGACGTTTTGCATCGATTTCGTCTTCGACGCATCTTCAATGCACATTGTGGGAAATATAGTGGGAAATTTAGCTGCTAAATCATGCAAAATATGAGAGGGAACGCTACATTTCATGATGTCGATGAGACACTGGTTGATATATGGAAATCGACATCTAAATAACGAATGCTTAGTATACTTGCGGTTTTAAATGGGAGTTCGCGTATGAGGGATGATATACGAACTGAACTTTCATGAATCGATTGATGTTCAATAAGAGAGATGACCGTGACTTTTATTGTGAGAGACTGTCACATAATTTTGGAATTTTAATGGATTGATGGATGTCTAACAAGAGAAGGCGGATGTGGCTTTTGTTGTTTGGAATTGTCACGGAAATTTGATATTCCATGTGATGTTATTCACCATCAATGAACTGAAAAGACTATGGTGGAATTAGTGAGATTTATTCGATATTACCTGAAGAAAGACTGCGCAGAGAGAGACTCTAAATTTGTTAGTCTAGTGGTCATAGTATATGTCAAGCTTTACATTATCGTAGTCATGATCAAGGATGTGAACAATATGCTAAATTCTATAAAATTGAGTAGAGTTTGACACATCTAAGAACAAAGCAATAGAGCTCCTATTTGTAGCAAATTTTGGTAGAATATAACGGAAGTTTTTTCTATGACTGAAAATACCATTAGAAGGGGAACGTGGCATAAGCAACCTTGGATTATTACTTTCCGGTGCAACAATAGATTAGATCGATATTTCTGGTATAAATTTTACTAGAAACATGTTTACAACTTCATGTTTATGATGTTTCTCTAAGAAGATAGTCTAAAGAGCCCTTAAGTTTTACCCATCTTTTTTAATAAGCCCCTAACTTTTTATTTTTGACAAAAAAGCCCCTAAGTTTTACTCATCTTTTCTAAGAAGTCCCCAGCTTTCTTTTTTTGACAATGAAGCCTCTACATTTTACCCTTTCCTTCTAAAAAGCCCTTAAATTTTTAGCCTTCTCTTCTAAGCAGTCCTCAAGTCTTCTTGTTAACTTAGATATTTCATTGTCAAAAAAAAAAAAAGGTTGGATGCTTCTTAGAAGAGAGAGGTAAAGCTTAGGGCATGTTTGTTAAAAACAGAAAGTTAAGGACTTATTAGAAAAGATGAGTAAAACTTAGAGGCTTCTTTGTTAAAAATAGAAAGTTAAGGGCTTCTTAGAAAAGAGGGGTAAAACTTAAAGGTTCTTTAGATTTTATTCTCTGGTTCTCTCGATGATTAGGTAGCAACTGCCCACATTAGTTTCGGAGCCAAAAAATTTGCTTCAACCCGTAATTCTTGTACTAGCATGCCAATTAATGTCGGGTAATGAATAAAAAACGAATTTTATAGATCTAACCGTGGTTCTAAAGCTTGCGTTATATATGAATTAATTGCTAGGGTTTATGAGATTTGTCACTTCATTCACATGAAGATGACATGGAATGTTTCACATATTTGCGGTTTTAAAAAAATATTGACCAATCTTAGCGCTTATCCAACAAATCTATGAATCTGAAATTTTTGTTCAGTAGCGAATGAGTATGATCTAACCGTCAATCAATGTACTACCCATTTCGTTTTGGTCCCAACGATAAAAACACTTCCGTACAAAAAAATCCAGAATAAAAATAAAAAAACCAATAATTCCCAAATCCCTAAATAAAGAAGATTCCTGCTAATGTTAGCACGTCAGTCTACGCGCCTGCACGTAATCATTCTCCTCCGACCCCTGTTCAGTGTACAAACGATCTCAGCTACACCCCAACTCAATAGAGGACTATCCACGTGGACGGTCAGATGATCACGATCCCAGATTTCCGTCATTTTAATGCCGTTAATTTCTATAGTTAATCATCCTACGATCGTCTAATCCAGTAATTAACGGCCGTTACCGTTCTCAAATTTCGAATGTACCTTCTTCCTAGCACTAGATCGCAACCGTTGAAGCAACACCAGGGGTAGAGTGGTAATTTTACTCTATCCACAATTATTACGCTCCAGACCGAACGGATTCCTGACATAACTAACCGCTAGAGGTGACCGGCAGTAGCCGGTTCCATCGATCTATAAACTTTGTTAGCCAGTTGATCCGGTGGAAGTAAATAGCTTGCAGCCGTACACGTGTCGCAGCTCGGTTCCATTGTCCTAGAGCTGCCTAATCCACACGGCCAGATCTATTTCACGGCGTCGTTACGGATTCCCGTTGCCGTTAACGGGAAAGCGTAACATCCCCACTTTAAAACAAATCCTGCCGTCATGTTGGATCTGATCACCGCCCTTCTCGCTACTTTTTCTTCATTTTTTGTAGAGAGAGAGGAGAGGGAATGGGGAAGTACATGAGGAAGTGTAAAGGGATCAGGGAACTCGCGGTGATGGAGGTGTCGCAGGCGGTGGGAGTGAGGACGAGGGCGATGACGACTGCGTTGGCTGAGGCGGAGAAGGCGGCGAAGAGGAGGAAGACGGCGGGATCGACGGCGGCGGAGTACCAGATCGCGTACCTCCAGCTCAGGAGCCGGAGCCTGGTGATGACGGTGCCCCGACGACGAGATCCGGAGCCAAGAGTCCTGGTTCTGGTTCTCCCCGGTGCTCGACGCCGGATCGCGGCGAGATCTCGCGGTGCGAGAGCAACGCGTCCTGTGATCACGTGGCGGAGATGCGGCCTGATGATCCCGCGGTGAGAATTAACTTCGTAATGCGGTTTTCGTTCACAATTCTAGTTCTGTTTGTTGTTTTTGACTTGAATCTCGTCATTTTTGACCTAGGTTGGTGGGGATTCAGAGAGCTCAGTATACTTTTCGTCACTGAGAAGAGAAAGGTACTTTCTCGTTTTTTTTATTTTACTTGTTTTAAATTCACTTTTCGTTCAATTACTGAGATTTTGATGTTAACGCAGTTAATTTTTCTTAAATTTTTAGGAGAGAGGCAACGCCTTCGAGCCAGCAAAAGGACAATTCTTACGATCTAGAATCGACGGCAGAGATACGACCGCCTCAGAGATCGGCGGCCGTGATCAGGCCGTCAGAAGCGGAGATCGAGGATTTCTTCGCTGCAGCGGAGAAGAAAGAGGCGCAGCGATTCGCCCGCACGTAAGTCTATCGATCTCTCGATCTGGGCGCACGTTAGGAAACGGCAGAATTCTCTTCCATTGTCCAGCGCACGTTAGGCTAATGTAATGTCATTACTTGCTTGTTTGCAGGTACAACTATGATGTCGTCAACGACGTGCCGTTGGAGGGACGCTACGAGTGGGTTCCAGTCTGAAAATACAAATCTCAAACCCTAGAAAAAGAAGAGAAAAGAAAATATGTAGAAATTCTAAATTTATTACTACTTTCTTTTCTTTTTTTAGTTTTCTTGCCTTGAAATTAAAAGGTAGGTGAATTTATTATTGTACAGCAGAAATGACCACCGCCTTCTTCTTTAATTTCTCTTCTCTCAATGTACTTAATCTGTAGAAGGTTCTGAACTGACTCCCTTTCTCAAAGCTTCTCGCTTGGTCTCCATCTTAATTTTCTCAATAAAAACTACGCTTCTTTTCCAAGATTTGTCCAGATTTGTTTCTACGTTCCCAGTTTCAGCAAGCCGCAGAGCCTGCTTCTGTATATATTCTTCTTTATTTGGTAACAATTAATGGGAGCCGTCGGATTTTGATCGGGCGGCTGATTGTTACGAATCTCCTCTGTCTCTGTGCATTGTGGGTCGTTGGAGTCTGGCAGGAGGCGGAGTAGCGGTGTCGGTGACTCGCGGGCGGTGACCAGACCGCGGGGGCGGCGTGAAGGGTGTGCGTACCGTGCACGTGGCACGACTAGTGGTCCAATCTCTTTTTCATTTTCGAGGTGAAAGGTGCTTTTTACGTAAATTGCCTGCTTTTTTTCCAAGTAATAAATTACGACTGGGGACGGAAAAGGTAAAAGGTTAGTTTTGAGAGCACTGGGGGCCTGGGGGTGCTGGTGGCGTCATGAGCCACGCTGAACAGCGTACTTGTTGATTCGTCCGTTAGTGTAGTTGAGAAAGGACAGCACTTCACATATATATACAGGAAAGAAGCAGGAAGTTGTGGTCGTCCATCTTTTGTAATTTTATGGGTTTATCTATTAGTAGTGAAACGTAGAGCCCGATTTCATTAGAGTTACATTGTCAAATTAAAGATGTTGTTTTGGAGGTGTTGAGGGTATGGAGTTAAAAGAGAGACTCTCTTATTCCTCATGCATGTGTTCTTCTCTTGTCCATGATCAAAAGGTATATAGTTCTCGTGAGGTAGAGAACTATCCCATATATTTTATTATTGTCAGTTTCTTTTGAATGCATAATATCAAAAGATGAAGATATATCAGATGTGCTTACTATCTTTAAAAATCTTCATTCTCATGACATTTGGTAATTCAAAAGTGTTCATCAACTGCATCATCGCGCCTAACACCTCCCCGTCGTTGTTAGTTAGCCTAATTGTGTACTTATTTGAACTCATCGTCAAGATTTGACGGTGTCAATTTTATACACTAGCAGATCCCTCAATGCGATTGCTCCCTTTATCATCGCAGCTGCAACATTTTTCAAACTATTTGATTATTGGTTCTCTCAAGAATTTCAAAATACATTCTGTTCCCTTATTTATATCACACCCTCGCGTGTGTGTTTTGACCAAATGAAAGAAATTAATCAAGCTGCTACTATTTTCCCCAAAATTTAAAAAAAAAAAATTAAGCAGACTTTTGATTACTTTTTCATCAAATGAAAATGATGGTTCGAGGTTGAGTAGCATCCTAAATTTTAGATGAGGGGGCTGTAGTCCTGTTGCTGCTCTTATTTAATGTGACTAATTTATTCACTTTGAATGTTGAGTAGACGTGGGTGATTATAGAATACTAGATAGCTAGGTAGTAGAGTTTGAATCATAATAACGCACCAACAATTAAAAAAAGTATTGATTTTGCATTGGATCTGGTGCACATGTGACCACGTTGTAAGGAGGAGGAAGAGGATGCGTTAAAAAGAAGGAATGTTCACTCCTACCTTGGTCCCTTCACATGCCTTCCTTTATCTAATTTTTATTACGTCACTAATAACTACGTGCCTTATAGCTTCCGGGAACCATCATTTATATTCCTCTTGGACATACTCATCCCCTCATCGGGATCTGCGAGGATGGATGGATGGATTTGCTCTCTTCTTAGTTGTTCGGAATCCGAATACCCCTA
Source organism: Asparagus setaceus (assembly GCA_012295165.1). Taxonomy (NCBI): domain Eukaryota; kingdom Viridiplantae; phylum Streptophyta; class Magnoliopsida; order Asparagales; family Asparagaceae; genus Asparagus; species Asparagus setaceus. The sequence goes on along the minus strand of CM022706.1, from coordinate 49,292,931 downwards.
TTTATTTTTTGGGGTTTTCTTGAAAGGGTTCAGTCCTCTTGATAGTGTGAAGTACTTAAGTGGCGTAACAGTCTCCTCACCTAATTATTTTTCTTGCCATTGACGGAAAAATAAAAATAAAAAACTTATTTGTTATTATTTTCAAAGAAAAGGAAGAAATTAAAAAAAGAGAGCGACTCGGAGTAAGTTCAAGATCCGGCATTTGTGGTGGAAGTGAAGTGTATAAAGTGAATAAAGTTTGAATTATCTTATGTATGCCAACTTTGAGGAGGAACGTGGGGAATGGGAGAAGATGGGGAACAGATCCCGAGGACTCTGTTGACTGAATTTTTTTTTTTGGGATCGGGATCTGTAAAGCTGGGGAAGCTTGAATTTTTTTGTGGATCCCAAGAGGAGCAACATTCCTTTTAGCTGCTTTGGAGAGAAGAATACATAAAATGATTGGGAGTTTTGAGGCATTTGAGTATTGAAATATCATTTACTTTTCTTACTTTAACATGGAAGTTACACAAATCTATCTCGCTGCTTTCTAGGGTCCGTTAGTTTGGAGTTATTATTTACTAATTTTGTAGAATGTTCTTGTTCAAAGTGGTGCTGTGAATTTCCAAAGTTGGAAATTAAACAGTGGTGTTCGAAAGCTTTGATGTCTTTATTTAAGTAGTGGACTTTCGGTAACAAAGTTCTCACTTAAACTTTTCTATGAGTCTAGTAAAGAGCAAATCAATTGTGGTGTAATTCCTTATCAAACACATTTTCGCTCAGAGAGGCAATTACAACTGCATTCATTTCATTTGGACACCTACTTGATCAATGTACAAGCAGTGGTGAAGCCAGAAATTCATAGTAGTAGTGTCACAATCTATACTACATATAAAAGAGGATTGAGGTGCTAAAACTTTTGATTGCCCTTTTTACCCCCTCTCAAATTTGATAATTCCAACTTTACTTTAATAATTTTCTTTATTAAATTTATCTCAAAGTCTCATCCAATGAGTCTTAAATTAATTACAACTCATCATAATAATAAGATTTAATTAATTTCTTCGCTCTTAAAGATTCCATAATTTATTTAATTAAATGCATATGTTATGGATCCAATTAACTAACCACTCTTTCATTTCCCTTTGCATAACCTCCTTTTCTTCTCTACACTATAAATTACGGTTATTCATTCTCTTTAACCCACCACATCACCTACTAAGCCAAATTCGTACACAACCACAACGGTTTATGAAATATGTTATATGGAACGTTTGTCAAATGCTTTATAATGTAATGGCTTGTATATGTATGTGCACATGCATTCATTGAATAATATTTGTCAAATAGTTTGTAGACTTAAAGATTTATTTTTATGGAGTTGAAGACTATTTCTTATGTTCAATTTGTAGCTCTTGATTTGTGTTTTGTCTCTTGAATCCTTAAAAAGAATGATAATAGATTATAGGAAGGTTATTATTTGGAAGTCTTGATATTTAAGAGTATATATAAATCGATTTGGAATCCAAAGATTATTTTCAAGTATGCTTTTTGTTAATACTATGGTTGGGTAAGATTCTTATTGATCTTTTAATACTTAGAAAGAATGTATGATCTTATTTTTAGAGTTTATGCAAAGCTATTTAAAGATTTTCTCCCTCGCACAATGTTGTAAAGAGCTTTTATGCTATTTATCATAAGTTGTGCTTTTTCTTTGAATATAGGTCATAAGTTGTGCTTTCTTGTTCATTAGATGTATTTGTGGTTTAATTCTTAACTAATTACTCAGTTCATATGCACTTTAAGTTCAGAGGTGCTATCAACTTATCCAACACTTTCAATGTTTCTTATCCTTTTCATTTTCTTACCTCTATTAAGCATCTTTTATATTCTTTCATTAATAATTATGTTGAATCATAAAACTTTATTTGTCTTATTTTTGATTACTCACTAATAAGTTCTTTGTTCCCATCAACTTTAGGCTATAAAGATTAACTAATACAATATATTGGCTATCTATCTTCTATTCATTGAGTAAATCAGATACACAAACGTATATATGATATATTTGATTGAATTGCATAAAAATTTTGATTTATTATATGAAACTAGATTAATTTGTCTCTTGATTGAGATTCTTTAATTTGGATTAAAAATTGACCTATACAATTCCCATGAATTGAGCTATTTAAATAATATCTTTATATCGGTTGTGATTCCATCTTGCTATTATACCTTTTATAATTTTGCATCTAATAAAATTTTTGCTATTCCAACAACTAGACATTTAATGTTAATTTTTATTTAGTGGCCTTTATAACTTTTGTGCATGATATATTGAGAATCAATATACCATAAGTAAATATTATATTGTAAGTACATATTTTAATCAATAATGTAGAATATATTATTTACTAATAATTTCTTAAACTAAATGCCACATGCAATGCATGTGTGGCATACTAGTAAATATAAATAGACGATATTATTAATTTATCTCATATTTAATATAATCGAGAACTTATAAAATACAAAGATATATACAAACAATAAATACTCTATGTGTCTTCATGTTTGAAATCTTGGCATAATAGTCTTATTCGAATTATCACTAAATACATTATTTTCAATGTAAATTTATTTATCTTTTTCTCCCTCAAAAAATCATTGATGGGATCTTTGATATGTGGTGAAGGGAGCCATTTAAGTTAATGGGCCTTGGGTCATTGTATCTTTAGGTTTGGGCTACTAACATATAATGGGTCAATACTCACTACTAGTCACTACTCATGACTGAGGGTGTCAATTTTCTTCACAAGGTCACCTTTACTTCTTTCATGATATGGTTTAGGGTGATGTCACTTGTCACCGCCTTTTATACACTAGCTCCGCGGTGACACTACTCTTTATCCACTAGCTCCGCCCCTTGTACAACTCTCTTCGTTGTATTTGAACTTGTTGATACGCCACAATGGAAAAAGTATCCAATAATCTCCGGTCCGTGACATTAAATGTGCATCAAAGAGATGTCAATCATTAGATCACTGAACTTCGCAATTCGTACAAAAATCTAAGGGTTGATATCCATTTAATATACATTAAATGGTTTGGACTGTTTCTACTGGATACTTTCTCGCCAATGTGCTAGTTATTAAGGAGCATGCTGCTTTATTTCATGATTCCTTCCCAAGTAGATTTATCTTTGTTTGTGTTATGTTTGTTCTTTGATCATACTATAGTTGACAAACACCTAAATTACTTGGGAAGTATGAATTACTCAGTGTTAAGGATAGTTTATATCTATGTATATACAGGTCCAATATTGGCCCGCTCAGGCCCCTGTCTTGTCTAGGAGTGTGAGTTCTATTACAACTAGGAGCCATGTCTTGTCCATATAGTTTGTATCATATTCTCATATCAATGCAGAATATAAATTATTTTCTTTTAATTATCATGGTATCAGAGTCATAATCTCAGATCAAATCTCAACCATATATACAAAAAACCCTATCCCTAACCCTAAGAGAGCCGCCAACTCCGACCAGGTCGGATTTGTTGTGCTACCGTCATCTGTCGTGGATCATTGACGACATCTCATTGCTGTTTGCTGTGCTCATCAATGTCACTCGAGCACCAAACCAGCAGCTCGCCGCTGTCTGCTGTGCTCGTCATTCCCGGTAGACCTCGCTGTCATCGACCGAGCTTAATGACTCACTGATCTTGATGACCGTTGTCCAGACCTAGATCCTCGTGACCTTCCCAGCCCTCGTCGATCACTACCTTGCCCAGCCTCGTTGACCGCTACCTTGCTCAGCATCATCGACCGCTACATTGCCAAGCCTCGTTGACCACTGCCTTGCCCAGCCTCATTGACCACCGCTATCAAATAGTCATTCTTCTCAGCTTCAATCTTTGGCACTGTCGAATCGTTGCTCTTCTCAGCTCTGATCTGCAGAGATGTCGAACCGCCGCCCTAGCTGCCCAGATCTTATCGAACAGTCATCCTAGGTCACCAGATCTAAAGTAATAGCCCTGCTATTCTCTAAAGTGAAGGGCGATACAAATGGGCTAATTTCACACCCGACAAAAGCCAAAGGCATAAGCCCTAGCTTTAAAAAAAAAAGTCTAATTTAAGACTTAAGTGAAGTATGCTTCTTTGAAAATTATTTCTTAAGAAATTTATTTAGAGTTATCATAAAAGGTAAACTTGAGTATAAAACTAACTAAGGATTAGAAAATTTAAAATTTATCAAATAGATCAATTATTAGTTAATTCTATTAAGTTGGCAAGTGACACTATTTTTATGAAAAAGAAAAATGACATAAAAAGAAAAAAAGGTAAGATAAAGAGGAAAAATGACTAAGATAAAGAGAAAAATCGACTAATCCCCACCCCCACACCTAAATTTTGTATTGTCCTCAATGCAAACTATATAATGCATAAAGTAAAGCAGATAAGAATTGAAGCACTTATATTTGTTCGGTGGACCTAGAACAAAAAAAATCTGCAATTACCTTTGGTATGAGGAGGATGAAGTTAAAATTTCTTCTTCTTCTTTTTCATTTCTTTTTTTTCCTTCAAAAAGAATAAGAAACTCTCAAATGAGAGAAGAATAAATTCTTTTATTATTATGAGATAAAAAATTAAAGATGTAGAATGAAGGATTAAACATGAAAAGCTCAAATTCTACATCAAATCCTACCTTATTGCTGAAAATTCTACCCCGGATTTTAAAGAAGTCTAAAATGATATAATCAAAGATGTGCTTAAATTCTAAACAGTCCAAGGTTTTCAATAACTTCTGCAGCAATAAAAGGTAGGTATCGATGGTGTTATGTATTTTAAATTTCTGATTGAACTTAGATTCCTTATTGATCACAACCAGTTTTTCTTTAAAATTTCCTCAAAATCAAGATTCATGGTTGAGGTATGAAAATTTGGTTGTTGATTATTTTCCAAGAATCTAAGTTCATCAGCAAAGAGTTCTTCAAAAATTGGGTTAAAGAAGCATGCATTTAACACAGTTTCTTTATTCTGAAAGACCTGATCTGATTTATCTAAAATCTTCAACTCCACACCAAAGATTTCCTCAAAACTAAAATCTGATTCATTCTATTCTTCTATTAAACTTTCCTGAATACAGTTAATTTCTAGAGGTTGATTAGCTGGTTGGTTTCCTAGATTAAAACTGATAAGATCAGCAGTCAAATTCCCAAAGGATAGCTTCATTTGATCAGTTCTACAGTTGATGAGAGTATTAGAAGTGACTAAGGACAGTCTTCCTAAAATAACGGGTATCTGACCTTTGGGATTGGAAACGGGCTGCGTTTCCTAGACTATGAAATCCACTGGAAAAATAAAATCCCCAACCTTAATTAGAACATCCTCTATCTCACCCATGGGGACTTTGACAGATCTATCAGTTAACTGTAAGGTGCATTTGGTTGGTTTGGGTTCTCCTACACCAAGTTGCTGGTAGACCGAATAGGAAAGCAAATTGACATTGGCCCCTAAGTCTAAAAGTACCTTATCAATGTATGTATTGTCAATGACACATGAGATAGTAGGACAACCAGGATCCTTATATTTTTAAGGGTACAGACTTTGAGAGCACATCACTGATATTGACAGCAAGAAAGACTTTCTTTGAAATATTTATTCTTCTCTTCTTAGTGCACAAATCTTTCAAAAATTTTATATAAGAAGGGATTTGTTCAATTACATCTAATAGAAGAATATTGACCTTAACTTGCTTGAAAGTTTCTAGGAACTTCTCCTCCTGAGTAGAGTATTTCCTAGACCTGAGTCTATCTAGAAAGGGAGCAACTGGTTTAAACATATCAAAATTAGACTCAGGTTCGGGTTCAGGCTCTTGGTCATTGATCGGGGGTGATTGCTGAATAGAGTTATCAGAAGGAGAGAGAATTTGTTCTTATTCAAGGGTTTCATTTGGAGGCATTCTAACTTGATTATCAACTTGTTTTCCTGACCGTAGTGAATGGATTGCATTCACTTGAGCTTGGTAGGTTGAACTTGATCCCGTGTCCTTAGGGTTGGTCACGGGTTGACTCGGAAATATTTCTTTTTCTCTCTCACTCACAACACTAGCTAGTTGTCCAAGTTGGATTTCTAATCTAGCTATGGCTTGAGTGTTAGAAGTGAGAATTTGTCCGGTTGTTTGCATTAAGGTATTCAAAGTGTTGGATGTTTGAGTCAACAAATTGGTGGTTTGCGTAGAGGCCTTAATTATGGTTTCTAAATCCTTTTCCAAAACATTGAGACGTTTGTCACGATCAGAATTCGGAGGAATTTGATTTACAGATTGATGATGAGGAGACTGATTTGGATATGACAAATTTGGTAGTTGCAAATTAGTTTGAGAACTGAAAGGAACTGTGTTTTCCCTAGAAAATTATTGGGTTGAAGAGGGATTAAAATTTTAATTTCCGGAGTAGTTTCCCTAATTCCAAGCAAAGTTCGGGTGATTTCTCCAACCTGAATTGTAAGTTGGAGAAAATAGATCATTCCCAGGACGCTGGAATGCAGTGTTTATCTGTCCTAGTGGTTGATTGTTTCCTAAGAGAGGACATTCCTCTGAAGCATGAGATGGAGAAAGACAGTTATGACAACCTGAGGTAGAAACTTGATTGATTGGAGCTGGAGGTCGTTCTTTGATTTCTAAAGCTTCTAACCTACGCATGATTGTAGCAATCTTTATTTCAAAGGCTATGTTTGTCTCTAATGAAAGACCACTTAATTTGGGTTGGGGAACTGATGAAACTAGGTCATCACAGTGTTCCCACTGCATGGTTTTCTCGGATAAACTCTTTAAAAATTCCCAAGCTTCATCGATATTTTCCTTCATGAAATCTCCTTGACACATTGATTCTAAGAAAGTTTTTGAAGAATAATCCAATCCTTCATAGATAATTTGACATAATCGCCATTTCTCAAGACCGTGGTGAGGACATTGGACAAGAAGATCCTTAAATTAATCAAAAAACTTCCAGAATTGCTCTCTCGGGACAATCTTAAAATTTTGAATGTTATTTCTAAGCTTAACTGTTTTATGGATAGGAAAGAATTTGTTCAGAAAAACGGTAATAAATTCACCCCAAGTTGAGATAGAATTGTGGGTAAGCTATACAGCCATTTCTTGGCTTTGTCTTTACGAGCAAATGGAATGAATCTAAGCTTAATCGCATCTTCAAATAAGTCACTCATCTTAGTCATGAGACAAATTTCTTCAAATTCGGAGATAAAAATATATGCGTCTTCAGATTCTACTCCTAAGAATTTGGGAAGCATGTTTATGAAATGCGGTCTAAGTTCGAAATTAGTTCCATTGACATTGGAGAGTTTAATGCAAGAAGGGATTGCATTCCTAGTTGGATAACACATATCTTGAAGAACAGGTGGATTAGGATGTAGGCATCAAAAATTGCTGAAGAACCCCAAATATGACTTAATCATGAGAAGATCGAAGGACGACGTCGTCAAAGTCTCAGGAAGTCAATCACAGGGTGAAACCAATGCCCGAGACACCTATAGTGTCTCGCCATTGGCGCGACACCTTGTTGTATCTCGCCATTGGCGACACTTTGTTATATCTCGCCATTGGCGACACTTTGTTATATCTCGCCATTGGCGAGACACTTACTTGTGTCGCGCCAAAGGCGGGACACCAAGAATGTCTGGTATGTGCTCTTGAAGTGTTCAAATTAATGCTTGTGGGGCCCACTTGACTTTTTCAACGCAAAGAAACGCTCACCACGCAGGGCGGTTACACGCTGAAAATACCACTAAGCATGAAATTAGGGCATTTAATCGTGCCTAAAATAGAAGAAAGCCGTTCCAAATGAGACATCTCTCTTGGCAAGTGCAACAACATCAAGATGACAGTTTGATGCGCCGGTATCAATACTGCCGCTACCACTACGGATTTTGGACACTTAACGACTTGTGTTCTCTTCAGATGTGACGCCTCCTAAAGGCTATAAATACCCCCCTACGTCCACTTGAATGGGGGATCAGATTTTTGGAGATTGAGAGAGCATCAGAAACCGGAGGATAAAGCTTTTGCATATCCCAGATCTTAAGTTAGAGATTTGAGGAGGAGATTTCAAGCTTCAAGAGTTCAAGAACATCATCCACGCGGAGATCCCTCGAGTTTAAGCTTAGACTTATTCTTGGGAAGAGTAGATATCTTACCTTGCTAAGATATTTGCTTAAGTTCTTGTTTTCTTTGTGAAGCATCAACTCAATCCCGTCAATTCGACGATCGTTACTCGGTGGTCCACGGACGACGCGTCCCCGGCACAGGCAAAGTACCCACGCAAGCAGGAGATCGCTATGTAGCCTCTTCTGTTCGTGTTTATAAGAGAGCGAGCTAAATTTCTTTATAATAGAGAGTTACACGTGTAATTTTCTCTTATTTTCATTGTCAAAACGTTTTGTGATGAAAATGACAAAGAAACCAGCTTTCGACCGAAACACGATGGCGACCACAGTGGGAGCCAATAGTCTCAACGTTGAGACTATCGTGTCGCAGCCTTGCAACGATCAAGCCGACCTCATAGTCGATGGGTTGGATTACGTCTTCGACCAAGCCAAGTTCGAAGAGTATCTCTCCTCCTCATCATCGAAGTCCTCCTCGCCCCGCAAGCAACGGAGGATCTCGTCTCCAAGGAGGGAGGTCTGTTCTGTCGTGGTGCACAACGAATCTCGTTCGCTCACGACGGAGGCGGTTTCCCCTCGCAACAACACCCCGGCAAATCTCAAAGCCGGGAGCTCTGCTCATGGTGGTTCTATTCAGAAGGAGTCATCTTACAAAGTCTCCACCGCTCTGACGAAGAGGGATCATCAGAGACAGCCGGCCGGGGTCTGGGCTAAGGCTATGGAGTCAACGGATAGAGTTCACTATCACACGAACTCACGTGATCGAGGCGCCAGACTACACTACTTGACCCCAAGCCACAAGACTCTGCCAAGGAAGAATGGGTCCTCGTCAAGAGAACTCGTTTGACGAAGAAAGAACGCGCCTAAAAGGGTCGCGCGCGTGTTGCTCGTGCACGTGCCATTGTTCGCAAGGCACAAGAGTCGAAATCAATCAAGGGGTCGACTCAAAATTGTCAAGTCTGGAGCCCGAAATCTGCATGCGAAGGTAAATTGTCTCACCGGCCGACATCCATGCCGCCGCTTCAATTGCGTAGATGCCTGCCGTTGCATCAGCCGCTAGAGAACTGCGGCGCCAAAAGACCCCAAGACCGAAATACTCCTAACTGTCTCGGCCAAGGGGGCTCTTCTCCGCCTACTCCATCCACCTCTCCTATTGATGTACCAATGGCGAATCCTCCAGCTTCGGTGTTCAGTCGCCTTGGTCCAAAGTCGGGAGCCAAAGACAAGGCACCCGTGATGGAACGTTTGGGTCATCCAATCTGCACACAACGGTGTCCCGAGCAAACTGGGATATCTCAAGATTCAAGAGTTCCTATTGCTTCGCGTTTGAGCATCCCTCAAGGGGTTCGCGAGTCTGCTGAGAAGAAGAAGGTGAGGCATGTGACTCGCAAAGTCACGAGAGATGACCAGACCCTAGTGATTCATACAGAAGCAACTTCAGATGACGAAGCCAAGCGACAGAAGCTGTTTCCCAAGTCAAATGGCCGACATCCCCAAAAGAAGACGTTTCCTCCAATTAAGGACAACGTTATACTTGGGGGTGAAAGTGCAATTTGTGATAAACCACACCAACCACACCATCAGGCTGGGGGTGGCAACACACGAAAAAGAGCAATTGACGAAATAGGTTGTTCTTGCTCGTGTGCGCAGCTGATTAAGACGTTGCTATCAGGATGTTCCTGTTCTGAATCGAACGCTCAGTCACAAAGAGCTTCAGTATTCGAGAGGCTTTCCTTGCCAGTCATGGAAGATTCGAAGCTGAATTCAAGACGTTTCCGGAGAAGAAGAAGATCCGCCATTCGGCAGGATGAACTCCCCGAAGCCACCATTAATATGGTGAACAAAGGAAAAGGGCCAGCAACGGATGCGGACCCTGACTTCACTCCTGTAGGAAAGGTCAGCACCCGGGTTTCCCAGCAGATATCTCGATTGCAATTGCGAGCTACGAAACGCATAGATTATAGAAGGATGCATGAAGGAGACTCATCTGAAGACGAGACCTCCGATGCTTGCTCAGCAGTGGCGTCCGATGACACAATATCGAGCGTGGGTCATCATTTTAGGAAAACGTTTACCATCACTCCCGAGACCCTGGCCCAAATGCTGCAAGAAGTCTTAGCTAAGCAGAGAGAAGAGCTTAAGACTGAGATGAAAATGGAGATGGAGCTAGCTATGCAGCAGATGAGGGAGTTACAAATCCAGAAAGCTGCACAGCCCGAGTCCAGTCAACAAGGTGGATCCAATCACCGTATCGCACACGATATAGAAGATAGCGATACGGAAGTGGATGAACACATCCTTGCCGACCAACCTCCGAAGAAAACTCCAACGGGCGCTCAAAGTGGAGATGGCCTAACCCATCCCACTGGGAATAATCCAAAGCAAGGGGAGGATGACGTCGAAAAAATGAAGGAGCTTGAAGGCAAGATCAATGCTCTAATGTCCGCACAGGAAGTCAAGAAGACCGGTATCCCGTGTCCATATCCGAGAGAGTGGGACTCAATTCCCTACCCGCCGAAATTCAACTTGATTAACTTCACGCCATTCGACGAAAGAGGCTCGCCCACACAACACTTGATCTATTTCAAGTCGCACTTAGGGGTAATCTCGGGGGATGAGCCTTTGATGATTCGGTCATTCGTCGGCACCCTTCGCGGAGCTGCCTTCGATTGGTATCGAAGACTCAAGGCTGGGAGTATTAACTGCTGGGATGACATGGAGAGTTCCTTTCTCAATAACTTTTTCGATGATGATACGGAGGTTTCGATAAGAACCCTCTTAGATGAGAAACAGAAGAACGGAGAGACGGTGGACGCCTTCGTCAAGTGCTTCCGTAACAAAGCCGTGAACTGCAGGGATCCAGTCACCGAAGAATTCATACTGCAAACATGTCACAACAATCTTTCTCTGGACTTGTTGGAAGCCATGGGGGTTGTAGCACCGACTTCATGGAAAGATTTGAAGCTCCACGGAGAACAAGCTGAGCGGTTCCTCAAAAGGAAGAAGAGCGAGAGAGGCGAGCCAACGGCGGCTCCTGCGAAGTCAAACTTTATGCCCCGTGGCAAAGAAAAGGCGCCAATCGCCGTTAATGCGAACTGGACATTCCAAAGAAGAACACCAAAGAATCGCCACAAAGAAGAATAATCAGAAACCCCGATAATTTGAATATTTTGTGATATATATTGATAAATATATTTTATGGTGACAAATATCATTAAATTACATTTGAGTATGTTATCAAGTGCTTTGAGAACAAACAAGTTCACATTTGTGAGAGAAACGTGTCAAAACATGCACGAAACATGCACGAGTATAAATCTGGAAATAATGACCAGTTATGAGTTTATAGGTTTTACACACTGTTATAGTTATAATCTGGAAAACCTTAAAACACCAAAGTTGTAGGTCTCTTCAACAGATTTCCAAAAAATCTTAGATCACCTCATTTGGAGTTTGTATGAGAAAGTTATGGTCAAACTACCGAAGGGGATACTTTCCTAGTCAATCTGATTTCCGGTTCTTATTTGGATTTCGAGTTACATTTGGGTTATTTCGGGTTTACCTGTATATAAATACATGTTTTCAAGAATTTTCACATCTTTTATCAGAACTCTCAAATCCTAACAGCCACCAAACCCTCCTCTAAACCCTAGAACATTCTTGTGAGGATTCAAGAGCCTTTGAAGCAAGATTTCACCTTGGGTTGGCGCGCAGCTTAGGGATCTACCTCGCCTTTGCATCCTTCACTTGTTTTAACAAGATTTCAGGCGAGTTTCATCTCTGCTAACCCTACACCTAATTTTTTAGAGAATCGTTTTAATGAAATTCTTTCACAAGGTTTTATTGAGCCTAAAAGAACTAGTTTTGAATATAGAAAAGAGATTCTTTTATATTATATGTGTAAAGATTTGATCTTTTGTGTTTAAAAAGATTTACAATGAGTTATAGAGATGTTTTGTGATCTGAAAATAATTAAACAACCTTGTTTATCTGAGTTCTGATGATTTTATAACATATATATGTGCATATATGAGTGCAAGTGCACAAATCATGCTCGATGCATAAATCTGGAAATTTATGACTAGTGGAGAGATTCTATCATTTTTCACACTGATACGTTGTGAATATGGAAAACCTTAAAAGATCAAAGTTGTAGATACCTTCAGCAGCTTTCTAGAAAATCTTTAATCATCTCATTCTGAGGTCGGATGCAAAAGTTATAGCTAAAATACCGAAGAGTTTGTTTTAGTCGATTGTTTTTTTCGGTTTGAGGTTTGGGTTTAGGGCTGTAGTTTTTCGGGTTTGCTGTCATATATACACATGTTTAAACATGAAAAATACCTCTTTTCTCCTATGTCCCAAACCCTAGTAGCCCTTTTTCCCTTCTCTCAAAGCCTTGTTCTTTTCTTTGGCGATTTTGAGGGATTTCGTAGGATTTTTCAGCGAATTTATGCATGTGTATGTTTTGAGTCGTATACTTTTGATTTGAGAAATTTCTTCGACCAACCTGAATTGTATTATGATGTCTAGAATCTATTAAACACCTGAGATGTTGTGGACATGAGATATTATTTGTACACCGAGATATGTGCACGAACACATAAGTACATGTTCTTAATAAAGTATACGTGACATCTGGGACACAGTTAGGCTAGTGAGCCATATATGTCGATCCGCAAGATAATGCGATGAGGCCAGTGAGCCGTATACGTCGATCCGCAAGGTAATGCGATGAGGCTAGTGAGCCGTCTATGTCGATCCGTATGGTGATACGATGAGGCTGGTAAGCCGTATATGTCGATCCGCGATGATCGCGACGGCGAGTAGAATTTCTTGTAAAAAAATAGCATGGTGGAATGTTAATAACTTAAGTTAAATAGACGATTCTATTAGTCCTTGCTCCTTTGTCGGGATATATTGTGAGAATATATATATATATATATATATATATATATATATATATATATATATATATATATATATATATATATATATATATATATATATATATATATATATATATATATATATATATATATATATATATATATATATATATATATAGAGCAAAACTCTATGAACTTAAGTTCATAATGAATAGTGGTGCACCAACTTTTCTAACCACTCATCTTGCTTTGAGATCCGTGAAAGATATAAAGGCCACTTTGAGATTTGTGCATCACAAATCTCAAGGCAAGATGAGTGGATAAAAAGTTGGTGCACCACTATTCATTATAAACTTAAGTTCATAGGAGCCTTGCTCTCTCTCTCTCTCTCTATATATATATATATATATATATATATATATATATATATATATATATATATATATATATATATATATATATATAGTCCGGACTTGTGTTATTGCTTCCATGTTAAATTACCCGAGTGTTGGGTGCGTTTAGATGCATTGCATACATAGTATATATGTGATATGATTTGTGGTGAGGCTAGGCGATATTCCCTTGTGATCTGTGCCAACTATCAGGGTAGTTCGAGATGTGACTTTGACTCTAAAGTTGAGGTTTGGAATAATTGTATTTTACTACGGTAATATTTTTCATTAATTAGGATTTGGAATTGATATATAGTGATTCACAATTCGAGACATGGTATATACATGAGGATTGTAGGCGTTGAAAAATACTTACAAGATCCCGAAACTAACTTCGTGGCGAGTGTGAATGACAACCCATCGAATAATCGGACGTCGAATCGTTAAAGGCCTTGAACCGGCGGCGAACCAGGCGTCACAAACGGTTTAAGCCGGACTTGAATAGACGATCGGATCCAGGACCGTTGAACCGAACAAACCAAGAGTTAGTCCCGAACCAAATACGACGGAACCTAAGTCCCGAGAAGGCCAAGAGTCGAATAGGCAGGGCCTAAACAGAAGCCAAAGCGGTAGCGGCGGAAGAAGCAATGAGGCAGGAAAAAGCGAAGCGGCTCGACCAGGCGTTACCTCGGCAGTGGCGAAGTGGCTCGACCACAACTTGGCAGGGTGCCTCGACCAAGTGAAAGTGTCGACCCCACATGACGGGCCAGTGCCTCGATAAGTGGTAGGAGGCTCGGCCACCATGGTGAGACCACCTCGACCAACTTGAAGGAGTGGCTCGACAAGTGGTCGGCCGTGCGCACCCCATTGTATAAATGGGGGTCTTGTTGATGGAGGGGATTTTGGACTTCGGGCTTGGGAGGACTTGAACCGAGTTAGAGAGGACTTCGGCTTGGGATTTTCGACAATTTTACGAAGAGTTCTCCACGAGATCCATGGCCGTCGGCCTTACCGTTCGAGCGGCGAGCGAGCAAGTCCAGCCCGACGTCGATCTACAAGCGGAAGGTAATTGAATTTGGGTCGAACTCTGAGATACCCTCTAGGTTAAGCCGTCTTAACCTCGGGGATATGACTGATTTCTCCTAGTAGATCTCACCTTGGCGATCCTCTCCTTCGTGAGTGTGATCCCCGAGGCGATCCTCTCCCGTGAGTGTGATCTCCTCGGTAGCCGTTTCCTTATGAAGCGAGCCCTTTATCTGTAGTTCGGAGCAGGGTCTCTACTTGGATTGGAATTGCGGTGGTCCACGGACACAAAAAGTCCCGACACGAGGCAAAGAACCCATAGCGGGGACCTCGATATAACAGAGATCCTCGTGTTTGTTCTAAGGATAAAAGTTGTAATCTTTTGATTTTCATTGTAAGCCTTAAAATAAAAGCGATATTTCTTTTGAATTTTGTTGTAGGCCAAAGAAGGCGTAAGCAAGTTCAAATCAATGACAATCATCCCAACTTTTACCGCGAACAATTTGGCGACCGATGGGAACCAGCGGTCTCAAGTCGAGAGATCGTGGTAAGTGTAGCAGCGAATTCGGATCGGTCGAAGAAGTCAAAGGCCTCAAGGGCGGATAGGAAAAAAAAAATTTTCGGTGCCGGGAACATAAGAGGCGTACCCCCTTGACCCCCCTTAGCTAACCACTAGCGGGACCGTAGAAACTTCTGCGTGAGGGTGTAATAATTACGCTCTAGCGAAGTCAACGAATCAAGTTGATCAGGTTCCATTTGTGAGTATCATACTATCGTCCTCGTCGGATCGTTCTCCGCCTAAAGGTTAAGTTCACTTTACAAAGTCGCGATATCTCAAACCGGAAGGAATTGGGCAAAATGACGAGAACAAACCGAACCCGGTGGGTTTGGTTGGCTCCGTCTCGTCGAGATAGTCGATTTTCATATATAATTAGTCCAATTCCGGCGTCACGGTTTGAAAGTTCACGACTGTTCTTCGTAGCATATGAGGAAGTTAAGCCAGCGTGAAGCTCTCCATTGGTCGAGGTTAAGCCAGCGGCGAAGCCCTTCATTCGGGCGAGGTTAAGCCTACAGCGGTGAGCCTCGACATTCAACAGGGTTAAACTACGGTGATCCTCAACGAGGCAGAGGTTAAGCCTTCGCGATGAGTCGACATTCAACCAAGGCCCGCTCCCGATTCCACCTCGGCCATCGCATCCAAGTTGCCATCCACCTCGGTGCCGCTTGGTCGAGCTCGCTGGAGCTTCCGAAGCAAGCGACTTTGGAGCACCTCGGCTCATTGCATGATGATCGAGGTAAAATTTCGATCAAGAGCGATTGGGCCGTTAAGGAAGTCGGGTCACTCACAGTGCAGTCGCACCCACCTCAGCGTTGCGGTTTAGTCTTTCTCCGATTGAAGAAGACACGAGTTGATTAGGGGTATTTCATCGAAGCCTAAGAAGGGATAAAGCCAGCGCCTCTACCGTTGCGGTTTAGTCTTTCGATTGAAGAAGACACGAGTTTGATTAAGGGTATTTCATCCGAAGCCTAAGAAGGGATGAGTCACGTGTAACAGCGTTGCTAGTGGTCTCTTGCGTAAAGTCACAGAGTCTATGTATTCAATATCATAGCTTGAGTCTAGAAGAGTTTCATTCTTTTAGCACAGCGTCCGTCTTGGAGCGGATCGGATAATCCGCCGCTAGCCCTCAAGCGGTGGTTGGTAAAGGCTAATCAAACCCGTTGATGGTGAGGGTTTGCCAAAAATCCTATAAGTATTATGGTTAATTATTTCGGCCAGTAAAAGAATCATAATAAACAATGAAAGGAATAGATCTTATTCATTTGAAGCAAATATAAAGGAGCTACAATTGTCGAGACAATTGATTCAAAGAGTTATGATAATACATCTAATAAAATTATGACTGGTGAACAAAGAGAAGCGAAAAGTCTCGCGGCACATCGGACTTCATTGGCACAATCGGTAATGTGAAGGAAGCAAGGTCGGCCTTGGCGGCTAGTTCTTCCTCTGTTTAACCGAACCCGAGCCTTGGCTTCCTTCTCAAGTTCCTCTTGAGTTAGCGGCAATAGCGGCCGCGTGTTCGGCGTCGCCTCGAGGACTTCGTTTCTCCGCGTTCGGTGACATCACGGACTCTGGTGCACTCACGTGTGAAATTCTTCAACGTCTTCTCCCCTTGAACAGTCACGATTCACATGCGTTCGACATGGGTGTGGTACAAGTTTATCGTGGCGCAAGCGTGCGTCGCTCATATGAGTTGAAAAATGATCTCTTGCTCGATATTTTCCTCTCGCTGGCGTTCGAAGCCTTGATCCGAGCCGTGGAGTGAGTTATCACCTCATGCATGATTCAAAAATAAATTCTCTCCACGGATGCGAGAGTTAGCCACTAGTGAGCTTTGCTCTAGCGATTAACTAGGCTGAGGGCCACCAACATATTGAATTTCCTCCAAGATACTCAATATGAATGGGAGAAGACCATAAAGGGCGCCATCTAACCTCGATAATAGAGATCGCTGTTTCAAACCATTCTCCAACGGTGGAGACCCATCACAGAACTGGAGTGGGAGCGGCAGATTTTGGCCAGGGCAATCGTGATAGGTTGAATCCGTGGAAGTGGTCGTCAAGATTAACAGGGCCTCCGCCCTATACTCGAAGGGTCGGAAATCTGGTTTCGGCCAAGGTGTAGGGGCGGTGGGCGGATGATGGGCGATCCCTCAAACTCGTCATCAGAAATTATGATAGTAGGCTCAGGCTTGGGTTTCTTCATGCAGTGTTAAGCCTGCATGCGGTTTGCTTCCTCGGTGGAAAAAGGCCTTCTCGGATGACCTTAAGAATCGAGACTTGACATTAGGAGCCTTAGTAGGCGAATAATCATCAGACATCCGCCTACCACAAGAGAACAAAGGGTTAACAGATCATTTAGGAGGAATATCTTGAAAAGGAAGCGAGTATAAAGGTAGAACTCTTCGAAACCCATGAGTTGAGTCCACGACCTTATAGCTGAATACGATTTCACCCGTGCGAATACGGAGAGCGATAAATATAGTTACATGAACAAAGCAATAATATATATCCGTTCTACGAAGTAAAGTATGGTATGAAATCGCTCCGTTAAAACGGGTGAGCTTTGAAGCCTCAATCCTCCGAAGGAGAATCTCGGCTCTTCCCAATCGCCTCACAAGGAAACGGCGGGGTCATAATTGCACAATCTGCGTCGGTCCCCACAAAGGAGGATTCGGCTCTTCCCAATCTCACAAGAGAAACGGCGGGGTCATATGAGCGTGCACAATCGGCGTCGGTCCCGAGGATTTGGCTCTTAATCGCCTCACAAAAGAAACGAAGCGGGGTCATAATGAGCGTGCACAATCTGAAGCGTCGGTCCCGAAAGGAGGATTTGGCTCTTCCCATCGCCTCACAAAGGAGAAACGAAGCGGGGATCAAGCGCATATATACGAGAATATGATGTATGGCGCTCCACCGAAGAAGGCGTGCATTCCGCGGCGTCGCGGGTTGATCGACTCCTCAGCAGTGATCTTCAAAGCGACATCCGAGAGCCAAAAAGGACAAATAAAGTCGGATATCTGATCAAAAATCAACAAACATCAAAGGCCGTGACCACAGCGGTTGCCAACGGCTCGCGACAGACCAAACGCGAACCCGCTGGCGATCCGGGTGCGCCGGGCCAGCGCCGGGCTCGATGGCAACTGGTGCCCAGGCCTCTGTCGGCTTGACGCTGACTGCGTGCGCCGAGCAGCATGAGGAGCCACGCCTAAACATTACTGATGCGCCGAACGCCATTTCGACCTGGCAATTACCGGCCCGCCATAGCGATAAAGCGGCGCCGTAGCGCCGCCGCCAAGCGCCCAGCAGCGCCGCCGCTGGCGCGCAGCCGCCCTCGCCGACCACGGCCTCGTCCTTCTCCCGCCGTGGTTTTCATCACTGCATACAAAGAAAGAGAAAAGATGAAAAAAGATTGTAAAACTCTGGTGCATCAGGTGTTGATCGAAGAATCTGACGGTGAAGCGAAAGTGAAAACAAGAGAGAGAGCATAGGGGGCGGCCTGGAATTAGGAAGAATAGGAGGATTATGGGTATTTATAACAACCCATATGCCCAATCCTCTTTGAACAAGGACTCTATTTGGCAGAAGTAGGAATTCTAATGGAGTCCAAATCAATTCTAATTAGGACTCTAATCAGCCCTAATTAGGAGTCCTAGTGGAATCTTGTTTGGATGTCAAGATAAGCATGCATCGGGCCGTTGATTGGCTCCTAATTCCTCAGCTATATTGGGAAAGATTGAAGATTTATTGGCGGGATAACACCTCATGGATTGCATCGGCCTTGATCAGCAGCGTCGCCCAATCCTACTCAACTAGGATTACAGTATAAGCTGTTTCCTAATTTGTCGAAGTTCAGGAAGAATATTCTCAAAGTATTCTTAGGGATAACTTCGATCGTGCGGATTGCATCGGCCAATCAGCAGCGTTGCCCAATCCTACTCCAACTAGGATTACAGTATAAGCTGTTTCCTAATTTGTGAAGTTCAGGAAGAATATTCTCACAAGAAATATTCTTAGGGATAACTTCGATCGTCGCGGATTACATCGGCCAATCAGCGTTGCCCAATCCTACTCCACTAGGATTACGGTATAAGCTGTTTCCTAATTTGTAGAAGTTCGGAAGAATATTCTCACAAGAAATATTCTTAGGGATAACTTCGATCGTCGCGGTGCATCGGCCAATCAGCGCGTTGCCCAATCCTACTCCAACTAGGATTACGGTATAGCTGTTTCCTAATTTTAGAAGTTCGGAAGAATATTCTCACAAGAAATATTCTTAGATATAACTTCGATGATGTTGGATTACACCGGCCGGAAATCAGCGTCGCCTAATCCTACTCCACTAGGATTACGGTATAAGCTGTTTCCTAATTTGTGAGAAGTTCGGAAGAATATTCTCACAAAATATTCTTAGGGATAGCTTCGATCGTGCGGATTACATGGCGTAATCAGCAGCGTTGCCCAATCCTACTCCAACTAGGATTACGGTATAAGCTGTTTCCTAATTTGTGAAGTTCGGAAGAATATTCTCACAAGAAATATTCTTAGGGATAACTTCGATCGTCTTGCGGATTACACCGGCCTTAAATCAATCGTCGCCTAATCCTACTCCAACTAGGATTACAGTATAAAGCTGTTTCCTAATTTGTGAAGTTCGGAAGAATATTCTCACAGAAATATTCTTAGGGATAACTCAATCGTGCGGATTGCATCGGCCAATCAGCGTTGCCCAATCCTACTCAACTAGGATTACGGTATAAAGCTGTTTCCAAATTTTCAGCGAGGAGTTCACGGAGAATAAATCCATATTCTTAAGGATAACTTCGATGACCCTTAATTTCCTCCACCATAATATCAAGAGAGGAATAATCGGCGGTAGCGAAAGTCATGGCGACAGGACAACGTGTCGGTCGAAGAAACTTCTCCCGCGTGGATAATCATATCCCAACAGCGGTCAAAGCGTCGCACTTTCATGTTGAAGGCTAGGGCGATGGTTGAAAGCCAAATGGTCTCCTGTTTCAACAAAGGAATCTTGGAGGATATCTCCATGAAAAGATCAGTCCTCGGCGTGGTTAAACCAACAACACGTGATGCGGAAAAATTAGCGATTGAGGGTTATGAAATTCCATGTACCGACCGCGACCAATGTGTAGCTAACAAGGTTCGCCGACATACGGAGAAGTCAAAAGTCGATGGTTAGTCAAACAGCGACCAGCCGACACGAGAGTTACAAACAAAACTCACCCACCGGCGAATCAAGATAACAAGCGGTCGGACAATAAATCACGGCAAGTGATCTTATCGAGAATCCTACAAAACTGGATGATCTGAAAGAATCGAAGACTTGAAGCTATCTTTTGGACCCTCGGCCGGTGAAGGCGGGAACCATCATGTCAAAGCATTCGGACTCATTAAGAATTGAGGCTGAGGCGGCTTTGGAGAATATCTGTAAGCGTTGAAAAATACTTACAAGATCCGAAACCAACTTCGTGGCGAAGTCGTGAATGACAACCCATCGAATGATGGGCGTCGAATCGTTAAGCGAACTTCGGCGAACCACGGCGTCACAAAGCGGTTTAACCGGACTTGAATAGGCGTGATCGGATCGGGACCGTTGAGCGGAACAAACCAAAGTTAGTCCGGAACCAAATCTGAGAGGAACCTAAGTCGGAGAAGGCAAAAAGTCCGAATAGGCGGGGCCTAAACCGAGAGAGCCAAGAGAAAAAGCGTGAAGCAGTGAGGCAGTGAAAAAAGCAGTAGCTTGCGGCCTCGACAACTTGTAGGGATTACCTCGGCAGTGGCCGAAGTGGCTCGACCACAATGGCCGAGCCACCTCAGACTTGGCAGGAGTGCCTCGGCCAGAGTAGGCGGCTAAAGCCTGTGGCCGAGCCACCTCGGCAAGTGGCGGTGGCCTCACCATGCTGAGCCACCTCGATCAACTTGGCGAGGAGGCTCGGCCATGGCGAGTGGCCGGGCACCTATGTATAAATGGGGGGTCTTGTGGAGGGATTTTTGGACTTGAGCCCGGAGGACTTGGTGTGGATTAGAGAGGACCGGGCTTGGGATTTTCGGCGATTTTGAAGAGTTCTCACGAGATCCAGCGAGCGTCGGCCTTGCCGTTCGAGCAGCGGCGAGCACAAGTCGATCGACGTCGATCTACGGCGGAAGGTAATTGAATTGGTCGAACTCTGGATACCCTCTAGGTTAAGCTTCTTAACCTCGGGGATAAGCGTGTGATTTCTCCTAGTAGATCTCACCCGCTCCGTGATCCTCTCCTTGTGAGTGTGATCCCTGGCGATCCTCTCGCCGTTGAGTGTGATCCCCTCGGTAACCGTTTCCTTCGTGAAAGCGAGCCTTTATCTGTAGTTCGAGAGCAGGGTCTCTACTTGGATTGGAATTGCAGCGGTGGTCCACGGACACAAAAGTCCGACGGGCAAAGAACCCATGGCGAGGACCTCGATATAGCGAGAGATCCTCGTGTTTGTTCACAAGGATAAAAAGTTGTAATCTTTTTGATTTTCATTGTAAGCCTTAAAATAAAGGCGATATTTCTTTTGAATTTTGTTGTAGGCCAAAGAAGCGTAAGCAAGTTCAAATCAATGACAATCATCCCAACTTTACATGAACAAGGATTTCCTTGTTTGGATTATTTAAATTCGGCATACTAACTCTTGTATTCTTGGGTCTCTATGCCAATTTTCCTTTAGTACTTTATGAATGATTTTGTATCTATATGTTATGCCAGGGTATTTTCTTATTTTCTCCTAGCCCTTCCCACAGGCGATGGAGATGATTCTCGCTATATAAACGGCTCGTTGTTTCCCCTCTTTTTAGGCAGCGAGGCGGGTGTCTGAGAGAGTCGCGAGGTTGATGGATAGCATCAGGACCTCTTTTAGTTATTTATATTAGTAGTTATTTTTAGAGCTCCACGGTAGATGTTTATTTTAATTGTTTTTAGACTCTAGAGATTTGTGATCCTATTGTGTAAAAGTGAGTGCCTTAGTGAACCTCTTATTGATTCTTGTCTTGGGCAGATTCTATGTATGCTATTTTATCTCGGTTGGGCCTGTTGATGTTGATGATCTTTATACTACTTAGTAAATTCTCGATCTCATTGTTCTATTTTATTATTTATTTTTTGTCTTGTACTTTCTGTTACTTGACTTCACTAGAGAGATATTGCGTGATGGTGAAACATGTTGTTGCCGTGTTGGTGCATGGCGGGTTTGACACAGGTTTTACCTTTGCGACCTTGTTGAAGCACGGAAGTCACACAATCACAATTGAGGTTTCAATAAAAACCTCAAGAATCCTGAAGACTCGGATGCTAGGTTCCTAAGAACATACGTTTCAAGGAAGATGAAGTTCATCCTCTTCAAATACCTCTTGGATAACAACAAGATCAAGTTACCTCCAATCACAAATCAAGAGGAGGCTAACAAGACTTGGACCCCAAGTATTGTGCATATCCGGAGAGGTCCATCATCCTACCAAGAAGCTTTTGTACTCAAGGACAAGATCGGGCTTTGATCGATGCGGCATCATCCGCGGCGAAGAAAGAAAGTGGGCTCGAACATGGTGGCTATCAACGGATCCATGCGCCCATGCCATATCGGAGAAGATTATTCGGAGGTTGAAGTTAAGGCGATCAATGATGATCCCACAGGCAGCGCGAAGGGTTAATATCATATCTGACCCCTAATGGCGAAGTACTTTGGGTTCATCGGACCTTCTTCAAGACAAGCGATGGACGGGTCATCCTACGAGGATCGAGCATAAAAGGCAAGTCGTGCGGCCACATTTGACAATTTCGAGAGAAAAGTGACAAAAAGTCCCAACTCTTTCGTTGATGCGAAAATGAACATGAAGTTCTTCTGCGGAAGGAAATCCGGCTTATGCCACTAGGGAGGCGGACGCGAGTTGATTATAAGTATCTGAAGCATCAATCGAATACAAAAGCGTTAGCGGGGTGGGGTGGCGATAACTCCAGCGACACGAAAAGTCACAGCGGCGGAAGTAGCCAAAGAAGATATGACCAGCGAAAAGACAAGCAACCCCAAGAGGTTCAAGCCCGAAGGCGATCGATTCAATCGTCCCATTGCAAGGGATAAACCGAGAAGTTCAGGCTCCTCGTACCGCTTCGATGTCATGGCTCAGTTGGCCAACATCCCTGCGAGAATAACTCTTTACGAGTTGCTACGTCTTTCTAAGGAAACCAGAGAGGCTCTACGGGAAGCTTTGGGTGACTTCGGAAGCTTTCATCACACAAGTCAAGCGGGTTCGGAAAAGCCGAACAACGCAACTTGGCGTGCGCCAATTCCGTGCATAACCTTCACCCGAGATGATATGCAAGTGAGAAATTCGAACCACGACAGGCCCTTATATTTTACTGGGTATATTGGCTCGGTTTTGTCAGCGAATTCAAGTTGATCACAGGTGCGGTCGACATCATGCCACTCCGACCGATGTATCATCTCGGAATTTCGGTAAGCAAATTAGCTTCTACAGGCACTGTCATTTACGGGTTCAATACCAGCGGGTCCAGACCTTTAGGTAAAATCCGAATAAAGTGCCAGCTCGGAGATCTCAAGTCCGAAGTCACGTGTTATGTCATCGACGCAGAGACTTCGTACAATCTACTATTGGGTCGACCTTGGATCTATGGTAGCCTTATAGTCCCATCCACGTTACATCGATTAATGCGAAGTATGTTGACGCGATAATGTGGTCAAAACGATGGTCGCGGATAGCGACCATTCAAGGGGTTAGAAAATTATTTCTTGACTCTCTTTTGTCTGGCGAATCGATCTTGAACTATCGGCCCGGTGCGGACGGTGATAGAAACGTCTGAGGTAGGGCTTCGATTCGATGGAAACTTTGTACTTAATGACATTGAACCCTTATGTCGATCTTGGCGGATCTGAATCGTCGGGAGGAAGTTGTAATTGGCGACTAGATGAACATATAATAAATGGCGATTTAGAGTATGTACCTAGTGTTGATCTTGTAATGCGAGTCTTGTATAAGGATCATGGTGCCCGCATTACCACTCCTATCATCAAGCGGTGAAGAAATGCCTTCAAAGTTCGATTGGGTCAACTTTCATTCTCCCTTCAAAATAAAGCAAACAATTTTGGGAAAGGAAGTATCTCCTACAGAGACCCTTGTTGGGAATCGATGATAGCAATGAAGGCCCTTGCAAATATTTTTCCAACTATAGTCCATAAGTGCACTATTATATGGAGAAATGGGAATACTGCGATCTGTACCGGACCAGGTCTTTGTTTGGGGCCAGCGGGTTGGGTTCCACCTAGACCTTCTTATGTCGAAGAAACCCGATCGCTATTACGAACACAAGAGGTGCGGGTTCGCCTCTTCATCTTCGGCGAGTCTTTGTTGGCAAATCGATGATCATGGCGATTCATCGAGATTCTTGACATGGGATTGGACATTAGTCTCGGTGAATTGTTCAAAGAACTAATGTCTAATATGACCATAGTAAGCTGGTAGAACCGAAGAGGATGATCACTCACCAACTTGGGAAGACCCTTGGACTTCTCATTTGAGCATCAATCGGTGACAAGTTTGAGCAGAGAAGAGCCGTGGTGAAGATGTAGTGGTTCAATATGGTATAAGCCAATCGAAGCCCATATTTATCGATGTGATCTTCCTCAGGAGGAAAAGTGGTTTGCTACGGTCGGGAGTATATCGATGTTTTAAGCTTGGAATTACGAAGATATGCGGGGACTCGACCTAGATGTGGCGATTACACCGTCTTAATATTAAATGGAAGCCAAACCCGTAAAACAACAACAGCGATGGTTTAGTCCACAAATTATGGAAGCGATTATGCGAAGTAAAGAAACTTATACAATCGGGCTTCATCGAGAGAGAACAACATCAGATTGGGTGGCAAATATTGTCCATGTTCTAAAAGAATGGGACAATTAGAATGCATTGACTTGAGAGATCTGAACCTTGCATGCCCAAAGGATGATTTTCCACTACCATCACGAGATGTCATTATAGACAACACTTGTGGGTTTGAAAGAATGTCATTTATGGATGGATTCTCTGGATACAATCAAATCAAAATGCATCCGGCGATGAAGCACACCTCATTTGGGCCTCTAGGCATCTTTTGCTACTTGTCATGCCCTTGACTTGAAGAGCGGTATCACATTATCAACGGCGATGGCGAAGATCTTCCAAGAGCATCTCGAAAAGACCGTTGAGTGTTCGTCGATGACTTAGTGGTAAAAAGCCGCAATAAAAGTGATCACATCAAAGACCTCAGAACGGTATTTGACCTCATGCGGAGTCATCAATTGAAGATGAATCCAACTAAATCCTTCCTAGGAATGGCCAGTGGTAAATTCCTTGGTTTCGTCGTCACATCAAAGGGAATCCATATTGATCCTGACAAAGTAAAGGCAATCAATGAATTACAACCCCCGAATAACCTCAAAGAACTCAGGGGGATGCAAGGAAGGTTGGCTTATATTAGACGGTTCATTTCAAACCTTGCAGGCAAATGTCAACCGTTCTCCAAGCTTGCAAAAAAGGGCGTCTCATTCGTATGGGGCGATGCTTGCCAAAAGGCTTTTGATGATATCAAAGCATATTTATCAAATCCTCCTGTTCTCGTTGCACCGAAATCAGGGAAGCCGTTCTTGATTTACGTCAGAGCGACCAACCATTCATTAAGTGCATTGTTGGCACAAGATGATGATAACGGTCATGAACAGGCAATCTATTATCTGAGTCGAACGATGGTGGGTGCGGAGTGCCGATATCCAGATATTGAAAAGGCCTTGCCTGGTGTGGTTCGAGAAAATGCGCCATTACAGTTGGATGAGGCGATACATGTCATCTCGGATGTTAACAATTCAGTATTTATGGCCTTAACCGGCCTCTTTGAGCTGGCGATTAGCAAGATGGGCATTACTCCTTTCTGTCGACATTCACTTTAGCGGCGAGAAGGGTGAAGGGCGAGGCAATATGTGATCTTCTAGCGATCCGACCCGGCAAAGACAAAGCTACTGTATGAAGATTTACGATGAAACCTCGAGGTCAACCACACTTCCACGAGCAGCGTGTGGCAATTGTATTTTGATGGCTTCGGCGCAACCAATGTGGCAAGTGCTCACGGATGTTCTAAGATTTACTGGGGCGGAGTAGTCTTGGTTTCCCGGAAAAGCATGTGATGCCTCGAGCTTATTGAACCGTGCTCTAATAATGTGGCGAATATAGCGCGCTACTTATTGGGCTCGGTTTTGCCAAAAGAGGGGTCGAATATCTCGAAGCTTTGGAGACTCTCAACTTATAGTCCAGACGGATCAGCGGAGACTCTGAAGTCGAATCGGTTGGTCCCATATCATGAAGCGGCAATAGAGATGGAGAATCATTTGAAAGTTTCTTCATCGAATATATCACAGCGTCTCGAAGCTTACTAACTGCGGTCTGGCGGCGTTAAGCGGTTTCGTTGGCACAACCCTAGAAGCGGGCAGTTCATCACTGTGAAGGCATCGGCTCTTTATCTGAAATCTTGTGTGGACATCAAAGAAGCACATGCCACTCTAACGGACTTCGAGCCGAGAGTTGGTGATTTCCCATCATAGATTACGTCTTACCGGTATTCTACAGGAAGATGTGAAAAAGAATCGGTCAGAAGAAGGGCAGAGATTTTACTATATTTGCGTCCCAAGCGGCTCTATCGTCGTCGCGTCACGATGGATTGCTACTCCGATGTCTTTCAAGCGAGGAAGCGAGAGGAGGCCCTCGAGAGAGCATGATGGTACTTGCGGTGCACATCAGCCAAGTCCTAAGCTAGGAGATAGGCTGAGAAGATTGGGCTATTATTGGCCGACCATGATCAAAGATCGGATTGAATCACGCGAGGCGGTGTCGCGCGTGCCAAATATGCTAACTGGAGGCATCGGCCGCGGGAAAATCTACATCCGTCAGCTACTTCTTGGTCGTTTGAAACCTGGGGAATGGATGTGGTAGGACCCATCTTCCCCCCGTCGGCAAAAGGTGACCGTTTTATTTTAGCAATCACCGATTACTTCTCCAAATGGGCTGAAGCAATTCCGCTCAAAGAAGTCAAGGCAAGTAATGTCATCAAATTCATCAAACACCACATCATCTATCGATACGGTGTCCCGAGATGAATTGTGCATGACAACGGCCCCTAATTTATCAGCAACGCCTTCGTCAGATTCTGTAGCAAGTTCAGAATCCAAGACGTTTCATCCACAGCTTATAATCCCACTGCAAATGGTTTAGCTGAAGCCTTTAACAAGACTATCATCAAGATCTTGGCGAAGCTAGTGAGGATCAATAAGCGAGATTGGGATGACAAGCTCGGTGACGCTCTTTGGGCTTATCGCACCACAATCCGAACACCTACCGGGGCCACCCCGTATTTCTTGGTATACGGATGTGAAGCCGTCCTGCCATTGAAAATATAAATCCGTCCCTTATGCGCTTGCGGCGAAATGGCGGATGGCAACAACATCGAAGCGTCTCGAAGAGCTTGAGATGTTAGGCAACGTTTGGAAGCTCAGCGGCAAATTGAGTTATACGGTGAAATTTCCAAAGCCTTTAATAAGAAAGTCCGACATCGGGTTTCAAGGAGGAGACTTGGTGCTCGCCGTCCGGCGATAATGATCCTTAATTCCAGAAAGAAGGCAAATTTCAACCCAAATGGGAAGGACCGTTAAGTGTCGACCACGGTCTACTCAAATGGAGCATATCGCTGATCACTCAAGGCGGTGACAAGTTAATGATGGCAATCAGCGGAAGTTCTGAAGAAATATTACCCTAGTATACTCGGGATAACCCGTTCCTCTGATTTTAGATTATCAAACTTTTGAATAGTCACATTCACTAAACTCCCATTTGGTCAAACCTTTGAACAGTTAGGACCAAAATCAAAATGTCTCTATCATTACTCCCACTTGACCAAACATTTGAATAGTTAGGGTCATTTCAAATCTCCACTCCCACTTGGCCAAAATTCCCAACAGTTGAGGCCACCAATAAAATTAAAATCTGTTCTCGATTTCTTTTATGAATGAGAGTTCCACTCTAGTACTGGGTTCGTCTCTGCCCTAAGAAGGGATAAATTTGAGTAACCAAACCCCTTAGGTTTCTCTAACTTTTACCTTTTACTCACCTGAGTTAAAAGGCCCCCTTTTATCTACGAGTCAAAGCGTGGCGGAGCTCAATATGATTCTCGAGGTGGAATCCTACTTTGAGTTTCTTTATAGATTCTGCGGTGCCGTGCATCGAGGAATTCTTCGACTCTCGTTCCGTGAGCGAAGAGTCATCAATTAAGCGGGAGATAATAAAATACCTTCTTCTTCTTCAACACAAGCGGGTTCGTCTTTGCCCCGAAGACACAACGGGTTCGTCTTTGCCCCAAGAGAAGACACAACAGGTTAGTCTTTGCCCGGAGAGACACAGCGGGTTCGTCTTTGCCCCAAGAAGACAACAAAAATAACAAATAAAGTCTATGTATTTATATGGCCGGTCATTCTTGACTTAATGATCACATTAAATCTCGCCTATTTATCGTAGTAGGTGTTATTCTGTCCTTAAATCGGGGAATAAGTTAAATCTAACATCGCGGGTAATCAATTCCCGTGATAATTGATCAAGTCTACGTGTTCAATATCATAGCACAAAGTCTAAGAGAATTCACTCTTTTAGCACAACGTTATATGTAGAATGGACTTAAACAATCTACATGCTAGCCCAATTCAAACGGTAGTTGGTAAAGGCATATCAAATCCGTTGATGGCTGAGGGTTTGCCAAAAATCCTATTGAGATTATATCCATTCGTTCAAAGCAGAATAAAGAATGTGATAAAAGTCGACAAAAGTAAATTTTATTTCATAAATGATGGGATATAAAATACATTGTCGACTAAACAAAAAATCAAAAGTGTCCTATGGAGAAAATTAGCGGATCCGTTCTTCCGACTCAGAGCTTCGGCTTAGTATTCTTGTTCTAATTCCTTCTGAGAGGACTCTAGAAGCATCGTTAAGAGTTAGAAGGTGAATGATCTTTTGATCGATTCGGCGACCTTTCATCGAGATGCCTTCAATTGCTCGCCAATTTAGAGCGAGTCTTCTCGAACTAGCTAGATCAATCTTCAGGAAACGCGCCTCTTGGCGTCTTGAGAGCTTTCTTCAAGCGGCGATCTGAGTCGTGCGTCTCGGCGGGCCGGACCAAATCGACATTGGTCTCATCCGTATATTCAAGCTTGCCCTTAGGCGTGGTGAGCACACTAGCAGTTCATCCTCAAGCGAGCTCTTTGCTTGGCCCTAGCTTCGTGTGATAGACTCAACTTCGAGAAGAGATATAAGAAAGTACCCCGGACGAGAAGTCTCGAAGTTCACCGGTTCTGTTCTAAGCGGAGCGGATCTTACGCAAGGTCGGCCAAGTCGGAAAACCCTCTTCTCTTATGATATTTACATGCCGTCGAGAAGCGTTTCACTGAGCTGAAGGAAGAACCTTTATTCACGACCTTTTCAATCAATTTATTGAGAAGGAACGTGAAACCCTCAAGCTCTGCACTGATGACCATCTTCTCTGGGTCTTCATCCACCATCAAAGCTCGATAATTAATGCATACACATGGAAGGAGCATTTGTGAAAGAGGAAGTGTAAGTCTCTGAAGACCTCAAACTCTAAAACTCTCATAAGAAATAAGATTAGGAGACATACCAATATGGCTAGAAGATCCCCCAGCTGAAGTTATCTCCCCCATGCTCGTCGATATAGCCTCGGGAACCACTGGAGTTGATTCAGGTTCAGCTTGAGTAGCCGGTGGTCCAGGTCGAACGAGAGAACTCTTAGCAAGAGTCGAGACGATGATGGACTCAGTTGGGAGGATGAGAGGTTGAGTCTCTAAGTGCGAAACCGCCAGAGCTTGCTCTACAATAGTAGTAATGGGTTCTGTAGGTGAAAATACCATCAAGTATCAGCTATCGGCTAGAAGATTGAGAAGATCCGAGCGATAAGACCGTCTGAAACGGAAGAGCTAGCTTCTATAATAGATTCCCTCTGGTATGTTCGATAACATCTCGAAGTGGAATTCTGGTCGAACTAGGAGAAAGAGATCATCGAGCGGGGCTTTGTTCGAGCGACTCCTCGAAACCCTCTTCATATGCGGGCTCCGTTTGCATCGGCCTTCGTGACATCGACAATACACTCACGGGTGTTAGTTTGCATATACCTACATATGTGAGAATCATAATAATATATATGTATATCACAGAGCGATTACGTGGGTTCGATAGACTTATCGGCGTCGTGGAAGCGCCTCTCCCTCGGCTTGCTCCTCCATCACTGCGGCTACAACATGTTAGCTCTTTAATACAAAGAAGGGGAACAAAGTAGGGTTCCAACTTCATACCGAGTAGACTCGGCAGCTAACACTCAGCCCATTTCTTAAAGTTTTTCTAAAAGAATATGAGCGCGTTAGCGATTAGCGGAGGAACAAAGTCAGTTCTCTCAATTTCTAGAGTTGCCATCGGAGGGATTATTACGTGCTACGGCGGCAGTCTCGGGAGCATGAGGTGTCAACATCTGCGCCAATAGCGGTGTCAGGAGGCCCTCATCCATAGCCTCATGTACTTGCGTCGTGAAGCGGGATCTGCATAGGCGAATCTTTGGAGGAGGAAGGTTGGCTGAATCTCACCTTCTTCGAGAGCTGAGAAGTAAAGTAATAAATATCGATGTAAATGAAATGATGAAGTTTAAGTTAACAAAACTTATACCTTCTCCTCCAAGTGGAAAATCGGTACCCACCGCCTCGGGGAGTTGGAGAGAGGTGGGCCGAGGCTATGTCGCGAGCTTCTTTGTCACCATAGCAGCTCGACAATGGGCGTCGGGGAGAGCGATGCGTCGACATCACGGACCCTCTTCCTCAGAATGAGATCGGAATCCTCCTCTTCCTCTTCTTCCTCTTCTTCCTCTTTCCCTGTCTCAACAGTTATTTTGTTGGGATGGGTAAGAACGACCTTCTTTCGAGGCCGTTTCAAAGAATGTTTGGGAGGAGATGAGACACGGGAGGAAGCTCTAACTGGTGCACCCCGTCGAGTTGGAGAACGGCGAGGAGGAGGTATTACTACTTCACTCCGTAACCGGACCCCTGTAGGACGAGCAGTCTCTTCTTCTTCCTCTCCTGAAGTTCGGATCGTGTCGTCAAAATCTTCTTCCTCAATCTCCTCTCGAACAGCCTTCTTCTTGCCTTTAGATTTCCTCGCCGGTTGAGCTTGCGGAGGAGAAGCACGAGTTGGCGTAGGCTCTCTTCTATGCCCCACTTTAGTGGGAGCGTTAGCTGCAATGAGCCACTTGCAATACAGAAACGTCGTTTGAAGCTTAGGCTCAGTAGCAGGGAGACTGAATTTGGCATTGGTGCAGCCGCTGATACTCTAATACTAGGCACGCGCACCGTCAATAAGGCCTCCATGGGTCTTCATTCCCCTATTCAGTTCAGACATAGATCGATCATAGCGAATTGGCAGAAAATGCGGCATGGAAGATAAGGCTCAATGTCACACGAGTTCTTAACTCGAAAGATGAGGTAGCCGGGCCGGATGTTTATCAACCACCAAAAACACCCAAGGTCCAATATGGTCCTATTCCCATTGGGTTCAGTAGCATCCACAAGTAGTTCATCATAATGACCCGAAAAGTGTGGGAAACACTTGAAAAATTCCCAACACTTGGAGACTTTGAATTGGCGAGTTACCTCTGGCCATTGCCTCGCTCCCCACTTGCAGTTCTCCAGAGTTTGCAGCAGAGGAAGTTCAGGGTCAACTGTCTCGGGCGCCGTCATTAAGTCCGGGCGATGGAGCACGAGCCAAGCCATTAAATAGGTATATGGTAACTCCACCTTCACAGCCGGGATCTCGTTGGAGGACCCTTTGCCCTTCTGGTTGAAGCCAGTGACTAAGCGTCGAAGCCCACAATGTATGTACCCACCATCGCGAAAGGAGAGAAGTCAACGACAAACTGACTAGCTCAGCGGTGGGAAGAGTACTTCGAGGCATGGCATCGAGGATTGATGTGGAACCATGCATTTCTTGACCCAGTTGCCAAGAAGCCCAAAGAGTTTGTGGCTTGATGCATACGCACTTGCCATAAGAAAGTCTGAACTTGGTGCCCTTAGGAATCTTACCCTCGGCAAATGGAGTAGTAAAAGATTGGGCGTTTGTCTTAGCGATCAAATTATTGATGGCGAAGGAGTTAGAGCTCGTTCTTCTACCTCATTGCTACTCTCCAGTTCTTGAGCGGATAATCGGCAAATTGCTTTAAACTAACTGCGGACTTTTCTAGCTCTCCCGTCGGTGGCGCTATTGCCGTCACGGTTGCGGTCAAATTCCACAAAATCTCATAACTTGTAGAGGACTTTTCCTTCATTTGCTTTAGGCGGGTTGGTAGGAAATACTCTTGATGCGACCACGTCACCCATTGGCGAGCGGATACCTTCATCATCTCATGGAGTGGTAGGCCCGACTCCCGTTCATTGTCAAGAAGGTATTGGTGTCACGGTTGTAGATCTCTAAGCGAGGAAGTGATTCCGTGATTGGAAGCCGTACATACTTCGCTTGGATGGGGATATATAAGCCATTAGCACGAAGCTCGGCTCCACCGACCAAGGACATACTTGGTCATCGCGTCCACCATCGATCGCCCGATGAAGTGGACCCAACCAAAACATTGGTGAGGTTTTTGGCGGCAACTCCCTTCCTATTCGGGCTAAGCGATTCTTCAACGTGTCGATTTGACCATCGGTTCATTGTGGGGACTATCTTGGCCGGCGATTCGGAGTAAAGTCCACGAATGTAATCCCTATCGCTAGAGCACGGAGTAACACCTTGGCTAACATACCCACAATGTACGCTCTTGATCCTCGGTTAACCTCCAAGACATGTTCCTCTCAAGCGATAAGTTGCAGTGCACCGGCAAGTAATGGCGAGGAAAGAAGGTAGGTGTAGATGGCCTTTGCCTTCTGACCGGGACTGGTCGCGGGAGGATATGACAGGTGCACTGCGAGTCCCGAACAAGTAACTAGACTTCCTCATAATTTCAGTGGATCTAGCACTCTTGATAAGTGGAGCATCAGTCATTAGCCTCCGCAAATCACGACGCTCCCCATGTTTCAGCAATTCTAATAATTCTGGAGATGCACTTGGGCCGAGGAGGGGGATATCAGTCAATAATGGTGCTTCACGAGAGGAGGAGAACACGGTGCTATGTAGTCCACTCGACTCGTGAGCAGCAAATACCGTAGGGGGAAACTCAACTGCAAAACACAGAAAGATACGTCAGAATAAACCCAGAGAGCAATACTAGGTGTGAAGAATACTTAGCTAAAATCAAAATATGAGGAAACTGTCTCGCGGCCCGAGCGGCCTAAAGCTGTCGCGCCGGTTTGCGAGGCGGTGTAAAGCTATCTCGCCACCAGCGAGGCGGTTCAAAGCTATCTCGCCTGGCGAGGCAGTCAAAGTCTCGCCAATAGCGGCGGCGGTTATGTCTTAGCGGCCGAGATAGCCCACCCGGCAAGCATAAAGGCGATCAATATCTCATGTTCTTGATTTTCACGAGTGTTTTGACAATGCAAAATACTCGTTTAAGCGAATCCTCACAAAGAGAACCTCGACTCTTCGAATGCCTGCAAAGGAGAACAAGCGAGGATTTTGCACAAAAGTGCCACTTTTCAACCCAAAATAAATGCACACACTCTAAGTCTTACCCCATAAGCGAGGCGGTAGTTCTTCACCCTCGATTAGCGGAGGGACAAATTTGTCCTTGGGAACTTCGAGATCTCTTAGGAGACATGGTTAAAAATGCGATTTTGATTGAAAAAGAGGAAAAACTAGGGTTTTGGTGAAAATCCGAGGCAAAACTCTAAAACCTAGGGTTTGTCAAGGGGCCGGATCGATAGAGGATCAAGAGGAGGCCGATTTTGTGAAAAAAATCGACCAAAGCGAGAAAATCCAAAACGAGAAAACCCTAGATCTAAAGAGGGTTTTAGAGCACATTGGAGGCTTGAGAGATAAAGGGTTTACTAAAGGTTGAGGGGAGAAAAGAAGTCCTTGAAAGGTTTTGAAGTCAAAGGTGAGATTTCAGATGTTGACAAAACCCTAAGTATCCCGGGTTTATATAGGGCCAAAGCTGTCTCGGCCTCTTGGTATGACGGTCGTTCTCGCCACGCCGCGCTCAGCCATTGCGGACGGTTATCTTGCCGTGCACACCAGCCGGCGCGACATAGGCGTTAAAAATGCCCACAAGATGCCGAAACCAACTTCGTGGAGTGTGAATGACAACCCATCGAATGATCGGGCGTCGCGCCGTGGACCTTCGCCATTTGGCGAGCCCCGTGTTCACTTGGCGAAGCCGCTCATTCGGCGAACCTCGTCTTACGGCGAACTCGCCCGTTAGCGAATTTCGCCTTCAGCGAACCTGCGCCTTTTGC
Organism: Asparagus setaceus; assembly: GCA_012295165.1. Lineage (NCBI taxonomy): Eukaryota > Viridiplantae > Streptophyta > Magnoliopsida > Asparagales > Asparagaceae > Asparagus > Asparagus setaceus. The sequence continues at coordinate 49,258,415 of CM022706.1, read as the reverse complement.
GAACTCCGTAATTAGCGAGCCTCGTATTCACTTGGTGAAGCAGGTTCATTTTGGCGAACCTCGCCTTTGGCGAACCTCGGCTCATTCGGCCCGAACCTCGTCTTCGGCGAACCTCGCGCCGGCGGACCTGTGTTTGGCGAAACCTCGTGTTCACTTGGCGAAGCCTCGGCTCATTTGGCGAACCTGCGTCTTACGGCGAACCTGGCACGTTGGCCGAACCTTACGGCGAACCTGCGCCTTTTGGCGAACCGCATGATGGCGAGCCTGGTCATTCACTGGCGAGCCTCGGTTCATTTTGGCGAACCTAAGCCTTTTTGGCGAACCTGCGCCTTTTGGCGAACCTGCTTTGGCGAGCCTCGTGTTCACTTGGCGAAGTCTGGTTCATTTTGGCGAACCTCGGTTCCTGGCAGCAAACCTCGGTTCATTGGTCCGAACCTGCATTATTCCGTTTTGAACCTGGTCGCGAGCACCTCGGCAGCAAATTAGAGGCACCTCGACACCAACCAGGGCACCTCGGCACTGTTAGCCGAGGCACCTCGACCAACTTAGCCAGAGGCACCTCGGCTTCACCTAACCGAGAACCGCAGGCGGGAACACAAGTCCCCAGGCTTGTATAAATAGGAGGCATTTGGAAGCGGGGGATTTTTTGGGGAGATCTTTTGGAGAAAAGGACTTTAGAGAGCTTCGAGGCTGGGATTCTTGGAGGCTGGCGGTTCGGGGAGCTTCTTGGAGGACTTTGGGCAATTGAGGAGGCGGCTGAAGAGGTGGAACTTAGAGATAGAGTTGAACGGCGTTGATCAGGGAGAAAGGCGAGATTGAATCAAGAGAATTCGTTGCGGCTGAGATCTACACAGCGAGTAGAGAGATCGGCTTCAGTCTCGCTGGTCTAGGTCAAGAGTTCTTGGTTACCCTCTAGGCTAAGCCGTCTTAGTCTCGAGCTGGCGTGTGATTTCTCCTAGTAGATTTCACCGCTCGGCGATCACCTCTTTAGTGAGTTGATCGTCGGCATCTTATTTCCTTCGTGAAATAAGCACTCAGTCCCGGAATCTGGTATCTAGATCTCCACTTTCGGATCGGGATAGCTGCGGTCCACGGACACAAAAGTCCGGCAAAGGCAAAGAACCCGCATGGCGAGGATCACCGATATAGCGAGAGATCCTCGTGTTTGTTCATCGAGGAAAAGTTGTAATCTTTTTGATTTTCATTGTAAGCCTTATAAAAAGGAGATATTTTTCTTTGAATTTGTTTGGCGTGAAGTTTATGCAGATTCAAATCAATGACAATCAAACAGAGCTTTACGCGAACAAGGCTGGCGACGACCGATTAGAACCCGGTCTCAAAATTTGGCGACCTTGGCCGGGACCCGTAGAAAACTCTAGCGTGGGGTGTAATAGTGCAGCTCAGTGAAGTCAGCGAATCAAGTTGATCCGGGTTCATTGGTGAGTATCGGACTATCGTCCTCGTCGGATCGTTCTCCGCCAAAGGTTAAGTTCACACGAATGCTTGACTTTACAAAATAGACAAAAGTCTGATATCTCTCAAGCGGGAAGGATTGGGCAAAATGCAGAACAAACTGAACCCTTGGTGGGTTTGGTTGGCTCCGTCTCGTCGAGATAGTCGATTTTCATATATAATTCGTCCAATTAGGCGTCACGGTTTGAAAGTTACGACACATCGCCGTAGCATATGAGGAAGTTAAGCCAAGTAGTAGAGCATTAAAATTCTTGAAGAACCTCAAATATGACTAAATTATGAGAAGATCGAAGGACAACATCGTGAAATCTCAAGAAGTCAACACATGAGAAGATTGTGTCTCTTCTGATCGCGAGACAGTGGTTAATGCTCTGCGTGGCCGAACACTTGCTTATGTCTGGATTAGCGAGACGCGTGTGTGTCTGCGCCATGGCGAGACACGCTGATCATGCTACTAGCGAGACACTTGATAATGCCGCCCGCGGCGAACGACACCTTGATGTGTCTCGCATCTAGCGAACGCACTGCTGTCTTGCCATGAGCGAGACACCTAGAATACTTAAGCGAGCTCTTGAAGGGTCTAAATCAATGCTGATGGGGCCCACTTGACTATCGTATGAGAGAGCGTTCAAATACTTTAATGTCGCGGTTATCACCTGAAGATCGCCCACTAGTGATTCTAGGAGCATTGTCGTGCCTAAAAGCGAAAACCGTTACAGTGGAGGACATTTGCTGCCTGATCGGCGAGGCAGCCCATCTTACCGCGCCATGGCGGCCTATACTTACCCGGATTAAGCGAGGCGGCCCAGTATGGCGGCTTCGAGCTGCGGCGTACTTTAAAATGTGGAGCACTTATGACACTTGTGTTTCTTGAGAGAACGTTTTCCAAAGACTATAAATACCCTCTCGTCCACTTGGGGAGAGGCTATCGAAGGGCAATCGAGATCAAGCCAGGAGTTCAAGAACCACGATCCACCGGGAATTCCTCGAGTTTAAGCTTTGACTTATTCTTGAGAAGAGTAGATATCTTACCTTGCTAAGATATTTCGAAGTTCTTGTTTCCTTCGGCATCAACTAAACCGTCGATTCGATCGATTTTCGGTGGTCCACGGATTCAGCGTCCGACGCAGAATCGAAAACAAAGAGATCTACGCTTGGCGTCTTTTGTTGAGTTTGTGAGAAGTTATTTAATTTCTTTGTAGCGAAAATCAAAGTGTAATTTTCTCAAGTTTTATAAATGGAATCTACTTCGACCAAAACGATGGCGACCGATTGGAGACCCAGCGGTCTCGAGCAGAGATGCGTTGTGTAGCGTACTTCGGGCGATCAAGCCGACCTCATGGTGAATGGTTACTTCTTCGATCAAGCCAAGTTGAAGAATATCTCTCTCTTCCACGCCAGTCCTCCTCATCCGCAAACATCGGAGGATCTCATCCCTAAGAGGAGGTTAGTTACATTGTGATGCTTAGCGATTTTGTTAAGCTTGCGTGACGATTCCCTCTTAACAAGATCTCAAGCGATCGGCGAAGGGGCTGCGTCGAGAAGCGTCAAAAGATGGCTCGTCAATTAGCCAAGGCCACGGAGTCGGCGGATGGAGTTCATTACCACCGCGGGCGTGATGGGCGTCGGCAAGTTACAATGCCTCAACCTCAATCCGTAACACTCCTCCCAGGAAGAATGGATTCCGTCAAAAGGACCGATTGACAAGGAAGGGCGCCAAAGCGCCGTGCGCGTTGGCGTGCCTGCGTGCAGTTCGTTCGCAAAGGCGAGTCGGAAATCAACGGGGAATCGACTCAAAATCACAAAGTTTGGTCCCAAAGTCTACCTCAAAATCGACCGGATATCTTCCCTTGGTAGAGCGATTTCGAGCGCCTCGCCGATGTGCGAGGCGGCCTAAAGGCTGCATGCCAACGACGGTGTAATAAAGCTGTCTGGCGTCCGGCGGCCAGCTGCCTGCATACGGTGAGGGCAGCCTTCCACCTTGGCAAAATTTGGTTTCTTAGCCCCTTTCATTCACTTCTCAGGCTAAGATAGACAATTAAGCTGGAAACTTGCGGCTTAGGTGTTTGTAGTCTTGGTCAACCGGAAATAAAGACAAAGTACGGTGAAGAAAAACGGATTCTGAGTCCGGAAGAGTCACGAACAAAATTTGAAACATCTCGGGCTTCTAGAATTCCAATTGCATCTCGTTTGAGCATCCACAAGGGTCCACGAGTCTGTGAAAGAAGAAGTTGAGTCAAGTGACTATAAAATCGAGATGACGGACCCTCGTGATTCATACAAACAACTTCGGATGGCGAAGCAGCGATTGAAGTTGTCTCTCAATTCAAATGGCGGCGTCCCCAAAGAAGGCGTGTTCTCCAATTAAGGACAGCGTTACACTTGGGCGGAAGTGCAATTGCAATAACCCGCAACCACATCATCGGTGGGGGTGGCAACACGAAGAAGGTGTCGATGAAATAGATTGTTCTTGCTCGTGTGCAAAATTGATTAAGGCGTTATTATCGGGATGTGCACGTTACGAGTCGAGCGGCTCACCCAAAAGCCGATATTGAGCGGCTTTCCACATTAACAACGAAGATCTGAAGCCACAGTCAAGGCGACATCGAAGAAGAAAGATCATCTATCAATTTAATGAGTTTCCCGAGTGACTATCAACATGGTGAACAAAGGAAAAGGCGGCGACGGATCACGATCGACTTCACTCACGGAGGAAAGGTTGGATCTCGATTTCTCAAAGAATGTCTGATTACAATTTGCGAGCGCATCGCATCGACTATAGAAGGATGCATGAGGAGAATCATCGATGGCGAAGCTTGAGCATCAATTGTGATAGCTTCCGATGACACAATGTCAAGTGTTGGTAGTCATTCGAGAGGCTTTACCATTACTCCGATGTCACGCCTCAAATGTTACAAGAAGCCTTAGCCAAGCAAAGAAGAGCTTAAGGCGAAATGAAGCGAGATGGAGCTAGCCATGCGAGATGAGGAGTTGCAAACCCATCTGGTTGCACAACAACACAGGTCGAGTCAACGACAGAAACGATCAACAAGGTGGAGTTACCCACCATAATGCCCATATAACTCGAAGCAGTGATTGGAGATAGATGAACACATTCTGCGATCAACCTCCAAAGAAAGCTGCATCGGTGTTCAAGGTGGAAATGGTCCAATTCTTCTATTGAAGTAATCAAAAGCAGGGGAGGATGATGGCGAGAAAGGATGAAAGGGCTTGAAGATAAAATCAATGCTTTGATGTCCACACAAAAGTCAAAGGATCCCGATACGTATCCTAGAAAGTGGATTCAATTCCTTACCTTGAGAATTCAATTTGATTAATTTCATACCTTTTGTGGGAGGGTTCGCCTACGACATGATCTATTTCAAGTCTCATTTGGGGGTGATCTCGGAAATGAGCCTTTGATGATTCGGTCATTCGTTGGTACCCTTCGAGGCTGCCTTCGGTGGTATCGAAGACTCAAGGCCAGTAGCATCAAGCTGTTGGAATGATATGGAAAGCTTATTCCTCGGCAACTTCCGATGGCGACACAAGTCTCGATTGGAACCCGGATGAAAGCGAGAAGAATGGGAGACAATTGACACTTTCGTTAAGCGTTTTGCAATAAGGCCATAAATTGCAAAGATCAATCATAGAATTCATATTGCGGACGTGCCACAATAATCTCTCCATTGATGTTGGAAGTCATGGGGGAGTCGTCCATAACTACATGGAAAGATCACGAAAATACGAGGAGAACAAGACGTTTCCTCGGAAGGAAGAAAGAAAGAGGCAAAATGGCGGTTGCCCTCGAGTAAATTTTCCTCGTAATAGAGAAAGGCATCTGTGTTGCTATTAGTCAAGCGTCGCAACCACGATCGGCGCCAAAGCTTCTAATCCGAATTCCAGGACATACTCTTTGAGAGGCGAAGAAGTTCGATCATCTTCAAACACCTCCTTGATAACAACAGATCAAGTTGCCTCGATTATAAATCAGGAGGAGTGACAGATAGGACCTAAATCGTGGCATTATCAGGAGGATCCTCTATCCTACTAAGGATTGCTTAGCTCTCAAGGCCATCATCAAGCCTTGGTGAAGGCGTCTTAGCATGAAATAAGCCAATGATACTTTCCTCCGATGAGTACAAAGGTTAAGCTGCTTCTCCTTCTTACTCAATAGGAATATGGTATAAACTATTCTAAATGAATGCAGCCAATTTCAAAGAAATTTGGGGGTGGATAATCCATGAGCGAGGTCCACTTCGGGTTGGCGATCAAACCTTCCTGCAGTTAGGATTGTCTCAAATATCTGCTTTGGTCAAACCTTCCTCTGATTAGGACCATAATCAAAATCCTTCGATTCCTTCCATGAGCAGAGGTCCACTTCGGATTGAGATCAAACCTTCGGCAGTTAGGATTGTCTCAAAATATGCTTTGGTCAAACCTTCCTCTGATTAGGACCATAATCAAAATCCTTCGATTCCTTCCATGAGCGAGAGGTCCACTTCGAATTGGCGATCAAACCTTCAAGCGGTTAGGATTGTCTCAAATATACTTTGTCAAACCTTCCTGCGATTAGGACCATAATCAAAATCCTTCGATTCCTTCCATGAGCAGGAGGTCCACTTCAGATTGGCGATCAAACCTTCGGCAGTTAGGATTGTCTCAAATATCACTGGTCAAACCTTCCTAGATTAGGACCATAATCAAAATCCCCTCGATTCCTTCCATGAGCAGAGGTCCACTTCAATTGAGCGATCAAACCTTCAGGCGATGGATGGTCTCCAAATTTCTATCATGGTCAAACCTTCCCTCTGAGTTAGGACCATGGTCAAAATCCTCTCGATTCCTTTTATGAATGAGAGGTCTACTCGATAGCGGGGTTGTTTAAGCCCCAAAACCAAGCAGGTTCGTTTTAAGCGAAGACACAGCGGGTTCGTTTTTTAAGAAAACACAAACAAGTGCAATAGTCTCACGAATGATTCTCAAGGCATTCAATCACAACCTAAGCGATGACTTTCAAGATGAAGATGATTAGTCTAAAATCGACTTGACATTTCAACCAATTCAAATACAAATGCAGCGAGTTATTGATCCCAAAGTATGGTCGTGACGTCGTAGCCGAGTTCAAGCTGAGCGGAAAAAAAACATGGGCCTCTTCTACAAAGTTCCAGCGTTGAGCGAAGCAAAGCATCTTATCAAAGTATTCGAGACCCTCGATAAAATCTGAGAGAGAAAAACTGGAGGGGAATTATCTGTAGGCATCAAAAATTGTGAAGAACCTCAAATATGACTAAATTAGAGAAGATCGAAGGACAACATCGTCGAAATCTCAAGAGTCAACACATGAGAATTGTGTCTACTTCTGATGCGAGACACGTTTGTCTGCCATCATGGCGAGACACTTGCTTATGTCGCCGTTAGCGAGACACTTGTGTGTCTGCGCCATGGCGAGACACGATGTCTGTACTACTAGAACGCTTGATGATACCGCCCGGCGGCGAGACACCTTGATGTGTCTCGCATCTAGCGAGACACTTACTTGTGCCTGCCAAAGGCGAGACACCTAGAATACTTGAAGCGAGCTCTTGAAGGGTCTAAATCAATCTGATGGGCCCGGGCTTCATCGGTAGCGGAGAGCGTTCAAATACTTTAATGTCGCGGTTATCTCGGCGAAGATCGCCCACTGGTGATTCTAAGATTTAATCGTGCCTGCGAGAAACCGTTACAATTTGGAGGGCGACCTTGCCTGCGCCGATCGTAGGACCCATCTTACCTGGCTAGCGGCGACTACCTCGCCGGTTAGCGGCTTAGCTTGGCGGCTCGACGCTGGCCTTCTTCAAATGTGGAGCACTTATGACACTTGTGTTTCTTGGAGGCACATTTCCCAAAGACTATAAATACCCTCCTCGTCCACTTGAAGCGAGTGAGGCTATCGAGAAAGGGCAATCAGATCAAGCTTCGGGGTTCAAAAACACGATCCACACCGATTCCTCGAGTTTAAGCTTTGACTTATTCTTGAGAAGAGTAGATATCTTACCTTGCTAAGATATTTGCTGAAGTTCTTGTTTCCTTTGAAGCATCAACTAAACCCGTCGATTGACGATCATTTTCGGTGGTCCCGCAGTTACAGCGTCCGACGCGAGCAAAGTCCGAAAACAAGAGATCTACACTTGGCGTCTTTTGTTGAGTTTGTGAAAGTTATTTAATTTCTTTATGGCGAAAATCAAAGTGTAATTTTCTCAAGTTTTACAAATGGAATCAACTTCGACCCAAGCGGCGTGATCCTCACAAAGGAGAACCTCGACTCTTCCCGAATGCCTCGCAAAGGAGAACAAACGAGGATTTTGCACAAAAGTGCCACTTTTTCAACCCAAAATAAATGCACACACTCTAAGTCTTACCCCCATAAGCCGAAGCGGCGGATTCTTCACCCTCAGTGCTTCGGGGGACAAATTTGTCCTTGGGAACTCGAGATCTCTTAGGAGACATGGTTAAAAATGCGATTTTGATTCGAAAAAGAGGAAAAACTAGGGTTTTGGTGAAAATCCGAGGCAAAAGGCTCTAAAAAACCTAGGGTTTGTCAAGGGGGGCTTCGGATCTGATAGAGGATCAAGAGGAGGCCCGATTTTGTGAAGAAAAATCGACCAAAACCGAGGAAAATCCAAGAAAACCGAGAAAACCCTAGATCTAAAGAGGGGTTTTCGAGCACATTTGGAGGCTTGAGATATTAAAAGGGTTTGCTAAGGTTGAGGGGAGAAAAGAGAAGTCCTTGGAAGGGTTTTGAAGTCCAAAAGGTGAGATTTCAGATGTTGACAAAACCCTAAGTATCGGGTTTATATAGGCCAACCGTTCAAATTTCTTCGGCGCGGGATAAGCATCGCCACAAGACGCCTTCGAAGCCGACATTGTAATCGCCAGCACACACCGCTGAAAGGACATCAGGGCATTAAAAATACTTACAAGATAAATTAAACCAACTCGCGGACGGGAGTCGGGCGAATGACAACCCATCGAATGATAATGGACGCCGCGATCTTCGGGCGGACTCGCCATTTTACAGCCTGTTCACTTGGCTAAGCTCTTTAGCTCATTTCGCTAACTCGCTCTCACACCTCGCCTGACGTAACTCGCCTTTCCGACGAACCTCGCTTTTGCTTAACTCAATTGGCGAAGCCTGTTCACTTGGTGAAGCCCCCGCTCATTTTGGCTTAACCTCGCTTTTGGCTAACTCACTCATTTCGGCTAACCTCGCTTCTCTCAAGCAACTCGCGACTTCATGACCTCGCCATTTGACGAGCCCGTGTTCACTTCCGGGCCATTTCGGCTAACCTCGCCTCGCGAACTCGCCGTTGATCTTAACCTCGCTTTCTCGACGAACTCGCTTTGGCGAACTCCTCGCCACCGAAGCCCGTGGTTCACTTGGCGGCTCAGCTCATTTTGGCGAACCTCGCTTTTGACTTAACTCCGCTTTTTACGAGCCTCGTGTTCACTTGGCGGCCTCAGCTCATTTTGGCTAACCTCGGTTCCGGGCAAACTCCTGCCTCATTCAAATAACCTCAGATTCGCTTGAACTCGCGGGCAGGCACTGAGGAATTCGGCCAGGCACCCTACCAACTTAGCCGAGGCACCTCGGCTCTGTTAGCCGAGGCACCTCTACCAACTTGTCGAGGCACTCGCCACTTTGGCCGAGACACCGACGCAGACAAGACAAGTCCCCCGACTTGTATAAATAGGAGGGCCGAGAGCTTGGGGGATTTTTGGGGAGATCCTTTTGGAGAAAAGCTGACTTTGAGAGAGCTTCCAGGATTCTGAGCGCAGCCTGTGGGCTTCTTGGAGCCGACTTTGGGCAATTGAGGAGCGGCTTGAAGAGGCCGAACTTAGGAGATAGAGGTTGAACTTCTCGAGCTGCTGATCGAGAAGAGACGAGATTCAGATCAAGAGGAATTGCTATGCCCGTGATCTACACAACGAGGTAGAGGATCCACCAGCCCACTGTTCAGGGTCAAGTTTCATGGATTTACCTCTAGGCTAAGCTTCGTCTTTAGTCTCTGGCGAAGCGCAGGATTTCTCCTAGTAGATTTCACTCGGCCCGCCGATCACCTCTTTCGCGGAGTTGATCCCTCGGCTTCAGATCTTATTTCCTTCGCGGAAATAAGCACCTGTGATTCGCATCTCGATCTAGATCTCCACTGGATCGGATTGCGCGGCGTCCACTCGACACAAAAAGTCCCCTAAGAAAGGCAAAGAACCATCGCAAGTTTTAGGATCTCGATATAACAGATCCTCGTTTGTTCATCCAGAAAAGTTGTAATCTTTTGATTTTCATTGTAAGCCTTATAAAAAGGAGATATTTTTCTTTGAATTTGTTTCAGCATCAAGTTTGTAACAGCTCAAATCAATGACAATCAAACCGACTTTCATCGCGAACAAGCTGCCACTACAAAGGGAGCCAACGGTCTCAAGCCGGGCGAATTACGCCGACCAAAACTCTCTGTAGGGTGTAATAATTACGCCCAAATAAGTCAACCGAATCCAAGTTGATCCGGTTCCCAGGAGTATCAGACTATCGCCCCGCCCGATCGCTTCTCCCCTAAAGGTTAAGTTCACCAATGCTTGACTTTACAAAATAGACAAAAGTGCCGGAGTATCTCTCAAACCGGAAGGAATTGGGCAAAATGAGGAGCAAACTGAACCCTTCGGTGGTTTGGTTGGTCTGGCCTCGCCGAGATAGTCGATTTTCATATATAATTCGGCCCACTCGACGGACGGTTTGAAAGTTACGACTGCCCTTCTCAGAGCATATGAGGAAGTTCGCCAAGTAGTCGTAGGCATTAAAAATTGCCAAGAACCTCAAATATGACTAAATTATGAGAAGATCGGGACAACATCGCCGAAATCTCAAGAAGTCAACACATGAGAAGATTGTGTCTCGCTACGCTATCGGTTTGTGCCTCGCCATGAGCGTATACTTTGCTTATGTCTCACGCTAGCAGATTTGTGTGTGTCTCGCCATGAGCGAGACATCTTGATGTGTCTCGCTACTAACGAGACATTGTTGGTGCCTCGCCACGAAGCGACACTTTGATGTCCTCGCATCTAGCGACACTTACTTGTGCCTCGCCAAAGACGACACCTAGAATACTTGAAACGAAGCTTTGAAGGGTCTAAATCAATGCCGATGGGGCCCACTTGACTTTATCAGCAGAGACGCTCAAATACTTTAATGTGCGGTTATATCGCCGAAGATACCACTAGGCGGATTCTAGGCATTTAATCGCCTAAAAGCAGTGGAAACCGCTACAATAACCGAGGGATTACATCGCCGCCGGCCGAGGTAAGCCCATACCGCCGCCACAGGCAGTCACACCGCCGCCAGCTAGCTTAGGTAGCTTGGCGCCAGGCGTACTCGAAGCCGCTTAACCGCAAATGTGGAGCACTTATGACACTTGTGTTTCTTCTCGAGGGCACGCTTCCAAAGACTATAAATACCCTCCTACGCCCACTTCAGTGAGGTCGGCATCGAAGGGCAACCGAGATCCAAGCTTCCTGAGTTCAAGAACACATCCACACGGAGATTCCTCGAAGTTTAAGCTTTGACTTATTCTTGAGAAGAGTAGATATCTTACCTTGCTAAGATATTTGCCGGGTTCTTGTTTCTATAAGCATCAACTAAACCCCGCCGATTCGGACGATCGCCGTCTGGTCCACTACGCTGGCCCCAAGAAGTGCAAAGTCCCACGAAAACAAGAGATCTACACTTGTAGCGCCTTTTGTTCGAAGCTTGTGAGAGAGTTATTTAATTTCTTTGTAACTCAAAAATCAAAGTGTAATTTTCAAGTTTTATAAATGGAATCTACTTTTCACTCCAAACACGATGGCTACTACATTGGGAGCCAACGGTCTCGAGCCCGAGATCATTGTGTCGCACTTTCAGCAACATCGTTTACCTCATGGTCGATGGATCGATTACTTCTTCGACAAGCCAAGTTCAAGAATATCTCTCCTCTTCCACATCGGTCCTCCTCATCCCGCAAACATCGGAGGATCTCATCCCTAAGAGGGAGGTTCGCTCTAATGTGATGCGCAACCATTTTGTTCGCCATGCATGCAGGCGATTTCCTCTTAACAAGATCTCAACCGATCCGACGAAGAGGGCTCGCCGAGATGACGCCAAAAGATGGCTCGCCATTAGCCAAGGCCCCGAGTCGACGGATGGAGTTCATTACCACACTAACTGCGGATCGAAGCGCCGCCAGTTACAATGCCTCAACCTCAATCCGCCAACACTCTCCCAAGGAAGAATGGATTCTCGCCAAAAGGACCCGATTGACAGGAAGGAGCGCCTAAAGCGCCGCACGCTGTTTCGTGCATCGCCGTTGTTCGCAGAAGGCGCCAGGAGTCAAATCAACCAGTGGAATCACTCAAAATCACAAAGTTTGGGTCCCAAAGTCTACCTCAAAATCGACCCGTGATATCTTCCTTCACCGAGATACTGAGCCGCCTCGCGACAGCTTAGACAGTTTCGCCGCCACAACAGGTAGTAAATCGCCTCAAGGCCGGTATTAGTAATCGCCGCGCCAACAATGAGGCACTCTTCCATGCCTTGGTAAGAATTTGGTTTCTTCAGCCTTTCATTCACTTCTCCTCTAAGATAACGATAATTAAGCCCGAAACTTGATGCCTTGTTTAGTCGCCTTGGTCCACCGTGAAATAAAGACAAGGTACCTGAAGAAACGCTGATTACCCAACCTTAAGAGTCCCGAACAAGTCAAACATCTCGTGCTCTAGAATTCCAATTGCATCTCGCTTGAGCATCCCACAAGGTCCACGAAGCCGAGAAGAAGAAGTTGAGTCAAGTGATTCGCAAAATCACGAGAGATGACTGCACCCTCGTGGATTCATACGTAGCAACTCAGATGACGGCCAAGCCGCATTGAAGTTGTCTCAATTCAAATGGCCGACGCCCCCAAAAGAAGACGGTTCTCCACTAAGGACAACGCTACTTGGGGCGGAAGTAATTTGTAATAACCCACGCCAACCACATCATCGTCAGTGGCAACACACTAAAGAGGACGATCGATGAAATAGATTGTTCTTGCTCATGTGCAAAATTGATTAAGACGTTATTATCGATGTGCCTGTTTCGAGTCAACGCCACCCACAAAGAGCTTCAAGATTCGAACGGCTTTCCCCTAGCAAATGTAAGATCTCAAGCCACGCACGCATCAAGAAGAAAGAGATCATCTATCCAATTTAATGAGTTTCCCGGCGACTATCAACATGGTGAACAAAGGAAAGGATCGGCGACGGATGCATCCCCGACTTCACCCCGGAGGAAAGGTTGATCTCGATTTCAAAGAATGTCTCGCTAATAATTGCGAAGCCGCCTAACGATCGACTATAGAAGGATGCATGAGGGAGAGTCATCCGACGGCTAAGCCCACATCAACGGGCGATAGCCCGGCGACACAATGTCAAGTGTTGGTCGCCATTCCGCAGAGGCTTTTACCATTACCCGGCGTCCCGCTCAAATGTTACAAGAAGCCTTAGCCAAGCAAAGAGAAGAGCTTAAGGTCAAATGAGAATAGAGATGGAGCTAGCCATGCAACAGATGAGGGAGTTGCAAAACCCATAATGGTTGCACAACAACCCGGTCCAGCCAACAACCAAACCACCAACAAGGTGGAGTTACCCACCATAATGCCCATAACATCGAAGATGCTGATTCGAGATAGATGAACACATTTACCGATCAACCTCCAAAGAAGTGATCCGTGTTCAAGGTGGAAATGGTCCAATTCTTCCTATGGAAGTAATCCAAAACAGGGGAGGATGATGGCTAAAGGATGAAAGGGCTTGAAGATAAAATCAATGCTTTGATGTCCACACAAGAAGTCAAAAGGACCGTATCCCGTGGTCTCAGATCCTAGAGAGTGGGATTCAATTCCTTACCCAACAAATTCAATTTGATTAATTTCATACCTTTGACGGAGGGGTTCGCCACACAAAGACTTGATCTATTTCAAGTCTCATTTGGGGTGATCTCGAAATGAGCCTTTGATGATTCGGCCATTCGCTGGCCTCTTCAAGGTACCATCGTATCAAGACTCAAGGGCGTAGCATCAATCTGGAATGATATGGAAAGCTTATTCCTCAAAGAACTTCTTCGATGACGCACACCGAAGTCTCGATTGGAACCCTTTGGATGAAAAGCGTAAGAATGGGGAGACAATTGACACTTTCGCTAAGCCGCAATAAGGCCATAAATTGCAAAGATCCAATCACCGAGGAATTCATATTATGGACGTGCTACAATAATCTCCATTGATCTCGTTGGAAGTCATGGGGTCGCCCCGCCAACTACATGGAAAGGTCCGAAAATACGAGAACAGTTTAACGCCTCAAGGAAGAAAGCCGAAGAGGCAAAATGACGGCTGACCCTCGTATAAATTTTTCCTCTCGTAATAGAGGAAAGGCATCCAGGATCGCTATTAGTCAAACGCCGCAAACTACGACATCGCCAAAAGCTTCTAAATAATTCCACAGACATACTCTTCGTAGACTAAGAAGTTCGATCATCTTCAAACACCTCCTTGATAACAACAAGATCAAGTTGCCTCCATTATAAATCGAGGAGGTCGACAAGACTTCGACTCTAAATACCGTATGACATCACAGAGGATCCTCTATCCTACTAAGGATTGCTTAGCTCTCAAGGCCATCATCCAAGCCTTTATCGGTTTAAGCCTTTAAATAAGCCAATGATACTTTCTCCATGAGTACAAGAGGTTAAACCGCTTCTCCTTCTTACTCCAATAGGAATATGAGTATAAACTATTCTAAATGAATGCAGCCCAATTTTACAAAGAAAGCTGGGGGTGGATAATCCATGAACGAGAGGTCCACTTTCAGGTTGAGCGATCAAACCTTCCGACGCTTAGGATTGTCTCAAATATCCGCCTCGGTCAAACCTTCCTCCTACGCTTAGGACCATAATCAAAATCCCTTCGATTCCTTCCATGAACGAGAGGTCCACTTCCATTGAGCGATCAAACCTTCCCGACAGCTTAGATTGTCTCAAATATTCGCCGGGTCAAACCTTCCTACGCTTAGGACCATAATCAAAATCCCTTCTCGACCTCTTCCATGAACGAGGTCCACTTCCAGATTGAGCGATCAAACCTTCCGACAGTTAGGATTGTCTCAAATATCTGCCTGGTCAAACCTTCCTGCAGTTAGGACCATAATCAAAATCCCTTCTCGATTCCTTCCATGAACGAGAGGTCCACTTCCAGATTGAGCGATCAAACCTTCCGACAGTTAGGATTGTCTCAAATATCTGCCTGGTCAAACCTTCCTACAGTTAGGACCATAATCAAAATCCCCTCTCGATTCCTTCCATGAACGAGGTCCACTTCCGCATTGAGCGATCAAACCTTCCGCCACAAGAAGGATCGCTCCAAATTTCTATCATGGTCAAACCTTCCTACGCTTAGGACCATGGTCAAAATCCCTCTCATTCCTTTTATGAATGAGAGGTCTACTCCAGCAATGTGGTTCGCTCGCCCCAAGAGAAAACACAACGGGTTCGCTTCCAAGAGAAGACACAACGGTTCGTTTCCAAGAGAAAACACAAACAAGCCGCAATAGTCTCGAATGATTCTCAAGGCATTCAATCACAACCTAAACGATGACTTTCAAGATGAAGATGATTAGTCTAAAATCGATTTCTACATTTCAACCAATTCAAATACAAATGCAATGCTTATTGATCCCAAAGTATGGTCACGACGCCACAGAGCCGTGATTCAAGAAACCAAGCGAAAAAAACATGGGCCTCTTTCTACAAAGTTCAACGCTGAACGTATAAGCAAGCAAGATCTTATCCAGTATTCCGCACTTCGATAAAATACAGGAGTCTCAAAACTTTGGAGGGGTATCTCAGAGGCATCAAAATTGCCAAGAACCTCAAATATGACTAAATTATGAGAAGATCGAAGGACAACATCGCCGAAATCTCAAGAAGTCAACACATGAGAAGTTGTGTCTCGCCACAAGCGAGACATCGGTTTGTGCCTCGCCATGAGCGCAGACATTGCTTATGTCTCACCAAGCTAAGATGACTTGTGTGTGTCTCGCCATGAGTGAGACATTTGATGTGTCTCGCTACTAGCGACACTTTGTTGGTGCCTCGCCACGAAGCCAGACATTTGATGTGTCTCGCATCTAGCGAGACATTTTACTTGTGCCTCACCTAGACACCTAGAATACTTGAAACGAGCTCTGAAGGGTCTAAATCAATGCCGATGGGGCCCACTTGACTTTATCGCAGAGACGCTCAAATACTTTAATGTGCGGTTATATCAAGATACCACTAGGTGTGATTCTAGGGCATTTAATCGCGCTAAAAAGCAAAAGCTACACCGAGGGATCGACATCGCCGCCACAATGAGGCAGTTTCATACCGCCGCCGCTAGCGCAGGTAAGCACACACCGCCCGCCAGCTTAGCGAGGCTTTTGCCAGGGTACCGAAGCCGCCGCTTAACCGCAAATGTGGAGCACTTATGACACTTGTGTTTCTTCGTGAGGGCACGCTTCCCAAAGACTATAAATACCTCCTACGCCCACTTGGGCGTGAGGTCGGCCATCGAAAGGGCAACCGAGATCCAAGCTTCCTGAGTTCAAAACACGATCCACACCGGAGATTCCTCGAAGCTTAAGCTTTGACTTATTCTTGAGAAGAGTAGATATCTTACCTTGCTAAGATATTTGGCCGGGTTCTGTTTCCTTTGCGGCATCAACTAAAACCCCGCCGATTCGACGATCGCCGCCGGTGGTCCACTGATTACGCTGGCCCCTACACGTGCAAAGTCCCACCTAAAACAAGAGATCTACACTTGTAGCGCTTTTGTTCGAAAGAGAGAGTTATTTAATTTCTTTGTAACTGAAAATCAAAGTGTAATTTTCAAGTTTTACAAATGGAATCAACTTTCGACCCAAACAACAATGGCTTTCCATTCAATGAGGTTCAAGCAAATAAAACCCTTCATCCAAACGAGGTTCGCCAAGCAAATAAACCTTCATCCGACGAGGTTCGCCAAGCGTAAGCTCCATTCACCGAGGTTCAAGCAAGCTTAAACCCTTCATCCACGAGGTTCGCCAAGCAAATAAACCCTTCATCCAAACGAGGTTCGCCAGCAATCGGCTTCCATTCACGAGGTTCGCCAAGCAATGGGCTTCCATTCAACAGGTTCGCCAAGCAAATAAGTCCTTCATTCAGACGAGGTTCGCTTACAAAGCAGGAGCCTCGACATTCAACCGAGGTTCGCACAAAGCAGTGAGCCTCAACAGTAACCGAGGTTCGCCATAAAGAAGGAGTCTCGACAGCAACCAAGGTTCGCCCGCAAGAAGTCTCGACATTCAACCGAGGCTCGCACAATGTCAAGGTTTGACGAGGTTCGCCCATCAAAGTTGGACGAGGCTCGCCCGCAGCATCAAAGTTTGACGAGGCTCGCCCACAGCATCAAAGTTTGACGAGGCTCGCCCACAACATCAAAATTTGACGAGGCTAGACCATGCAAACTTTAAAACGAGACTTGCTCAAGAGACGAGGCTCGACCTCAATACGAGGTTCGCATGTGGAGCGGAGTTCGAGCTTAACACGAGGTTCGCGACGAAACGAAGCTCAATAATATGTGATGAGGTTCGCCACAACAGCGGTCCGGACGGTCAGCTTATAATGCTGGTCCGACGGGTTCGCCCACAAATGCTGATTTCCACTTTCATCCGAGGTTCACAAGAGGAGCCAAGCTCTCAGATTCGCCCGAAACCGGACTTTAATCTTAAGGCGCAGGTTCGCCCACTTAGCTTAAGCTCGACTTTCATAATACGAGGTTCCCTACAGCAAATAAGCTCTCGCTATCCAACCAAATGCATAAATGCATTCGATCAAGTTCGCCCAAACAAATAAAACTAGTCATATAGTCAAGTTCATCCAAGTAGCGACCTCGTATGCAATCAAGATTTGCCTGTGCAAAGAAGTTCAAGAAGCTCGGTCGTTATCTCGACGAGGCTCGACCGCCTCGGTCAATCCCCAATTTACCACGCGATTAAGTAGTGGGCATCGCTAACCCGCTTTCCCAATTTTTGCATGGCGTGAGTAGCCATTAGGGTGAAGCTTTTGGAACTTTTGGAGATCAACACTTGCGCTAGGAGAAAGAAATCAAGCTTTCATCAAGAATCTCATCAATCATCAACAACATTGCCGATCGCCAACCAAAGCGGATCTCAACGAGGGTCTCCCAATATCGATTCCACCTCCGCCATCGCGATCCAAGTTGCCATCCACTTAGTGCCCGCTTCGCCGAGCTCACCGGAGCTTCCCGCAAGCAAGAAAACGCTTTGGAGCACCTCGTTCATTGCATGATGATCGAGGTAAAAATTCGATCAAAGAACGATTGGCCCATGAAGTCCCGGTCACCGGGTACAGGGGTCGCGACTCCACCTCAACCGCGGATAAGAAGATTCCCGTAGTCGCCTCACCGGAATTCGGATCAAGTTCGAGCCCGCCGAACTTCGCCGCGAAAGGCTAACGCTGAGATTAGTGACTCTTGGAACCTCGGATAATGAGTCATCCTCAGACGCTTTATCTAACGACACGGTGACGCTTATACCCGGAAGTCATACTAACACACGAAGGTTGCTCCGCATTCATGCCATGAGTTGTACTATCGTACCGCAATGGTAAATCCGAAGAGAAGTTCCTCAATTGAACACGCATTGTCCGTGTTCTCAAACCATCGTATGGTTGTCGTATCGTAATCAAGACTGCCAGCCCAAGAAGGCGCCGCTCTTGATAGGCTTGGCAACAAAATGCTAAGAAGATCGGAGTCTCAAAGGCTATATGACCAATGAGGGTTGGGATAATTAATCCTCCTCGAAGATGAATGCTCGTGGTCGATTGATAATAATCCACCCGGAGGGGTGTTCGCGTAAAGTTGATGATTGTCATTGATTTGAACTTGCTTACAAACTTCGCCTCAAACAAATCAAAGAGAAATATCGCTTTTATTTTAAGGCTTACAATGAAAATCAAAAAGATTACAACTTTTTATCCTTAGAACAAACACGCAGGATCTCTCATATATCGATCCTCGCCATGGGTTCTTTGCCCGTGTGGACTTATTGTGTCCGTGGACCACCGCTAACCTCGATCCGTAGAGACCCGGTTCTCGAACTACAGATAAAGGCTCGCTTCACGAAGGAAACGGCTCGAGGGGATCACACTCACGAAGGAGAGGATCGCCGAGCGGGTGAGATCTACTAGGAGAAATCACACGCTTATCCCCGAGATTAAGACGGGCTTAATCTAGAGGGTATCTCAGAGTTCGACCAATTCGCTACCTTTGATTGAAGATCCGACGCTGATCGAACTTGTGCTCGCTGCTGCTCAACCGTACCGACACTGTGAGATCTCGCAAGAACTCTTCGTATCTCGAGCCTTTGAAAGATCCCAAAATCCAATCGAAGCCCGCCCAAATCCCAAAAATCCCACCTCAAAGTCTCCAAAATCCAGCCCTTCACCACCAAGACCCCCTATTTATACATCTCCAAAAAAGGGGTGGCTCTACTAATTGGCCGAGTCACCCCGCCACCTGGTCGGGAGGCTCGCCATGTTGTCGAGCCACCTCCTGGGCCTCTTGGTCGAGGTTCGGCCATGTTTGGCCGAGCCACCTCGCCACTTGTCGAGGTACTTCTACCAATTTGCCGAGGTGCAGAGTTTCTACCATGGCTTCAGGTCCCCGTGACAATGCCGGTTCGAAGTCGCATTCACGATTCTTCGCTTCATTCTTCTCTCCCGCTTAGTTTTGCCCTGATGTCGCCGCAGTTCGAGTCCGCGGTCCGGATCAACTTTCGAGCTCGAACGGTTCGCTTGCATCGACGGATTCAAGTACGGTTGATTCCGCCTCGCCAACGCTGTTTAGCCAACCCGCTTCGCTGAGTTTCGCCGTCGGTTTTCCACGACGCTGCCGTTGGTTCAGACGCCTGGCCACCCACTTCATGAGTTCGCCGACCGCTTATGCGCTGGCGGCGTAATCACGCGATCTGCTCGAAGTCGCTACCGTCGGATGGATCGCCGGTTGTCGCACCCACCGCCACGAAGTCTTGTTCGCATCGATAAGCAATTTTTATGCCTACAGATATTCTCCAAAGCCGCCTCTACCATTCTTGATGAGTCTCGATGCTTTGACATGATGGTTCCTACCAGCCTATTGAGGGTCCCAAAAGATAGCTTCAAGTCTTCGATTCTTTCGATCATCCAGCTTCTTTGTAGGATTCTCTCGATAAGATCACGGTGCTGCATTTATTGTCCGACCGCTTGTTGAAATCTTGATTCAAGTCGGTGAGTGAGTTTTGTTTGTAACTCGTCGCCTGGTTTGTCCGACTAACCATCGACTTTTGGACTTTCCATATGTCGGCTAACTCTTTGTTGGCTTACACATTGGTCAGGTCGAGTACATGGAATTTCATAACCCTTATTCGCTAATTCCTTCATCATCACGTGTTGTTGGTTTAACTACGCGGAGGATGATTATCCGATGTCAACATGACTTTCACTCCTCATCGATTATCCTCTCTTGGAGATTATGGTGGAGGAAATTAAGGGTTACCGAAGTTATCCTTAAGAATATGGATTTATTCTCCAGAACTCCTCGCTGAAATTTTGGAAATAGTTTATACCAAACCTAGTCTGAGTAGGATTGGGCGACGCTGATCGGGCCGATGCAATTCAAGATGATCAAGTTATCCCTAGAATATTTTTGTGAAAATATTCTTCCTGAACTTCTCGATAAATTAGGAAACAGTTTATACCGTAATCCTAGTTGGAGTAGGATTGGCCGCTGATCGGCGCCGATGCAATTCGCGATGATCGTTATCCCTAAGAATATTTTTGTGAAAATATTCTTCCGAACTTCTCGATAAATTAGGAAACAGCTTTATACCGTAATCCTAGTTGGAGTAGGATTAGCGACGCTGCTGATCGGCGCCGATGCATCCGCGACGATCGAAGTTATCCCTAAGAATATTTTTGTGAAAATATTCTTCCGAACTTCGATAAATTAGGAAACAGTATACCGTAATCCTAGTTGGAGTAGGATTGGGCGATCGCTGATCGGCCGATGCAATTCGCATGATCGTTATCCCTAAGAATATTTTTGTGAAAATATTCTTCCGAACTTCGATAAATTAGGAAACAGCTTTATACTGTGAATCCTAGTTGAGTAGGATTAGCTAATGCGCTGATCAAGGCCGATGCATCCGCGACGATCGAAGTTATCCCTAAGAATATTTTTGTGAAAATATTCTTCCTGAACTCGATAAATTAGGAAACAGCTTTATACCGAATCCTAGTTGGAGTAGGATTAGCTTAATGCTGATCGGCCGATGGGGCCTTCACAAGATGTTATTCTCACTTAATCAATTCGTAATCTTTCCAAACTTGGCGAAGGGAGTAGGAGCCAATCAACGGACTCCGATTTGGCAATCGCTTTTGATATCCTGATAAGGTTCCACTAGGACTCCTAATTAGGGGCTGATTAGAGTCCTAATTAGAATTGATTTGGGCTCCACTAGACCTACTTCTTGCCAAAATAGGAGTCCTTGTTCAAAGAGGATTGGGTTCATATGGGTTGTTATAAATACCCATACCTCCTATTCTTCCGACTCAGGCCGCCCCCGTTCTCTCTTGTTTTCATCTCGCCATTGCCTTATTTCCTTCATCAACGAGGTATGTGTACGAGGGTTTTGTAAATTCTTTTCTTCTTTTCTTCCCTTTTTGTGCGACAGTGATCTGACCACGAGGGAAAGGACCGAGGGTACGACCAGCTGACGGCGGTATGATATGCCCGACTTCAAGTGTGGCTGCTGCTCATGGGTTTAAAGAAGCGTGCTGCTGGCCATTGCCTACGGGCGCTGGGCCATTGGCGCTACATACGGCTGGCGCTTAAGATTCGCTGGCGCTATTGGCGCTACCGCTACATACGGCCGCTGCTGGTCGCTGGCCGTGGCGCAATAAGCCATGGGCGGCTACGGTAATTGGCGGCCGGGTTTCGATTCTAGCGTCTTCATACAGGTATGCCCAGAAATGGGTACCCGCCGGTGCTCGGCGTTTGGATTTTGTAGCCTTTTTTGACTTTATGCCGATTTCGTAGGTATTCAATTTTTCGTCTGGCTTTTGGTTCCGACGCCGTGAAGATCACGCTGCCCGAGGAGTCGCCAACTCAGACGCTGCTGAATGCACTTCTTTGCAGGCGCCAACTTATTATCTTCGCATATATGTGTTGTATCCCCGCTTCGCTCTCCTTTTGTGAGGCGATTGGGAAGAGCCGAAATCCTCCTTGTGGGGACCGACGCTTCAGATTGTGCACGCTCAGCATGACTCCGCCGCTCTCCTTTGTGAGGCGATGGGAAGAGCCAGATTCTCCTTCAGGAGGATCAGGCTTCAAAGATCCATTCAGTTCATGTTTTTAACTGAGCTTATTTCATAATCGCATTTCTTGCTTTCAGAGAACGGATATATATTGTCGCTTGTTACACGACTATATTCATCGCTTCCCAGTATTTATACTCTGATGAAATCGCCATATTCGCTATAAGGTCGGACTCACCTTATGTAAGATGAATTCAACGCCATTTACTAACTCCAGTATTTTCTCGATTTCAGCTTGATTATTCTCGGAGTTTTTCCGTGCCTTACGGTCGATGGACGCCATAGTGACTATTATTCCATGTGTGATGATCCCGCGATTTCTATTCACCGACGGCGCCAGGACATCGCCGAGACGATCCAGTCAGATTTGAGGAAGTTCATGTTCTCCGGACGCTATCACCGATGCCCCTGGCCAGAAGGGACACCACCATCAACCTTATGAAAGACGACATCTATTCGGGCGACTCCGCTTAAGGATCCGATACGCCTATCGAGTGAGATGTTGAACAAAGACGACGGAGGCCCCTTTGTATATTCCCCTGATACCTCGGCCAACTCTCATCGACCGATCTTAGACACCATGTCGCGGACATCACCGTATGCTCGCGCCCGGACCGAGAGCATGATCATATTCATTGTGGGTTTACGCCAAACAGCCGGTTCCCGGGTTCCAACAGGAATCGCGCCATCGCCTTCACCCCGGGTTGTAGGGTCGATACACCGCCTGCGATGAGCTTTGATAATGGGATAAGGTTACCCAGCCGCTCAAAGCCATTGTTGATGATCTCGCCATCCGGAGAGACAGCCTGCAGACTGTAAGAGTCAGCGTACCGGGCTTCATACATAGCCGCCATACCACTCGCGAGGCATGCGCGATGCTCGGTTTTACCGGGCTCAAGTCCGCATGCGTAAAGATCACAACATCACTGTATTGTTGTTGCCGACATATTCTTCCCAAGCCACATCCTACCGATATTGTATGAAAAGTGAGAGGATAATATCGCCGTGGAGAGCTCCATGTCGAGAAGATAGGATAATTTGAGTCGGCTAAGGCCAACAAGGAAGAAGCTCTCACCAAGGCCTAAGGAGCTTGATCTCGTCGGCGCAAACCGCCGAGCTCGAGGAGGCAACCACGAAGACCGAACAATCGGCGAGGAGTCCTTCGTGAGCCGAAGGTGTGAAGAACTCCACCAAGCTTACAATGATGAAGTGTCTCTACCGAACAACAAATCCTTTGTCATAGACTTGACGCTTAAACGCTTGTAGCTCCCTTTTATATTTGCTTCAAATGAATAAGATCCATCCTTTCATTGTTTATTATGATTCTTTTATCATCCCGAAATAATTAACCATAATACTTATAGGATTTTGGCAAACCTCACCATCAACGGTTTGATTAGCCTTTACCAACCACCGCTTGAGTCATAGCGGCGATTATCGTGATCCGTTCCGCTCGCGGACGCTGTGCTAAAAGAATGAAACTCTTCTAGACTGTTGCTATGATATTGAATACATAGGCTTTGTACTCTTTACGGCAAGAGACAACCCTAAGCAACGCTGTTACATCGACTCGCCCCTCCTAGGCTTCTCGACGAAAATACCCCGTAATCAACTCGTGTCTTCTTCAACGGAGAAAGACTAAACCGCAACGCGGTGAGGCGCTGACTTTATCCCTTCTTAGGCTGGATAAAATGCCCCAATCAACTCGTGTCTTCTTCAATCGGAAAAGATAAACCGCAACGCTGCAGGAGTACGCTGGACTTTAGGGTTATCCAACCCCCACCCCTCAACGGGTTTGATGAGCCTTTACCAACTACCGCTTGAGTCACTAGCGTATGGATTATCCGATCCGCTCAAGCATGACGCTGTGCTAAAAGAATGAGACTCTCTTAGACTTAATGCTACGATGTTGAATAACGTAGGCTTCATCTTTTTCACGAAGACTAACCCTACGACGCTGCAGTTAGGCGCTGGCTTTATCCCTTCTTAGGCTTCGGATAAAATACCTTTAATCAACTCGTGTCTTCTTCAATCGAGAAAGACTAAACCGCAACGCTGTGAGGCGCTGACTTTATCCCTTCTTAGGCCGATAAAATGCCCCGTAATCGAACTCGTGTCTTCAATCGAAAGACTAAACCGCAACGCAGGAGGCGCTGACTTTAGGGTTATTGGCCAACCCCCTGTTCTCAACGGTTTGATGAGCTTTACCAACTACCGCTTGAGTTAGCTAGCGCATGGATTATCTCGATCCGCTCCGCATTACGACGCTGTGCAAAAAGAATGAGACTCTCTTAGACTTAATGCTACGATGTTGAATACGAGGGCTTCATCTTTTTCATCGAAGACTAACCGGCGACGCTGTACAGGCGCGGCTTTATCCCTTCTTAGGCTTCTCGGATAAAATACCCCGTGAATCGAACTCGTGTCTTCAATCTGGAGAAAGATTAAACCGCAACGCTGCAGGCGCCGCTTTATCCCTTCTTAGGCTTCGGATAAAACCCTGAATCTAACTCGTGTCTTCTTCAATCGGAGAAAGACTAAACCGCAACGCTGTAGGCGCTGGCTTTATCCCTTCTTAGTTTCGATAAAATGCCCCAAGATGAATTCGCTTTTGACCTGAGAAGGATTGAACCGAGGAAGATTGATTGAGGTGGGAAAGGAAGAATGTGTTCTATTTCCTGATGAGGCTAATACAGATTCCTTGTCAGGAATCAAAAGACTCGTGTGACCTTCACGGACTACACTCGGACTGAAAATTCCAAGATACCTTCACGGGCTACCTAAGATAAGAGGGGAACTAAGAGGATCTCCACCGAGAACCGAAAAGACTCGTGACCTTCACCGACAACCTGGTCCGAAAATCCCTACAAGATACCTTCACCGGCGCTACTCCGAGATGAAGATGGAACTAAGAGGGATCTCCACTGAGAACCGAAGAGACTGTGACCTTCACGGACAACCTGGTCCGAAAATCCCTACAAGATACCTTCACCGGCTACCTAAGATGAAGATGGAACTAAGAGTGGATCTCCCCGAGAACCGAAGAGACTCGTGACCTTCACGGACAACCCTCTGAAAATCCCAAGATACCTTCACCGGCGCTACCTAAGATGAAGATGGAACTAAGAGTGGATCTCCACCGAGAACCGAAGACTCCACCTTCACGACAACCTCGGTCTGAAAATCCCTGCATACCTTCACGGGCGCTACCTAAGATGAAGGATGAAACCCTTCCGCTTGACACGAAGGATTTTACGCTTGGAGAGGGAGGATTTTATATTCTCT
This sequence comes from Asparagus setaceus, assembly GCA_012295165.1. Taxonomy (NCBI): domain Eukaryota; kingdom Viridiplantae; phylum Streptophyta; class Magnoliopsida; order Asparagales; family Asparagaceae; genus Asparagus; species Asparagus setaceus. Next base: position 49,233,166 of record CM022706.1, on the reverse strand, counting down.
CCAACAAGTGAAAGGAATTTTGAGGGCCTCTTGTTCATAGAAGGAATCAAGAGGGATTTTGGTAATGTACCGTATTTGTAGACCCACCGCCAAGGAATTTGATCGGTGGGGAAATTGTGATGGAGGATAAATCTAGGATTATCCTCGCAAAAGTGGGTGAAACATCCCACGAGGAACTTCCCGTCGAACGGGTTATCCCAAGATACTATGGGTAGTATTTCTTCAGAACTTCCCATTTATCTAAGATTAATTGCCTGGCCGCCATTTTGGGTAATGAGGCGATATGCACCATTGAGTAAACCGCTTCTATTACAAACGGACCCTCCCATTTAGGTTCAATTTACCTTTTTTGGAAGTGAGGATTATCTCGCCGAAAGCCGAGGACCAAATCTCCTTCTAAAGGTTCTCATTTAACTTTCTGTTGAAAGCCTTCACATCCTAGCTTGGTAGAACTCAATGCATTGTTGAGCCTCCAGCTTCTCATCTAACATCTCAAGCTCTTCGAGACGCTTTTGATGTTGTTCTTCTACCGCCATCTCTGCTGGAAAGGGCTGGCGGCGACGGATTCGAATTTCCAACGGGAGAACCGCCACACCCGACCGTAGAGTACGGTCGCCTGGCCATGTATGTCATCAGCGACACGCCTGCAAGCTCCGAAGTTTATCATCCCAGCCTCGCTTTGTTACTTTTCACAAGCTCGGCACGTAATTTTGATAATCGCCTTGTTGAATGCTTCGCTAATCCATTTGCCGCCGATTATAAGCCGCTGACGACATCTTGTATCTTGAACAAAACCCGATGAAGGAATTGCCGATAACTGGGGACCGCTGTCATGCACGACCGTTTGGGACACCGTGTCGATAGATGACATGGTGTTTGATAAACTTGATGACGCATCGCCTTTACTTCCTTTAGCGGATTGCTTCACCACTTGGAGAAGTAGTCGTGATCGCTAGAATAAACCGATCTCCTTTAACCGACGGAGGAAAATGGGACCTACAACGCCATTCCCCATGTCTCAATGGCCGTGATGTGGTCAAGGATGCAACCGCCGAGGCCGATGCATATAATTCGCGGAATTTGACACGCGGTTTCGAGCTGCATCGACAAGGCCATTAATCATTGTTGCAAAAGTAGCCCATTCTCCGATTCATCAGAGCTGGGACTCGGCCGGTGTGCACCACATTCACCCGTGCTTCCGAAGGACCTCTTCTCGCTTCTTGTTCGAAAGGCATCGGAGTAAAGACCATCGCACTTCGACGATATAACATCCGGGTTCCGTGGTCATAAAGAATCTTGAGCCGGATTGACTTCTCTCCTCACGCCTTCCCAGAATGCCATGTAAGACATAGTCGATGATAGGAAAGCCAATCTCGGCTCCAACTTGGTTTGGGTCGCATGTACTTTTGGTAGCTACCCCTTATCTCCTTGTGCCTCATCATACCTTGGTACAAAAGTCGATGAGTCCCGACCGTAACTAATTGCTCGGTCTCGAAGGTTGTGCTAACGACACGTAACGCCGCCAGGCATCCGCATAAGCGGGAGGCGCTGATATATTCGATGAAAAATTCTTCAATGAGTCCGCTATTTCAACGCTATCCGATGATAGGGGATAGATCGGTTCCTAACTTCGTAGTCACCACGACTCGCTTAACTATCAATTAGAATCGCCATACGCCGAGATATTCGACCCCACCTTGGTAAACTAAGTCCAATAAGTAGCGCATTGTATTCAGCTACGCTATTAGAGCAAGGTTCGTGAGTGAATAAGCACGGGCATGACATGATTCCCAAGACAACCCGACCGGCGGAAATCTTAGAACATCCGGGGCACTTGCACATGGTAGCTCGAGAGGTCTCCAAAATACAATCGCCATATTTGTTGGTGCGATGTAGTGTTGACTTCTTGAACTTCATCCTAAGATCATCATATAGCTCAACCGCATCCGCTGTCCGTCGGCACCAAGAGATCACAAATCGTCGTCCTTTGACCGACTTCGCTGTTTGAAGTGTAAGTCATATTGGGACAAGAGCAAGGCCCATTTCGCCAAACGCCAACTCATCGAGGCCGGCCGTCATAAATATTCGACCGATTTACATTAGAGATAACATAAATCGCCCGTCCGACTAAATAGTGCCGCGATTTTTCTCAATCGCACTAATGCAAGGCACCGCTTCACCATTGATATCGAGACTCAGCACCCACTAATGTTCGCCTGTAATACACCGCCGCTCGCGGACCGCCGCCGCCTTGCGCGAGTAAAGCGCTTAACGAGTGATCCGCTGCCTTGACGTGATCAAAAATGGTTTTCCACCCGTGCAACAAGAACAGAGGTTTAGCGAGATACGACTTGATCTCTTCAATGCCTTCGCGCGCCGCCCCAAATATATACTCTTCTTGTTCAACTTGGAGAACGGCCGCACTTCCTGATAGGTTCGATATGAACCGCCGGATGTACGCCAATCGCCCTTGTAACCCCCGAAGTTCTCTCGCATTTCTGAGGTTGCAACTCTTGAATTGCCTTCACTTTGTCGATCGACGTGGATTCCTTTGTTCGACGACGGCCAAGGAACTTGCCACCGACATCCCAAGGAAGGATTTGGGTGTTCATCTTTAGCCGATGAGTTCGCATGAGTTCAATACCGCTCTAAGATCTTTGATGTGATCTCCTTTGTCACGGCCACGCACCAAATCGCCGACGTATTCGAATCGCTCAAGATGATCCCGAAAATCTCCGCCATTGCTCGCCGGTATGTTTGCGCAAGATTTTGAGGCCGAACGGCATGACCGTAGCAATATATGCCGATGGGCTTCTCGCCGTGTTTACGCCATCGGGTACATCTTGATTTGATTATACCCAAAAGCCATCCATAAAGGACATTCTTTCAAATCCACATGTATTGTCAACTATGACATCGGTGATGAAGAGGGAAATCATCCTTGGGCAAGCACGCTTAGGTCTCAGAGTCGCATACGCATCCTAATCGAACCATTCTTCTTCATGACCGACTATATTCGCCACCCAATCCGGATGTTGAATTTCCGACTAATCCCGATTCTATGAGTTTCTTCACTTCACAACAATTGCCTCCAATATTTGTGGATCTAAACCGCCTTTGCCGTTGCTTGACAGTTTGACATCCCTTTGATGTTGAGGCTGGTGCGCCACATTAGGGTCGTAGTCCTCGCATGTCCTCGTGAACTCCGTGCTAATACATCGATATACTCCCCGATTAGGGCAATCAACTCTTCCTTTCTTCCAAGGGAGAGTATTGCTGATGTTTATGAGTTTGGGATGCTCTTCATCACCCATATTAACCTCGACTACCTCATCCTTAGTGGGGGTTCTCTTTGTTCAACCTATCCCCAAACCGCCTCTCGAAGTTGATGGATCCATGGGTCTTCCCATGTTGGCATATCTTCATCACCCTCAATAGTAGCAGGATCGATCGTGGCCATATTCGACATCAAAGCCTTGAAAGCCCGAGTGTCAATCCCAAGTCAAGAGTCGACTAATGTCCGCCTCACCGGTGGATTATTATCAATCGCCACCAGCATTCATCTTCGAGGAGGATTCGTATCCCAATCCCCTTCTAAATGCATAGTATTATCCTTTTCTTGGGACATATGCCGCTTAGAGGGGTTCGAGGGCCTCGTCCAAACATAGACCTTCCCTCGTCAAGTCATACCCCCATCTTTTCATGATACCCGTTTCGACTATATCTCAATGTGTGGAGGATAGGCCCATTGTCATCTTCACCTTCTTCAAAGAAATGATTCGCTGGAACCGCATTCCTCCGTAAAACCAAGTCTCTTTCACTACTTGATCTTCGCGGGATGACAAGTGTTGTCCCAAAGGAGTCCCTAATCGCTTTTGTGTGAAGTAAGATGATCGAAGCTGTGTGCAACTCGATCATTGTATAATCCTATCACATCATTCAAAGATAAAGGATACTCTAAATCGCCATTTATTGATTCATCGGCAATTTGCCAATTATAATGTTCATCCGACGCATTCTTCATCGCCAAGATTGATTACAAGGGTACAATGTCATTTAAAACAAAACCTCCACTATAACCAAGCCCTGCCGCAGACGCCTTCTTCACCGCTGTCCGCATTCTGGGCCGATGATTCAGCCGACTCATTACCAGAGGAGAGAATCAAGAAATAATTCTCCATCCCCTTAAACGTTGTTTGTCCGCACCACCGCCTTGACTCATTATTCGTGGTTCACATATTTGAGACATCGATGAAGAGTAGACGGACTATAACGCTATTGTGGATCCAAGGTCCACTCCAACAATAAGTTATAGGAAGTCTCATACAATCACATAGCAGTGACTTCGACTTTAAGTCCCCATTTGGCACTTAACCGATTTTACCAAGTGCGGGACCCACCGGTGTTAAATCCGTGATCATTGTGCCGCTGATGCTAGCTTGTCGGGCGGAATTCCCGATGATACATGAGGCGAGGGCATGATGCTCATTACGAACCCGGACGACTTGGATCCTGCTAACTTCACTAGAGCCAATATACCCTGAAGTATAGCGCCTATCGCTTGAATTCGCCCGTGATATCCTCCTTTGTAAAGGTGATGCAGGGAAGTGTTTAGTCGCAAGGTTGATTGTCGGGCCGACTTTTCCGACTCGCCTAACTGGGTGAGGAAGACTTCAATCGGCGAGGGCTTCTTGAAGAGCTTCGCCTCTTTGATAAGCAGCGAACTCATAGAGAGTGATCCTTGGGATATTGGCTAATTGGGCCATGACATCGCTGTATGGAGAGTTCGGTTCCCTGCTTATCTTCCACCAACGCATCAATCGAGATCGCTTGAGTTGAACTTCATGCGGATCTCCGCCCGTCCGCTGAGGGATTGGTACCCCCACCGGTGAGCGCTTTGCATTAGGGTGGGGACTTCCGTACTTGTATTTGTACTTTGTCCACCTCGGTGGTATGGGCTTCGTGTTCCCTTCTGACAAATTGAATGTTACCACTGCTCATCGCCTCCGTAATTGCGGAAGTAGCATGACATGCCTTTCCCTTCGCTGCTTTTTCTTCAAGAAGAGGCTACCCATTGCTCATCTTCCAAGAAGTTCGGTGGACCTGACAAGACTTATTCGGGTCAGATACGATACAAGTCCTTTCGGCGCGTTTGTGGGTCGCCATTCACCGCTTTCATCGCAACTTTGACCACCGGTTCAGTTCAAACCATGTCAATGGCACCGACCAAACTTATGGATACCGTGATTCGCCCGACCTTCTTTGACGGCTTCATAGTAATGACCCCTACATCAATTAAAGCCCGATTTTGTCCTTAAATAAAACAGATTTAGTGGGTGATGAACCGCCTATGGTATGCAAGATCTTGGGTCATTCGGTTCATCGCCTCCTCTTGATTCTCAATCGAGGGAGCTTGATCTTGTTATTTTCCACAAGATATTTGAAGAGACCGGAATCTCGCCGTCCCTAAAGGAATAGGACTTCGGAATCTCGGCTCTGCCTTCGCTTTTGTGGCCCAGTTGCCACGCTGATCAGGTTCTGGTTGCATGCCGCTGCCGCTGCCGCCGCTTGGTTGAAACGCTTGTTCGCGAACCGCCTTGGCTTGTTTCTTTTCCCTTTGCCGCCGGGACAAAGTTACGCCGAGCTTCCGCTGCTACCGACCCTCTCTCGCTTTTTCCTTTTGAGGAATCTCGCTTGTTTCCACGAACCTTCAAGTCCTTCCACGCTATCGATGGTGCCGTACCCATTGCTTCAAGCACATCTATTGATAAGTTGCCGCGGGCGTGTTTGAGGATGAACCTTCGTTATTGATCCCTAGCTCATTGCCTTGTTCCGAATCGCTTAACAAAGATGTCCACGCTTTCTCCGCTTTCTCGCTTCGCCGAAAGTAACGTTCCGACGATACCTCGGTATCGCCATCAAAGAAATTGGTAAGGAAGTTAGACTCCATGTCGCCCCAAATGGAATGCTCCCGCTTGAGACGGCGGTACCATTCGGCAGCCCCACGGCGGTGCAACGAATGACCGAACCATCAAGGGTTCGTTGCCGTAAATAACTCCGAGGTGTGACTTGAAATAAATCAAGTGTCGCTACGGGAACCCTTCCTCACAAATGGTGTGAAGTTTATTAAGTTAAACTTCGACGGTAAGGGATTGATTCCCACCTGTATGGGCAAGGAATACCGTTTTTTTACTTTGAGCGGAAATCAATGAATTGATTTTGCTCTCCAAGTCTTTGATCTTTCTCCTCATGAGCAACAGCCGCCGTGGTTCGTGGGGTTATCATCTTCGGTGCTTCCTCCTCGATCCCAATCGCTATCATCTTCATCGACGCTGACGCTACCGACTTGATTCACCTTGATGTTTTGTCGGCTTGATCTGTTGGTCGCATTTCTCTCATCGCTCATGGCCAACTCCATTTCTAACTTGAAGTTTTCCTATTGTTTATTCAACGCCTGCCTAGCATTTTGGCCACTTTCTTTGATTCGATCATAAGTGTTTTCGGGGCTCCCTCGCTAGATACAAGATGATCGATGCGATTGCGGAGCCAATATCCGACGATCATCCTCCTCGCGGGTAACCCTTCAAGCTTATCAGATTCGACCGCCGGATAGTCCCCCGCAAACGAAGTTAGCCGCTAGGATGCGGCCGAATAGCCCGCGGACGATGATTCTTTGCCGGTCATATTATTAGTGACCTTCGGCAACTCACCTCTCTGAGATCATCCTTATGAATCGCCTTGTCCTAGGTCTCAGATCTCCGGTGAGTCTCTCAAGACCGACACCTTTCGAGCTTTGATGGCAATTGCACCCGAGAGCATCGCCTTAATGAGCTTGAGCACAAGCATGATCAAGGCCAATTTGGGGAATCCTTCGAGATTTTCTCGCACTCTTGCACGGTAGTACGCCTCATCTGGCGGTGTACCGGAGCAACCCGCCAGATGTTGGCGCGGATCTTTCGTATAACGCCCTCATCGCCGATGAAAACGCCTCTTCCGAGGACGGTCAATCCATCGAACTTCCGAAAGTGACTCGCCCAGACTTTCGCCGATGTGGGCGCTGTCTCTAGCACTTCTGGACTCTCGATTTTCAATCCGGATGAGAAGCCGCAGAATCTTCTTGTCCTGTTGAACGGGTGCGACCTCCTCGCATGAGGAGTGACCCGCGGATTCTCTTCGAGGACCGAGACGATCCTGATAGTCGGTTTGGTGGTGGTGACGGAGTTGGCTTCACCAATTTATCATGCGCACTTTGTCTTTGAGGCGCCGCCGCCTGGGCTTGGCGCTGGATTTGTAACGCCGATCCTTCGCTTAAGCGCCGAGACGGGAGTGTGGGCTAATCGGAGGGGCACCATTAGACTTTGGCCTCCAAACCCGGCGGTACGCTGGTGGCTTTGCCACTTCCTTCTTTAACTCACAGCCTGCTGCACCAAAGCTCGCTATGCTAAGAGTGCGCGCGCTCCTGGATGCTCCTGAGGTGGAGCGGTTCCGCTTGACACGGACCCACTCGCCGGTTGACTTGATAAACGGCCGATCACTTGAGGCTCAAGCCTCTGAGTTTGATCTTAGATCCGCCAGCGACCCCATCCATGGATTGCATGACCTTGGCAAGCTTTGCGCCATGCTTTGTCGTCGCCTTTGGCGAAGCTCGCTGGAGAGTGCCGGCGATCGCCGGCGCTCATCTCGGCACCATCCGACTTCGGGCCGGTGGGATTTCGCCACCGCGCAGCGGTTGGACTCGCCGCCCGCTCTACATCGAGGCCCATCGGGTTCTCTTGCGCCGAGACCTTCTGGAGCGGGCGGGGAACTGATCTCGAGGAGGGTGAGGATAGGTACTCGACTTCTCCGGTCGAACTCAACTCGACTCTTCTTCCACCGGATAGGGATCCGCTGTTGCGCACTCCACGACCTCCGAGGCCGGTGGCTCCACTCGGTCGCCTTGTTCAAGTAAAGTTGGGATGATTGTCATTGATTTGAACTTGCTTACAAACTTCACGTCAAACAAATTCAAAGAGAAATATCGCCTTTATTTTAAGGCTTACAATGAAAATCAAAAAGATTACAACTTTTTATCCTTTAGAACAAACACGCAGGATCTCTCGCTATATCGGATCCTCGCCATGGGTTCTTTCGCGTCGGGACTTATTGTGTCCGTGGACCACCGCTGCAACTCCCATCCGTAGAGACCCGGTTCGAACTACAGATGTAAAGGCTCGCTTCAATAAGGAAACGGTTACCGAGGGGATCACACTCAACGGAAGGAGAGGATCACGAGCGGTGAGATCTACTAGGAGAAATCACAAATAAGCTATCCCCGATTAAGACGGCTTAATCTAGAGGGTATCAGAAGTTCGACCCAACCGCTTACCCTTTGATTGAAGATCCGACGCTGACGAACTTGTGCTCGCCTGCTCAACCGCATACCGATACTGTGAGATCTCGCAAGAACTCTTAAGTCCGAGCCTTGAAAGATCCCAAAATCCACTCGAAGTCCGCCCAAATCCCAAAAATCCGACCCTCAAAGTCTCCAAAATCCACTCTTCACCACCAAGACCTTATACATCTCAAAAAAAGGTGGTCGGCCACTGGTCGAGTCACTCACACCGGGCCGAGGAGGCTCGCCATGTTGGCCGAGCCACCGCTGTCGAGGAGGCTCGCCATGCCGGAGCCACCGCCTGTCGAGGTACCCCTACTGCTGTTTGCGGTTCACCATATGGGCCGAGCCACCGGGCCACTTGTTCATACCTCGCCAATTTGCCGAGGTAGCTCGCCATGTTGCCGAGCCACCTCGCCATTTGGCCGAGGTCCCGATAATGCTTGTTCGAGTCGTTATTCGCCGATTCTTCGCCGATTCTTCGTCTTCCTCGCTTAGTTTTGTTCGTGATGTCGCCGCTGTGTCGAAGTCCGCGGTCCGATCAACTTTCAGAGCTCGAACGGTTCGCTTGCATCGACGGACCAGTGCACGGTTGATTCCGGCCTCGCCAACGCTGAGTTTAGCCAACCCGCTACATTTGCCGTTTGCTTTTCCACGACGCCACCGTTATTGCTCAGACGCCTCGCCACCACTTCATGAGTTCGCCACTCGCTGGCGCGCTTTATACAGAATCGCTGACGCTGCTCGAAGTCGCCACTCGGATGGATCGTCGGTTGTCGCACCCATCGCTTACGAAGTCTTGTTCGCACCGATAAGCAATTTTTATGCCTACAAGGGGACGGACATTCGCCCGATTCTTCGCTGGGATTCCGGCTACACCACCTCTGAGAAGCTTTCTGTTTTGATGTCCACATGGCTACGGTCGATCCTACTACTATTGAGGATGATGGAGATATGCCAACATGGGAAGACCCATGGATCCATCAACTCAGAGAGCAGTTTGGGGATAGATTCGAACAAAGAGAACCCCCCACTAAGGACGAGGTAGTCCAGGTTAATATGGGTAACAAGGAACATCCTAAGCTCATAAACATCAGCAATACTCTTCCCTCAGAAGAGAAGGAAGAGTTAATTGCCTTGATCAGGGAGTATATCGATGTATTCGCCGAGTTACGAGGACATGCCAGACTCGACTCTAATGTGGCACACATCGCCAACATCAAGATGGATGTCAAACCCAAGCAACAAAGAAGACGGTTCGGCCCACAAATCTTACAAATCGTAGACTAAGTAAAGAAACTCATAGAATCGGATTCATCAAGAAATTCAACATCCGGATTGGGTCTAATATAGTCCCTGGCCATGAAGAAGAATGGTTCGATTAGGATCTGTGGTTTCACTACGTAGACCTCAACGCCGCTGTTCAAAGACGACTTTCCTCTTCCAATCAATCGATGTCATAGTCGCATAATACGCGGTGGATTTGAAAGAATGTCGCTCATGGATGGTTTCTGTTATAATCAAATCAAGATGCACCCCGATGATGCCAAGCACACGCCGCTCGTAACTTCATCGGTATATATTGCTACATCGTCATGCCGCTCGGCTCAAAAATGCCCGCCACATATCACGAAAGCAATGACTAAGATTTTTCAGATCATCTCCTGAAAACGGTCAATCGCTACGCCGATTTAATTTGGTCGTGAAAAGCCGTGACAAAGGAGATCACATCAAAGATCTTAGAACGGTATTCAACTCATGCGACTCATCAACTAAAGATGAACCCGCCAAATCCTTCCTCGATGTCCAGCAGCAAGTTCTTTGGCTTCGCCATCACCAACAAAGGAATCCATGTCGATCCCGACAAAGTAAAGGCGATTCAAGAATTGCAACCCCGAAACTGAGAGAACTCGTGGATTAAGGGCGACATACATCCGACGGTTTATATCAAACCTCGTCTCGAAGTGCCAACCGCTTCCGTTGAACAAGAAGGGCGGTCATATATTTGGGACGACGCCAGGCATTCAAGAGATCAAGTCTTATCTCTAAACCTCCCGTTTGTTGCACCGTACGGAAAGCCGCTTTTGATCACGCCAGGCAACGGACCCTGACTTTCGTTGCTTGCTCGCAAGACGATGACCGTCACTTAACAAAGCAATGTATTACTCGAAATAACATTGGTCGGCTACCGTCTCGATACCCAATGGTCGAGAAGCGCCTTGCATTAGTGTTCGCATTCGTAAAATGCGGACTATTTAGCCGGACAAACGATTTATGTTATCTCTAACGAACTGTCCAATATTTATGACTCACCGGCTCAATGAGTCGAGTTGGCGCTATAAATGGCCTTACTTTTGTCCCAATATGACTTGCACTTCAAAAAATGTAAGTCGGTCAAAGGACAAGCGATTTATGATCTCTTGGTCGCCAACCCGACAACGGACGCAGCTTGAGCTATATGATGATCTTCCTGATGAAGTCCAAGAAGTCAACACTACATCGCACCAACAAATATGGCGATGTATTTTGACGGGCTTCGAGCTACCAACGGGCAAGTGCCCCGATGTTCTAAGATTTTCACCGGAGTCGGTTGTCTTAGTTTCCCCTGTGGAATCGTCATGCCCCGTGCTTATTCGCCACCTAATCGCGGCTCCAATAATGTAGTCGAATATAACGCCGCTACTTTTCGCCTGGCCGCCAAAGAGTCGGGGTAGAGTATCTCGCCGCACGGGCGATTCGCAATTGATAGTTAAACAGATCCGCGGAGACTACGTAAGTCAAATCCGCATCTAATTCCTTATCATCGTAGCAATTGAAATGGCGAGCTCGCTCAAGAGTTCTTCATCGAATATATCCCGCCCCAAACGCTACGCTGATGCTGGCGGCGCGAAGCGTGTCGTTAGCACAACCTTCCGAGACCGAAAGTAACCGGTTACGATCAGACTCACCGCCAGACAATATATGATGAGGTACGAAGACAAAGGGTGGTTACCAAAGAGGTATATGCAACCCAAACCAAATTGGAGCCCCGGAGATTGGCGCCTCTATTATCGACTCACGCCTTGTATGGTATTCTGCCACAAGACGTGAAGGAGAGAGAGTCAATCCGCTAAGAGCTCCCGTGTTCTTTAATGCATACGTAGATCCGTGATATATATCGCCAGGGTACGATGGTCTTTACCCCATGCCTTTCAAACAAAGAGGCGTAAGAGGTCCTTCGAAGCAATACCATGGTGAATGTGGCGCACACCACCCGTCCCCGTCAAGGGTAAAAGTAGACTTGTTATTCATTGCTCGCTTGAACTTGTTTACGCCTTCGCTGGCCTACAACAAAATTCAAAACAAAAGAAATGCCTTTTATTTTAGGCGCATAAATGAAAACAAAAATTACAACTTCTTTTAGAACAAACACGAGGATCTCTATTTTACGGATCCTCGCTATGGGTTCTTTGCCCGTGTCGGACTTTTGTTCGTCCGCGGACCACCGCAAGCAATTCGATCCGTGGAAACCCTGCCTCGAACTACAGACGGAAGGGGCTCGCTTCACGAAGGAAACGACGCGACCAGGGGATCACACTCAACGGCGAGAGGATCGCCTTCGGGATCGTGACTCACGGCGAGAGGATCGCCGAGCGGTGAGATCTACTAGGAGAAATCACATACTGACCAGAGTCAATTCGAAGTTCGCTACCTCGGGTTGTAGATCGGCGTGCTCGCCGCGGTTCGATGCAAGGCCGACGGCTCGGGATCTCGCGAGGGCTCTCAAGAATATCGAAAATCCAACCTCCAAAAATCCAGCCTTCAATGAGCACCCCTCACTATTTATAGGAAAACAAGAGGGAGAGCTGGCCGACACCATTGGTGTCCGCCTCGCCGACACCAAATGGTGTCTCCATTTTGTCGGACACCAAACGGTGTCCGGTTTCGCCGGACGCCGCTTTGGCTTCGGCTTGGTTTTCGACTTTTCCGTGACGCTTATTCCGATCTTGTCGCCGCCGCTCTAAGTCCGCTTGGTTCACTTGATTGGTTTCATCCCGCCAACGATTTAGGTGACGATCGGTCGATGTTCAAACCGATTCGCTGATGTTTGGACCCATCAATCTCGCTGAAGCTTTGCTTGTTGGATTCATTCCATAACACGTAGCCTCGCTGATTCGACGCCTTTGTTGACCCATTTCGTGTTCGCGACCGCTTTACGCTGCTTATGCATAGTCAATCTGCGGGTTTGTCGAATGGGTTGTTGGTTGTTAACCCACCGCCACGAAGTTTCGTCGCACCGATAAGCAATTTTAACGCCACAGATACCCTCCAAAGCGCCTCGCCGGATTCTTGCCGAACCGATGCTTTGACATGATGAGCCCTTCACCCTTCGACGGGCGGATGGGACTTGTGAATGACCTTGGCTTTGATCTCTCCACTTTCATTTTCCGCCTTGTAGGATTGTCGGGTGTATTACGGCATCGCATTTTTGTCCGACCGTTGTTGAGATCTTGACCGTAAGTCGGTAGATAAATTTCTTTTGAGATTGGCTCCAGATTTGATTCCTCCAATTCTCTCTGTTCTCCGCTTTGTAGGATACCGGTGTTGCGGTGTCGCATTTATTGCTTGACCGTTGTTGGAATTTAATCAGAAGCTAATTGAGTTTATTTGTTGTTGACTGCTCGGTGGATTGTAATCCAATTGACCATCGAGATTCCTCCTTGATCGGGAATTCTTCACTACGACGCTAATTGTCTTCGCCATATGGGTTTTGGCCTTCAATCGGCGAAGTGCAACGCTGATCTGGCGTGCGATCTACGTGATCCGAACTGATCGGTGAACTTTGTCGACGACGCCGGGCCATGCCGCTTGTGTATTACTCCTCGCTGGAGTGTATTCATCCACTGGGAGGTATTCTTCCGGGATTTGTTCCATTCTCAATTGCCGCTAGGCCCTCTACGGGCGACGCACTAATCGCGCCGATATGGTGGGGTCTCGATCTTTTCAAGGTAGAGCGCTGTTCTACCATATAAGTCTCTAAAATTAACTTTTCCATAGCGGAGGAAATTGAAGATTATCGAAGTTATCCTTAAGAACATGGTAATATTCTCCGTGAACTTCTCGCTAAATTGGGGCATAGTTTATACTCATAATCCTAGTTGAGTAGGATTATATGACGCTGATCAAGGCCGATGCAGCTCATGCGATCGAAGTTATCCCTAAGAATATTTTTGTGAAAATATTCTTCCTGAACTTCTCGATAAATTAGGAAACAGCTTTATACCGTAATCCTAGTTGGAGTAGGATTAGCGACGCTGATGACGCCGATGTAATCCGCATTTATCGAAGTTATCCCTAAGAATATTTTTTATGAAAATATTCTTCCCGAACTTCGATAAATTAGGAAACAGCTTATACCGTGAATCCTAGTTGAGTAGGATTATACAACGCTGATTACGCCGATGCGATCCTCGATTTATCGAAGTTATCCCTAAGAATATTTTTTTGTGAAAATATTCCCTGAACTTCTCGATAAATTAAGAAACAGCTATACTGTGAATCCTAGTTGAGTAGGATTGGGCTTAATGCGCTGATTGGCGCCGATGCAACTCGATGATCGAAGTTATCCCTAAGAATATTTTTGTGAAAATATTCTTCCTGAACTTCGACAAATTAGGAAACAGCTTTATACCGTAATCCTAGTTGAGTAGGATTGGGCGACGCTGATTGGCCGATGCAATCCTATGATCGAAAGTTATCCCTGAATATTTTTGTGAAAATATTCTTCCTGAACTCTCATTAGGAAACAGCTTTATACTGTAATCCTAGTTGAGTAGGATTGGGCGACGCTGATCGGGCCGATGCAATCCGTGATGATCGAAGTTATCCCTAAGAATATTTTTGTGAAAATATTCTTCCGAACTTCGACAAATTAGGAAACAGCTTTATACTGAATCCTAGTTGGAGTAGGATTATGCACGCTGATTACGCCGATGCAACCGTGATGATCGAAGTTATCCCTAAGAATATTTTTGTGAAAATATTCTTCCGAACTTCTCGACAAATTAGGAAACATTTATACCGTAATCCTAGTTGAGTAGGATTGGCGACGCGCTGATTGGCGCCGATGCAACCGTGATGATCGAAAGTTATCCCTAAGAATATTTTTGTGAAAATATTCTTCCTGAACTTCTCACAAATTAGGAAACAGCTATACTGTAATCCTAGTTGAGTAGGATTAGCGACGCTGATTACGCCAACGCTATCCGCTGGGTGTTATTCTCACAATAAATCTTCGAATCTTTCCAAATATAGCGGATGGTAGGAGCCAATCAACGAACTAATTTGGCACTTATTTTGACATCCGGATAAGGTTCCACTAGGACTCCTAATTAGGCTGATTAGAGTCCCACTAGAATTGGTTTGGGCCCATTAGGAGTTGTTATAAATACCCATACCCTCCTATTCTTTCTCGACCTAGGCCCCTGTGCTCTATCTCTGTTTTGCCTCGCTCTCTCTTGCCTCATCTCCTTCGATCAACGAGGTATGTGTACGAAAGTGTCCCGCGACGCCTTTTTCTTTGTTTTTCTTCTTTCTTCTTCTCTCTTTGTTTTGTTTTGTGCATGAACGTGTGCAAACTGGCGGGAGAGCGATGTCAACGACGACCGATGGCGACGATCGGACGGCGGGCGCCGGGCGGGCGGCGCTCAAGCGCTGGCTCGGCGCCACAGTCATGTCTGGCCGAAGCCCGGCTGCTCACGCCAGCCAAGCCGCTACTGGCCGAAGCCGAAGCGCCGCCTCGCGGGTTTGGCTTGCCGGCATGGTTTGAACCGGCCGCTGGTCGGTGGTCTTCTTCGATTTTTTTTGTTGATTTTGACCGCATATTTGACCCTATTTGTTTTCTTTTGCGCTGATGTCGCCGGAAGATCACGCTGGCCCGAGGAGCCGCCTGCCTACTCCGCCTCGCGGACGACGCATCACCATCGCTTTCGCGGAGATCTTCGTGTTAAACCGCTTCATTCACAACCCGCATTTATTGCATGGCCTTGATTCCTCCTGAACGACGCCAGATAGCCTCGATTTCTTCGTGAGAATCGACGCCGCACGCCTTGATTCCTTTGTGGGGAACGACGCCATATAGCCTCGATTTCTCCTTCGTGAGAACGACGCCACACGCCTTTGATTCCTCCTTCGTGAGGATCGACGCTATATTTCAACGGATGATGGGGAGCGATTGGGCGCACTACGCCGATGGATAGAATACGCCGCCATTTTATGTGATGGGGTGCATTATCAATCCATCCGTAGTGTGTTCGATCGGTCCTATATAAGGTCAGGACTCTATCTCACCATTTCGTGGAGATGAATTCAACGCCTTATATATATATCCGCTGGTTCTCGACTCATTCCGATTTCATTTTTTCAGCTTGAGTATCCTCTCTGCGCGCTCTTCGCATGCGCTGACGGACGCCGTGGTGACCAATTCTCCTCCTCCGATGACCCCACTATTCTTATTTCCCGCTTAGACCGATACTCATGAGGTGACCCAGCTTGGTACTTGGGGAAGTCCTCGTGTTGAGGTCGCCGATGATCGACGCACCACTCGAAGATTACGGGTTCTTCTCAACCTTTGGGCAAGACGGACTATTTATTTGGATGACTCCGAGGACCCTGATACGACTTTCATTGAGAGTGAGCAATGGCCGACAAGGATGATGGTGGATTCTTATATCTCCCTTGGATTCTCGATCGTTGTTTGACCGAAGCTACGCCATCGTGGCCGCACGGAAAATGTCGCGGCACCCGATGCAGGAGCGCGGATAAAGATTCATTGTGGGTTTATCACCCATCGCCGGTTCCTCGGTTCACCGTAGGTCGAAGTTATCGGACCGCACCGGGTATATTGGGACCGATTCTCCACCGCGACGCAGCATTTCGCCATTGGTCGACTTTGAAGAACCGCCTTGCCCTATTGGGACGGGAGATGCCGCATCCGGTCATAGATTCTTCTACCGGGTTCATTCCGCGATAAGCTTTGGTGGACTCGTCTGACTAGTCACGCTCTTGGCCGATGGGGTGAGGACCTTCGCGTCGGTTTATATGCCGCTCGTGCCACCATGTATGGGTTCTCGACAAGACCAACCACTTCTTCGCTTTATCGAGCTCTATGATCCCGATTCAATACATTCTCAACCGTGCATGGCTTAACTTGATTGGCTTTGCACGAGATGCATCGGGTCTCGGGTTTGCCTATGGGAAGAATGCTCTATCGTGAATATTTCCTTTCCGCCGAATTGATCGATCAAGGCTACTACTCGACCGCTATGACACTCGCGGGATCTCACGCCATTATCACATTGCTCTAGCGCTATAGAGCCACGGCAAAAGGAAGTCAATTATAAGTCCAAGCAATTTGCCAATTATTTGTTCAAGCATCCGAGGATGATTCGATGAGCAGATTTGTGAATTGGCTCCTTCTACCCCTGAGATTAATGAGCCGATTGAAAAGTCCGGCGCTAAGTCTTATACCCCGAAAGTGGTATGGAGTATGGTTTTCCAAACAGGACCAAGTTCTCGACCTTCTTATGGCATGCAAGAAACGATCCGCCGATGACTCTTCTTTAGCCTTCATCGCCATCCGTTGAAGAAATGTGTGATGCCGCGGTCACTTAGCGACGCTTTGCCATTAGAGGTGCTCTATCCCGCAGCTCAGCCTAGCTCATAAGAAGGAGTTGTTCTTCTTCCGCTGATGGTGGCTAACATTCATCGGGACTCGCCAAATAGCCACGCTTTTACTCGTGAGGAAAACAAACCGCCGATGAGATTCCTCATGTCAAGGTGGAACCGCCAGAACCTATTTGATGGCCTGGTTTGTCCTTCATCGACTGATATGATGATACAGCCAAGCTTTGCGATCCGCTCGTCTCCTTTTATCCAATCTTTAGAGAAATGTAAATGGCAAGGGCGCGGATTTTAGCGTAACGGAAACCGCAAATCCACAAGGGTTGGATCTTTTCCGTGTGTTTTCCTTTTCTCCGGGTCAAGACGGGAGTCCTTGATCGATGAGGAGAGGCATAAAATGAACCGGACTTTACTTGACGCTGGTTGTTTTAATTGGTCGACCAACATCCCAATTCGCTATCTTATCTCTCGAAAAGAAACGAAAGTGCTACATTGAGCCTTACTTCTTCTCGCTTCGCTGCCGCCTTACGACCAGCCTTTACGCTGGGAACCCGAACCGAACTCCGGACTCGCAGCGTTTGATCGATGGTGTCCCGGGCATGTGGAGTATAGCTGGTTGTACCGATAGCAATTTAGCCTTCCGTGCACCGATCGCAAGTTGGAGTCGACATATCTATACCGCAGCTTGGCTTTTGGCCGCCAGGAACTCGCTCCTCGGAAGTCCTTTGACGAATCAAGGTTGAGGAGGCTTCCCGAAGCCGACACTCGCCGTCCCAGAGGCCGCCGAGCCCGGAAGCTGCCGTCAGACTGCAATCGCATTGTGTCCGATGGGGAGGTTCATAGTTCTCAAGGGCCGATACTTCGTGAGATGACGTGAAGAGATTGCAACTCATGAAGAGGACTCGTACTCTCCTTTACTCTCATTATTCCTCCTATGATATCCTAGTCCGACTGGTCTATCTTTCGTGCATACAGTGGAAAGAGGCGGTCCGCCTTGCAAAGGGGACAAACTCCGCAATGGAGTTCCTCTTAAGCTTAAAGAGACTTGTCCATAGATCTCTCCGCCTCTCGCACCATTAACTTGATTCGACAAGCGAGGACTCGCAAGGATGGGGTAATGTTTGGCTAACCCATAACCTCATGATTATTCGCTCTTTTGTGAATCTCACGATTTCTCCGTAGTGAGAATTTGGTGGGATGCCAATTCGATTTTCCTTCCTCGACTTTGCTGGCCCAGCCTTGTGGGAGCAAGTACTTGAGCCATGGACGGAGAGCCCGAATACCAACATAGGACCAGATTGGAAGATCCGGTTCGCCTAACATTGGTATTTTTCTACCCTGACAAAGACTTTGCAAAGACATGAAATTTGTTTCCGCAGCTCTCATCTATACTTCACACTCTTATGCCAGCTTTTTCGATGGAGGTTCGAGGATTTTGCGCCGATTATTCCCGGACGCCCTCCTCCCCGGGCGATATCGAAGCTTGAGTTAGGAATTCTAAGGATATCGGGCGCATTCCTTTGAAGGTAAACTCCTCCCTCGATAATCATAGGACTATTCAATTTTAAATAGTACGCCTATGATTGAAAATGTCTCCCGCTTGACAACGAGACTCGGCCCAGTGACATTGAGGCGCTATTCCTCCAGTCGGCCCGTGAATCGCTGATATGTCGGACGCCGGTTGAGATACCGATTGAGACTGGCCGATGCCACCGACCACGGGTTTCATTAGGGCAAGGAGCGGTCTCTACGTGTATGAACCCTCCGCCGCCAATACTCATGTTGATTTTGTTTTGGGGGTTTTAACCCTTTCTTCCTTTTCGCATTCGCCACGACTCTTCATGACTTAGTGAGAGCTTTGATGTTCGGACGACCATCTCTCGCTTATTATCCGTGGAAATTGCTCGCTCTTTTCCTATTTGGCCATAGTGGTAGACACACTTCGGTACCGTGCTTCGCTTCCGGACCATTCCTCGATCCTAGGGTAACTACGATACGAGAGGCGGTTATTCAGAGTGGCCCAGCATTGCCGATGATCTCGACATCCGAGGTTAAGCTCAAAAGTCTCCGAAGACTTTGAGGCGCCGCTCTCCTATATAGAGAGAGACGGAGGCTCGCCTCGAAAGCTTGGCGGATGCTCGCTATTACCGACTAAGTTCGATGCAAGAAGACCGGTGCGCCTTTGAGATCTGCCACCGGCTTCGCTCTCCGTGGAACATTTTCAATCTTGTGTTGTCAGCTGGAGAAGCGAATAGTAGAGCTCGAACAGAACTTCAGCGGGAGAGTCCGATCATCTTGAAGCCGAGAAGGCCAACAAGGAAGAGACTCTTGCGCTATGTCCGAAGCTTGAGTTTTCAAAGCGAAGCCGGTCAAGTCGAGGAGGAAACCGCAAAGACCCTTAATAGCCAGGAGACTTTCGTGGCCGAAGCCAGAGGAACTTCAGAAGCTTTCCTCAATAAAGCATCTCGAAGTTAAAGCAAAGAATTTGCCACAAATTTGACGCTTAGAAAACTTGTGTAACTTCACTTTTATCAATAAAACATATTTGCCCTCTTTATGCTTTATTATGATTCTTTTATTTCACGTAAATAATTAACCATAATACTTATAGGATTTTGGCAAACCCTCACCATCAACGGATTTGATTAGCCTTTACCAATTACCGCTTGAATTGGCTAGCGTATGGATTGTCCAAACTGCCCAAGCACGCGACGCTATGCTAAAAGAATGAAACTCTTCTAGTCTTATTGCTATGATATTGAATACATAGACTTGGTACTTTTACGGCAAGAGACCACCCTAACGCTGCAGGCGCTGACTTTAGGGTTACAACAACCCCTTCAACGGTTTGATGAGCCTTTACCAACTACCGCTTGAGTTGGGCTAGCATGTAGATTATCTAAACTGCTCCACACACAACGCTGTGCTAAAAGAATGAAACTCTTCTAGACTTAATGCTACGATGTTGAATACGAGGCTTCGCTCTTTATTACGGAATAGACTACCCAAGAACGCTGTAAGGTGTTGACTTTATCCCTTCTTAGGCTTCGATAAAATGCCCCGTAATCAACTCGTGTCTTCTTCAATCTGAGAAAGACTAAACCGCAACGCTGCGGTGAGGCGCTGGCTTTATCCCTTCTTAGGCTTCTCGATAAGATGCCCCAAGATGAATCTGGTGTCTTCTTTGACCGAGAACCATCGAACCGTTTAAGATTGATTGAGGGAAAGGAAGAAGGTATTCTATTTCCAAGGTGGAGAGGAAGGAGGATCTTGTCTCCATCTCCGGGTGAAATGATGAACAAGAGAGGAAGGTTTTGTATCCCATTCCTGAAAGGGAGAGGAAGGTTTTGTGTCCCCCTGGAGAGGAAGGAGGATCTTGTCTCCTATCTCCAGTGAGGGATGAACAAGAGAGGAAGGTTTTGTATCCCTCTTATCTCTGTATTCTATCTCCGAGTGAAATGGAAAGGAAGAATGTATCTATTTCCAAAGTGGAGAGGAAGGTTTTGTGTCCTATCTCCGTGTGCTCACTGAATAAGAGAGGAAGGTTTTGTATCCTATCTCTTATCGATGGAGAGGAAGGAGGATCTTGTCTCATCTCCCAGTCGAAAGGAAGGATTTTGTCCTGCTTCCAAAGGAAAGACTAAAAATGGGATTTCCATTTTGAGAATCTTGAAGGATGAAACTAAGAGTGGTATCTCCACTGAGAATCTAAGACAAGAGAGGAAGAATGTATTCTATCTCTTGCTTCAAGAGGAAGGATGTGTCCTATCTCCAGGTGAATGTGGGAAAGGAAGAATGTATTCTATTTCCCGATGAGAAACTAAGAGTGGGTCTCCACTCGAGAATCTTTGAAGGGTACGGATAGCTTCCGCTTTATAGGATTGCTAACCAAAATTTGAAGTGGACCTCTGCTCATGGAAGGAATCGAGAGGGGACTTTGCCGTGGTTGGACCAGAGATTTTAGTGGGCCCACCGCCAATGAGTTTGATCGGTGAGAGAGTTTTGGGGAAAACACAATAATTTAGGGTTATCCTCATGAAAATGAGTGAGATATTCTCTCGAGGAACTTCCCATCAAAATGGGTTATCCCGAATGTATTAAGGATAATACTTTTCGTAAACTTCCCATTTATCTAAGATTAATTGCCTGGCCGCCATTCTGGTGATATACATATGCACCGCTTGAATAGATCGTGTCTATTATGAACGGTCCTTCCCATTTGGGTTCGAATTTACCTTTCTTCGAGGTGAGGATTATCGGTCGCCGAAAGCAAATGAGGACCAGATCCCTCCTTAAAGGTTCTCTCGTCGAACTTTCTTGTTGAAAGCTCCGACATTCTAGCTTGATAGAACTCAATGCATTGTTGAGCCTCCAAGCGCTTCTCATCTAACATCTCAAGCTCTTCGAGACGCTTTTGATGTTGTTCTTCTCGCCATCTCGCTAAAGGGCGAAGTGACGGAATCTCGATTTCTAACGGAGAATTGCTTCACACCCAGAAACCGTGGAGTACGGGTCGCCTCCAGCATGCGCGCATAGCAGCGATATGCCCGTAGTGCTTCTCCGAAGTTTATCATTCCGCTCGCTTGTTATTCTTCACAAGCTTTGACAAAATCTTGATAATCGCCTTTGTTGAACGCCGCCTAATCCATTTGCGCCGGATTATAGCCGCCGACGACGCCTTGTATCTTGAACTTTTCACAAAACCCGATGAAGGAATTGCTAATGAATTGGGGACCGCTCAACCGATCCGCCGGAACACCATGTCGTAGATGACATGGTGTTTGATAAACGATTTGACCGCGCCTTTCACTTCTTTTAGCGGGATTGCTTCACTCACTTGGAGAAGTAGTCGGTGATCGCTAGAATAAACCGACGCTTTGACCGACGGAGGAAAGATAGGACCTACAACGCCCATTCCCATGTCTCAATGGCCGATGTGGTCGAAGGATGCAACCGCCTGAGGTCGATGCATATATTCAAGCGGAATTTGCACGCTGGCATTTCCGAAGCGCATTCGATCAAGGCCATTAATCATTGCTGGCCAAGCAGCCCATTCTCCTAATTCGATCAGAGAGTTTGGGACCAGCCGGTGCGCACTCACACTCACCTTCGCGGTGCTTCCCCAAGGACCTCTTCCGCCTCTTGTTTGAAAGGCATCGGAGTAAAGACCATCGCACTTCACATATAACATCCGGTCTCGTGGTCGTAAAGAATCTTGGAGCTCTTCGCCGGATTGACTTCTCTCCTTCACGCCTTCTCGCGTAATACCGTAAGACGAATCGATGATAGGAAAGCCAATCTCGGCTCCAACTTGGTTTGGGTTGCATTTGCCTTTTGGTAACTATCCCTTTGTCTTCTTGTACCTCATCATATATTGGTACTAAGAGTTGATGAGTCCCGACCGAACTAGTTGCTCGGTCTCTAAGGTTGTGCTAACGACACGCCTAACGCCGCCAGCATCCGCATAAGCGCTTTGGAGGCGCTGGATATATTCAATGAAGAACTCTTCAACGAAGCTCGCCATTTCAACAAATATATCCGATGATAGGATCAGATCCGATTCCCGACTTCAGTCACCACTTAACCTCGCTTAACTATGCATCCAGACGCTTCGAGATACTCGACCCCCCTCTTTGGCAAAGCTAAGTCCGATAAGTAGCGTTGTATTCGCTACGCTATTGGAACAGGTTCGGGAGTGAATAAGCACGGGCATGACATGATTCGGGAAATCAAGACAACTCCGACTCGCGAGATTTTAGAACGTCCGGGTACTTGCTACATTAGTGGCCCGAAGCTCCATCAAAATACAATCGCCATATTTGTTGGTGCGACGAGTGTTGACTCGACTTCATCCGAAGATCATCATATACCTCAACCGGCCCGCTGTCGGGTTGGCGCCAAGAGATCGCAAATCGCTTGCCCTTTGACCGACTTCTGTTTGAAGTGTGTCGATTGGGACAAGAGCAAGGCCCATTTTGCCAAACGCCAACTCATTGAAGCCGCGTAATATAAAGATTCGGACCGGATTTACGCTAGAGATAACATAAATCGCCTCGTCCGACTAAATAGTGTCGTTTTCTCAATCGCTAACACTAATGCAAGGCACCGCCAATTATCATTGGTATCGAGACTCGCCACACCAATGTTCGCCGTAATACACCGCCCGCTCATGGCCGCGTCGCCGCCCGCCGTAAGGCGCTTAACGAGTGATCCGCTGCCTTGACGTGATCGGAACGGCCTCGATTGTGCAACAAGAACAGAGGTTTAGCGAGATACACTTGATCTCTTCAAACGCTCGACAGCGCCGCCCCAAATAAACGACACGCCTTCTTGTTTAACTTAGAAAATGGTTGGCACTTCCTGTGATAGGTTCGATATGAACCGCCGGATGTATGCCAATCGCCTTTGTAAACCCTCGAAGCTCTCGCATTTCTGAGGTTGCAACTCTTGAATTGCCTTCACTTTGTCGATCGACGTGATTCCTTTGTCGGCGACGACAGCGAGGAACTTGCCACTGACATCCCAAGGAAGGATTTGGTGGTTCATCTTTAATTGATGAGTCCGCATGAGTTCAATACCGCTCTAAGATCTTTAATGTGATCTCCTTTGTCACGCTTTTCACCACCAAGTCGCCGACGTAGCATTCGACCGCTCGTAGATGATCCCGAAAATTTTAGTCATTGCTCACGATATGTGGCTGCATTTTGAGGCCGAACGGCATGACCGCGTAGCAATATATACCGATGGGCGCTCTCAACGCCGGTGTTTGGCCATCGGTGCATCTTGATTTGGTTAACTCAAAACCATCCATAAAGGACATCCTCTCAATCCACATGTATTGTCAACTATGACGCCTGATTGGCGAGGGAAATCATCCTTTGGGCAAGCAGCCGCTTAGGTCTCAGAGTGCATACTGCATCCTAATCGAACCATTCTTCTTCATGACCGACTATATTCGCCACCCAACCGGATGTTGAATTTCCTCGATGAATCCGATTCTATGAGTTTCTTTACTTCATCAACGATCGTCAGAAGATTTGTGGTCGAAACCGCCTTTATTGCTTGACAGTTTGACATCCACGCTGATGAGGCGATGTGTCGCCACATTAGGGTCGAAGTCCCCGCATATCCTCGTAGCTCCAAGCCAATACATCGATATACTCCCCGATCAAGGCAATTAACTCTTCCTTCTCTTCGAGGGAAGAGTATTGCTGATGTTTATGAGCTTAGGATGCTCTTCATCACCCATATTAACCTCGACTACCTCGCCCAGCGGGGTTCTCTTTGCTCAATCTATCCCCAAACCGCTTCTTTGAGTTGATGGATCCATGGGTCTTCCCATGTTGGCATATCTTCATCATCCTCAATAGTAGCAGGATCGACCGTAGCCATATTCGACATCAAAGCCTTGAAAGCTTCTCCCAGGTCGGTGTCTAATCCCAAGTCAAGAATCGCACGTAATGTCCGCCCCTCTCATCGGGTGGATTATTATCAATCATCCATGAGCATTCATCTTCGAGGAGGATTCGCACTCCAATCCCCTTCTAAATGCATAGTAGTTATCCGCTTCCCCTGGGACATATGCCGCTTAGGAGGGACTCGAGGACCTCGCCAAACATAGGCCTTCTCCTTGTGTCAAGTTGTACCCCCACTTCTTCATGATACCCGTTTCGACTATATCTCAATGTGTGGATAGGCTCATTGCCATCTTCATCGCTTAAGAAATGATTCGGTGCCGGAACCGATTTCCTTTACCGAAACCAAGTCTTTTCACTATTCGATCTTCGGGATGACGTGCCGCCCCAGGAGTCTCGAACTTTTGTGTAAAGCAAGATGACCGAAGTTGGCGTACTCGATCTTCGTGATAAACCCGCTATTACATCATTTAAAGACAAAGGATACTCTAAATCGCCATTTATTGATTCATCTCAATTTGCCAATTACAATGTTCATCCGACGATTCTTCATCGCCAAGATTGATTACAAGGTACAATGTCGCTTAAAACAAAACCACCACTATAACCAAGCCCGCTTCGTACGCCTTCTTCACCGCCGTCCGCGTTCTCCGATGATTCGCCGACTCATTACCGTAGAGGAGAGAATCGAAATAATTCTCCATCCCCTTAAACGTTGTTTGTCCACGACCACCGCCTTGACCTCATTATTTGTGTCTACATATTTGAGACATCGATGAAGAGTAGATGGGACTATAATATTATTGTGGATCCAAGGCCAACCCAACAATAAGTTATAGGAAGTCTCACAATTACATAGCAGTGACTTCGACTTTAAGTCCCCATTTCAGATTTAACCGATTTTACCAAGTGGGCGGACCCACCGGTGTTAAATCCAAATCATTGTGCTGCTTGACGCCACCATCGCAGTGGATTCCAAGGTGATACATGAGGCTAGGGCATGATGCTCAAATGAACCCGGATCGACTTGATCCGCTGACTTCGCTAGAACCAATATACCCTGTGAAGTATAGCGCCTATCGTGTTTGAATTCTTGGTCCGCATATCCCTTTGTAAAGGTGATGCAGGTAAATGTTTAGTCGCAAGGTTGCATTGTTACCATTCTTCCTGACTCGGGTTCAACTGGGTGAGAAAGACTTCGTGAGTCACCGTGAGCTTCTTGTAGAGCTTCCTGTTTCCTTTGACATCGGAGTAACTCAGAGAGTTATTCTAGCCGGATGTTTGCCAACTGGGCCATGACATCAAGCGTATGGAGTGTTCGATGTCCGGCTTATCCCTCACAACGGGTGATTGAATCGACCGCTTCGAATTGAGCTTCCGGACCGAGGTTGTTTCTCTTGCTTCTGGCTGCTTTTCTTTAGCGCCGCTGTTGCTGCCCTTTCTCTCGCACGAGTGAGAGGATTCGTGGCCACCCCCAGCCTCGATAACGCCTTCGATTCGGTTTGGAATCTCCGATACTTGTAGTTGTATTCGTGCTCACTCCTTGTGGCAAAGACTTCATGCTCGTCCTTCCAAAATTGAAGGTCGCTACTTCTTCATCATCCTTCTCCGAATTGCCAAGCTTGGCATAATTTGCCTTTTCCCTTGACTTTTTGGTCAAGACGCACCAATCGATCGCCTTCCAATAAGTCGGTGGACCCAAAGGATTTCTCCGCTTGTCGGTGTGTGGTACGAGTCCCTTCTCACGCCGCCTGAGGATCCTCATTCACCATTTTCATTCCTACTTTTACGACCGGCCGGTTGAAACCAATCCAAAGGAACTGATCCGGAATTTATAGAGATCGATTCGCTCCCCACCTTCTTCTCTTTAGAAGGTTTTGGAGTGATGACTCCAACATCGATCAAGGCTTGAATCTTGTCCCCGAGATGGTAGCGTAATCTCAGGATGATGTACCGCCCCGTGATAAGCGCAAGACTTAGGATCTGAATTTTGTTTGCCTCCTCTGGTTTACAATGGAGGCAACCGATTTTATTGTTCTCCGGGTACTTGAAGATGCCCTAACTTCCTCATCTTTGAATGAGTAAGTTTTGGGAAATCTCGAACCGTAGGTTTTGATTCTCGAAGTTTGCCGGGCGCCAATCGGAGGCCGGATTGCCGTGGCGCCAAGGCGACCGCCGCTGGTTGCACCAAGGTTTGATTACGCCTACGCACTTTGCCGGCGCTTTTACCTTGCCGCTGGCACAAAATTCGCTTTGTTCGTGTTTGTCGCCCTGACCTCTTTCTCGCTTCCTTTTAAGGAACCTTTCAGCCTTGCTCTCCACGAACTTTCAAGTCCTTCCATGTTACGATGGTGCTGTCCCCATTGCTTCAAGCACATCTATCGACAAATTACTATGGTGGTGTCCGAGGATGAACTCCTCCGTTATTGATCTCGACAGCCATCGCTTACTACAATCGCTTGACAAAGGTATCCACCGCTTCTCCATTCTTCTCGCTTCGCCGAGTAATGTTCCAATAGATACCTCTGATCGCCATCAAAGAAGTTGGAGAGAAACAAGGACTCCATATCATCCTACCGTTGATGCTCCCCGCTTAAGACGGGCGGTACCAATCAAGGCGCCCACTAAGGGTGCCAACGAATGACCGAACCATCAGGCTCATTGCCGTAAATAACCCCAGGTGTGACTTGAAGTAAATCAAGTGTTGCGTCGGGGAACCCTTACCACAAACGTGTAAAGTTTATTAAGTTAAACTTTGAAGGGTATGGGATTGATTCCCACCCCGGTATGGGCAAGGGATACCCGCCTTCACCTTTCGCGGAAATCAACGAAGTTGATTTTGCTCGAGGTCTTTAATCTTCTCGCTCATGAGCAATGCTAGCCAATGGTTCGTGAGGGTTGTCATCTTCGGTGCTTCCTCCCGATCCGAAGTCGCCGCCATCTTGATCAACATCGATGTGTTGACTTGATTCCCTCGATGCTTTGTTAGAGCTTGATCTGCTGGTCATGCATTTCTCTCATTGTCCGCATGGCCAACTCCATCTCTAATTTGAAGTTTTCCGTTGTTTATTTAACGCTTCATCCAAAGATCTTGGCCACCGACCGATCGATCATAAGCGCCCGGGTTGTCCATCACTAGAAGTCGTATTGTCGGATGCCATTGCCGATCCGGCTCCGATACTTCATCCTCAAGGTAGCCCTCTCAAGAGTTTGTCGAATTGACCGTCGAATAGTCCCGACCGCAAACGAAGTTAACCGCTATATGCGCCGGAATAGCTCCTGACGATGGTTCTTTGCCGCCATATTATTAGTGACCTCGGCAACTCATCCTCTCGATGCCATCCTTTCAGGAATCGCCTTGACCTAGGTCTCGTGTTGGTGCTAAGTCTCCAAAGACCGAGACTCTTTCGAGTTCCTCGACAACAATTACACTCCGAGCACCGCCTTGATGAGCTTAGAGCACAAACATGACGCGGACGATTTAGGGGAATCCTTTCGAGATTTTCTCGCACTTTGCACGGTAGTACGTCGCGGGTGAACCGGAGCACCGCCGCGGTGTTGGTGCGATTGGTATAACGCCGCCGCCGCCGACGAGCCGCCTCCTTCCGAGAATGACCAAAACTACCGAAGTAATCTCTTGACTTCCGCTATGTGAGCGAAGTTTCGTGGGACTCTGACTTCGACTTTCAATCCGGTATGCAAAGCCGCCAGAATCTTCTTGTCTTTGTGGGTGCGACCTCAGATACGAGTGACCCGCGATTCTTTAGCGACCCAGCGGCTTGATGGTAAGCCCGCCGGTCGGCAGAGTTGGCTTCGGGAAGTTAGTGCGACGCCGGAGGTAACTTTGGCGCCAACACCACTTTTGTTGAGGTGCTCACAATTTGATTTGAGCACAGGAGTTGGCTCGCCGGGCGAGCCGGGCTTTGATGCGGGTTCGGCGGATTTGAAGCTTCACTGACTTGGGCTTCCAAACTAGCCGACTCGCTGATAACTTCTCGCCTCTTTCTTCAACTTGTGGGCTTGTTGCACCAAAGCCCTTGCTTGTAGGAGGCGCTGACGCTCCTGATACGCCTCAAGCGAACGGTTCCGCTTGACTCGACCCATTCATTTGTCGCGGCTGTAGGAATGGCTACGATCTCGTGACTTCAACCTCGAGTCAACTTGGATCTTAGATCCGCCTCATAGCGACCCCATCCGCTGATTCTTTTGCCCGGCTAATTGTTTCGCCAGCGCCGACGCTCGACGGGCTCTCTTGAGAGTCACAACGCCATGGGCGGAATCGCACTCGCGGAAGACAGGGGTTCTCAAGGTTTGGCCATTGTTAGGGCGGGGAACCACCGTTGTCCGCAGCCTTGACGGGCGGTGGTGGTGGATTTTCGCCTCGCATCGAGGCCGATCGGGTCTTCCTTCTGGCGGAGACCATCTTGGACTTTGCGGGGAACTGATCCGACGAGGAGGAGAGGTATTCTTCATACTTCTTCGGTCGAACTCGAACTTCGACCTCCTCGATGACCGGATCGGATCCGCGGTTATACATCGACGCTTTTGTCGAAGCCGCTATTCTCATGGTCGCCAGCCTTGTTCACGGTAAAAGTAGACTTGTTATTCATTGCTCGCTTTGAGCTTGTTTACGCCTTCGCTGGCCTACAACAAAATTCAAAACAAAAGAAATGCCTTTTATTTTAGGCGCATAATGAAAACAAAATTACAACTTCTTCCTTTTGTGAACAAACACGAGGATCTCTATTTTACGGGATCCTCGCCATGCGGGTTCTTTGCCCGTGTCGGACTTTTGTTCGTCGCGGACCACCCAAGAATTCGATCCGTGGAAACCCGGTTCGAACTACAGACGGAAGGCTCGCTTCACGAAGGAAACGACGCACCAGGGGATCACACTCACGAAGGAGAGGATCGCCGGGATCGCGACTCATGAAGGAGAGGATCGCCGAGCGGGTGACATCTACTAGGAGAAATCACCACCAGATTCAGCCCACGAAGTTCGCTACCGGGTTTGTAGATCCGTCGTGTCACGGCTCTGATCGCAAGGCCGACGGCTCGTGGATCTCGCGAGGGCTCTCTCAAGAATATCAGAAAATCCAATCTCCAAAATCCAGCCTTTTCAAATGAGCACCCCCCCTCACTATTTATAGGAAAACAAGAGGGAGAGGGGGGGCTTTTCGGCCGGCCGGACACCATTGGTGTCCGGGCCTTGGCCGGACACCAAACGGTGTCCGGTTTCGCCGACCGCTTTGGCTTCGGTTTGGTTTTGGACTTTTCCGACGCTTATTCCGATCTTGTCGCCGCCGCTCTAAGTCCGTGCTTGGTTCACTTGATTGGTTTCATCCCGTCAACGATTTAGGTGACGATCGGTCGATGTTCAAATCCGATCTCGTTGATGTTTGGACCCGATCAATCTCGTTGAAGCTTTGCTTGTTGGATTCATTCCATAACACGTAGCCTCGTTGATTAAATGCGCCTTGTTGACCCATTTCGTGTTCGCGACCCGCTTTACGCTGCTATGCATAGTCAATCGGCGTCGGTTTGTCGAATGGGTTGTTGGTTGTTAACCCACCGTCACGAGTTTCGTTCGGGCACTGATAAGCAATTTTTAACGCCTACAGTCCCAAGCTCTACGATCGAATCAGGAGAATGGGCTACTTTTGGCCAACAATGATTAATGACGCAGTCGCGTATGCACGGAGATGCCACGCGTGTCAAGTTCACGCGAACTATATGCATCAGCCTCCAGAGCAGTTGCATCCTTCGACTACATCCTGGCCATTCGAGACATGGGGAATAGACGTTGTAGGTCCCATTTTTCCTCCGTCAGTCAAAGGTGATCGGTTTATTCTAGCGATCACCGACTACTTCTCCAAGTGGGCTGAAGCAATCCCGTTAAAAGAAGTGAAGGCGAGTACCGTCATCAAGTTTATCAAACACCATGTTATCTACCGACACGGTGTCCCAAGACGGATCGTGCATGACAACGGTCCCCAATTCATCAGCAATTCCTTCATTAGGTTTTGCGAGAAATTCAAGATACAAGACGTCTCGTCAACAGCCTATAATCCAGCAGCAAACGGATTAGCTGAGGCGTTCAACAAGACGATTATCAAGATCTTGTCAAAACTTGTGAAGAACAACAAGTGAGACTGACGATAAGCTCGAGAAGCACTCGGGCATATCGCGACAACGGCACGCGACGCCAACTGAGATGCACTTCAGCACTCCTGTGCTTACTGCGCGGCAGCTTCTCCGCTGGAAATCCAGATTCGCCACTCGCGACGCCTTTCAACAGAGATGACGCATCAAGAACAACTTCAAAAGCGCCTCAAGAGCTTGAGATGTTAGATGAGAAGCTCGAAGCTCAACAATGCATTGAGTTCTACCAAGCTAGGATGTCGAGCTTTCAACAAGAAAGTACGACAACGAAGTTTCAAAGAAGGAGATTTGGTCCTCGCTGCTCGACGACCAATAATCCTCACTTCCAAAAAGAAAGGTAAATTCGAACCTAAATGGGAGGGACCATTTGTAATAGAGACGGTCTACTCTAACGGTGCGTATCGCCTAATTACCCAAAATGGCGACCGGCAATTAATGCCGATAAATGGGAAGTTCCTGAAGAAATACTACCCTTAGTATCTTAAGGATAACCCGTTTCGACGGGAAGTTCCTCGTGGGATGTTTCACCCACTTTTCTTGAGGATAACCGTAGATTTGTCCTCCATCATAATTTCCCCACCGATCAAATTCCTTGACAGTAGGTCTACAAATTTTCTGGTACATTACCAAAATCCCCTCTTGATTCTTTCTATGAACAAGAGGCCCACTCAAAATTCCTTTCACGCCGGAGATAGAATATAAAATTCTTCCTCTCCAAACGTAAGATCCCTTTCGTGATAAACAGAAGGGTTCTATCCATCTTTCATCTTAGGTAGCCCGTGAAGGTATCTTGGGATTTTCGAACCGGGTTGTCCGTGAAGGTCGCTTCGAGTCTTTTCGGTTCTCAAAGTGGAGATCCCACTTTTAGTTCCATCTCTCTCCTAGGTAGTGCCGACTGAAGGTATGCGCCGATATTCGTATCGTGTTGTCCGATCAAGGTCGCCTGAAGTCTTTTCGGTTCTCGGCGGAGATCCCACTTTTAGTTCCATCTTTTATCTTAGGTAGCGCCGGTGAAGGTATCTTGGGATTTTCGAACCGGGTTGTCCGTGAAGGTCGCTTCGAGTCTTTTCGGTTCTCGGCGGAGATCCCACTTTTAGTTCCATCTTTCATCTTAGGTAGCGCCGGTGAAGGTATCTTGGGATTTTCGAACCGGGTTGTCCGTGAAGGTCGCTTCGAGTCTTTTCGGTTCTCAAAGTGGAGATCCCACTTTTAGTTCCATCTCTCTCTTAGGTAGCGCCGGTGAAGGTATCTTGGGATTTTCGAACCGGGTTGTCCGTGAAGGTCGCTTCGAGTCTCTTCGGTTCTCGGAGTGGAGATCCCACTCTTAGTTCCACCTTTCATCTTAGGTAGCGCCGGTGAAGGTATCTTGTAGGGATTTTCGAACCAGGTTGTCCTTTGAAGGTCACGAGTCTCTTCGGTTCTCGGTGGAGATCCCACTCTTAGTTCCACCTTTCATCTTAGGTAGCGCCGGTGAAGGTATCTTGGGATTTTCGAACCAGGTTGTCCTTTGAAGGTCACGAGTCTCTTCGGTTCTCGGTGGAGATCCCACTCTTAGTTCCACCTTTCATCTTAGGTAGCGCCGGTGAAGGTATCTTGTAGGGATTTTCGAACCAGGTTGTCGCTGAAGGTCACGAGTCTCTTCGGTTCTGAGTGGAGATCCCACTCTTAGTTCCACCTTTCATCTTAGGTAGCGCCGGTGAAGGTATCTTGTAGGGATTTTCGGACCGGGTTGTCGCTGAAGGTCACGAGTCTCTTCGGTTCTCGGTGGAGATCCCACTCTTAGTTCCACCTTTCATCTTAGGTAGCGCCGGTGAAGGTATCTTGTAGGGATTTTCAGACCAGGTTGTCCGACTAAAGGTCACCTGAGTCTTTTCGATTCCTACGGCAAGGAATCTGCCGTTAGCCTCATCCCTGAAATAGAACACATTGTTCCTTTCCCACCTCAATCAATCTTACACCGTTCACCTCCGTCAAAAGAAGACACCAAGATTCATCTTGGGGCATTTTATCCCAAGCCTAAGAAGGATAAAGCCAACGCCACACGCTGCTGTCGGTTTAGTCTTTCTCGATTGAAGAAGACACCGAGTTCGACTCGGGCATTTTATCCCGGCCTAAGAAGGATAAAGCCAACGCCACACGCTGCTGTCGGTTTAGTCTTTCTCCGATTGAAGAAGACACCGAGTTCGATTCGGGGTATTTTATCCCGAAACCTAAGAAGGGATGAAGTCGACGCCACACGCTGCCGGTTTAGTCTTTTCCGATTGAAGAAGACACCGAGTTGATTCGGGGTATTTTATCCCGAAGCCTAAGAAGGGATAAAGCCAACGCCACACGCTGCCGGTTTAGTCTTTTCCGATTGAAGAAGACACCGAGTTTGATTCGGGGTATTTTATCCCGGCCTAAGAAGGGATAAAGCCAACGCCACACGCTGCTGCCGTTTAGTCTTTTCCGATTGAAGAAGACACCGAGTTCGACTCGGGTATTTTATCCCGGCCTAAGAAGGGATAGACCGACGCCTAACACACGCCGCCGTTAGTCTTCCGTGAAAAAGATGAAGTCTACGATTCAACATCGTAGCATTAAGTCTAAGAGAGTTTCATTCTTTTAGCATAACGCTGTGTGTAGAACGGATTTAGATAATCTACATGCTAGCCCGACTCAAACGGTAGTTGGTAAAGGCTCATCAAACCCGTTGAAGGCGGGGTTAGCCAATAACCCTAAAGTCAACGCCACACGCTGTCGGGTTTAGTCTTTCTCCGATTGAAGAAGACACCAGAGTTCGATTCTGGGGTATTTTATCCCGAAACCTAAGAAGGGATAAAGCCAACGCCTCACACGCGTTGCCGGTTTAGTCTTTCTCCGATTGAAGAAGACACCAGAGTTCGATTCTGGGGTATTTTATCCCGAAACCTAAGAAGGGATGAAGTCGACGCCACACGCTGCTGCCGTTTAGTCTTTTTCCATTGAAGAAGACACCAGAGTTCGATTCGGGGTATTTTATCCCAAGCCTAAGAAGGATAAAGCCAACGCCTCACACGCTGCTGTCGGTTTAGTCTTTTCCGATTGAAGAAGACACCGAGTTTGATTCCGGGTATTTTATCCCGAAGCCTAAGAAGGGATAAAGCCAACGCCTCACACGCTGCCGGTTTAGTCTTTTCCGATTGAAGAAGACACCGAGTTCGACTCGGGGTATTTTATCCAAGCCTAAGAAGGATAGGCCGACGCCTAACACGTCGCCGGGTTAGTCTTCCGTGAAAAAGATGAAGTCTACGTATTCAACATCGTAGCATTAAGTCTAAGAGAGTTTCATTCTTTTAGCACAACGCTGTGTGTAGAACGGATTTAGATAATCTACATGCTAGCCCGACTCAAACAAGAGTTGGTAAAGGCTCATCAAACCCGCTGAAGGTCGGGTTGGCTAATAACCCTAAAGTCAACGCCACACGCTGTCGGGTTTAGTCTTTCTCCATTGAAGAAGACACCGAGTTCGACTGGGGTATTTTATCCCAAGCCTAAGAAGGATAAAGCCAACGCTTCACACGCTGCTGTCGGTTTAGTCTTTCTCCGATTGAAGAAGACACCGAGTTCGATTCGGGGTATTTTATCCCGAAACCTAAGAAGGGATGAAGTCGACGCCACACGCTGCCGGTTTAGTCTTTTCCGATTGAAGAAGACACCAGAGTTCGATTCGGGGTATTTTATCCCAAGCCTAAGAAGGATAAAGCCAACGCCACACGCTGCTGCCGGTTTAGTCTTTCTCGATTGAAGAAGACACCGAGTTTGATTCCGGGTATTTTATCCCAAGCCTAAGAAGGATAAAGCCAACGCCACACGCTGCTGTCGGTTTAGTCTTTTCCGATTGAAGAAGACACCGAGTTCGACTCGGGGTATTTTATCCCGGCCTAAGAAGGATAGGCCGACGCCTAACACACGTCGCCGGGTTAGTCTTCCCGTGAAAAAAGATGAAGTCTACGTATTCAACATCGTAGCATTAAGTCTAAGAGAGTTTCATTCTTTTAGCATAACGTTGTGTGTAGAACGGATTTAGATAATCTACATGCTAGCCCGACTCAAACGGTAGTTGGTAAAGGCTCATCAAACCCGTTGAAGGCTGGGGGTTAGCCAATAACCCTAAAGTCAACGCCTCACACGCGTTGCCGGTTTAGTCTTTCTCCGATTGAAGAAGACACGAGTTCGATTACGGGGTATTTTATCCGAAACCTAAGAAGGGATAAAGCCAGCGCCTCACCGCAGCGTTGCGGTTTAGTCTTTCTCCGATTGAAGACACCGAGTTCGATTAAGGGTATTTTATCCGAAACCTAAGAAGGGATGAAGTCGGCGCCTCACGCAGCGTTGCGGTTTAGTCTTTTAGATTGAAGAAGACACGAGTTGGATTCAGGGTATTTTATCCCGAAGCCTAAGAAGGGATAAAGCCAACGCCTCACACGCGTTGCCGGTTTAGTCTTTTAGATTGAAGAAGACACCAGAGTTTGATTCTCGGGTATTTTATCCCGAAGCCTAAGAAGGGATAAAGCCAACGCCTCACACGCGTTGCGGTTTAGTCTTTTAGATTGAAGAAGACACGAGTTCGATTAGGGTATTTTATCCGAAGCCTAAGAAGGGATAGGCCGACGCCTAACACGTCGCCGGGTTAGTCTTCCCGTGAAAAAAGATGAAGTCTACGTATTCAACATCGTAGCATTAAGTCTAAGAGAGTTTCATTCTTTTAGCACAACGTTGTGTGTAGAACGGATTTAGATAATCTACATGCTAGCCCGACTCAAACGGTAGTTGGTAAAGGCTCATCAAACCCGTTGAAGGCGGGGTTGGCTAATAACCCTAAAGTCAGCGCCTCACGCAGCGTTGCGGTTTAGTCTTTCTCCGATTGAAGAAGATACCGAGTTCGACCGGGGTATTTTATCCCGAAGCCTAAGAAGGGATAAAGCCAACGCCTCACACGCGTTGCCGGTTTAGTCTTTTTCCGATTGAAGAAGACACCAGAGTTCGATTCTGGGGTATTTCATCCCGAAGCCTAAGAAGGGATGAGTCTACGCGTAACATGCGTTGCCGGGTGGTCTCTTGCCCGTAAAAGAGTACCAAGTCTATGTATTCAATATCATAGCAACAAGACTAGAAGAGTTTCATTCTTTTAGCACAACGTCACGTGCGGAACGGATTTAGATAATCCGCACGCTAGCCCGGTTCAAACGGTAATCGGTAAAGGCTTATCAAATCCGTTGATAGCTGAGGGTTTGCTAAAAATCCTGGAAGTTAGTCAACAGAGGGGTTGAGCAAGCAATGAACTTCATTTATAAAGGAATGTTGAGACAATCGATTCAAGCAAAGTTATGATAATACATCTAAATAAAAATCATAACGACCTGGCTGAACAAAGAGAACAGAAAAGTCTCGCAGCACATCAGACTTCATTGGCGCAATCCAGTAATGTGAAGGAAGCAAGGTCAGCTTTGACGGCGGCTAGTTTTTCCTCCTGTTTCGCTCGGACCCGAGCGTTGGCCTCCTTCTCAAGTTCCTCTTCAGAGTTCGCAGCGATAGCAGCCGCATGTTCCCGACTCATCGCCTCGAGGACTTGCTTCTCACGCTCGCTGACGCTCGACTCGTACACTCACGCTGCGGAAATTCTTCAAAGTCTTCTCCCCTTGGCGGTCACGATTCTGTCGCGATTGACATGGGTGTGGTACCAGTCTATCTGACGCTGCAAGTGACGCTGCCGCTCATAGGAGTTCGCGAAAATAACCTCTTGCTCCGATATTCTCCTCTCGCGAAATGCGCGTTCATGAGAAGCCTTGATCCGAGCCTCGCCGATGAGTCGCCCCACCTCATTGTATGAATCAAAAAAGGCTAAGCTATCCACACGATACGCAAGAGTCAGCCAGCTGGTGAGCCTTTGCTCACAACGGTTAGCCAGCTGAGGGCCACCAACACGCTGAATTTCCCCCAAGGTACTCAACACGAACGGGTAGAAGTCCATAGAGGTCCCCCATCTAACCTCGATAATAGAGATCGCCTGTTTCAAACCATTCTCCAACAGATGAAGGAGACCCATCACGTAACCGATCAGAATAGCAGATTTTTGGCCCGGCAATCTCTACGATAGGTTGAATCCGTGGAAGTGGTCCGTCAAGATTAACTTGAGGCCTCCACCGCCCTATACTGAAAGGTTGGGAAACCCCGGTTTCGCTGAGGCCGTGAGGCGTGCAATGGATCGGACGATGGAAGCGATCCCTCGACTCATCATCCCAAATTATGATAGTAGGCTCAGCTTCACCGTCCCTCTTAGGGTGTTCTGGCCAAGGTTCGCCTCGATGGAAAGAGGTATTCTTCCCGATGACCTTAAGAATCGAGACTTGACATTTGGAGCCTTCAAATAGACGAGTAATCGCCGGAGCATCCGGCTCACCACAAGAGAACAAAGAGTTAATGATCATTTAGAAAGAATATCTTAGAAAAGAAAAGCAGTAAGGCGTAGAACTCTTCTCGAAACCTATGAGATTGAGTCACGACCTTATAACGGTATGACGATTTCATCCGTGATCGAAAGTACCGAGAGCGATAAATATAGTCGCGTAAACAAAGCGGCAATATATTCCGCTCTACGTAACAAGGGTACGCTATGAAATCGCCCCGTTAAAGATATCGAGACGAGTGATCGCCGAAGCCTCAATCCTCCACGAAGGAGAATTTGGCTCTTCCCAATCGCCACAAAGGAGAACGGCGGGTCGTGAACGAAAACACAATCGAAGCGCCGGTCCCCACAAAGGAGGACTTCGCTCTTCCCAATCGCCTCACAAAGGAGAGCGAAGAGGGATACAACGCATATATGCGAGAATATGATATGCCGGGCGCACCACCAAAGAAGGAGGCGCGGCATTCACGCCGGCGCGGCGAAGTTGGTCGACTTCTGAACACGAGCTTCAGCGACGACATCGGAAGCCGCAAAACACGACAAAAAGTCGACGCTGCGGGCCAAAATCAGCAAATACAACAAAGAAGAAGTCCCGTTTGGTCAGGTCATGGTTTATCAATCATGATCGGGCATCAACGGCGCTGCCAACAAAACGACGGACGACCGAGCTCGCCAGCGCCATGCGCTGGCCGCGGACCGAAAGCACTCGCCAGCGCCGGTTATACCGAAGCGCCACCGCCGCTCGTCACGATCGAAGCCGGCGCTGGCGGCCGCGCGTCTGCCACACGACCGCCGCTGTCGCCGCCACCGCCTGGCCGCCGTCGCCCATGGCCGCCACCACCTATTCATGGCCACGACGGGTTCTTCTCCTCCCATGCATGCATACAACAAAAAAAAAGAGAGAAAAGAAGAGAGAGGAAGAGAAAATATACATATAAAATCCTCGTCATACCTCGTTGTTCGGAGAAGATGGAACGACACGAGGCGAGAAGAAAACAAAAAAGCGCACAGAGAAGGGGGCCGGCCTAGGTCAGAGGAATAGGGTTTGTGGATATGAACCCAATCCCTTTTGAATAAGGAGTCCTATTTGGCGATGGGTAGGAATTCTAATTGGAGCCCAATTGGATATCTAAAAGGAATCCAAAACAGCCCAATAATTTATCCATCCTCTTTCCTAAATATTTGGAAAGATTTTGGAGATGCTACCCGGCTCAATTCTCCAAATATTCTCCCATGTGGTCTAATCCTACTCCAACAAGGATTACGAGTATAAACTATTTCCCAATTTGTCGAGAAGTTCCCGGAAGAATATTCTCACAAGAAATATTCTTAGGGATAACTCGATCGTACGGATTGCATCGATCTTGGATCAGCGTCGCCCAATCCTACTCCAACAAGGATTACAGTATAAACTGTTTCCCAATTTGTAGAAGTTCGGAAGAATATTCTCACAAGAAATATTCTTAGGGATAACTTCGATCGATGCGGATTGCATCAATGCGGATCAACGCTCGCCAATCCTACTCCAACAAGGATTACGAGTATAAACTATTTCCCAATTTGTCGAGAAGTTCCCGGAAGAATATTCTCACAAGAAATATTCTTAGGGATAACTCGATCGTACGGATTGCATCGATGCGGATCAACGCGTCGCCCAATCCTACTCCAACAAGGATTACGGTATAAGCTGTTTCCCAATTTGTAGAAGTTCGGAAGAATATTCTCACAAGAAATATTCTTAGGGATAACTTCGATCGATGCGGATTGCATCGATGCGGATCAACGCTCGCCAATCCTACTCAACAAGGATTACGGTATAAATGTTTCCCAATTTGTCGAAGTTCGGAAGAATATTCTCACAAGAAATATTCTTAGGGATAACTTCGATAAATGCGGATTGCATCGATCTTGGATCAGCGTCGCCCAATCCTACTCAACAAGGATTACAGTATAAAGCTGTTTCCCAATTTGTCGAGTTCGGAAGAATATTCTCACAAGAAATATTCTTAGGGATAACTTCGATAAATGCGGATTGCATCGATCGCGGATCAGCGTCGCCAATCCTACTCAACAAGGATTACGAGTATAAACTGTTTCCCAATTTGTAGAAGTTCGGAAGAATATTCTCACAAAAAATATTCTTAGGGATAACTTCGATAAATGCGGATTGCATCGATGCGGATCAACGCTACGCCAATCCTACTCAACAAGGATTACGAGTATAAATGTTTCCCAATTTGTCGAGAAGTTCTAAGAATATTCTCACAAGAAATATTATTAGGGATAACTTCGATCGTGCGGATTGCATCGATCGCGGATCAGCGTGCCCAATCCTACTCAACAAGGATTACGAGTATAAATGTTTCCCAATTTGTCGAAGTTCGGAAGAATATTCTCACAAGAAATATTCTTAGGGATAACTTCGATCGTGCGGATTGCATCGATCGGATCAGCGTGCCCAATCCTACTCAACAAGGATTACGAGTATAAAGCTGTTTCCCAATTTGTCAGAAGTTCGGAAGAATATTCTCACAAGAAATATTCTTAGGGATAACTTCGATAAATGCGGATTGCATCGATCGGATCAGCGTCGCCCAATCCTACTCAACAAGGATTACAGTATAAAGCGTTTCCCAATTTGTAGAAGTTCGGAAGAATATTCTCACAAAAAATATTCTTAGGGATAACTTCGATAAATGCGGATTGCATCGATGCGGATCAGCGTCGCCCAATCCTACTCCACAAGGATTACGAGTATAAATGTTTCCCAATTTGTCGAGAAGTTCGGAAGAATATTCTCACAAGAAATATTCTTAGGGATAACTTCGATAAATGCGGATTGCATCGATGGATCAACGCGTCGCCAATCCTACTCAACAAGGATTACAGTATAAATGTTTCCCAATTTGTCGAGAAGTTCGGAAGAATATTCTCACAAGAAATATTCTTAGGGATAACTTCGATCGTGCGGATTGCATCGATCGCGGATCAGCGTCGCCCAATCCTACTCAACAAGGATTATGAGTATAAACTGTTTCCCAATTTGTCGAAGTTCCCGAAGAATATTTTCACAAAAAATAAAAATAAAAAATATTCTTAGGGATAACTTCGATCGTCGCGGATTGCATCGGCGCCGATCAGCGTTGCCCAATCCTACTCAACAAGGATTACAGTATAAAGCTGTTCCCCAATTTGTCGAAGTTCCGGAAGAATGTTTTCAAAAATATTCTTAGGGATAACTTCGATCGTCGCGGATTGCATCGGCGCCGATCAGCGTTGCCAATCCTACTCCAACAAGGATTACGGTATAAAGCTGTTTCCCAATTTGTCAGAAGTTCGGAAGAATGTTTTCAAAAATATTCTTAGGGATAACTTCGATCATGCGGATTGCATCGGCGCCGATCAGCGTTGCCCAATCCTACTCCAACAAGGATTACGAGTATAAACTGTTTCCCAATTTGTCGAGAAGTTCCCGCAAGAATATTTTCACAAAAAATATTCTTAGGGATAACTCGATCGTGCGGATTGCATCGACGCCGATCAACGCGTCGCCCAATCCTACTCCAACAAGGATTATGAGTATAAACTGTTTCCCAATTTGTCGAGAAGTTCCCGCAAGAATATTTTCACAAAAAAAAAAAATAAAAAATATTCTTAGGGATAACTCGATCGTGCGGATTGCATCGACGCCGATCAACGCGTTGCCCAATCCTACTCCAACAAGGATTACGAGTATAAACTGTTTCCCAATTTGTCGAGAAGTTCCCGGAAGAATGTTTTCAAAAAATATTCTTAGGGATAACTCGATCGTGCGGATTGCATCGACGCCGATCAACGCGTTGCCCAATCCTACTCCAACAAGGATTACGAGTATAAACTGTTTCCCAATTTGTCGAGAAGTTCCCGGAAGAATGTTTTCAAAAATATTCTTAGGGATAACTCGATCATGGATTGCATCGACGATCAACGCGTTGCCCAATCCTACTCCAACAAGGATTACGAGTATAAACTGTTTCCCAATTTGTCGAGAAGTTCCCGCAAGAATATTTTCACAAAAAATATTCTTAGGGATAACTCGATCGTGCGGATTGCATCGACGCCGATCAACGCGTCGCCCAATTCTACTCCAACTAGGATTACGAGTATAAACTGTTCCCCAATTTGTCGAGAAGTTCCCGGAAGAATGTTTTCAAAAAATATTCTTAGGGATAACTCGATCGTGCGGATTGCATCGACGCCGATCAACGCGTTGCCCAATCCTACTCCAACTAGGATTACGAGTATAAACTGTTTCCAAATTTTCAACGAGGAGTTCCTGGAGAATAAACCCATATTCTTAAGGATAACTCGATAACCCTTAATTTCCTCCCACCATAATATCCAAGAGAGGAATAATCTGACGAGGCGTGAAAGTCATGTTGACACCGGACAACGTGTCTAGTCCCGGAGGAACTTCTCCCACTATGAATAATCATATCCCAACAAAGGCCAAAGCGTCCTTTCCTGGCGAAGGCGACATGATGGTTGAAAGCCAAATGGTCTCTTGTTTCGACAAGGAATCCTTGGAGGATATCTCCGTGAAAAGATTAGTCCTCCCGCTGTGGTTAAACCAACAACACACGTGATGATGGAAGAAATAGCCGACTGAGGGTTATGAAATTCCATGTATTCGACACAACCAACGTGTCACCAACAAGGAGTTCGCCGACATACGGATAAGTCCAAAAGTCTGATGGTTAATCAAACAACAACCAACCGACACGAGTTACAAACAAAACTCACCCACTAGCTTCAAATCAAGATTTTAACAAGCGGTCAGACAATAAATGCAGCACCGTGATCTTATCAGAAATCCTACAAAGGACTGGATGATCTGAAAGAATCGAAGACTTGAAGCTAACTTTGGGACCCTCACGATCAAGGTCGGAACCATCATGTCCAAAGTATTCCAGGCTCGCCTATAAAAGAACGAGACTGAAACACTTTGGAGGGGGTATCTGTAGGCGTTAAAAAATACTTACAAGATACCCAAAACCAACTCGTGACGGGGAGTAGGCGAATGACAACCCATCGAATGATACGGACGTCGCACTTCTGGCGGACCTCGCCATTTGGCGAGCCTCGTGTTCACTTGGCGAAGCCTCAGCTCATTTCGGCGAACCTCGTCTTCTGGCGAACCTCGCCTGTTGACGAACCTCGCCTTCTGACGAACCTCGCCTTTTGGCGAGCCTCGTGTTCACTTGGCGAAGCCCCGGTTCATTTTGGCGAACCTCGCCTTTTGGCGAACCTCAGCTCATTTCGGCGAACCTCGTCTTCTGGCGAACCTCGCACTTCTGGCGGACCTCGCCATTTGGCGAGCCTCGTGTTCACTTGGCGAAGCCTCAGCTCATTTCGGCGAACCTGCGTCTTACGGCGAACCTGCGCTGTTGGCGAACCTGCGTCTTACGGCGAACCTCGCCTTTTGGCGAACCTCGCCAATTGGCGAGCCTCGTGTTCACTTGGCGAAGCCTCAGTTCATTTTGGCGAACCTCGCCTTTTGACGAACCTTGCCTTTTGACGAACCTCGCCTTTTGGCGAACCTCGCCATTTGGCAAGCCTCGTGTTCACTTGGCGAAGCCTCAGTTCATTTTGGCGAACCTCGGTTCCTGCTGGCAAACCTCGGTTCATTCAGTCGAACCTCGTATTCGTTTGAACCTCGTGCCGAGGCACCTCGGCAAATTCGGCCGAGGCACCTCGGCCAACTTAGCCGAGGCACCTCGGCCTGGTTAGCCGAGGCACCTCGGCCAACTTGGCCGAGGCACCGACGCGGACAGCACAAGTCCCCCGACTTGTATAAATAGGAGGGCGGCTGGAGAGCTTGGGGGGATTTTTTTGGGGAGATCTTTTTGGAGAAAAAGCGGACTTTGAGAGAGCTTCCAGGCGGATTCTTGGAGCGGCAGTTCAGGGGCTTCTTGGAGCGGACTTTGGGCAATTGAGGAGCGGCTTGAAGAGGCTGGAACTTCGGAGATAGAGGTTGAACTTCGAGCGTTGATCAGGAGAAGAGACGAGATTTAGATCAAGAGGAATTCGTTGCGGCCCAGATCTACACAACGAGGTAGAGGATCCAGCTCGAGTCTACGCCGGTCTAGGTCAAGTTTGCGGATTTACCCTCTAGGCTAAGCTTCGTCTTAGTCTCAGGGCGAGCGTGTGATTTCTCCTAGTAGATTTCACCCGCTCCGGCGATCACCTCCTTCGTGAGTTGATCCCCGTCGGCGTCTTATTTCCTTCGTGAAATAAGCACTCCAGATTCGCAGATCTCGTATCTAGATCTCCACTCGGATCGGGATTGCGCGGCGGTCCACGGACACAAAAAGTCCCCGGCACAGGCAAAGAACCCACGCAAGCGAGGATCTCGATATAACAGAGATCCTCGTGTTTGTTCATCCAGGAAAAAGTTGTAATCTTTTTTTATTTTTATTGTAAGCCTTATAAAAAGGCGATATTTTTCTTTGAATTTGTTTCAGGCGACTGAAGTTTGTAACAGTTCAAATCAATGACAATCAAACCGACTTTTACCGCGAACAGACACCTTTGGCTGCCGCGCACGAAGAGAGGTACCAAACTATCTCAGTAACTCCAAAGCTCGATGATTACCCTCCACGCGAGATTCGAAGCATTATATCCAAGGCAAATTGGTCCCATATTACATTCGGAAGCTTTCCCGAAAGTCCGACAACGAACAACTTATATTCCAAATGTTCAGTAAGCCGGACGACGCTTCTTCTCCAGATTCTCGTTGCTGAAGAAGAATCATACGCCATCCCCAACTGTGGTGAGACAACATGGTTCTCAAGACACTCAATTACGACCCAAGTGGTGACTTTCAAGATGAAGATGATCAGTTCAAATTCGACTTCATCATTTCAACCAATCCAAATACAAATGTAACAGTTATTGATTCCAAAACATGGCCAACGATGTCGCATAACCAGGATTCGAAAACTGAAAAAGGATATAGGCCCCTTCTATAAAGTTCAACGTTGAACGGAAGTAAGGCGTATCTTATCCAAAGTATTCCAGACCCCTTGACAAAATACAGAGGAGTCTGAAAACTTTAGAGGGGGTATCTGTAGGCATTAAAAATTGCTGAAAAACCCCAAATATGACTTAATCATGAGAAGATCGAAGGACGACGTCGTCAAAGTCTCGGAAGTCGATCCGCGAGGTGAAACCAATGCGAGACACCTATAGTAACTTGCCATTGGTATGACACCTTGTTGTGTCTCGCCATTGGCGAACACTTTCTTGTGTCGCTATTGTACGACACTTTGTTATGTCTCGCCATTGGCGAACACTTACGCAATGTCGCCAAAGGCGAGACACCAAGAATGTCTGGTATGTGCTCTTGAAGTGTTCAAATTAATGCTTGTGGGGCCCACTTAACTTTTTCAACACAAAGAGACGTTCAGCCACGTTAGTGGGCGGTTACACGTTGAAAATACGCCCACTAAGCGTGAAATTAGGGCATTTAATCGTGCATTAAATAGAGGAAAGCCGTTCCAACAGCGGGAGACAT
Organism: Asparagus setaceus; assembly: GCA_012295165.1. NCBI lineage: Eukaryota > Viridiplantae > Streptophyta > Magnoliopsida > Asparagales > Asparagaceae > Asparagus > Asparagus setaceus. The sequence continues at coordinate 49,188,575 of CM022706.1, read as the reverse complement.
CTCCTCTTGGTATGATCAATGCTCGGCCCCGACATCTTGACAGATTCGATCTTGCGGCGGTCAATCTTGTCGCGCCCACTACGGATTTTGGACACTTGACGACTTGTGTTCTCTTCAGATGTAACGCCTCCTAAAGGCTATAAATACCCCCCTACGTCCACTTGGATGGGGGATCAGATTTTTGGAGATCGAGAGAGCATCAGAAACCGGAGGATAAAGCTTTTGCATATCCCAGATCTTAAGTTAGAGATTTGAGGAGGAGATTTCAAGCTTCAAGAGTTCAAGAACATCATCCACGCGGAGATCCCTCGAGTTTAAGCTTAGACTTATTCTTGGGAAGAGTAGATATCTTACCTTGCTAAGATATTTGCTTAAGTTCTTATTTTCTTTGTGAAGCATCAACTCAATTCCGTCAATCCGACGATCGTTACTCGGTGGTCCACGGACGACGCGTCTCCGGCACAGGCAAAGTACCCACGCAAGCAGGAGATCGCTATGTAGCCTCTTCTGTTCGTGTTTATAAGAGAGCGAGCTAAATTTCTTTGTAATAGAGAGTTACACGTGTAATTTTCTCTTATTTTCATTGTCAAAACGTTTTGTGATGGAAATGACAAAGAAACCAGCTTTCGACCGAAACATAGGATTAGTCCTTTCTTTAAAAATTAGTTGAAATCGGATTAAACGATTGATATTATCCCTAAACCAACCTTGCATACACCAAAGCAAATTCTTTTTATACATTTTTTTAATTCTAGGAAAAATAAAAGTTAGTTTTTTTCCTTTTTTTAAGAGGGGAAAAAAACTAAAAGATTAAAAAGATGATGAGAAAAAAGGAGAAAGATAAAGGAAAAACCTAACTAAAATAAATCAATGCAATCACTTGTATCAATCACTTTAAATTCCAGGGTTAAGCCTAGACTCAACTTGATCAGCTCCTAACCAAAAACTTCTTTAGTGAAAAGATCAAAGTTTACTCGGTCAGTTAGCCCGATAAGGATAGTACTAGAGAGAGATCAAAGATCAATTAAGTACCTCGTTCCTTGCGGAGTGCTTTACGCAACCCCTAAACCTTGCCTTAGACACAAACTAATTCAAGTAAATTTGAACCGGTTCACTTAAGGATTTCTTATTCTTTAATGAGCTCGAATCCTTAGGGGCCAACTTCTAATGAGTTTTTAAGGCTTGGGTTTGTGTAGTGAGGAATTAGTGATTTGTGAGCTAAGAAAAGAGTGATGAAATCCCTCACCTTATCTTGATTAATGGGTTTTGCCCTTAAGAATATTCTCAAGTGGTGTCAAATCAAGATGCACAAATCACTTTGGTGAAGTCCTACTATTATATGCAATGCAATCCTAGAAATTAAAAACAACTACAAAACCATACAAAAATAAAAATCTTTTTTTTAACTAAGGTCAACAATCAAACAAATGTGAGAAAGAGCTCTTGTTTGAGTTTATTATCTTGTTAGTAAATGTCCAAGTGGAGGATGAATATTATTATGGTTGACAAAAATAAATTTTTTTATATCCTAATTGTCTCTACTTGTGAGAAACTAACTAAAGGGTGGAATTAAAAATACTAGAAAGAGGAGTTACCCACGCAAAAGCATCCAAGCCTCTTTGAAGGCAATTCTTCAATCTTCAATCCGTGATCTTCAATCTTCAAAGTGGTTCCTTCAAAAGGAAACACACAAGTTAATAAATGTAACCTAAAGCATCCAAAATATCTTAATTACAAGCACCGTTCCCCGTCAACGGCGCCAAAAATTTGATAAGAAATAAATGTGAACCTAAAGTTATAAGTATACAACTATCAAGTTATAGCATAGAAAGTTATTGATCCCACGAGGAAGGTGTTGTAAGAGTTAATCAAAATCGGTTCTTATGTTGTGTATGTGATAATTAGGAGTGTGATAAAGAACATGTGGTTGTGGAGAGATTAAGAGAGTGTTTGTGATTGAGTGCAAAATGAAAATAAAATGAGAATAAAAATGAGTGTGGAGGGATTAAGAGTGTGGAAGTGATAAAGTGCAAATAAAAACAAAATGAGATTGAGAGTGGAAAGATAAAGAGTGGTTGTGAATATGTGCAAATAAAAACAAAACAAGTTTGAAAGAAGAGAAAGAATGATGAATAAAATGAAGGAAAATAAAGAAGGTAATAAAGGAAAAAATAAACAAATAAAAAGCAAGGACAAAGAGGAAGATCAAGAAAGTAAAATATGGAAGATTAATTAAAGATATGAGGAATCTAGAATAGATCTACTTGGCTAATATCAATCTTATGTGAATAAGTAGGATATAAATCTAGTTTCAAATAATTTCTAGAATTCCCACAAATATTAGCTCCACATTTAGAAAAGGGCAATTCCCTAGGGGTTCTAGCCTCAAGGTGAATCAAAGAAAAGAAAAATAAAAAAATTAAAAATAATTCCCAATAGGGTTCTAGCCTCAAGGTGAATAGTGCAAGAAAGGAAAATCTAAGCTACAAAATAAATGCAAAAGTAAGGAAGTAAAGACATGAAAGTAATTGCAAGAATTTAAAGCAAGAGAGTAAATGCATGAAAGTAATTCTACTCTACAAGTATGAAAATAAATCTAATTCAAGAGGGTTCTAGCCTCATGAATATTTAACAACAAGAAAAGAAAGCAAAAGAAAATTTATTAGCAAAAGAGAAAATTTGCATCCCAAGAGGGTTCTAGCCTCAAGGCGAAAGCAAACCTTCATCTTGATCTTCATCTTAATCTCATCTTCATCTTCATGATCAAACAAAGGGAAGAAAAGAAAATATGAAGAGGTGAAAATATTTTTTTTATTAATTCTAACAAAAAGTTATAAATTTGGAAGGTCTTCTCAATTAAGAGTAACTCTCCTCTTCAAATGGAGTTTTTATAAAATATTTCACACTCAAACCCCTCACTATCCACCCCTATTTATTGTCTACAGTAGTGAAGGAGAGCCTTTGGATGAAACTTGGTGATCAAGGAGTCAAATCTGGCCACAAATCTGAATCTGTCGCTCACCAATCGGTTGACCAATCAGTTGGCCGACCGATTGGCCAATCTGTTACCTGACTAATTATAATTTCAAAATTCTAAAAATGCAGTTAGCTCCGTCTCGTCGAGATAGGCGATTTTCATATATTATATGTTAAATTTCGCCTTCCATATTGGGAGATATCACCGTTTCTTTGTGGCTAAATATTTTGAACATGATTTTTACTTGATTTCTTTTCATATTGGATCCTTATTTCTTCGGCTTCTGTAGATTGCTTAGCTTGATCCCGTGCTTCAATAAAAGGTTAGAAAATAAGGAAATTTGAGTTGTTTTTGAGATTTTATTCATTAATCTTTATTAACCTGCACATTAAGATAAAACAAATTATTCGTGGTATATTTATTGATATAAACTAGATAATGAGGGTGTAAAATTGTAATAAAAATGTGATTATCAGCCGGCACTTCTCATAGTGCGGCGCGTGATGATGGAGCCAGTACTTCTCAGCCTCAAACACAACCAAATACTCAAATCATCGAGGCTCATGATCATGGACATCGGGGCGGGGACGGGCGGGAGGGGGGTGGGGGTGGGGGGACGAGGTAGGGGAAGGGGTAAGAGAGGGAGAGGAAGGAGGGGACTTTTAGGATGTATGTGATGTTTATATTATGATATGATATTTATATTGTGATATAATGTTTATTTTATAATTCTGAATCTCATGAATATATATGGTTAGATTGCTCGAAATTGTTGCTTGTGTGGATCGATTTTCGTGTATATATGTGGTTGAAATTTCGTGTATATATGCGGCTAATTCAGTATATACAACATGTTGTGAATTGTTGTGATTTTCGTGTATATTGTTGTGATTTATGGTTAGATTTTCGTGTATATTGTTGTAATTCAGTATATATGCGGTAAATTTCGTGTTTATGGTTGGATTTTCGTGTATATTGTTGTGAATGAGGAGGAAAATTCAGTATATACAACATGTTGTGTATTAGGCAGAAAATGCATTGTGCGTGCATGTTGGTGCATGACCCCCAACTTTACGGGATTCTAAATCCCGTGAAGTTGCAGCCAAACTTCACGGGATTTAGAATCCTGTGAAGTTTGGTAGCAGACCCATCACCTGCGCCAAGCTTTTTTATTTTGTGCCGATTAATTAAGGACTAAACTTCACAGGATTCTAAATCCCGTGAAGTTTTGTAACTTTATTTAGCATTTCGACTCAACAAATTTACCGAAACTGTAGTCAAAAATACTAAATAAATCTCAAACAGGTCGATTTTTGAAAATAAATCTCAAAAGTGTTCGTTTTGAAAATTTGTCCTTATAATAAGCAAGGGAGCAACTTGTTAGGGATCCATATCCAGAAAAAAAAAAAAAAGAGGGGGAAAAAACTTTCCTATGTATAGAAATTTTAGATAGATTTCCTAGCAGCTATGCTGAAGCTACTTCCTTAATAACCACTCACTTTCAGGTTTGCTATTATCACAAAATGGACTCCAGGGCCCACCATGATAGAATCAGATTCCACGTGGCCCATTTATAGCAATCCTACGTAAAACGTCCAATAAGGGCCTCGGGCCCATCTTAACTCATTTAGGCGTTCAATATCCCAAGTCTCTGTCACTCTCGGCGACTTCCGTTTTCTAAAAGGATTTTCTATATCAGTCCCTCACATATTTGAAATTTTAAACTTAACCCTTCAAATCATTGCATTTGCCATTAGGTCTTCAAGTCTTATGATTATTTTCTAATCAATCTCTCTGTTCGGGCTACTGTCCAATGTGCTAACCCTGATTTATTTTTTTACCCATCAGTTTTAAAAAGCTCAATTTGTGAGGGTTCATAGAGGGTGTTTGGGGAAGCTTATTTTTTGGTCAAACTAGCTTTTAAGCTAGCTTTTTCATATCTATCTGTTTGGTAAAATATCAAATAAATTAACTTATACACCTCATTTTGCAAAGTTGGTATACCCCAGCTTTTCAAAAACTAGCTTATAAGCTCACCTAAATAAGCTAGGTTTGACCAAAAAAATTACTATTCTATCCAAACAATTTCTATAATATTTTTATCATAAAAGTCAAAAGCCACTAAAAACTAGCATAACTTATAAGCTTAAAAAATTAAGCCGTCCCAAACACCCTCATAGTTACCTAAGCATGGATGTTTATTTATCATTTTGCCCCTCACTGAATGTATATCTGTTAGATTTAAGAGAGAAGAGAGCCGTTGTAGACTAGGTTGAGGTGAGAAGCTAGCCATTCGGGAAGGAAAATGCTTTAGTGAGTATGAATTTTGAACGAATTTAGCGTGTAATGAGTTCCATTTAAACTGACATGGATAAACATGGTAGCGAACCAAAGGGTCTAATTTTAAACAACTTATAACAGTGGGGGGCCTATTAGAAATTTGAATAAGGAAGGGGGCTAAGTTCAAAATATTAAATATTTTACAGACTAATATCGAAAAATCCTTTAAAAAAAGCCAGGGCAAGGAAAAGGCGTGGCAATTGGCAAACTAGCAATGGTAGCGCAGCGTACGATAGCGGAAACCAAAGAGCGAGCTGAAATCCGCTAAAATGCGCTGAATCGTCCCCGTGATCTGGGGATCTCTCGAAGCTCGAAAACCCTAGTTTTCTGTTGATGATGTGGGGAGAAGGGGGGAGATTCTATTGGGGGACGAGCGAGAAGGAGAGAAGAGAGAGGGAATTCAATGGCATCGTGGTAATTTTCGCGTGGTTGTCGAGCCAAGAGAGGAACTTGAAGCCCTTCATTGATCTCTACTCTTCTCTTGGATGGATCTCTTTCGTTTGCCATTCTGATTTCCTCACTCTGTAATTATTCTGCCCTTTGGGTTTTCAAAATTATTGATTTTTCTCTGAATTATTGTTCCTTTTTTTTTAATAGTAAGTTAAAGTTGGTAAGTTTTGGTCCAATTCTAAGATAAAGATGGGATATTTAGTCTATTCCCTTTGAAATATTTGCAAAATTATGTTTTTGTGTGTTATTTTGGGGTTTTATAGGCTCAAGTTGTGGAGTAGTTGAACTTTTGATAGTTGTTTATAGGAATTGAAAGGATAATTCATTAGTGCCGAGCCAAAGTCAGAGTGCTTGTATCTTTGTAGTGAAATCTTTATTTCTTAGTTGCAGAATATGCAGCAGATTAATTTAAACCATAAGCTCCATTAGATAACAACCTTTTACCTTAATGCTTGGAAAAGAATGAGATTTTCTGTTTAACAGTTTTAAGTATTGCTTCGCTGAGAATAATGAGAGAACAATATGAGAGAGTGCTTGAAAGTAAATGATTGAAGGGCAAATATTTTGTTAAACAAACACTGACATATGGTACGAAAAAACATTCCTTCTTAAAGAAAGGGAAATAATTCAAGGGTAAGCCTGGAAATTTCATTAGCTGATTGATAATACTCAAGAATAGAATTTCCCGTGGAATAAAGTGGGGTAACCCTCACAGGAAGGATTGCCCTTACAAGTGAGGGTGGGGCGTCCACAAGCAACTACGAGCTTTCTGAGCTGATGAATGAGCAGAGAATCAAATATTATACATGTGGATCTCAGACTGAGATTGAATGTGATGTTCATTTCCCTATTTGTTGACTTGTGAGGATTTTATCAACTATAACGTAAGATCAAAGCGAATCCATGATTTGATCTTCACTTCACAATTTACTACAGTAAGAGAGGAGACTCATTAGTACCCTAATAGTTCAACTCAAGAGAACCTTAAGTTTTCAAGCAAACTTACTTAGAATAGGGCTGTGATTCTCGACAATTTGATTGACTGGTAAGCAAAAGCAAAGCATTATAATGATTACAGCCGGATGCCAAGACCGGGACTGATAAACTTAACGGTCAGTTTTAGGTCCAGGCACATACAGTTCTGATGACAGATAGAGATAGGCAATCCAGTAATAAATTATGTATGTGTATAAGATGAATTAAAAATTGCTCTCTATGTCTCTACACATATATTTTGTTTCTCTAAACAATATATTGGGTTCTGATCGACATCAGCAAGCTTTAAGTACGCAACGTTTGATATTTATTTTAAATGATTTGAGATTACTTTCTATTGCATAAGTTACTAAGTAGGCAAGGTGTAGCTATGCATCGCATATATATTTGTTGGTTTTTTTCATATGGAGAACATGACTTTACCTTATCCTTTTAATGCCTTAAAATTATATAATACTTCGGAAGCTACTCATAAGATTTATATCTTCTCCTGAAATAATCAACAACAGTATCTTTTGTATCATAATTTCCTCAGTTCGCCACTCTTACCCAGCTGATCTATGGCATACTATTCATGATAAAGGAGTCTTTTCCTTCTCAATGCTGACATTTTAGATTTATCTGCTCATGGGTTTTTCTTGTTCACTTTATTCCATGTACGAATATGGAAACACAAACATGGAGATATTTCGAGGCCAAAAATTATAAAAAATACACTCAAACATGTGTCTGACCAGTATGTAGGGGTGGAAACAAATCGAATAAAATCAAACGCTATTGTATTCAAATTTGAATTCAGTCACTTTTACCGAATTCGAATTCAATAGTCAAATAGTGTTTTCATATTCGTATTCGCTCGATGTTATATTGTGTTGTTCGCTATATATTCGCAGATGTTCGTTAGAGCAGCTGCTTTGATCCAAATCTTTCAGCCGTGTGGACCAGATTCGACTCCTCTTGGCAATCATTTTGTTTTTTATTTTTTATTTGAACTTTTTTCACATTAATCCTCCACTTTTTTTTATATATTATTGAATTTGAAAAAAGTTGTCCTTTACATTAGTAAGCCTTAATCACATAATTTTGCAAACTTAATATGATGAATAAAGTTGTAATAAATTGGATTTATGAGACTAAGATATCAAACATAAACGAATATTTAATAATCAAACGAACTGAATATGCATCTACGTAAGTTTATTTATTTATTATGTAAATTTAGTCATTTTAAGTCGAATACTAAACATATTCGTTTGCTGTTAAATGAACGTCCGAATCGAATATAACCGAAATACCTAGACGAACATATGACAAACTATTTGTTAATTATTTGGTTCAATTCTAACCCTTGCACGTCATGACTTCATGTAGAAATGGTTTGTGTTGCATAGGTTTTATTAGATATTACCATATGGTCTAGTGTTTTTCGTTTGTTGCTAGTACACGCTGATCTATCTTATTGAAATGATTTCTGTTAAAGACATCTTATTAGTTTGTAAATTCATTTGCTATGCAGTTTTTTCCCTGACAAAGCCACATCACTTGCCTGCGGCGTTCTTAATGAGATCGTTAAGGTTAGTGTTATTGATATTTAGTTGGTTGAATTTTAGCTACATTTGAAATTATATCTTGATGTTGTAATTTAAAGAACAAGAGGTGGTTGATTAATATTTTAACTTCATTTCGAGTTCCATAATTTCCATGGATATATTAAGTGTACATATCTCAAGACCTGGTGTCTGCTGCTGATTATCTGTTATCTTTGGAGCTAGCTGTGAAAAATATAGGACAAATTAACATAGATGCTGAGTATACTTTATTCAGTTGTGGTTAGAGTCAGATATCCTTTGGGCGGTTATTGAGTTTTGCTCTGAAACAATGTTGATGGCTGGTACATAGACACTTTCCTGGTTCTTGACTTTAAAACTACCCTAATAACATTTAACAAGCTATGTTAGCATCATCTCTATTTTCCAAAATAATGTTATTACTAATCTTTTTCTAACATCCTCTTTATTTTCTTGGAGTAACAGGAAGTAAAGATTAGACCTTTGCCAATTGTATTTGCATCTTTTTCTGGGGGACCCAAGGGCTGTTTATACAAGGTTCTTCAGGTGATTTGATTTCTGAACCTATCGCTTTTTATTTGAACATTTTCAATGTGCCACCAAGGAACATTGGATGCCTACTTTTCTATTTTACAAAGAAGACTGAACTGTGCATTTGTCATTTTTTCAGCTGATGGAGGGAAAATGCCAAGGACAACCGAGTCTGGTATGCTCATGTTCTGCTCATGTTTTCTAGTGGCAACTGTTGTTTCTTGGGTTCACCTTACAGTGACACACATTTGATCACCAAATAATAATTACGTTTTATTCCCATGTTGCTATAAATTTTACATTTACAATACCGGAACATAATTATTTAGTAATATCATATGTATGGCTTGCGTTGTAGATGTACTATTTTCTAACTCTACTTATCTGTTCAATGTTATAACATCAAGTTTTGCTCATTAAACTTTTGCTTACACTAGTTCCGTGAAGATAACCAAATAATTGGTGGATGATGCTATCAAAAGTCTATGCAACCTTTAACTTACTGAGCAGTTTTAGTTAGGAAATTTCTGTTTCTGGTTTTATTGGATATGAATCAACTGATGTTCGTCTCCTCTTTACTGAAGGATGAGTATCTGCTGGTGAGAGACTGCGCGTGTGGACAACTGTTTGATTCCAGTCCTGTAGACTTTACCAGTGACTTGGGCACTCGATTTGTCCTTCATCCAAGTGTACTTAAAATGTCTCAACCACCAAGAGTAGTATCATGGATGGCAAAAGCTTTTGCCTCTGGGCTGGACACACTATTCATAAGCAGATTTGAGGCTCAACGTGCTGACTACTGGGAAACTCTATACTCGTCAATTGTAAGGCTTCTACCATGTTATTATATTAGAACTAACGTTTGGTTTGAAGCTCGTTGTGCATACTTCAATCTTTTAATATCCATTTAACCAATATAGCATAAATATGCCTGCAGAATGTGGGTCCAATACTCATACTTTGTTCAGAAGACGATCAACTTGCTCCATACCCAATTGTCTCTAATTTTGCTCAACATCTGCAAGAACTCGGTGGTGATGTTAGACTACTGAAATGGAAAAGTTCCCCTCATGTAGGTATGTTCCAGCGTACAATTGAAGTAATGATACAAATAATAAATAAGAGAGAAGCTTTTGTTTCAGCAATTATAACCTGGTCTAGAACATCAAATCTAGCGCTAGCTTAGTTTAAGAGGTCAAAATTATTAAAATTGTATAGTCCTCTGATGAGATCATTTACATGGACACCAAGACATCACTAGCCTTGTGGAGGCCAAGTAGCTCATAGCTAGTTAATTAAGCTTAACCAGACAACAATAACAGCAACAGCAACAAAGCCTTCATCCCAAAATTTTAGGTTCGGTTGATTAAGCCTAACCAGGGAAAAAAAAGTGGTGCATGCTGGATCTAGCATTGTTAGAAGTGAGTTCAATTTTCTAACCTGACCAAACCCTTTCAAACTTCAATGAGTTTGTTTCATTCATATTCAGGTTGAAGTCAAATCATTTGCATGTAGAAAGAAAAATGAAGTCGCCTCCCTAGCAAAAATCTGAAAATATGCTTTTTCGTGGGAAGGCCCTCTCCCTAGAAGGAATTCCATAAAATAGTTCCTCTCGACAGGAATTCTTATCTCAATTGGACATCAAAAGTACTTTGATGGGAGTTTTTTCTATTAGAAGATTCAAAATTGATATCTCAACATGAAAAAATCTTTCCAATAGAAAAAAAGTTACATTTTAAAATTTTCCTGATACTAAAGTTCTCTCCGGACTAAAAAAAGGGGTTTTTTCGTATATGCCCCTCAAATCTTGATGGTTTTAGTTTTTAAACGGAAAATATAGCAAACTTATTGGAATTTATTGGATTTTTTTACATTGCCCTATTTAGAAACCAATATTATATTATTGTTACGTTGGAGGGGTAGAAAAACCCAATGTGAGAGAATTGGAGGGATTTGAGGGGTAAATATGAAAATATGGAAGACTTGAGGGGCATATGTAGGGGTGGTAAATGAACGAATTGAATCGAATACTAAGATGTTTGTATTTGTATTTGTTTAATATTATCGAATTCGAACTCGAACTCGAACATCCACGTCTAGAGTTTTTCGAATGCGGACTCGAATACTTGATATTTGATAAATATTCATGAATATTCACGAATATTTATCGAATGTCAAAGTATATTCATTCCACTAAAGAATTTAATTTTTAAATAGTGTTTAAATTCATAAATGAAAATTATTTCAATATAGTTATGATGTATATATATTTAATTTGGAAATTTCATTAGAAAACTGATTTAAGATTCTTTCAGGCTCTCAAAATTAGTATATAGAGCTTAAGTAGAAAATATAAGTGGGTTGAAGATATAACATCATATGCATAATAATACAAATTATAAGCGATCAAATTTTAAACGAATATTTGATAAGCAAACGAATCGAATATATACCGGTTAAATTCTTTTCGTTAATGAACTCGAATACTAAATACTATTTGTTTAGTGTTAAATGAACTACCGAATCGAATATGACCGAATAGTTAGTCGAACAATTAACGAACTATTTGTTAACTATTTGGTTCGTTTCCACCCCTAGGCTTATGTATATATGCAAAACCTTTTAAAAAAGCAAGAATATGCCTTTTAGTTGGAATATCCTCGCCATATAAGAAAAGTCCTTTAAAATTCATCTTAACAAGAAAGCTATTTCACTATCAGAAATCCAAAGTTAGAAAAGAATCTCCTCTCCTGTTTATATATAAGATTGTATAGCCTCTTAACTAGATGTTCCTTTGATTCGACATAAATGTTACTAACAACAGTTGTTTGAGTCTTTTGGAGATAGCAAGCCTTATATTAATATACCTATACATTTACTGAGTGAAAATTAACACCCAATCATATATATATATATATATATATATATATATATATATATATATATATATATATATATATATATATATATATATTTCCTATTCATCCTAGAGGATAGTTGCTTCTATGTGACTCTACATCAGCATCAACTTTTACTTATGTATAAGTATGTTTTTATAACCATGCTGGTTATATAACCATAGCATAGATCTGAATATGGCTATTCAACAACATACAGAAGAATGTCTAATTTATCTGTGCATGATAATATTAGTTAATGGTTTAGTATGCATTTGGGTTTGTAGGTTTAGATTACATAGATATCTAATCTTTCCTTATTTTCAAAAGGTGTATTATTGTTATACACGTTTCACACATGAAAAAGAGATCCTTCTCTTGTAAGTGTTTAAAAGGGTAGGAAAATCCTGGAGCATTCTAAAATCTCGTTATTGAAATATCTATATTGTAGAGATTATATTCAATGGTTATGCTTCTAATGACACAATATTATATCTTTATTTTGAATCCATCCTAACCGAATAATTATTGGGCACTGTGGTTTTAAACTCATATTAATTCCAAAATAAGTCTTAAGAAAACTCAAATATCCCAGTTCTACTGTGAAATCATTCAAGCGCATCCTCAAAATAAAGGGAAAAAAAGAAAAGAAAAAAAGAAAGAGGTTCTTGGACATATAGTGCATGTGATTTCTCACCCTTGGACGGGGACAAGCTAAAACTTCTCTTCTCGAATTTTAAGTTTTTTGCTGGAACCTGGATTTTCGAAGATGACTGAAATGAACCTTCAGATATTCTCCCTTACAAAATTCTCTATTAACATATCTAAAAAATTTTGATGAATCTTATGGATGCTAGTTTGTACTTGTAGCTCCTCTTTGAAAAATACATATTGGACACCATTTGACATTTGTCGATTCTATGTTGTTCTGCTCGAGCTAGTATATTGTTCTTGAATTTGTTATCTGTGTCTTATCTTGTGCCATGTCCATGTCTATATTTTACAGTGTTTAACACACCACCATCTGCGGACATCCAGTGCACATCCTGCTGTCAATTTTATAATAGGTTAATAAGGTTTTAGACGTTTAAATCATATGCAAGTTGAGTAAGTATCGCTGTGGGAACTGTCAAGGAAATTGTTCAGTGAGTGAGGATTCCGTAGTGAGACAAGTAGAACTAGAAACAGAACCAAAGTTGACTGAAAAAGCATTTATCAACATTAATGATATTAGAAACCTTATCTCCTTGTATACAATACATACTCATGGCAACTAACAACATATTTTCTACTAAGAAATCAGGAAGGTGACAGCCTATCAACTACGCATTAAAATTGTTTTTTACAGGATGATTCACTCTCTTTATCTAAAAAGTTTCTGTTACCTGAAACTAAAGACTTATGCTGGAGTTATACAGAGTTTGTTTTTTGTTCAGCCTCCAAAGTGAACCCTTGACACTGGAGTTTTATATGGAACTTGGGAACTTTTGCGTGCAATCGGTAAAGGGTTAATATCGAATGGAACAAGAACCTATTAACTTGTTCTCCATGACATTTATATATTGTCTATTTTTCTAGAAGTCGAAAATACCAAGTGGAGGTCTTTGTTGCTCGTGTTCAACATATTGAGCTATGCATCTCCATCTGCCAACTGCCCCTTGTTGGATAGTTACCGCACTGAAGGTTGCTGTCCAATTGGAAGTTTCATCAACCTTCTCAACTTAGAATTAATCTTGCACAAGCAACCTCCGTCTTAAAAGATGTTTCACATGAAGATGATAGTAATGACAATCTTTTCAAGACATCCATTTTCAAGTATATTTTGATAAGAAAGATATCTGTAAAGTGTTCAAATTAAGATGATAGTTAAAGCAATCTTTACTTGAAGCGCACATCCTTTGCAAATATGTTTTGATACAAATGACATCTAGTAGTTAATTAGTCTCTCTCATGCGCAAGACTCTTATGACTTGATCTGTGCAGGTCATTACAAGCATTATCCAGCTGAATACAAAGCTGCAGTAACTGAGCTCCTTGTAAAGGCAACACTTCACTATCAACAGAAGAAAAAACATTCACCGATAGACCAAACATCAGGAATGGCTGGTTCTTCCCGCAAAATATCTGAATCAGTTTGTTGTCTCCATAAAGCAGCAGTTTCTTCAAACAACAGCCTAAGACGAGTAGCCATCGATCCAAGTGACCATTTCTTCCTGCCGAGCTCCACAGAGTATCATGAAACCAAAGAAGGAGCTTCTCTGGTCAACGAGCAAAGGGGAGGGTCATTTCAAATGCAGGGCCCGCCAACTATCAATGCGAATGGAGTTTTAGGTAAAATCCTTTTCGATGTTTGTGTTCCTAAGAATATAGAAGGGTGGGATATAAAGCTGGTTGCTTCCTCTCACCGCAATGGTCCTTTCAATCCTATTAAATGCTTAAGGCGGTCGAGATTGTAGGATTGCTGTAGTTGTAAGTGTTGTGATTCGAGCTTGTGGAGGACTTCAATTGACAGGTCAGTGTGTAATGGCCTAAGTTGGAGTCTGTACTGTTTCCTCCCTCCTCGTGCAAATGTACAGAAATACTGAGTGTTTTTATGGTTTTTTCGTCCCGCGAATGAAAGTAAATACTAAGTAGAATTGTCTAAATGGATGCTTTGCCATGTTTTGGCTGGAAATTGTCTCGAGCATTGTTGAATCAAATCATAGAATTTGATCTTCTCTTCTTTATATTAATTTACAGTTCAAAGTCTTATTTTGATATGCAAGAATAAAAATCATAATGGATTTGATCCAATCTCGACTAGTTTAATTAATAGTGAATTTAACCTGAACACAGCTGTGCACGTTAGAGTTTGTTCGTCTACCTTGAAATGATAATGCTAGCAATCAAAGTAAATATGCATAGACGTTATTGGCTTGCATGATCTCCATGATCAACGGATTTTATTGGATAAAATCTGTATTAGTTGCTCACCAATGAGTTTGCTTATCCAAATACGTGCATTGATGTAATTCAACTTTATCTAATCTTAACCTAAAATCTTCATTAAGGATTAGATATATCAATTCAAAATCTAAAAATAAAAATAAAAAAATCAAATCAAATCTGGCAGCTTCGTTGTCATTTTATAAAACAAGAGTAAAACCATAGGTACGTACAATAAGTAGCTCAAAATTTATAATAATCTTAAATTCTTAATATGCAAAAATATTAATTACGGTAGGTGTTTCCAGCTCCAACTCATTTAATTAAAAGTTCGGATTCAACCTAAATCCAGCAGTGCGCGTTAGAGCTCATCCTTTATCTTTTGATAACTGAAATAGTAACGCTCACAATCAAAGTAAATCTACAACAACATTGTTGGGTGCGTAATCTCCCCGGTCAAACAGATATTATTGGTTGCATCAAATACCCAAATCCGATAGAATTTGTATTAATTTCTCTGCAGTTATTTCTGTTATCCAAATACGCTCTCATCTTTATTTCACCTTAACCTAAGACTTCATTAATGGATTATATACAAATTCAAAATCTAGGTCTAAAACTCGGAAAAGTACATGATTGAATCTAGCACTATATATTCATTTTGGTAAAACTACAATTAAACTGGAATTCCAAACAACAAGGATACATATTCTCTCCAATTAGGTAGTACTCCAATTTATACCGTTGATATAAATTTTGAGGGATGAGATATAGCCACGTAAGTTTTTCACTATTATCTGGAAACCACTTTGTATTGAAACTATTGTGATAGTGGTAATCCTACTTGATTGTATCTCTTCCCTTCAAATTTAAATGGACGGTAGAGATTGAGATAATTGGATACTCTCCAATCGCCATTTAGGGCCTATTTCGATAAATGAAGCATCAAAAATAAGAAGTGGATCAAAGAATTAACTTCAACAATTTGGATAGCAATTGAAAATATCATTAGAAAAAATAGAGGATCTTTTAAAAATTATTTAAAGTCAAGAATATCCATATAATACAAATACTAATTTTATTCCAAAATTGCATATTAGAATACTTCCAGCCTTTGGGCATGTTTGATAAGTAGAAAGTAAATAGAAAGTGAAAAAAGGAGAAAGTATTTTCTCATTAATGTACTTTCTTATTACTTTCTATTTAGCAAAATCTTGTTTGGATCTTAGAAAATAAAAGGAGAAAAAGCTGAGGTGGCAAATAATGTGGCACTTACTTTCTTCATGTCCTGTTACGTTATCATGGAAAGTAATAGAAAAAAGTGGACAAATATATTTTCTCTCTCCTATCTCTTAACTTTCCATCCACTTTCTCCAAAAATTCTCCAATTTTTGGGGAAAGTGAAATGAGCTAAAATGCTGATGTGGAACTCTTTACTTTCTAATCACTTTTCGTTCACTTGCCAAATGCCAAATGGGATAAAAATAAAAAGTAGAGCCACTTTTTAATTTTCGGTGCACTTTCCATTTACTGTCCAGTTGACAAACACGCCCTTATGGATGGAAAATAGACTTAAAAAGTAAGATGCCACATAGGCTTCACATCATCGATTCATCATTTTAGGAAGTAATAAAAGTAGCTAGAAAATAAACAATAATTTTTTTACTTAAAAGTAGCAGAGGTAATCTCTATTTTCATTAATTTTGCTACTTCACTTATTTATGTGCAAACAAACTGACCCTAATTCAATAGCATCTCAATCCAAACAAGAAGCAATTGATATCAATCATAATGGATTTGATTAAATCTCAATACAAATTCAGCAGTCCCCTTCCTTGCCATCCTCATTACAACTCTCTCTCTCTCTCTCTCAACCTTTGAGGCTTTTTTGGCTATTGTTTGAATTTTGAATTGATGATAATGCCAAAACTCTAAATGGACTTAAATTTCTAATTTTGTGTTTGGTTTTGAAGGATATTGAAATCCTTTTTGAAAGATAACCTTTTAAGTTCTTGCTTGTTCTTGCCAGGGGTGGGCAATGGGTCGGTTCGAACCATGGGCCCAACCGGCCCATCCTTCCATGGTTCAAGACCCGCTCAGCCCATGCCGTGCCCGGGCTCATCCCGCCCACAATTTCACGGGCCACGAGCCAGACTAGATTTCGCTTTAAACCCAGGATCAAAGTAGTCGGCCCAACCCACTATTGGCCCGGCCCAACATTAAACCGGCCCGACCAGACTTATCATGTTTTTTTTATTTTTTTTATTTTGGCTAAATTGAGCCCAAATGTTGTTAAAAATCTAAAAGCCCAGCCCAACACAAGTCACCACCGATATAAAAAAAGTTTTAGCCTAGTCCGTAAGATAAGAAACAAAAGCTTTTCATTACAAATATGACGAATATAACTTAGAGTTATTCGGTTCTCAGAACATTAATGGTTAAAATATTCTTCATTTTCCCCCTTTTGTAATGATTATATAAACTAAAGTTATTTATTTCACGTAGATGTAGGACTTCCTCCAAAGTCCGAACCATGTATACATGTGTTTGTGATGTTTGTTTTGTGTGATGTTCATTTTGTGATATATATATATATATATATATATATATATATATATATATATATATATATATATATATATATATATATATATATATATATATATATATATATAAAATAGAAAAAATAAATATAATTTCATAAATATAAATTCAAGTATAGATTGTATATTATAAGATTGAAAAGAAAAAGTTAAAAAATAAAAATCCACGGACGAACCGCGACCGACCTATCGGTGACTCTAGCCCTACTCGGCCCTAGTGCACCATGGGCCGGGCTGGGTTCGGCCCCAAGCTCGGGACTAGAGCCTTCGGCCCGACCCACTCAGGCCCACCCGGGCCTTGTTCAAAACCGGCCCGACCATAAACTCGATCAGGCCGGTTCACGGGTCGGGCCCGATCTGACCCATGCCCAACCCTAGTTCTTAATTGTTTTTGCAATTGGATAATTTTAGATGTTGGGTTAAAGCTTAGAGTTAGAGAAATTAACAGAATCTATAATAGAGAGAGATGAAATTGCAATATTAATGAATAGTTAAGGAACCAATAATCAAATATTGAAATTTGAGGGACTATTTGGCAATTAGGATTGATTTAAGGGACTATGATACAATTATCCAAAAAAAGTTTGGGCCAGAATTCTAACATACAATTTGCGGATTAATCAACAAACCAAACAGCCCATTAAAACATGGGAAACATAACTCTAGCAATCAAACGGGCCCCAGCAAAATGCGCTAATTGCGCCGTTGATATATCATCTTTTTTCCCCCCTAAAAGCCCTACTAATCCGCTCATATAATTTTCTTCGTTCTCTCTCTCCAAAACAAAAAGGGAGATAAAACAGAATCGCAACAAATTTTCTCCCCTCATCTCCTCTCTCTCTCTCTAATAAATCCATAAATCAAATCGAAACCCCTCAACAATGTCAAATTCCCCGATCTAAATCCCCCAAATTTCTATCCAAAAGAGGAAACAAATAATCCCCAAATGTGATTGATTGCATCTCCTTCGAACCTCTCTCGAATCCACCCATGCCTTTTCTCGATCAAATCTCGACCCCAATTTCCCCTGTAATCAAAAGGGAGATCGTTTCCTGATCGTGAAAGCTCTTCCCTTTTTCTTTCTCCCTCACCAGAGAAAAAGGCGGGAAAATCGAGGGGAAAATGTCGACGACGAAACCCAAGGACAATCAAACGCTGCCGCTGGGAGTTCTCCTGAAGCGGGAGCTGTCGACGGAGAAAACGCCGGAGAAGCCCGATATAATCCACGGGCAGGCGAATCAGAGCAAGAAAGGCGAGGACTTTACGTTTCTCAAGACGGAATGCGAGCGGGTCCCCGGCGATGGGTCGACGACGTTCGCCGTTTTTGCGGTAAATTTAAAGTTTTTCCTCTTTTTTTGATTTGTTTGCAATCGTAGATTTTGGGGTAGAAATCCTTTTTCAGGGTTGTCAAATTAGGATTTTGGAAATTGTGGCCGGAGATGAAAGCAATTCCATGACATTTTTTTTAAAGGTTGGCATTATTAATGAAATTGTTTTATCCTTGAGACACTGATATTATATAGATACTATTTAGTTGCTTTCTCGAGGTAGCCATGATACTTGTCATTACAATGGTTTTATCGTTGAGAAGTGTAAAATGTATATATTTATAAAAGGCAATGCGCGTGAACGAAAATTTGTTTGAAGGTTCAAAGAGGGTGGGGGAAGAATTCTGAATGTGTATCATACGTAAGGTGCTTGAAGAAGGGGAAAAGATAACAGAATGAGGAGCTTCAATTAACTTCTTTCCAAATTTCTCTTGTATACTTCGGTAGGTTCTATTGTGCTACTTCTTCTAAAAATTGTGTCTTGGTTCATTTTACGAAGAAGCGATAAAAGAAAGGGGTTTTATTATATTATCCTGAAGAACTTGCTTATTATGCATAGCCTCACAAGTCTTTATGTTATTCAAAAATTCCCTACAAATAATAAAATACCCTCTTATTTTCACATACCGTCATTACTTTAAGTTATTTGAAGTACATCAATATCCCTCAAATATAGAAAAGAACACAGCATTAGTAATCAGAGATCCTTATACCCAATCTTTAGCGTTTATTACAGGAACCCCTTTTGTTGTTCAGATCCATTAAAAGCGCCCTTCAATTGTGGGTAATCATGTCATGAATGTTACTCAAACATGTTCATGTGTAGAAAACTTGAAATTCACCTAAGACCATGGGCATTATGCCTTGTGAACCTCTTTTCTTACCTTTTTCTTGTGTGTAAGTTTGTATATTTCTTTGGTTTTCTGTTGGAACTGCTTTTGCTGTAGAGATCTAGTAATTAGTAATGGCCATCTCTGTAGTTACATGCTGTTCAGGTCCATTAAAAGCGCCCTTCAATTGTGGGTAATCATGTCATGAACGTTAGTCAAACATGTTCATGTGTAGAAAACATGAAATTCACCTAAGACCATGGGCATTATGCCTTGTGAACCTCTTTTCTTACCTTTTTCTTGTGTGTAAGTTTGTATATTTCTTTGGGTTTTCTGTTGGAACTGCTTTTGCTGTAGAGATCTAGTAATTAGTAATGGCCATCTCTGTAGTTACATGCTGTTCAGGTCCATTAAAAGCGCCCTTCAATTGTGGGTAATCATGTCATGAACGTTAGTCAAACATGTTCATGTGTAGAAAACATGAAATTCACCTAAGACCATGGGCATTATGCCTTGTGAACCTCTTTTCTTACCTTTTTCTTGTTGTGTGTAAGTTTGCATATTTCTTTGGGTCTTCTGTTTGAACTACTTTTGCTGCAGAGCTCTAGTAATTAGTAAAGGCCATCTCCGTAGTTACATGCTGTCTTGATATCTTTTTATACTTAAATAATAATGCTAGCATACATGTTAGTTTGAACTATTCATGCAAGAACTGGTCTCCTTACTGAGTATTAAGCAAGCTTGTTTTATATTTAGTTCTTTCTGATGAATCTAGCTACATATTCTGTTCATGTGGAGGACTAAAGGATCTTTTGCCCCCCTATTTTCAGATTTTTGATGGGCACAACGGACCTGCTGCTGCTATATATGCCAAGGAGAATCTTTTAAACAATGTTCTAAGTGCAATCCCTTCAGATCTTTGCAGGGATGAGTGGATAACAGCGTTACCTAGAGCTCTGGTTGCAGCTTTTGTTAAAACAGATAAAGATTTCCAAGCTAAAGGTATGAAGGGTGTAAAGGAAAATTACTTGCTATTACTGTGCTTAGAATTTAGGGATTTTTCACCAAAACCACCTTTAAAATAGGGTGTAAATACAAAAACCACCTTTCAAGTTTAATTTATATTGAAATTACCTTTAAAGGGAGATCTGGTTGCAATCAACCCCCTAGACCTATTTTCTGATTAAATTTTGATTGAAATCCCGGAAATGCCTTTGAAAAACATACCGAAAAATACGTCAACTTTGTTAATAATACATGTCACGTGCTTGGCACGTGTATTTTTAGGGTAGTTTGGAGATTTCAATTGAAATTTCATCAAAAAATAGATCAAGGTGGTTGATTGCAACCAGAAAGCCCTTTAAAGGTGGTTTCTTTATAAATTGAACTAGAAAGGTGGTTTTTGAATTTTCACTCTATTTTAAATGCGGTTATTGTGAAAAAAACCCCAAATTTTACTTGGATGTATGATATAATTATACCTTAGTACATGCGCTATACAACGTTTGTCAAATGCTTTTTTAACCCTGGATTTTCTAAGTTTCACTCTTTGAACTAAATATATAATATATGTACACACATATGTCCACACAGGCACTCATAATTGTGTGCATGTGTGTGTATGACTTTTGCACATGTTTGCGATAAAATTATAACCCTCAATCCTCACCACACTTTTGGAGTTTTGGTGTAGTGGTAGGGATCTCTAATATGGTACCAATGCAACTCAGGTTCAAATCTTACTAGCCATGAATTTCTAAAGCGGATTAAAAAAAAGGGCACCACTCTATGAGTCCATGTTAGGCCCATGAAAGGGCGCTCAACCAGTGGGGGCATATTAGAGTGTAAAACTATAACCCTCACCACAATGTTGGAATTTTGGTGTAGTGATGAGGACCTTTGGCAATACCAAATGGCATATCTCAAAATTTTGCATGGTCAAATCCTATTTGACTCAGTGCAGTTGATTATTACTTATCAAGATTTATACCGATACTAGAATTTTTTTCGTATGTTTTTTCTTTATCTGAAACGGGTCTTTTTAAATGATTTAATTTTATTCAAAAGAAAAATCAGCTTTATCAAATAAGCAATATGGTAGTAACTTCAACCAGTAACTACATGGATTAAACATTAAGTCACCGACTCCAATGAAGATTTAACATCACTATCAAATGTAGTAGCTTGTAGTACTTCACATATGCATCTCAAAATTCAATTCCCATTCACAGTGGCAAACTTATATCGTACCGCCTTATTACTTGGCAGATATACACAACTCCAGATCAAACGAGAAGGTTAACACAGCCAATTACAATCTAGTTGAATTCATACTCGTACATATATACAGAAGCAAAATATTAGCATTTACACCATGTCCTAAAGACTATGGTAGGCAACTGGTATTGTAGCTAATTATGTCCTAAAGAAAAAACAGGCTGGGTATAAGAATGCATCACCGTTTTCCTTAGCAAATGTTTCTGGATTGAGCTATTCCTGCAATAAATGTCAGAAAGATATTACCTGGTTAGAACCTGTTTAAGTGCCAATCCTATGCCTTAAATGTGAGCAAAATATTGTCTGGTTAAATCTATTTAAGTGGCAATCATATGCCTGTCTTTATGTCTTTATCTCTCAAAAGCCATCTTTTATGAAACTTCTGATTGAATCTGTCAGTGTATGCGTGTACCTGATCTGTCAGTGCAGTTACTTGTTTTGTACATATGGTTAAGGTGATTATGGTGCCAATCTTAACTATTTTCTTCAATTCTTTTTTTAGCCCAAAAGTCAGGGACAACTGCAACATTTGTAATCATAGATGGGATGGTTGTAACTGTAGCATCAGTTGGTGATTCACTTTGCATACTAGAATCTGCTGAAGGTTCTATTTATTGTTTGTCAGCAGACCACAGGCTGGAAACTAATGAGGAAGAGTAAGTTATGCTTCAGTAGATTTTAGTGTTCTAGTCGTGAAACTATTGATTTTCAGGATCTGATGGTCACTCCTGTTGTAGGGTGGAACGTGTAACAGCAAGTGGTGGTGAAGTTGGGAGACTAAACACTGGCGGTGGTACTTCAGTATGTTTACTGAAGCAATAAATTTATTTTATGTCTCTTTTACTTTCTGAATCCGCACTTGAAAATCAGTTCATTCACGGTTGGCTGTGTGTGTACATATGGAATTGTTTCTGTATATCAACCATCATTTTCCTCCACAAGATCATTTCCCATAACGTTTAATTTGTAATGGGCTGACGGATCTATAGGTATCCTTGAATAACTAAAGGTAGTTTGTACATTGCTGATTCTATGGTGTAAATAAACTTGTATATTAAATATAAGCTACAGCTGTATATAAATCTTCCGAAAGTTTCAGATTTTAATGCTAGATCACTAAGAGGCTGCTTTTTCTTAATTGGGATATAATGACATCACCAGTTTTGCAAAAGCTCATGTGGTGTGTTACTGAAAATATCACTAAATTTTAGGTCATGACATGCACTTTTCTGATTACATTTCAATGGAAGTGGAACTCGTTTCTTTTTTGGGCCTTTTAAAAATCTAACCATAATTTTCTTTTGTTGCTATTTAATTAACAGCGAAAATTGTGTTTACAGTTTGGTCCTCTTAGGTGCTGGCCTGGTGGCTTATGCTTGTCAAGGTCTATTGGAGACATGGATGTTGGTGAATTTATTGTTCCTGTCCCTCATGTGAAGCAAGTGAAGGTTTGTATTTATATTACCCATTGGAGAACCTGTTTCTACTTTGATTTTCATTCATTTGATTCAGATCGACTAGTTTGCATGGTAGTTTTCTTGGAATTGCTTGTTTGACATTTGGCATTTGGTTTTCTTACTTTGAATGTTTATTATTACTTTGCATGAAATTGCATTAGCATTCAAAATACTTGCAGCCTAATTTGATTCTTGCTACATGCATCGTGACATTATAGTATCATTACCATGCATCAGTTGCCATGAGTTGCTCCTTGCTATTAGAATTTTATATGTTGGCAAACTATTCAGTGTTGAATGAACAAACTTAAAGCATTGAATAGCCTTCCTTTTTTTTTCCCCATATCCTTCATTCATCTCCATAGGATTCGTGCCTTTGTGAAATGGGCATATGATCTAGGAATATGGTGATATCCTCCTGTTGCTGAGATTTGGAAATGTGATTCCATCTCCATTGGCTCTTTTGCTTGTTTTTCTCAGACACGGTGCAAATTTTATCTGTCAGTTATCTTCGTTGCCTTTGTGTTTAAAGTCCCTTGATTTTGGACATCAAATATAGAACCTTTTTTTCTTTCGTAACTTCTGTGTACATGTAAACCATGTCTAATATTGCAACATACTAAGTGCAAAGCCACAACTAAGAAGATAATCTGAATGTTTGAAAATACCATATGCTGGTCGAAAGAGTGATCTTCGAGAAACCAATTTACTTTTATCCCTCTTGCTAGCGGAAGACCTCCTTTTGGCTGATGCAACATGCAGTTAGTGTATTGTGCAGTGTTATCCTAATGGAAGTTATTTACTATTTGAAATGCAGCTTCATTGCACCTTCCTCATATAGATTAAACTGTCAGCTGTCAAAACAGCACAATCAGTTGTTTCGTTCCAAATATATTAGTAGAATAACAGTTAGCATGTGCTTTACTTTTATTCTCTAATCCCTACTAGTTAATTTCCAATAGCAATTTATGGATACTTTTATTTGTGTATGAGCGCATCTATCTGTGTTCATCTTTGTAGCTTTCAAAGCACTTACATGTTGTGATGGAAGATCCTGAAAAATTCTTTTTAAATTCCTTGTCCTGTAGTTTTGACTTCTTGATAAGGTCATGAAGGCATTTGACTGAACCAACTTGGAGCCTACTGGAGATATTCCTGTATGACAACGTTTTTCCCCCCACTTTTTTTTGGCTAACTGAAGTGAACATTGCAGGACATTGTTGCTAAGTTTGCAGTATATTACTTTCCAATAGTTCTTCTTTTTCCTTTTGGCACATTGTTTTTGAATTATTACAAGCATATCAAATAATAAGAATTTTTAATTGCAAGTTGACATTTGCAGTATTCAAATATTATAAATCATAACCACTTGATCGTATGCTCCTGCTTCTCTCTTGTTCTCTGTTACTTGACCTTGAGTATAGATCAGAAATTCTATGTGATTGCAGCTCAGCAGTGCTGGAGGACGCCTTATCATCTCAAGCGATGGTGTGTGGGATGCTCTCACTTCTGAGCAGGCTCTTAGCTGTTGTCGAGGTTTGGCACCGGATGCTGCAGCATCTCAAGTTGTTAAGGTAATTGCAGTTTCGATTTTTGAATAATTCCATTTTGCAATAATTGCATTGCCATGACTGATTGCTTCCTACTGCTCGGTTTTTCATGTAGGAAGCTGTACAAGGTAAAGGACTAAGAGATGATACGACGTGCATTGTGGTTGATATATTGCCACCAGAGAAACCAACTCCTTCCCAAAATCCGAAGAAGCCAGGGAAAGGGGTGTTTAAGATATTCAGGAAAAAATCTAGTGAGTCTTCGTCGCATGTTGATAATGATTCTCCTGAATCAGACTTCGTGGAGGAAATATTTGAGGATGGATCTGCAATGCTGTCCCAAAGGTATGTGATCAAACCCTTATGGTAGCATGTTTCAATTGTTTCTACCTCACTGAATGATGTCTTGTAAGAACATTTTGAAGTCGAAGAACAAGGCTAAGGAGTTTTGACAATAAATACTTACACTATTGAGGAAATTTTGGATTTGTAAGTAAATAGTCTGCAACAATCTACATGGGGTAGGACCAATAGGATTATAATTATGTACGAATAAATGCGGGTGGGTTGAGTAATAGCACGCCCGGCCCAGAATTGATATATGATAACTTTATTAGTGCTCATGTATCTTAAAGTTAACATGTCAGAAAATCAGGACTTTGGAAGTCCTAGATGTGCATCTCAAATGTACAGCCATATTGGTTTTCTAAGTCAATGCGCTTGAATTCATTGTGACTACTGGATGCATAGGTAAGAAATTGGTAAGTTCTGATTTCTGCCTGCCTGTATTCCAAGATGAGTAGGATCTAACGGCAACAACAAATGTTCTTTAGGATTCATTTCATGGAGATCCTACTAAGTTTTACATTGACTTTTGGATAAATTACACTTAAAATACCCTATTGTTGCCCGATATTGCTCCAAAATACCTAAGTTTTAAACCCTACACTTAAAATACCTAAAGTTTCTAAAAGTTGCACTTTAATACCCTAATTAGGGTGCTAAAGTACAACTTTTAGAAACTTTAGGGTATTTAAGTTTAGGGTTTTAAACTTAGGGTATTTTGGTGCAATATCGGACAAACAATAGGGTATTTAAGTGTAATTTACCCTTGGCTTTTTAGGCTATCAAAGACAAAAACTCTTCTCCTTTGTCCGGGCTTGGGACAAGCAGTGGAAGGATAAAAATAAAAGCACAACACTGATGGAGTTATGAGAGGGGGCTGTAGGCTATATTGAAAGGTGTGGATCATTGATTTAGATGCGACTGTAGATACCTCGGGTTTACCTCAAGAGAGGATTATCTCCCATTCTTTTGGTTCTTTTGCTTATATCATGGTTCATTTGTTGGAGATTAGTGCATTTCTTTATTTTAGTCATCCTCCTATATTCTTTACTAGTCTTGGAATTTTTAGATGGTAACTATTTGTTTGTAGCATAAGCTCTAAACTACAAGCAGCAAGTTATTTTTGCCCCACTGAGCAACTGGTCTCTTAGGCTTAGGTTCTAACAGAGAGCCTTTTTCATGTCCCTATCAATCTCGACATGTTCATGCTCCGAATACAGAGCTGACCTTAAGTTGCTGTTGTAGAACTTTGTAAATTACCCATTGAGCCTTCTGTGTTAAAATCTGTGTTTCATTGGGCTTTAGATGATGAGGTTTGACGTAGTAGTCGCATTGCAGGCGATCATTAATCCTATGAGATGCTGTAGATTCTCCTTCTTTAGATTAACTTAGGATAATATTTTGGTATGGAAGGACCTTTGTCATATTTCTTTAAGTTTTCAATAGTCAGCAAATTATCTGATATTTTTCCTATACTTTGGTTTACAAGACACCTTCCAAAACCAGGAACTTGAAATAGATACAGATCATTGTGGATTTTGTGATCAACCTTGGTTGATATCAAACTCTCTAGAGCCAAGGGAAATTTATGTTTGGTATTTTGCATTAAATTTACTATCTTAATTGATTATTGTCATATTTGAAATCAGATAAATAGTTTAATGTGTTTATTGCAGGTTAGACACGGAATACCCACTCTGCAACATGTTTAAACTTTTCACATGTGCAGTATGCCAGCTTGATATGAAACCTGGTGAAGGCATTTCAGTGCATGAGGGTTCTTCACATCCTAGAAAAGTTCGTCCTTGGGACGGTCCTTTCCTTTGTTCTAGTTGCCAGGGCAAAAAAGAGAAAATGGAAGGAAAGCGCTCTTCTAAAGGTGCCGACCTCATAAACCATTTCAACCCTTTTTACTGTTGCATTGTGGTTTAATCTTTCATTTTCCTTTCTTGTTTTTGTTTACATCAGATTCTTCATCTCAAGGAAGGAGAAAAAGTGAATAGTCCGAATCATCACTACTTTCAATTTATTTTAAATTTACTGGAGGTTAACAAAAGTTTCGGAGATAGTTAACTAACTTGAAGGTACATTTGAAAGCTTCCCATTGATTTATTCATTCTCCTGTAAAGAGACGAGCATTGACGCCTAATCTTGGTAGAAGGCTGAGTTTAGCTGCACATTGTGGTGATTCTGCGCTTAAGGGAAAGGGGTCAGAATTTTTACAGAGGCCTTTCCTCTTCCAAGAATGCAGAGAAACCTTATATTTTCAATTCTTTCTAGGCTCATTGCCATGTATGTGAATTAGCAAAAGGGGCAAAGTTCAGGGGTATTCCTTGTGTTATTGTGGTAAAGTTTGGAAGTCGTCATAGAATTTTCATTTAAACAGAGAGGGTAGCATGCACGTATTTAATTGTCAAGTTCCACTATTTGCGCAGAAATGAAAATTATTGGAAACATTCTTTCAGCATTGCGTCATCTATTCAATATATTTGCTATGTTAATTTCTCAGAGCTTTTTGTATGCACAGCTTCCTCTAGATAGATGTTTTTGAGTATGGCTGTTCTCTTGGCAACTGTCGGTACCACTTGCATACCTCCTAGGTTAGGAAACAGTATCTCATTGATCTTCGTCATCATCCAAATATTTCAATTAAACATGCGATACCATGGAGCATAACTGAAAGTCGCAAAAGAAGCAAATGGTGTCTCAGTATCTTATGTAGTACATCTTGCTATCAGTGCAATGTCATTATATATCTGATTAATCTTCTGAGTACAAAAGTCTTAAATCTTGGACGTAATGTATGAACTCAGATTTGATATAAACTAGTAAATGTCAGTGCGAGACATGGCATTTGCATTCATTTGATGTAACTGGTCTCCGAGGTGGAGTAACATGCGTGATCCATCATTTGCAATCTTCGATACAAAATGCGAAGATCTGTGCGGGAATTAAGTGCCATTGCTGTCATTTCAACTCCTATCATGTGGTACTTACACATGGATATTCTGATCTCTCGAGCAAGAAGCATGATAGAGAGATCATAATACGAAACTGAGCCAAAATATTTGATAGCTCCTACTTTTGACGCAATCATAAGAAGACGCATTCGGATAATGTCAAAACAACCACCGCCGAGATATAAAGACTCTCTACCTAGAGAAGAACAGGAAGTTATGCACGATTGAAACCCGGAAAATCACGTTATTATATGTTCATGAGACTAGTTTAAGCATATAGGAAGAAGTACACCAGACAATAATCTCGACAATCATCTTCTCTATTTGCATGCATGTCTGTCTTTCTTATCCTACAAATTCATTGATATGTACCAGAGTTATCGAACTTGAGAATTACATATGACATTCACTTTCCAAATTTTGAAATTTCAATCGGGCTTGCTTCTTCATGCTAAATTAAGCACCCAACAATATCACATTACTTTCAAAAAAATTTAATCATCAAACAAGAAGAAGCTAATTTTAAGCAATGTTTTAAGAAGTCCCGCTTAGCCTACCTAGGCGTCCGTCTAGACCGCCTATCTATTGCCTAGGCGGTACCTAGACTGCCCATCTAGATTTTAGAAACGCTTATGAAAACGTGGGCCTCTTACATGAACTGCACCTTTTAGATCTTGATCGTGATTTTCTTCATTGCAGTCTCCATATCCTCCAAACTCATGCAACCTCCAACTATAAACATCACCTCTATCTTTTTCGACATTCAACAAAACCTCCTCCACCATCATTTAAATGAGAAAAAAAATCCGTCTAGATACCAGTCCGGCGCTTATGCTTTCTATAACATTCGCATTTATTATTAATTATTCTAATTAAAAAAAATAAAATATAGGAAAAACCTAGGTTCTAGACATCAGCATATAGGCCGCCTAGCGTTTTGTTTAACCTTGATTTTAGGCAAAGGGGATACTCAAGCCTCCCAAGTCCCAACTACCGTTCATGACAGCGGGAAGCCGTTGAGAAAATTGAAGGCTCTTCCCAACGCTCCACCAAACTTTTATCAATCATTCTCTTGGCCCCACCATTTAAACCCTAGTTGTGTTCATTTTTGGGTAGGTGTTTAAGTGGGTGCTTTCGGGTTTGCAATAGATTTCGATGTCTTCGAAGTTGTGGTCCCTGTTTCTTGGTACTGTTCGCGATCCAATGCAAGGATTTGTTTGAATTTTGCACAAACAACCTCTCTAGAACGTCATTTAGCATATTGATCATAGTAAAATTTAGCCGCTTTTAGAAACTTATATATATATATATATATATATATATATATATATATATATATATATATATATATATATATATATATATATCGCCTTTGGAGCGAGACGGAATCAATCGGCATACGAGGGGCTGACGACACTGCTTGTGTGACCTCTTGGGCCACCCATTAGAAACTACTATTTAATGTTTATAAAATTAATGATTTTTATTACAGAGCCACATTTTGAAAGAAGAGACATCATTTTATAAGTAACTATAAGCTGTGAAATTGAATATTTTATAAGATAATTTTCATTTGAGAAATATTTACATATATGTTAATGATTTTCCATCTTATAGGTGATTTACTGTTAATTAATTAATAATTAATAGGCATTTAGTATAATGCTCATAACTATTTATAAAGAAATAAATTTATACTATACAATACCATACTGATAATTTTAGGGTTTTGTTTCTAGGCCCAATTGTTTACCATGATTTATCTATAAACCCAATAACTTATTTTTGTATCATTAAACCCAAATAACTTTATGTATTTATCTCTAAACCCAACTTCTAAAATACAATACATACACATGTGTGCCCCCCCTAATTTTTAAAAAAAACCCAATTATACCCTTCTCTCATATCTCCTGTGTTTTAATTTATGTGGGCCCCTTAAAAACTAAATTAATTAAAAATTAATGAGAGAGAGAGAGAGAAACGGTTCTGGCTTTCTCTCTTTCTAGGTTGGGTGCGGGAAAGATGGTAAAACGCGGGAGAGGAGAGAGAAAAATATCTAGGTCTCTCTCTCTCTTAATTCCTCAATTAATTCCCATCTCTCATTCATTATTTCATTCATCCACTCTACTAAACCCATCAATTAATTCCCCTCTCTCTCTTCTCAACTTCATTAATGCATATGGTGTGCTTGATTGATTTTGGTGGATATTCATCACTTTAATTTAAGGTATAATTTTACATTTTACTCAACTACTTAATTTATAGCATTAATTTCTCATTTTATGAAAATGATTTCACATTATTATTCATGAATTCGTAAAAATAGTTAAATTTGTTATCTTTGATGAAATTTTAGTTAAATTTGATTTTAGTCAATCACTCATTAATTTCACATTATTATTTCACATTAATTATTTCACGTTAATTATTTCACATTATTATCTCTCATTAATTTCTCATTTTATTCATGAAAATTAATTTTCAACCACTTATTTTATTGTTAGTTAAATTTAATTTTAGTTGTCTATCTTTGATGAAATTTTGCATAATTAATTTATTTCTCAACCACATTATTATCTCGCATTAATTTATTTTTTGTGACAAACATAGATGGATGAAGAATTGTATTGTGCATTGACGGATTTTAGAGGAGATAATCACTTTTTAAAATTAAATCTCAATGGGAGTTACAATGATTTGGCGGTTGCGGTGCAAAGTCTAATTGCTTGTAGTGCAAACATGATGCACTTCACTTACAAAGTCCCACACACACAAGAAATTTATGTGCGTGTATGTGATGATAATGATGTCTCGATAATGTTCAATATACATCGAACTTGCAAGGAGAATGTAATTATTATGAATGTTAAGATGAATCGAGAGGTATTATTTGGGCAACAATCTAATACCGTTCATATAAGGTAACCTACACTTTTGATATACTTTTATATATTAACCGTTAATTCTAAGGTTCTAACTTTCTTTAACTTTTATACATTTTTCTATGTAGAAATCGTACATCCCCTCTATTGAAGAACATGCTTCTAATTCACAAAATCCTTCGTCTTCACAAAACATGTCTCGGGAAGTTGGGAGCTCTAGTATGATTCCTCTTGCATGGCACAACGCAATTAGAAGCGTTGGTCAAGAATTTGATGATGTTGAGCATTGTCGGCGGAGTTTAAGTAATTATTCTATTGCTCGAGGTTTTAACTTTGTCTTTGTAAAAAATGAACCCAAAAGAGTGACAGTAAAATGCAAGGCCGCAAACTGTGAATGGATGGTTCATTGCACCCGTCGTAGAGATAGTAATCGATTCTATGTAAAAGAAATTTGTTGTTCTCATAGTTGTTTGGGAGGAGGCATAGGAGAGGAAGGATATAAACGGGCATCTCGTAAGTGGAATGCTAATCATCCATCTTGAAGGAACAACCCACTTATTGCCCAATTGATTTTCAGTTTATCACGCTATATACTTTCAGATTATCACGCTATACTTTCATTATCACGCTATACTTTCATTTTATCACGCTATACTTACGTATTATATTGCTATACTTTCAGTTTATCACTCTATATACTTTTAGTTTATCCCGTTATACTTTCACTTTATCACGTTATACTTTCAGATTATCCCGCTATACTTACATATTATCCCGCTATACTTTCAGCTTTATCACGCTATACTTAGTATTACACCACTATACTATTCAGTTTATCACGCTATACTTTCATATTATCCCGCTTATACTTTCATATTATCCGCTATACTTTCATTATCACGCTTATACTTTCATATTATCCCGCTTATACTTTCAGCTTTATCACGCTTATACTTACGTGATATACCGCTATACTTTCAGATTATCACGCTTATACTTTCAGTTTATCCGCTATACTTACATATTATCCGCTTATACTTTCGCTTTATCACGCTTATACTTAGTATTACACCACTATACTATTCAGTTTATCACGCTTATACTTGCATATTATCACGCTATACTTTCATATTATCCCGCTATACTTTCAGTTTATCACGCTATACTTACGTATTATACCGCTATACTTTCAGATTATCACGCTATATACTTTCAGATTATCACGCTATACTTTCCGTTTATCCCTCTATACTTACATATTATCCCGCTATACTTTCAGTTTATCACGCTATACTTAGTATTACACCACTATACTATTCAGTTTATCACGCTATACTTGCATATTATCACGCTATACTTTCAGATTATCCCGCTATACTTTCAGTTTATCACGCTATACTTTCATATTATCCCGTTATACTTTCAGTTTATCACGCTATACTTACGTATTATACCGCTATACTTTCAGATTATCACGCTATATACTTTCAGATTATCACGCTATACTTTCAGATTATCCCGCTATACTTTCACTTTATCACACTATACTTTCGATTATCCCGCTTATACTTACATATTATCCGCTTATACTTTCGCTTTATCACGCTATACTTTCGATTATCCCGCTTATACTTTCAATTTATCACGCTATACTTTCAGATTATCACGCTATACTTACGTATTATCCCGTTATACTTTCAGTTTATCCCGCTATACTTACATATTATCCCGCTATACTTTCATTTCTCTAAGAGTTTAATGAGAAAATAAACTTTAAATTTAAATCAACAAACCCATGATAAATCTCTTGTAAACTGTGACGGATACAAACCAATGTTTCAAACAAATGAACTCAAATGAATTAGTACACGTTGATCAAATGACCTCAATGACGAAATGAATATACAGCCACCAAAATTTCAAATTGAACTAGTACATGTTGACCAAATTTTCAAACAAATAGACAATCACCAAATTATCAAACAAATAGACAGCCACCAAACCCATTGATCAAATGAGCTCAATAATTAAGGAACTAGTACACGTTGACTTAAATGTTGCTTTCCAGATCAAACTCCAAATATATATACATACATAAAAGGGAGAACAATATGTTACAACCAAACTCTATCCTCTACACTCAAAACTAACAAAAAACAATATACACCAGCAGAAAGATGAAGTTTACAAACAAATAATCCATCAATCAAAGAGAAATTTGCATATAAGAGCAGACTTGGCTGCACTCACAAGACTGCATAATCACAAAAGCTGAGATTGATGGCATGAACAGATCTGTGGATCACAAGACGCACAAGACGCATGTTTATACCCGAAATCAAAAGATACGGATCAAAAGAAGAGTAGATGGAATGTAAAAGTAACAGTAAAGTAATAACTTGGGACACATAGCAATTCAAAATGTAGGTTTTTCGAAGCGTTAGTTCTCAACCACTGATCTGTTTCCAACACAGGGAGCCAAAACAAGGTATACGTTATTTAGTAAACTAAGCAATTCCACAGTTAAAGACAACATTAGAACTTAAACTCCATTTGCAAAAACATAAACAAACTTTAGTATTATATCAATGTTATGGTACTTATTTTACTAAACGAGCTACCATGAAGATCAAACACTCTTTGAATTGAAAATTGAGAAGACAAGGTCAAAATTGATCTAAGCATAAGTAAGAGAAACAAGTAAATAAGTTATCGTAATAATGAATAAACAAACAATTGTGATTCTTAGTTTAGCTCAACTTTTGGCATAAGATTAAGATTATTAACAACAACTTGAAGGAAGATTTGATGTTTAATCTAATACTAATGCCAATAGCAATACCAAGATACATGAAACTTGGACATATAACTCTAATCCACAATATGATTTATAAAATAATCCCAACCAAGTAGTCAATTTAAAAGAAAAAAATGGTCTTAGAAGTAGCATCCCTAGATTACTTGCATATAGCTAGCTAGTGGAAGACTAATTTAACATTAAATCCAAAGCCTTAATGGTTGAAGCGGCGAAGCGAGAACTAGCGGCGACCTCGAGGCCTTTGCCGCATCATAAGATGCGTGCGAGATCAAAATCTTGAACACATTTTCAACATTGAACAAGACTATCGATACAAAATTTTAAAAAATTCCCTTGATTAACACAAATCTAGAAATGATTGCATGTTCGTGAAATTTTACGAAATAAGATGAAAAGTTCCACTTGAACTTGGAAGAAATCATAGCCAAGACCACCAACCATATTCGCTAAAAATTCCGATTTCTAAAACTAAAAGCATCAATTTCTAGCCAAGACCAGCAACCAGATCAATAAAATATGCCATCTTTACCAAAATAAAGCCACTAATCAGAATGCTGAAAAGAAGAAAATTAACAAATTTATTACCGCTATCGGCAGGAGAGCCACTGGAGAAGGCGGTGGCCGGCGGTTAGGAGAGGCACCGGAGGGGGTGGCGGCAGTCAAACGAACCGCTAGAGAAGGCGGCGGCAGCTGTAAAGTGAAGAACCGATAGAGGACGTGCAAAAGCCAGGCGGGCGAAGCAATGGATGGAGAATGCAAATGGCGAACGCCACGACCAATTGAGGGAATTATTGGGGGAAATATTGGGGAGAGGAAAGGAGATGAGAACGGAGAAGAGAGATGAGAAGAGAGGAGAGAGATTTTGGGGGTTTCTGCTAGAGGCAGAGATGAGAACGAGAAGAGAAGAGAGAGATTTATTGGGGTTTTTGTTAGGGCAAAGAGATGAGAATGGAGAAGAGAGAGAGAGAGATTTATTGGGGTTTTTGTTAGGGCAAAGAGATGAGAATGGAGAAGAGAGAGAGAGATTTATTGGGGTTTTTGTTAGGGCAAAGAGATGAGAATGGAGAAGAGAGAGAGAGATTTATTGGGGTTTTTGTTAGGGCAAAGAGATGAGAATGGAGAAGAGAGAGAGAGATTTATTGGGGTTTTTGTTAGGGCAAAGAGATGAGAATGGAGAAGAGAGGAGAGATTTTGATTGTGGCGCTGAAAGGGTATTTTAGGTTTTTAACGGTAAATGTATAAATACAAGATACTCTACTTCTAAATTATAGAATTTGGGTTTAAAGATAAATACAAAAACTGATTGGGTTCAATGATACAAGTAAAAGATGTTGGGTTTATCCATAAATCGTGGTAAACCTTTGGGGCTAGAAACAAAACCCTAATTTTTATATAATAATTAAATATATTTATTAATCTAGAGCTAGATCAGAACCCATGTAATATTATTGTGAGTTGTAGAGTCAGTAATGATTTTCAAATATAAAGCAAAGAAAATAAATATTTATGAGTTAAATAATATTGATTTACATGATTATATTACAAAACAATGACCATATTCGTGACATTATTTATCATTACACCAGTTTAATTTATATTTTTATGTATCAAACTAAACTATTAGTAGTAACTAGATGTATGATTACATAACATTAATACATAATTGTAAAGATACATTATCATCTTGTACATTATCAAACGAAAACATGTCAATCACAAGCTATTGGAAGATATAATACTTACTTTGATAGGGGTTAAAGTGCCAAAATATCCTTAAAAGCTATCAGCCGCCTTGTCTCCCTCTGAACCTCGTCTCTACTACGCACTTTATAACGTCCAAACTTTTGAGGGGGAAAAGGAGAAAAAAAAAGCTTAACTTCTCTTTTTCTCCAAATTTGCTTGGCTTTTCGCCGCGATTTTTACATTAAGATTAGATTAGATTTTTTTATTGGAATATGCTTCGCTTCAGCCGCTCTATTTCTCATCACGGGTCCATTCTCTTCATTCATCTCATCTTTTAGAAGAGGAAGGCGTCCAATCGGTAATCCTGTAATTTTCCATTTTCTTGAGTTTTTTCCTTTTAAAATAAGTAATTTTGGTTTGTTTCTCTAAACTAGGTAGTTGTCAAATTTTGGTCTTGGTGTGACGTTTTGATTGTCCGCGATCTTGTTTCATTTCTCTTCATTGAATTTTTTTTTCTAGAATTTAATCTTAGATTTTTGGGAAATTTTGTCATCTGGGTAGAGGAAATTTTGACATTTTTTTATCTGGGTAGTTGAAAATTTCAGTTGATTATTGATGATTTATCTGGGATTGTGTGTTAATAATTATTTGAGGGTTCTAGAAATCAGAATGAGATAATACATGAAAATGACATTTTCTTATCTGGGTAGTTGGAAAAATTAGTTGATTATTGATGATTTATCTGGGATTGTGCGTTAAGAATTATTTGAAGGGGTAATCGAAATCAGAACTGGATAATAGATAAATTAGAACTTCTTTCATTTCTGATTTGGGTTGTTAAATATAGGTTTTTGTGCAAGAGATCTCTGTAAGCCTTTCATTGAAACGGGGGTCTAAAATTAGTACTATTTGTTGTTTAGACCCAATTTTTTCAAGTTCTATGATCTGGGTTGTCGAAAAGATTGTATCTTGGGCAGATGTATGCTGTAGAGAAACTCAGCAGCTACATCACTCGAGGAGTTTACACCGTCTCCGGACCCTTTCACCCTTTTGGAGGAGCTGTAGATATTATCGTGGTCCAGCAGCAGGATGGGAGCTTCAAATCCTCACCATGGTATGTTCGGTTCGGTAAATTTCAAGGAGTTTTAAAGGCAAGAGAAAAGGTTGTCACCATTCGTGTCAATGGAGTTGAAGCTGGGTTCCACATGTACTTAGATCCCAGAGGAGAGGCTTACTTTCTTAAGGATTCTGATACAGAAGAAGGGGAGGACTTTGAATTATCTCCACCTTCATTCGGAGGTGAAGTAGATGAAAAGGTCAGGAGTTTGAGTAAGGCCCAGAGCTGCAATTTTGATGGAGGTCAGAGGGAGGCAATTGTTCCTCTTGAGAATGCGAATACAAAGACTGTTTCAAGGGCTAATTCGAGGCGGTCTAGGATATTTGGGCTTATGTTTGGGAATAAGTCGATGAAGGAAAATGACCAGGGAGCCAATGTTGATGGGTTTAGTTCATTGGAGCATGCAGAAGTTGAAGCTGATCTCTTAGAAACTAAGTGGTCGAACAATCGCCAATCAAATGACAACATAAATGATAATATTACGGAAAAATGTAATGCAAGTGTTACTGACAACAAAATTGTTAGCTCTCATGAGGATGGCATGGTTGATGATTTTCCGACAACTACTGTAAGTACAGAGCAGTGTGAAGAAGTAGCAGTTCATAGTTCTCCAATGGTAGCTTCTAAAAATGTTGGTGATGATTCAAATACTGGAGAATCAGTTGATTCCATTGGTGAGATATTGGGTGATAACCTTCGGCCTAATATTGTCAGAGAAGTGCATTTTGAAGCGACAATTACACAAAGTTCAACCTCAAGAACCCATGAGGAAGTCCTCGAGGTTTACACCTCGGAAACCGGTGATTTGGGTGATAAAAGTAAATTGGTTTCTGAATCAGTGTTATTAGAATCTGATGAACATAATTTATCATCAAAGGGATCTGTTCTTGATAGCTTTACAAATAATGCACAAATTCTTGGTTCAATGACAGATGAGCAGACTGTGCTAGAAGTAGAACATGAATCAGAAGATACGAAGCATGACTCTCAAGCTCATCTTGAATCAGATAGAGCAACAGACAGAGAAAATTATCATGTTCCAGTAGCCAATGATATTTCCTCTATCTCAAACAAAGGTCAAGAATTCAAGAATGCTGGCAATGAAGTTGATGGAGAAAAACTTTGCCTTCAGAACAGGCTGAACATTTCTCAAGATGAATCCAGTTTCCCATTGTCGGAGAGTTTGGAGGATGAGCAATTGCAATTCAGTGATATTGACGGTTTGTCTGTTAAACAGGTTAATCACGATGTACACAGCATTTCGATTGAGGAACACGAGTCAGAAAATACAAATGAAGAAGAATGCTTTGAGAGTGTGGAAGGAAGTCAGACTAGTCCACTGGCTATTCCCATAAGCACACCTCAGTCGTCAAGGGAACCTGAACTGTTAACCAAATCTTTACCCATCATCCGCTCCCAAATCCTTGACCTTGAAATCTCCAGTCTTCTTCACCCTGTAAGCTGCTCATTAGATATTAATGTTGGAAGCTTTGAGAAGAATTTTCTGAAGAAGGAGATGTCTCACTTCACAAAGTTGGCATCAGATTTCGACTTTGTATCTGAAGCTGCTGCTAGAGCTGTTGGATCTGAGAAAAAGGAAGGCCACAATGCCAGCCTACTCAATCCTATTGCTGGTAAGTAACACACAGACTCAGATTTTACTTTCTCATGCTCCTTTTATGATTAGCAAATGCATCAATAATCTCCTTTTGCTGAATTTATATATCTCGAGAACTTAACCAAAGGTAACTTGTCCAAGAAAGGTCATGTATGCTTATATTATTTTCTTGATATAAATTCTTGTTTCATGCTGCCTTATGCTTACACTTCATCCAGAGTTGTCCCTCTGCAAACACTTACTATTTGATGGCGTGGGCGCGGATGCCGCTTCCAGAGTATTTGAGGCTAATAAGGTGAACCTTGAGAAGTTTTCTAGTTTGGGCCCATCACTTGTGAAGAATGATAAGCTAGTTGTGAGAATTGGAGGTCACTATTTTCCATGGGATGCAGCCGCACCTATTATTTTGGGAATGCTTTGTTTTGGGCAGGAACAGATACTTGAACCTCAAGGTATGATTGCTGTGGACCAATATGAGAAGAATTCCTGTGCTGATCCTTCAGCAGCTATAGTTCCATCTGAAGGAAGCTGGAGACTCTGGCCATTCAGTTTAAAGAGAGCAAAAACCATTAGTACTGTGCATTCAGCCCCTGAAAATGTGGATGTTTCTCTTTTGAGAAGTCAAAGCTTGATGGGTCACGATGATATGCTAAGAGCCAAATTCCCAAAAAAGAAGGTGCGGTCAATTACTCCGACTTCAGAGGAGCTTGCTTCACTAAATCTTAGAGAAGGTCAAAATATAATAACTTTTACCTTCTCAACCGCAATGCTTGGGCAGCAACAGGTTCATTTTAATTTCCTTTGTTTCTAGTTTACCCCTTAGTCTACCTGTACCATGCTTTTCTACCCCGCGTGCTGAAATCTATGTCTGTTACAGGTGGATGCTAGGATATATTTATGGAAATGGAATACTCAAATAGTTATCTCAGATGTCGATGGAACAATTACCAAGTAATTTCTGTCTTCTTTTCTTGGATTGAAAACTGGTTTACTTTATTTATGGTTGATGCTTGAATTATACACTTTGATTGTCAACTCCTGAGACGGTTTTTCGTCTTGTGATGTCAACTGGTTGGTACGTGATACATGTTAACATTGTTGGTCACTTTTGTGGTGCACTCCTGTTCTGATTTACATATTTTCTTCAGGATTTGGGTTTGTTCTACCCTATTTTATCTGGGTACTTCTATTTGAAGCCATACCGGTACCTGACACATACTTGTACCCGCACCCGCACCCGCACCCGCACCCGCACCCGCACCGTCACTTCCTTGGACACTCTTGAGTGCATGGATCCTTTTATTTGGACGTGTACTCAATTATATAATGCATGTTTTGATCTAAAACAATCGTCATACACTTCTTGGACGGATATTCTACAAAGATCTACTTCCTGACACTCGTTGGACATGGGTCGGGTTCGTTTCAGCCTGTATCTAGTTTAAAACTATAACTTAAAGAGTCGTTTGAATTTCTAGTTAAAAAACGAGCGAGTTTCTAATTTATAATCTACATAACATATGTATAAAAATGTTGTAGGAATTTTAATTCTCATAACATGTGGCAATTTTTGATATCATGTAAATTATTAGTTTCAATATGTGTGTGTAGTACCCTACCTTTTACACCTTTTACAACTTTGCCAAAGCAGGCTGATTCTCATTGTTCTCAACATCTTAGATGCTACTTGCAATTTACAAAGTCTAATGGTGATCAAATTATACGCTTTATGTAACATAAATGATGAGACTAGGGCACATGTGCCTCTGGACTGATAACTATCATCTGTAATCTGACTCTATGACCTTCTCATTAAAATGGTCATTTTCATGCTGCTTTATATTGTCATTTTTTTATTCTTTTTTAATTAAAAATGTGCATAACTGAGACTATCTGATTCATCAAGCTAATGAGAGTTACATAAAAAATTAATTTGTGAGCTTTTCTTTTCTTTTTCTTCTTCTTTTTCAGCTTTCTGAGTTTTTTCTTTTTCTGCATTTCATCTTCTCATCTTTGAGGGGGTTTTTCCCCTCTGCATATGTTTTGTTTTTGCACTCTAAATGGAAAAGAACATCTCACTCTCGGCAGGTAGGAATTGGTATTTGGTACTTCTCCATGTGGTCGACATGGATTTAATAGTTTAGGGTCAACCTTGCTGATAAAGCCATGATGTTAGTTTTAGAGACATTGAAGAAACAGGTGCTTAGATGTTAGTTGAGAAAGAGTTGTGCAGGAACCATCAAGATTAGTTATATTCTCAGGAAGTTGGCAACTAAGTTAGTTAGGTCACTCCCTATCATGTCAGATTATGAAACGATATGTGTAACAGCTAATACTTTGTCGCATGGAATAGTATCAATGTTTATTTATTATGTGTCTTTCTTGATTATTAACATATTAAAATCCTTGTTTATTCTTGTCTTATGCATGAAGTTTAATCTTTATTTTTTGCTGATCTTACTACTTGTGTTTATTTACAGATCAGATGTTCTTGGTCAATTTATGCCTCTTGTTGGTAAAGATTGGTCCCAGACTGGTGTTGCACATTTGTTCTCAGCAATTAAGGTTTGGACAATTTATCTCACAGTCATTATGATAGTATTTCACATTTGATATTTATGGTTTTAACTTTTTTTGCAGTCATTATGAATTATAATTTGGGAAGACTGATGGGGACATTGCTAGCCCTCCTTTTCAGATTCAAAATAATATATAGTCTTGTAGTCTTCTTACGTATTGTAGTAAGCTACATATGTAATTGTGTTGTAGTTTGTTGCAGGAAAATGGATATCAATTGCTTTTTCTGAGTGCACGTGCAATTTCTCAGGCTTACATAACAAGGCAGTTCCTTTTCAACCTTAAACAGGTGATGCATGAAGAAGTGGTTTATACAGATTATTTCATTTAAACTTTAAGATTGTTGTTCTGCACTTTTCATTACATTAACCTGTAATGCTATTTTTTTTTTCTAAATGAAACTGTTGTATTTTGCTCCCTAGGATGGAAAAGCACTTCCTGACGGTCCTGTTGTAATATCTCCTGATGGTCTCTTTCCTTCACTTTATAGAGAAGGTGATCATATTGTGATCATATTTAAGCTTTTCAGTTTGTTGTTGCCGTGAGTATCCTCCTTGTTGACGATTTTCCAAGCAGTTGTATAATGATACACGTACCACCTCGGTTAAAGAATCTCAGAACTAAATTGGCTTCCCGTAAAGCTTGGCTATCAGTTTTAGGCTTCTAATGTTTGATGTATAAATAAGCTTCATTGAAAGGGAAATAACCAAGAGTCACCATGAATTTTTGAAAAGCTAACCTTTTCTATTGTACCTTCTCGGAGTTGAGGGAAGTTACAGGTTTAATTTGTATGTTTATGGCTCATAGTGTGAATTAAGAACACTT
The DNA here is from genome assembly GCA_012295165.1 of Asparagus setaceus. Classification (NCBI taxonomy): domain Eukaryota; kingdom Viridiplantae; phylum Streptophyta; class Magnoliopsida; order Asparagales; family Asparagaceae; genus Asparagus; species Asparagus setaceus. Next base: position 49,147,018 of record CM022706.1, on the reverse strand, counting down.
AAAGAATAAGCTCATTTGTGTCAGTATAATTAGGTGTCAAAATAGATGGTCCCCAAGGCATAGTGATGCTTAATTAGCATTGTCTGCGAACAACTAGGGGTTGTTCTATGAAAAACAAGGCCAGAGAGTGCAGCATAATCTGGTTACCGCATTAGCAATCCGTCATCTACAATACATTTTTAAAGTGATGGAAAATTTTAGAAAAGTACATATTGTGAAAGAAATTGGAAACTTAATCAAGATTGACAGATTCTTAGAGTCCCTGCCACGGCATCAAAATTCTAAAGTTGAGACGAAGGTTTAGGGTTATAGTTTTATATGCTAATATACCCTTGCAGGTTGGGCACCCTTTTTAAATGAGCTTAAAAGCTAACTTGTATGGGATGTTACCAAACACATAGGTCTAAAAAAGCTAGCTTATAAGCTACTTTGACCAAAAAATAAGCTTTCCCCAAACATCCTCTTAAAATGATGGAAAATTTGAGAAAATTACATATTATGAAAGAAATTGGAAACTTAATCAAGATTGACGGATTCTTAAAGGCCCTGCCATGTCACCAAAATTCTGAAGTTAGACCAAGGTTTAGGGTTATGGACTTATAGTTTTATATGCTAATATGTCCCTGCTGGTTGGGCACCTTTTTTATGGGCCTAACCCTGGACTCACGTAGTGGTACCTATTTTTCAAGAATTCGCTTTAAATTCATGGCCTTCGGGATTTGAACCTGGGTTGCTCTGATACCATCTTAAAGTACCTGCCGCTGCACCAAAATTCCGAAGTTGTGGTAAGGGTTGAGGGTTGTAGTTTTATACTCTACCAAGGATGATGGGCAAATTGAAAGAGCTGTTCTAAAAAATACTTTAAAAAATGTCAAGGAAGTGCTCACTGTAAGAGCATGGAACTCGGCCAATGCTGGATTTCAAATTGTGATTCATGAGGAAGATAATTTGGAGTTCGATATTCTGACTCTCAATAGAACCTGCTAGAGTTTTGCTAAAAGGAGGATAAAAGATAAAAATCTCACAAACAAGATGATTTTGCTACATATCTGTCAAGCTGTTAAACTTTTATATTCATGCACCAAATCTTCATGGGGAAACTTACAGAATCTAATCTGGAACAATCCTAAAACAATAAACTTTCAAACATAATAAAAATAATACTATGGAAAGATCTAAGCATGCTCTCCTTCTAGTAGGACTGATGTTCAATCGGTAAAACTATTGCTTCTTCACAAGTAATATTATTGTATTGACATTAACTGCTCAACTTAAAAGTAAAATTTCAATGCTAACTTGTGCTAGAATAAGTTTTAGCTGGTTTTAAACATTTTAGCAGATCTTGCAGATTCGTGATTGATGAAAGATTTTAAAAATTTTGGCAGACCTTGCAGTATCTTGATTGATGAAAGAAGCACATATTAAATATTCAAACCTACATATGGTTGTATGTCAGTGTGTATTTCTGTGAATTGAGCTTTAAACAACTGGTAACACATAAATCAACAAACAATAGTGTTAGCAACTTGTTATATTCTGCTATTTCATATTCGACAGGTAGAATTGTTGATCGAGTGTACAAAGATGCTTTGCTTACAGTAAATTTAGAAGGTTCTTCAATTCTTTAATGAAAGGTCCTCACTTCAATCCTGTAGTATTAGGTGTTACCTGTAGGCACATATATTATTAGAATAATTGAACCACTGATTGTTCTTGAAGGCATTCTTGTTGTTTACTTTTTATTCACTGTCTTGAGCGTAAACTTGATGCAGTTTTCCGACACTTCTCCATTGTTTATAAATATATTGTCATTGTGAATCACATTTTCTGAAAATGATTTATTAACTTCATTGATTGTAGTTATCAGAAGAGCTCCTCATGAATTCAAGATCTCATGCTTGGAGGTGAGTCTGATACTTGTATTGGTATCTATTATTTCTGTTTCCTGAATTTAGTGTTTTTTATTTAAGAAAAGATTAATGACTCAATTTTCTAAAAGTATTGGGAAAGTCCTATTTCTCTCTTCTGTGGATGACCAACATGGATGTTGCAACGTCCAACATAAGAAATTCTGTTTATATCTCTTTAGTAACTTTTCTTATATATGAGCCACATGTTGTGGATCTTTTTCATTTTCTTTTGTGTATGTTTAGATTATAGCCACCAATTGAGATTGATGTTTTCTATCTATATTAGGTACTTTGGATATGGGAATGCAACTTACCTCTTTTTTTTTTTTTTCCTTTAGTTCACTTTTAAATATTAGTTTCATTTGTGGTCATCCTGATTTTATTGCTTGTAAACAATCTATAATTTCTTCATATTTCAGGTTCTTTTCAAGCCGCTATGTACCATGTCTTCTATGTGTTATTCAATTTCTTATGACTGAGAAATTTGAACAAGGCTGAGTATGACATGACATGTAAATTCCACAGAAAGTAGGAGATGGAGAAATACTACATGAATGGATATAACTTGTATAATAATCAAATAATGGACTAGTTGGTACATGCATATTACCACACATCTATTATATATTAAGCTAATATATCTGCGCATTTGTGTGGGTGGGTGCGGGTATGGGTGCGTATGTGTGGGTGCGCACATGTCAAAGTTCATTTAACACTTCCTTTTAAATACTATTTGACATTTCCTAGCACACACACAGACTTGTCTTTTCTGATTTAATCATTTGCTTGTGCGCGCGCGTATGGGTGGTGGGTAAGTGCGTGTGTACTTGGGTGTGTCAAAGTATGTAACACTTTTTACTTTTTGACATGTCTCAGACACACATTTGCTTGTCTTTTGTGATTCCATCATTTGCTTTGATTTGCTTATATTTATTTTCTAACTAGCGGTTCAAAATTATTTTAAACTAATTGTGGAAGATTTTCCTTTATTCAGGACATAAGGGCATTGTTTCCTCCAGAATGTAATCCCTTCTATGCTGGCTTTGGTAATAGAGATACTGATGAGTTCAGCTACCTCAAGGTGGGCATTCCTAAAGGAAAAATCTTCATTGTTAATCCGAGGGTGAGATATCCTGATCCTGTTACACTGATCATCAATAGAATTATGGAAATTTTGTAAAGGCTGTTAAAAACTAACATCTGTCTGAGTGTCTGTGTTTAGGGTGAAGTCACAGTGCACCGCCGAGTTGATAACAAATCATATACCTCACTTCACGCACTAGTGCATGGCATGTTTCCACCCATCTCCAGGGTTGAACAGGTTAAATCTTATTTTTGAAAACAAATCCCTTCAGGATAAAAACTAAATAATCATGAACGTATTCCACACATTGATTTTAATTTTCTAGTCGTGTAAACATAATGTGTTTAATTTGTACATACTTTTCTTTACAGGAAGACTTCAATTCATGGAACTACTGGAAATTGCCTCTTCCTGATGTCAACTTTTGAGCGCCAACATATACTCACACTCCATGATGAGGTCAAATGCCTATTTGCATGAAAGGGCAAACAGCGTATTGATATCCATCACTCGGAATCTTTCAGGTTGGTTAATTTCTGAAATTTAGAATTTTCTGCGATTCTGTAGGATGAAGTTTTTTACACGTGAAAATTTTAAGACTAATGCCTTTTGATATAATATTTTAACTTCTTTTCTAAGTGACCATTTACCTTTATTTATTAAAATCTGTGTGGCAGTGGTGATATACCTTGTCCAAGGGGATAGAATAGTTTGTTCCTACTTCCTAGGACATAATCTATCCAAAGTGGTTTATATGACAAAATAATTACTTTCCTAAGTAAGGTATCTTGAGTTTGATTTCTACCATCAATAATGGGAGCATCTTAGAGGGGTTTTTCCTTATAGTTTGCCGGTGTTCATGTCCAAGGAGTTAGGTCGGTGCTTAAAGAGGTTCAGAACTCTTCTTACTCATTAGCCACCGAATAAAGAGAAAAAAGAATAAAAATAACTGTGCATGTCCACTCTGCTCATCACATTATATACATCTATTGGAGTTATGCAAACTGTTTTTTGGGCTTCCGATTCAACTAGGAATCAAAATAATTTTTCATGTTACTGAAAAACCTTTAATTTTGGTGTTTTTTGATATTAGTCCCCAAAAAAATTTCATATTTTGAAATTATTCCCCTGAATCTTTCAAGTGTTTTGAAATTAGTTCCTCTAGTTAGAGATTAGTTGATTGAGGAAAGATTTTGTTTATGTTTTGACATTGTTGGCTGCTATGATGCACGGATACGGATACGACACGGACACGGATACGGGATACGGCAAAATCCAAAAAAATAGGATACGGGGATATGGCAAGGAAATTTTTAATTATTATTATTATATATAAAAAAATTTATAAAATTTAACTAGCAATCTAAAATATGAATCTATCACAAAATAACAAGTTTGTAAACAAAAAGGAATTCGAGTAAATACTCATTCTATCACAAAATAACAAGTTTGCATACAAAAAGGAATTAGAGTACATACTCATTCTATCACAAAATAACAAGTTTGTAAACAAAAAGTACATCAAGATGAAGTGGAAGCTTGTTCGATGACTTCTTCATTGCCTTCATCATTAGCAAATAATACGGCTTCCATGGTGGGTTCATCAAGAGACAAGGTGGCGACATCAAGAATTCCGGCACCCTGAAATGAGTCGAATGCATCTCCACCGATATCCCACAGCTTCAATTCTCCTTCTTGATATTCTTGGGATGACCGAGAAAGCAAACGAAGATTGCTATGCACATACACAAGATCTTCTGCCCTTGCCGGTGTCATCTTATTCCTCTTCAAAGAGTGAATGAATGAGTATGTACTCCAATTCCTTTCACAGCAAGAGGATGAGCAGGGTTGGCCCAAAAGCTTTAAGTCCAATGCTTACAGATTTGGAGCTGAGGATCCATAGAGCACCCAACATGATTTTGGATCCATCAATCCTCTATCAGCAAGAGCATCTGGATCACTAAAAGTATCAAGAGCGGCCGAGAATCTAGCATATTCCAAGTTAACTGCCCTCCGTTCATAGGCATTAGGATAGTATCTCCTCAGACACTTGGACCTTTTCGAAGAGATCTCCTCATCCTGATGGGGTGCTTGCCGATGGATATTCTCATTGAGCCATGTCTCGTGATAATATCTATTAAAGTTTAACATTGAATTAGACATTATTAATAAAAATAATCACATCAAAAATAATGAATTTATAACATAATCTAAATTATTACCTTGGATTCAAAGAGTGTGCCAAGCACTGAAGTGGCGTGTTGCTCCTATTCCATCTATCCACCAAGATCTTGTGTACGACATCATAAAATGAGGAGGGATCATTTTCTCTTTTGCCCTCATGTCTATAAATAACAACCTTCACCTTCTCAATCATTGTATCCCACATATCATATACCAAATGAAGGCTGGGCTTGTCGGTATCAGTGAGCCGGATCATATCATATACCAGATGAAGGCTGGGCTTGTCGGTATCAGTGAGCCGGATCATATCATATATAGGAGCAGTGAAAGCAATAATATAATCCACCCTATCCCACCGCAAATCATCAAGCACTTTCTCCTTAACAAACTGTGCTTTTTCCACGTCATCATCTTTGTACAAGCTCCAACGGTCGCTAAGAACCATATCTTGGAGGCTTCTCTTGATCACCGTGAACCTCTTTAGCATGATGATCCATGAAGCAAATCTGGTATCAGCAATAGAAGCTTCATTTTTGAATGCTCATTGAACATAGCCAGCCTCATTGAGTGATTCATGATGAAGTTCTTAATCGTCAAAGCATCATCAGATACCTCTGTAATCCAGCTGCACTCTGCATAAGCAATTGTATTAGCCTCTGTATTCTTCGCAGCACATATATTCTTAAGGGCGAGATTGAGGGTGTGAACAACACATGGAGTCCAGAAGATGTGTGGAAATTTGCCCTCCACAATTGCCCCTGCGGCCTTGCATGCCGAAGCGTTATCAGTAATGATTGGGATCACATTTTGAGGCCCCACCTCATTAATGCAATTTTCAAGCTTCTCTGCAATGAAATATCTATTCTTCTGCTCTCCCTCGGCATTCACGCAGTGCAAGAACATTGGCCGGCTTTCTGAGACCGCAATGAAATTTATCAGTGGCCTCCTCTGTGCATCTGCCCAGCCATCACTGCAAATAGAGACCCCCTTCTGTTTCCATGTGCCCCTGATGGGCTCCAACAACCTCTCTACGTGAGCCTTCTCACGTTGCAAAAGAGTGGTCCTCAAAGAATTATAACCCGGAGGCTTGTAACCGGCAATTGAATTGCTTGCGGCATATGTGATCATCTTGGAGAAATAAGGATTTCTTGCCAAATTAAATGATAGCCCACCGGTATAGAACATCCTTGCAATCATTGAATCTAATTCATCTCTTGCTCCTGTATTGAAGGCTTGTTCAACGGTGGTGACTCCCCTCCTCCTCTTTGACTCACTTGGACGAGAATGCATGCTTTGACTTACTGCTGCAACACTTGACGCTGAAGAACCTGGCAACGTCACTGTCCTAGGCAAAGAAGCCCTCACCCTTGCTTCTACTTGATCCATAGCAGTTTGCATGTCTCTCATATTGTGCGGCTTAACACATTTGCACATTTTAATTCCTTGCCCACTAATCCGCATTAGATGGGCTTTGACTCTTGAGTAGGATGATGTAAATACTTCATGGCAATAACTACACATCCACTGCCAATTCCCCCCGCCTTTACCCATCTTCTCCAACTTAGTGACATACTTCCACAAAGGAGTGTGATCATCTTGAACAGACTGTGCACCAGAACTATCTTCTGCTTCCATTGCTATAAACAACAAGTAACGAAAGGGGAAAAAGAGAAAGCATTCAGAGGAGAAAAAGAAGAGGACGAAGAAGAAAAAGAAGAAGCAGAAGAAGAAGAAGAAGAAGAAGAAGAAGTAGAAGAGAAGAAGAAGAAGAAGAAGAGAAGAAGAAGAAGTAGAAGAGAAGAAGAAGAGGACTAAGAAGAAAAAGAAGAAGCGGAGGCAAGCAAACCCTAGTTCACTGCTTCAAAAAGGTGAGTTTGGATTGGTTTTAAGTTGAAATCGGGTCTATACCCGATAACCCACATAAATCTGAACTAAAATCCATCTGACCGCGCCTTTTTTTTTGCCGAATTCAAGCCGTGTCCAGCCTCCCATTGACCGTGTCCCCCTTGGTTTGACCATTGACCAGTATCGGACATGGTTTGACCGTGTCCGACACGTGTCTTGCACGTGTCGGGCACGAATCCGTGTCTGATTCGTGTCAGACACGGATTCGTGGCCTCTGGGGGAGTATCCGTGCTTCATAGATTGGGTGCATTACCATTTAGACCCATATGCATTCAAACCCGAACCTGATTTAGGCTGATTTGGGTTTAGAGGAGAGGGGGGATCTTGATTGTTCATATCTAGGTTTTGGGGACTAATTTCAAGATATGAAAGATTTGGGAGACTAATATTGAAAAAACCTTTTAGTTTTCTATTACTTAATGGAAGTTAATGGTATCATAAGTCATATGAGGGGATTCCCTCATATACAATGATATTGCTCAATCTCCACCAAGTGTTGCTATGAGGTTTCTCTCTGAGTAAAGATCCTCTTAGAATGCCCCGCCTCGTGCAGGGCGTTCTGAGCTAACCGATTGAGTTAGTAGGGGGTAGTTTAGTCCTTTTACTGCCTCCTAATTGGCTATCAGAACCCCGTACCGTGCGGGATTCTGATAGGATCTCTACTCTTTCGCTCTCATCCTTTATTCACTTGGTGGAGATTGAGCCACATTATTGCCATATACGAGAATCTCCTCACATGACAAGGATATCCATTGATCTCTACTTAATATATACATAGCTTAGAAATGTAACGAAACACATTAAGTGCATAGTTAAACCAATATACAATCATCTTATCTGTCTAGATCTTTTCAAACAACTTTATTCCTTTATTCGTGGATCGTAATTTAAAATAACAATTATTGCAGGCCAACTGCCCGTTGGTTGAAAGAGCATCATATACAGGAGCAGAGAATGTATATATACATATGGAGAGGTCTAGATTGCACATATCTTGAAAGTTTTTACAGTTAATCTCCTACAAGACCCATCCAAGCAATGGTGGCTTTTCTGTACCAAGTATTTGTTATTTTATGTAATGAGAGCAGAACCGGTTGCAATTGCAATCGACATGACTTGTTTATAATAGCAAACTCATTCTTTTCGGGTAATGGGTGTGCATGTTAAGATAATACACGATGCATTATTATTGTTGTACTGCTCATTTACTGAACTGTGACGCAACCCAATTTGAGAATGCTTAGAGCATGTTTGGGAACTTAGGATTATAATCCACAACTGGATTACAATCTAAATGGATTATAATCTAGAGTGTTTGGTAAATTTAGTGGATTATAATCTATTTTCACTAGTAGACTGTTTGGCAGATGAGTGGGTTATAATCTACAATTGTTGTCAACATGACCACAAGAGACATGTGGTGTGGTGAGTTATTAAATGAAGCATTGGATTTTGTGAAATCATAAGGGGTATAATTGACTTTTACTTGGTCAAACCTCATGGCTTAGAAGCCACCAAAAAATAAGCTAGGGCCTCCTAGCTTCCTAGCTTATTTTTTGTGCCTTATAAGCTAAAATAAGCTAGGTTGCATGAGGAATTCACTTTCCCTCTCTTAGCGAGATCGGCAAATGTCAGCATCTTTCAGAGTATAGATTCATATATAGATCTTTTCTTCCAAGTTTTCAAGTACCTTTAGAAGTTTCCACGCTGTGTACAAATTTAAGTATAACTTGATCGATGTTATGCATGTATATGATTAACAGGATCTGGTAGTGATTGGGACACATGATTTTCTTTAAAGATGACGAATCACATGGTCCGCTGTTGTGTTGAAACACATGATTCTGTGGGAAGTGATGAAGGATATGGTTCTCTTTTTGAGGATGAAGCACATGACTCCTTGTGAGATGAAAAGGATGATTCTTTGTGACATGAACGACATGATTTTCTCTGTGATTGCGCTTAATGGCGCAGTATATACGAGCTCGTTCTAGAAGACGATCAAGATAAAAGGGAGAGCTTCGTTGGCATATTTTACGAAGTCGTTTTCTGAAGGTTTGTTTGAGGTAACTCGGTGCCTATCATGGACTAAATGGCATTGAGAATATGTTATTAGAATTTACTAGGTCACTTGCATTTATTATTCATGAGAAACATAAAAGTCATAGTTCCAAACTCAAAGTTACCTATGTGATTTTAAGGGTTGCTCTCGTATATTTATTACAAACTAAAGAGTCAATAGAATTGATAATACTAGATGTTACTAGCTAGGATTTAGGCGGTCATATGCATTTATTATTTATTTATTAGAAACTCTAAGAGTTATTGGAATTTAGAATACTAGATGTTGTTAAAATTTACTTGGTCATTTTCATTTATTATTCTTCTGAGACATAAAAGTCACAGTTAGATCCTCAGATTTTACGGTTTACTCTCATGCTTATTACTTAGACAGATATTAATTATCTATAAATAGGGCTTGTATGTGTGTGAGAGTGAGGAAGTGAGAAAAATGTAGTCCCCATAGTGGTATCCTCCACTTTTGCATCTTCTCATGTTGCAGCGGGGGCTTCACAGACATAGAAGATGTCTATACAAAGTGGATAATAACACAACACTGAATAAACACAGTAGAGACAAAGAGAACAGCACACAAGGATTTAACGTGGTTTGGTCAGTGTGACCTATATCCACGGACAAAGACAACAGATAAATTCACTAATCAAATATAGAAGATTACAATGAGATCACTCTCTAATCTCACTCTTTCTCTCCTTTTATTTTCTCTCTAACTCCTCATTACTCTTTCTCTATCCGATGCACTTTCCTCATCCTTCACAACTCTTCTGATAGGGATACATTTCTTATGTGAAAGAGACAACACGGTAGATGGAATAGAGGGGCTATGAAGAGAGTTCTCAGGCTTAGACACAATTGTTGATAATTAAGGCAATCATAATCACATTTTTACGTGGCCAAAGAGTCACTTTCTTTGACTCTTAATGCATACGGTCGCAATTGTTGATTATTCAAGTCAATCTCACAAATGCCTGATCTTCTTCGTCAATTTTAACATCAATATTTTTTAAATCCATAAAAATAGTGTTAAGTTCACCTAAGTTGTCTTTAATTCGCATACCTTCCTTCATGCGAAGGGTGAAGAGGCGTTGCTTCAAGTAGAGCTTGTTCGTTAGAGATTTCATCATGTACAAGCTCTCCAACTTGAGTCGCAGGCCAACGGCAGTATTTTCATTAACAACCTCCGGTACGATCTCATCAGCCAAACAGAGCTGTATGGCACTATGTGCCTTCATCTCCAGCTCTTCTTTCTCATCATCGGGCATAGATTCCGGCAACTCGGACAAAACTTTGAGCAATCCTTGTTGTACTAGGAGAGCCCTTATTTTGACTCTCCATAAACTGAAGCTGTTTCTCCCATCAAATTTCTCCACTTTGTATTTAACGGAAGACATCTTGAAGCCCATTAGGATAACACTGAAGTTCTGATACCAGAGTTAAAGAAGAACATCATTTCTTTAGGCACCATTGACTCAAATGATTTTAAGTTTTCGGCTGAAGGTGGAGTTTTAAGAGTTAGTTAAGGCTCTCTTGTTGTGATGAAATAAAAGAAGGTAAATACCCTCTATATCCTTGAAGAAAGTACAGTGACAGGTACTGCAGCAGTATCATCCTTAGAGGATTCAGATACTGACACTACACGTTTGTAGCATATGCGGTTAGGGCATATGAGTGAGAGAGGACTAGATGTATTAAGCAAACAAAGTCTGCTTTGTGGTCAGAAAACTAGCAAGCTAAACTTTTGTGAGCATTGTGTTTTCGGCAAATACCATAGAGTTTCCTTTAGTATCAGTGTCCACAGAATCAGTGGTACTTTAGATTATATCCATTCAGATGTTTGGGGTCCCTCTCAGGTTCCATCAAAAGGTGGAGCTTGTTTTCTGCGAACATTGATTGATGATTATTTCAGAAAAGTTTGGGTGTATCTTTTGAAGCATAAGAGTGACGTGTTTGCAACCCTCAAGCAATGGAATGTTATGATTGAGAAGCAAGCAGGAAAGAAAGTAACTCGCCTCATAACTGATAATGGGATGGAGTTTTGTTTTACGGAGTTTCACCAGTTCTGCAAGAACGAAGGTATTGTGCATCATCGTACAGTTCGACATACACCACAGCAAAATAGAGTTGCAGAAAGGATGAACAGAACATTTTAGAGAGAGAGTGCTCGGTGCATGCCCTCTAATGTCGGTTTGTCAAAAGACTTTTGGGCCGAGGCAGTCAATACAGTTTGCTATTTGATAAACAGATCTCCTTCTACAACAATTGATTTTAAAACTCCAGAAGAGGTATGGTCTGGTGCCCCTGCTAATTATTCTCATTTAAGAATATTTGATTGCTCTGCTTATTTTCATGTTAATGATGGTAAGCTTGAACCCAGAGCAAAGAAAGCTATCTTTCTAGGATATGCTATTGGGGTGAAGGGATATAGATTATGGTGTTCTGATCCCAAGTCACCTAAGTTTATTATTAGTAGGGATGTTACTTTTAATGAGAAATCTATGCTTCACTCGATAAAGGAGTTTGTTGTTGATACCGCAGGTACTGAAAAGGAGTATAGCAAGCAGGTGGAGTTAGAGAACTCCGCTTCGAAGGGAGTGCTTGAGGACACTCATGTTGAACCAGTTGATACTGCTGAAGGTTCAACTTCACATGCTGATACACCGCAAGAGTAACAATACAACATTGCCACCGGGAGAACAAAAAGGCAGATATGACCTCCTCAATGTTATGCAGACATGCTTGCTTACGCTTTGAGTATAGTAGGATCAATTAAGATTCTAGAGCCTTCTACCTACAAGGAGGCTATTAGTGACAGTGAGGCTACATATTGGACTATTGCGATGACTAAAGAGATGGAGTCTCTTCACAAGAACCAGACATGAGAGTTAGGGGAGCCACAAAGGGGACAGAAAATCGTTGGCTGTAATGGGTCTTTAAGAAAAAAGAAGGAACTCCGGATACAGATTCTGTAAGATACAAGGCACGCTTGGTAGCTAAAAACTACAGTCAAATCGAAGGTGTGGACTTCAAAGAAGTATTCTCTCCAGTTATAAAACACACCTTAATCCGCGTGTTGCTTGCCATGGTTGCTCATTTTAATTTAGAGCTTGAGCAACTTGATGTGAAGACGACCTTTCTATATGGTGAGCTTGAGGAGTAAATTTTTATGCATCAGCCAAAGGGGTTCGTTGTTGAAGATAAAGAAGATCATGTGTGCAGGTTGAAAAAATCTCTTTATGGGTTGAAACAGTCTCCGAGGCAGAGGTATTTGAGATTTGATAATTTCATGTTTGAGCATGGTTACTCTAGGAGTATATATGATAGTTGTGTTTATCATTAAAAGCTCAATGATGGTTCTTTTATATATTTGCTTTTGTATGTTGATGACATGTTGATTGCAGCTACAGACATGTCAGAAATCAACGAGTTGAAATCTCAACTCAAGCATGAGTTTGAGATGAAAGACTTGGGAGCAGTGAAGATGATTTTGGGGATAGAGATCCATAGGAACAGACGAGAAGGAAATTTATTTTTATCTCAGGAGAAATACATCAAGAAAGTGTTGGAGAGATTTCACATGCTTGATGCCAAGCCTGTTAAGACTCCGGTTGCTGCTCATTTTCATCTTTCAGCAGATTTGTCACCTCAGACTGATGAAGAGGAACAGTACATGTCTTGTGTTCCTTATGCCAGTGGAGTAGGAAGTATTATGTATGTTATGGTCTGCACCCATCCAGATATTTCACAAGCAGTCAGTGTTGTGAGTCGGTGTATGGATAAGCCTGGAAAGGTCCATTGGCAGGCTGTGAAATGGATACTTAGATATTTGAGAGGATATACTAATATTGGTTTATATTTTGGCAGGAACACAAATCCAGATTGCAGAATACTTAGCTATTCTGATTCAGATTATGCGGGCGATTTGGATAAGAGACAATTCCTGACAGGTTATGTATTCACTCTTTTAGGTAGTGTCATTAGTTGGAAGGCGGCTCTACAGTCAACGATTATTTTGCCTACCACAGAGGCAGAGTATATGGTAGTGACAGAAGCAGTGAAAGAATCCATTTGATTGAGAGGTTTGGTTAAAGATCTCGGCTTACACCGATATGTTACTACGGTATTTTGTGACAGCCAGAGTGCTATACATTTGACGAAATATCAAATTTATCATGAAAGAATCAAACATATAGATGTCAGGTATCATTTTATCAGAGAAATTAAAGTCATTAAGATTGAGAAAATTGGTACTGCAGATAATCCAGCAGATATGATGACGAAGCCCGTATGTTTGCGCAAGTTCGAGCATTGCCTCGAATTGCTTGGAGTTCAACAAAGCAGAGTTTAAGCCCATAAGGGGCTTTTGGTGAGACACCAAGAGTGAAGAGAAGAATTATCATATTCAAGTCAAGGTGGAGATTTGTGAGAGTGACTTGAATAATCAACAATTACGGCCATATGCATTAAGAGTCAAAGAAAGTGACTCTTTGGCCACGTGAAAATGTGATTATGATTGCCTTAATTGTCAATAATTGTGTCTAAGCCTGAGAATTCTCTTCATGGCCCCTCTATTCCATCTACCGTGTTGTCTCTTTCACATAAGAAATGTATCCCTATAAAAAGAGTTGTGAAGGATGAGGAAAGTACATCGGACAGAGAAAGAGTAATGAAGAGTTAGAGAGAAAATAAAAGGAGAGAAAGAGTGAGATTAGAGAGTGATCTCATTGTAATCTTTTCTATCTGATTAGTGAATTTCTCTGCTGTCTTCGCCCGTGAATGTAGGTCACATCGACCGAACCACGTTAAATCCTTGTGTGCTGTTCTCTTTGTCTCTACTGTGTTTATTCAGTGTTGTGTTATTATCCACTTTCTATAGACATCTTCTGTGTTTGTGAAGCCCCCGTTGCAACATCTTATTTATATCATCTTCTTATTTATATCAAGCAAGCAAAGCGACCGAGTTTTTGTTTCGTTACAAATATCTCAATTTGTAATTTTATCAAGTTAAACATAGAAAATGTAGAAACATGTAGAGAGAATAGAATAATTTGAGCATGACAGAGTAGGAAATACAAAATGATAAGTGTTGGTTTTTTGAATAAATAAAGGAAAAGTCTTGTTCATTACTCGTGTGTTCATATTCATTATCTAGAGTTTGAAGTCGGGCTTTCTTTGTCTTATCGACTCCTTGATCAAGGAGTCATTTAAGGAAGCGTATTTCCTTTGATGTTAGAACTGCTACAACAATCTCAAAAGTTGCTTCCTCGACACCTTAGCAGATGGTGAAAAGGGCTGCCCTATCATTCTTTCTTAAATTTTCGAATTGATCGTTCAAATCTTTTGTCATAGCCGTCTCTTTTTCTGGTGACCTTGGCTCCTCGTAGCTATCTTGCACAAGCTTCCAAACATCCATAGAAGCAACTTGTGCACACATTTATTTTCGCCGGTTGTCAACATTCTCCGTTCAACTTTGGTAATAGACCTAGACAATCCCTTTATCCGTGTCCTCCAAGAGCATGTTTGAACCTTAGATTCCAACTTTGGTACATGGACAAAAGCAAACAAATTAAATAGAGAAGACAACAAATATGCATGATGCAGAAAATTGTGCTTACATGTACCAAGGAGAACTAGTGAGAGATTTCACTATTACAATAAACACACAAGAGAGTTTATCCGCAAATACCATTAATTTGTTCTCTTTAGTTTGCTAGCACAAGCAAGCCCTTTGTGAGATAACATCAAGTTCTTGGTTCATCTCTAGAGAAGAAGCGTAAATATTCCTTTATCCAAAAAGATCTCACCTTAGACATCTAATTATGAGTAGCTCTATATAATGCTTGATGAGAGACTCCCTATCTTCGTCCTTCGTAGCTATCATGGAGATAATCTACTTGGAAAATTTTCTTTGCTCCTTATGTTGTCAAGAAAGAAAAATTTCAGAGAAGTCATAACCATATGATGTCTAAAGTTTATCTGCACTGTGCCTATTGTAGGCATGAAGTTCATATGTCCCAACAGAGAGAATATCTCTAAAAATTTTGTTCCTTTGCGCATGGTCTTTTTCTTAGATGACAAACCAACAAAGAGAACCAGTAATTGTTGTTCTTGTCATTCCTAAGAGGTTAAATGCCTATTAAATCTGGAAATCTAAAGGATTTTTATTAACTAGATATATGCGCTTATTGCTGCCGAATCTTTTAAGACAGGAAAGAATCTTTAGGTTAAGAAATTGTGATCCAAAGTATGCTATAATGTATTACTGGAAATCTTGATAGAAAATAAATCCCTTGTAGATCCATCATTCACGGCAATAAACTCAATGAAAGACAAATTATTTCCAGCAATACTACCATAGTTTTTTCCATCAATCTTCAACATCCACTACTCCATTGATATACTGCTTTAGTTACGTACCATCCCGATGAAGTTCTTAGTGAGTACCATCCGCAAATATCTAGGACCAGCCAATATGGGTATATACATCAATGCACGAGATACATACATACAAATACTCAAAAATGGACAAGAAGACAGTGGATACTGCTAATGTTCATTAGTCTCTTTGAATTACTCATCTTGTATTAAATGACATTGAGAGTACTAGATATTATTACAATTAACTAGGTTATTTAGATTTATTGTGCTTGGGAAACATAAAATTAAAATTATAGTTGGGAACTTAAAAGTTACATCTGAATTTAAGGGTTATATTTATTACTAAGAGATTGTTTACCGATAAAACCTATCGTCTAAAAGCTGGATGGTTATATTTTTAGTTTTCCAATGCCACCCTCTGCATTACTTTATTTTTACAATTTCTGAAGGGTGTATCTGATTTTAGGTGGAGGGTACTTTGGGGAAAGGGTGGCAAATTTCATCCCATACTGTTCACGTTTGTGTTCTTTGACCATTCGAGCTTTTCTTTGCTTGCTCTCCGTTTATGACCCCAGCTGTATGATTTTATTTTATTATTTTTTATTATTTTTTTATTTTTTCGAACTCTGATGGGATGGGGTATTGAAGGAGGAATGGCAATGGGTTGTAAGCTTTTGCTTTCTATTATGGGATGAAATAAATCTAGTGAAATTCTCTCATGAATCTTGCCCCTTTTTGCCATTTCTTTGGTAGTTGTGGTCTTTTGCCTTTTCTTTGGTAATTGCGGTCTCTTGCTAAAGTTAAACATTAAAAATGTGATGATGATTGCTTTTGGGGGGGTCAATTCGTCATTGGAGGAATATGCGACACTAAGGTTTATTACTTGGTGAAACTTATCCTTCTTGTTTAAACTTGTACTTCTATGAGTTGAATGGCGTGTTTTTCCCTTATGTGCTTTGCAAGACGATGAACAAATCCTTGGCACTTGAGAAGAGACCACCTATGACAATCTTTTCAACTTTACAGAAACTTTTGAGTCTTGCTAACAGACCAGAATGCACTGAGGGATGTTTTATTTTGTTTAAATTATTCCTACTTTTCTCAAAATATCAAATGCTTTACAATCGTCTCTTTTGCTAACAGTGGGAAAATGTATCCACTATGTTAGAAAGTAATGGATTTTGTATAATATGGCGTTGGAGGATATATTAGCGGTTAGGATTCTTTTTTCGGTTTATGCTGAGTCTGGATGTTGGCGATGATGGTGAATTGCGGAGATCAAAAGGAGTTCCTATTTTTTAAATGTTTTAATTTTTATTTACTTTTTTTTGGAAATTGTGGTTGGAATGTTGATAGGCGAACAGATGCACCAAAGCTTGTGATAGTGTCGAGTTATGGATACATTAGGGCGTTGATCCCTTTTGAATTGTTTATCATGCATATTTAGTATTGAAGAACACATCTTTAACATGAGGTTGACTAATGGACTAAGCTAATTTTTATACTTACAAAGTAACTTACATGTGATTATGCATTAACAAGAAAAAGAGAACCCCGGAACTATTATTCAAGAAACCCATTTATATTGGTAATTGACATCATTGCAAACTTGTTTAAAGGTTATCTTCTTCATATTAAACTTGATTCTATATACCGAACAGTGTTTAGTCACTTTTGATGTCAAGGAGAGGAAGTGACCAATTATGCATAAAATAAGTTAACAGTACAAGCAATTTTAAAAAATCATGGGATTCTTATATCATAATTTTATATTTAATTTTATGGAAAAAAATGGGTATGACGTGGCGGATCATTTTGTTAAACGAGTTACGAAGAGATAACCATGATGTGAGACCCAATCTAAAAGTCACATAGCATGGATGATCCACCTCTATCTTAATAGCTCATTTAACAAAATGAGCTGTCACCTCACAACCATCAATCCCTATATTATTTATTTTGTGTATATAATTGGGGGAACATTTCAATGAGAATTAGGAGTACAATTATCTATGATAATTGCTTTTGCCCGTTAACAATCATTTCATAAACTAAAATACAGCTTAAATTTGAATGCTTTACTCTTGCATTTTATTCAAAGTATAATTGAAAAGGTTGGAGGAGTAGCAGGTTTTTCATTGCTCTCTTTTTTATTCCGAGAGTATTTGATAATAAGTTGACGGATGTACATACATTCCTTCTAAATTATATACTTTGTATTGCAATGAAATTTCAAGTCTTCATCGTAATTAATAGGAATTATAATATTTTAATTATTTTTACTTGATGGACATAACTAATGGTTCTTTACATATCAAATAATTATGCGAAGTAGCATTATTAAATTCTATTGGCTTCAAAAGAAAAGCGTCTGTTAATTCTTCCACCATGGGCTCTAAAAGATAAAATAGATACATGTAATTAAATCTTTTCTGAGATTGAAAATTTGGGTCGACAAGTAGCCATTGGTATTAGGCAAGTGAACTTTGAACCCTTTGGAAATTCTGGTCATGTCATCTAGGTATCACATTCCATTAATAAAATGTGATCTGCTATCTTTCTCCATTGTATAAATTCAAACAATGTGTATCGTATCTAGCTCTTAATTGCTACTTTGATTGATTTCATATGTACTGCAAAGGGACTGTCACTACAACAAAAGTTGTATGTGTACACACTTATTTTATGACACATATAAAAGTGTCATTTTATTTGTAAAGAATTAAACAATAGTGACACAAATAAAAGTGTTGCAAATCACGACACATATTTGTGTCATTAGATATATAATTAAATATAATTGAAAAAGGCTAATAATCCAACATGGATTGTGAAAGGATCTATTAATGAGCTTAAATAATAAATCTTAGATTTTAATTATGATGATGATTAAACATTTGTGATAGTGTATAAAAAAAAAAAAATCTATAGTTAAGTATGCTTTGGTCAGAGTAATCCTAGGATGCGTGACCTACTAGAAAGTTATAGTGTTGAATGATGATACTCTTTATATTTTTATGTTCTAGACACAATTATGTGTCACCACTCTTGACACATATATGTGTCACGAGTTTTGCGACATATGTATATGTCACCACTCGTGACATATATATGTGTCGTGAGTTTTGTGATACATTCTCACATGTGTAGAAAGACGCTCTCCACACATGCTCTAATCATACTTTTGGTATGTGTCGCGCTCTATTTGTGCGACACAAAAATATGTCGCATAGAGACAAAAAATATATCATAATTTATAACTTTTATTGTAGTGTGTAATCCTTATACAGTTATACTTCTTAAATTAGACTCTATTGTCTAATGCATATGCTATCAAAATTGATGAAAATGTTGTTATTTTTTTAAATATTATTAATTTTCTTTGAAAATTTTATGATATTGAGAGAAATCATTTCAAGAAATTTGCTACCCAATTGTTTAAATAGAGTTTGGAGACTTCTATTTCCCCCGCGTCACGCGGAGGTATTTGCTAGTATGTAGATAAAATAGTGATCATAAAAATCAAACAACAAGGAAGAAAAAAAAAAAACGAAAAGTTCTCTCTGGTTTATGAGGAAAAGTAATATGACAGCATAGTACAACTTTCATACATTGCAAGAAAATGTTATAGGAATCTATTATTAAATTGTAGCAAAGTATTATGAGTGTATTAGGATGCACTTCAACTGATTCATGATAGAACAATAAAAAAATTCAAATCAGTAAAATGAAAGTTTAACTCTGAATTGGTGAGTGAACAAGCATGGAAAAAAAAATTTAAAAACAGAACATGCACTCTCACAACTGAAGGATGCTCATGTTTAGCTTTGTCCAGTAAACTCAATTAAAAATATTCCATTTTAAATATTACGCTACAATGCAGAAACATCTAAGATCCTGCCTTAGTTAAATTCTTATTAAATTCTAAATTAAATTTTGTAAGTAATTTAACAAATCAAAGCACATAATTTGAATCGTATTCGACAAAAAACATCAGAGAAAAAAGTTTATAGAGTTTAATCACAATTACTAAATAATCAATCAACCAAACACCAAATCTTCGCATCACCCAAACACACCTAGCTTCACAAATAAAGAAATTCGATAACTAGAAAAAATAAAGAAAATAAAGAAAATAAAACTCACCTACTTCCGCGGCCTGCCTGTCTTGGAGTCAAATACTTATGAACCAGCCCCGTCTCATGTTCCATGTAAGTTTCGGGCAGACGGATGCCATTGAGATGGAGAGAACACCATTCCATTAACATTGCAAATAATCAAAACATAATCTTTTGATATAATACTTGTATCATTTTTAAAAATTATTCTCATATATTTTGTCGATACCGCTTTTGCCTAGGCGGCTCAAGAATAACTTCCCCTAGTCCGTCGAGTGCGCCTTTTTTAAATGTCGGTAGGAGAACAGATTCCAAGGACCAGTTTAAACAATATTTCTTGATTAGCTGGAAGTTAAGCATTGGTTGAATCAATATTAGCAATAATATCTCTAGGAATTGATGCTTTTGAATCACGCACTTAGGAATGGAGGCTCTAAGATGTTTTCAGGATGATGGTATGATCCTCACTTCTAAGTGCATGGATTCAAAAGCGTCAATTTCCAGACATAATTATTATAGGGGCTTTTTCTTAAAAACCACCTAAAAATAGGGTCATCCTCCATAAATTACTTTTCATTTTCAATTTATCGTAAATCATAGGGTTTTGTTCCCATCAATCACCTCTTAGCCAAAATTTTACTAAAAATCCAAAAATAACCTTAAAAATATACATTTAAAGTACATGACTTTGTATCTTAACTAGATTTAAACATTAACAAAGTGAATCACGTGAGTTTTTAAAGGGTACTTTTAGTATATAGTGAAAATTTTGGCTAGAAACGTAGTTGATTGGAATAAAAACTCCACTTAAAAGGCGGTTTACATATAAATTGAAAATGAAAGGTGGTTTCTGATCATATTTTTAAGGTAGTTTCTAAAAAAAACCCTTATTATAGTGATTCAATCAATGACCAACACCCATTTCATCAAGAAATATTGTTCGGACCAGTCACAGAAATATGCATTTCCTATCGAAATTTAAACAGTGCACTTGACGGTGATAGAGAGGAGGCAACTCTCCAGCCTCGGAGGGAAAAGAAGCACCGACAGATTTCATCATTAGTAGAAAAATGGTTTTCGTCGTTATTATGCATAAAGCAGAAAAAATATTCCTAACATGAAAATAGTAAATTTAAAACATAATCATCAGCTCTAGACATTCTTGAAGCTTTTATATAATAGATAAGTTTGACTACTGAAAAAAGAAATTAAGGAAAAGAGACCGATCACCTGTGAAGCTGTTATAGTTTATTTATTTATTTATTTTTGTTGAGAATATAGGGGCCGTAGCCCATTTTATTGATGCTTTTATATAATAGATAAGTTTGACTACTGAAAAAAGAAATTAAGGAAAAGAGACCGATCACCTGCTTCCTCTTGAAGCCAAATTCTTACATGTCAGCCACATTCTCATACACTGAGGTGGAGAAAACACTATCATGCCATTGCAAATAATTATGAACATAACCCTTGATATACTACCCAAATCTTTTGTTTTTAAATTTCTCAATTCTTTTGGTACCTCTTTGTCCTTGGCGGCTATAGAGTCGTGTCGTCTACCCCGTCGAGTGCATCTTTTAGACTCCGGTAACGTGAGCAGAGTCCGACATTCGGTCCAAACAATATTTCACGAGAGATTGTTTGGACCAGTCACAGAAATATGCATTTCCTATCGAAATTTAAACAGTGCACTTGACGGTGATAGAGAGGAGGCAACTCTCCAGCCTCGGAGGGAAAAGAAGCACCGACAGATTTCATCATTAGTAGAAAAATGGTTTTCGTCGTTATTATGCATAAAGCAGAAAAATATTCCTAACATGAAAATAGTAAATTTAAAACATAATCATCAGCTCTAGACATTCTTGAAGCTTTTATATAATAGATAAGTTTGACTACTGAAAAAGAAATTAAGGAAAAGAGACCGATCACCTGCTTCCTCTTGAAGCCAAATTCTTACATGTCAGCCACATTCTCATACACTGAGGTGGAGAAAACACTATCATGCCATTGCAAATAATTATGAACATAACCCTTGATATACTACCCAAATCTTTTGTTTTTAAATTTCTCAATTCTTTTGGTACCTCTTTGTCCTTGGCGGCTATAGAGTCGTGTCGTCTACCCCGTCGAGTGCATCTTTTTAGACTCCGGTAACGTGAGCAGAGTCCGACATTCGGTCCAAACAATATTTCACGAGAGATTGTTTGGACATGCTGCTGGAATCTACTCCTGCTTCCGAAAGCTAAGAAAATACACTGAACAAGCTAAAGGATGTGATCCAAGAGCTGCTGAGGTGAAATAGAGGTATCGACAGAATATATAAAAGAAATCCTAATTAAGGAATGATTGAGATGGTACATCAAAGATTAATTTTGGAAAAGTGAGGAAAATGAGATAAAACCTGATATCATTGTGATCAACCATTTCTTTCTTGATTGCTCCTTTTAATTTTTAAAATTTTTTTAACCCTCTGTTCCCCTTTATTATTGTAGGGTTGCGGAGGGTATTTATAGTGAACAGCATCAAGATGTATGAAGAATATGTGTCCTTAGATGTACCTAAGTTTAAGGCCTGGTTCAGGAAGAACTGGTACTAGGGACACGTGTCAAGCAGGGCTTTGATGGTGGAGAGTTTAATCGGCCTTTTGACGAGGAAAAATTGTTAGGACGAGCGAATTAGTTGATACAGCGTATAGTTCAGATGACAATAGTTTACACATTGTGGAGACAGTAAAAAAAAAACAGAGCCTACCAATTTAAATGGGGATATGGGGCTTATCCTCTCAATGCCAAAGAAATCATGCCATTTCAATTTTTTCCCGGCGAGTTTCATTTCAGAATTATACGTGTACTTTGGTAATTGAACAGAGCCTGAAGACCCCCCGAAAAAAAGAAAAAAAGAAAAAAAAACGAAAAGAGAAATTACTCTACGCAAAATTCTACGGACTCCCGCTTGCGAATAACTGAAGATCGAAGTTAGCAGACCATCAAGAGCATGTTCCAAAATATTATATAACCAGACATATATATATATATTTTTAGGCTATATTTAGCAAAGCCAATCTGCACACCGGTCACCTTCCTTGTAAACGTGGACAAATATCACTTCCCAATTCTTTGTGAGTAGAAAATTAATCTCACCCAAACTGGCCGAATACAAAGAGTTAGAAGCATGGACTCCATCCACCTGAAGCTTCAAATTACAACTTCGCGATGACCCTTGTCCCGACATAGAGGCGAGTGTTGTAGGCCGGATGTGGTTTTCGTATACTACTGTGGTTCATGCATGGGCGAGGAAGGACGTGCTTGATGAAACGATTGCGGAGGGAGTCTTGCCTAATGTGGCTACATATAATGCTTTGATTCAGGTGTTTGATGATTGATTTGGCATTTGGAATTATTTATAAATGATACTACTTTGGTTGTATGAATAAAGTAGAACCAAATAGTTTTTCATAATTCTTTAGTAATATGAACAACAATCAACAATGCTACTTGATTCGCGTATGCTCAATTATAGAAATGTTGGGGATTGATACCATGGCACACAAGCACATATTGATTCAAATTCACCGAACCAAACAAAACCAACAAAATTGTTCGCTCTAAACAGACATCATTAAAAGGTGATCAACCCCTGAAAAATATTTAAGTGTTTGCTTCCTCTTTTATCTCCTGCACCTCTTGTTTCTTGTTCCTTTTCTCTGTCCTCGCGTTGAGCTTGATCCTGCAAATAGCCCGGTTCTCGAACTGCACCAAGAAAAAACAAACATGAAGAAAGTCAACAAACTAAAGAAATCAAGAATCTAGACTAATTAAATAAATCAAGAAGTATGTATATAATATATATAGCGTACCTTTGACCCGTCACAACAAGCAAGAGTGTATTCGTCCATGACCCAGTTTGATGAAACCTTCTCCTTATCTTCGATGTAGCAAAGATGGTTCACGTGCCCTATCACATGCCCGTCCTTGCCGGTCACAACTTGCTCTGGTCCATTCAGCTTCCATGTTCCGGCGCCGGCTTTGCGAGCCACCCTCTTACCGGTCCCGTTGTGCCGTTGGATCCTCGGGGTTATGTAGTACGTCTCACTGTCGACGCCGTAACGAATAGCCTCAGAATGAAACATTAACGTATATATATTAATCAAGAATTTGTTAATCTATATAAAGATTGATAAGAGGTTAACGTAGATATCGATACGTACGTGGGAGATTCCACGGCTCAGCGGAGTAGACGTTGACGTCGTTGATGACACCTCCCACGCGGGGTCGAATCTTCCCGTTGAGGATGTTGACGAGATAGTGCTCGATGATCTCTTTGTCGGTCGGCACAAACTTCACCCCTGGATATTTCATCAACTCCATGGCTGTAGCTCGTTTGATTAATTAGATGAGAAGCAATGGAGAGAGGGGAGGGGAAAAAATTAAGGAGAGATCACCGTCTTGGTGTATGAACAATATTGCAGAGGGGTTAATGGGGTTTATATATGAGTAGGTTTTAGCGGTAAGTACTCCTAGTCATAGTTGGAGTCGAGTTTGTTTGTTAATTCGCTTTCCAAATCTTGATTGATTTAGGACATGCATGTTTCCTAATTCTTGATTGTACCGTTAAGGGATTGGTTGTGTACAGCCTCAACTAGTCAGTTTCGTTTAAGAGTGTTGGGTTTTAAGTTTCTTAATTTACTCACAAGATATCATTGCCCTCAAAAACTTAGAATCTAATTACCAGAGCGGTCAAGTTTCAGTGGTTTTGATTTTTGCTCAAAATATGACTTGAGGATTAGGAAACCTAATAGCAATTTCAATGATGTGAAGGACTAATTTTAAAATATGAAATATTTTTCTCCCCATATTATTCCCCCAAACCTTTCATATTTTGAAGGGGTTTTATTTTTTATTTGGCATAAAACCACCTTTAAAATATAGTCATTTTACAACAATACTTTTCATTATCAATTTATATATAAACTACTTTTAAATGGTCTTTTAGCTGCAATCAACATGGACTCACTTTTCAGTTAATTTTTTTTCGTTTATTGTAATGAATAGCCTTTCAAATACCAAGTATATTAGAGAGATGATCCTTAATTGAGGTTAGGGGGTCAATTACGAAAAAACTTAACTGAAAAGTATATTAGATGGTTTATGTATAAATTGACAATCAAATGTGGTTTCTGTAGAATAATCCTATTTTAAAATGTGGTTTCTTGGGAATTTAGGGGATATTTTGCAATAGGTCCTAAAATCTTCATATTTTGAAATTAGCCCTGCAAGTGCATGTTTTAAATGTTCTAAAAAAATTAGTCTCTTTGTTACATTTACGATTCAGATCTTTAATCATGATTAGATTAACGATCAACTAAGAAGGAGGAGTTACTAAATTATTCTCATGAAATAAATTCTCCGACAAACTTCACCTCCTCCCACCTCTTCTCATTTCTCAGTCTAACTTTAGAGAAATTGGACTTTTTTCCAAAAAAATCTACATCCCAAATCAACTAAAACCCAGTTTGTGTTTGAATATTTAAGGGAATAACGGGTGTTGCACTCAAAAATATTAAACACATTAAAGGTAACAAAGTATTCCTTCAACTCTGACCAGCCTCTAACTAGAATGACTAATTTCAAAACACTTAAAAGATACAAAGATTTGGAGAGCTAACTTCAAAATATGTACCATATGGGGGACTAATATCAAAGCAAACCCAAGATTTAAGGGCCAATTGAGTTAACGACCAGCTGAATCCGAAAGGAGAGAGCTTGTTCATCATCTGTAGTGATTCCCTTGCTAACTTCAAATTACATGCTTCTAACTTCCCCTTCCCGCTCTCTCCTCCTCAATAGCCGTCTCTCCTCCTCTCTTCCCGCCACCAAAACTCCCAACCACGACGACGACCTCCTCCCTTATATCATCACCCCATCGTCCTCTCCCTCTCCTCCTCATCAACCACCACCTCCCCAAAACCGTAACCCCTCACCT
This sequence comes from Asparagus setaceus, assembly GCA_012295165.1. Classification (NCBI taxonomy): domain Eukaryota; kingdom Viridiplantae; phylum Streptophyta; class Magnoliopsida; order Asparagales; family Asparagaceae; genus Asparagus; species Asparagus setaceus. The sequence goes on along the minus strand of CM022706.1, from coordinate 49,121,378 downwards.
CCCCTCCCTCTCCCCCTCCCTCATCGACCGCGTCCTCAAGCTCCTCTGGAACGACGCCCCCCGTGCCCTCCTCTTCTTTCGCTCCCTCCTTCCCTCCCTCCCCCTCCTCCCTCGACCTAGTAGATAGGATATGTTTGAGTGTGAGAATGTGAGGGAGTGAGTAAAATGTAGTTTCCATAGTTGTATCCTCTACTTCTATATCTTCATATGTATTGTCACTCAACCCGCACGCAGCAGGAGCTTCATTCACCGACCAGCCCCCATATTTACATCAAGCAAGCAAAACAACAAAGTTTTTTTTGTTTTGTTAAGGAATAAGAACGTCCAATTTCGTTATTAATGTAATCTTTCATGCGAAAGAAGGGAGGAGCAATACTATTACTCTAACCTTCTTAGTTTTCCATAGGAAATACAAAAATGATAACTGTTGGTTTTTCCAAATAAATAAATTAAGGTTTATTCATTTACTTCTTTGTCCTTAGTAGTTTCATAAAATTTGAAGTCGAGACTTTTTTTAAACTCCTCCATAGGTCATGCTTCTTTTGATGTTCGAACCGCCGCAATAATGTCGAAAGTTGCCTCCTGGCTCTTCCATACCTCATTGATGAAAACATATCCTTTTACATGCTTTATATTATGAAATTTACCCCTTTTATTTCATGCACTAAAGGCTATACTTCTAACTTTCTATATAGTACTATACCAAAAATTAAATCTAGAATGGGGAAATCTTTGACCCGAGGTCTTCTGAGCAAAGGCCACAAGGTTAGCAATCTCTAGATCATGAATCCCACCATTGTGAGATGTGGCAGCCTTAATCAACAGCAACTACTCCGGCTGCTGAACCTCGTCCCAACGCTGTGAATAGCCTTATATAACCCATCTTAATTTGTTGATTCGTTCATCAATGTCAGCGTCGAATTTCATGAGACACCCCTTGAAATAATCCACCATCATTTCATTGGTCGAAAAAATATTCTTGACGGCCATGACTGTTTTTCTATAATTCCAATATATATATATTTTTGAAACCAGCTTAATTGAGTCTTGCCAACTCAAACTTGTATAGGTGTCTAGATGCTTATATGTCATCCTTTTCATCACTTTCATTCCTTATTATCTTGATCAATAAGATTGTACTTCTTTGTTATCTAAAAATAATATGATATACCCTGATGAATATTTCCTTTTAACTGTGATTAGAAGAGTTCCTGCCTCTTGATCTTTTGTAGGGAGTAAATATTGACTAGTAAAACCTATAGATATTGTAGGAAATATTTAAAACTTACAAACGCAAGAAAAAGAGGAGCGAAAGGGGGAAAAAAAAAATCCAAAATTGGGTCACCACCTTTCTAAACTACCCTCAAGCTCAAGAAGATATAAAAAAATCATTTTTTTTGGGGTTGTGGGGTGGGGGTGGGCGTGGGGGTGAAATAAATGAAAAATAGATGATGAAATTTGACACGGCCTCCCCAAAATACCCTTGAATCCAAGCTAAAAGCAGACTTACCTGTAGAGGGTAAAAATGAAAATTAATTGAATAAGAAAAAAGGGTGTAGACGGAAGAAGAAAAAGAAGTCTAGCCAGCTTTTAAACAAGTGTTTTTTTAAATGTTTAACTCCTTTACACCTGCTCTTTTTGTTAGATGGCAAACAAACTTAGAGAACCTATAATTGTAATTGTTGTTAACCTAAGAGGTTAGATGCCTATTAAATCTGGAAATCTTATAAATTTTTATTAACGTGATAAAATACCCTTATTGCCGAATTTTTGGACAGGAAAGAATCTTTAGGTTAACCAAATGTCATGATCAAAAGTATGTGCATCAAAGGAAATCTTAATTTGCAGCAAATCCTGTTCAGATCATCATTTACGGCGATTAACATAATCAAAGATGAATTGTTTCCAACAATACTACCATGGTTTTCCATCATCTTTAACATCCACTACTCCATTGATATTAAGATTTAATTATCATCTTGATGAAGTTCTTAGCGATAACTATCCACTGATATCTGCGAGTCTGTGACCATCCAGTATGGTATTTAAATCAAATACACATGCATAAAAATACTCAAAATAGAAAAGAAGATAGTGGATACTGTTAAAGTTCATTAAAGTGTCTCTTTGAATGTTGTCATTTAAAAGTACTAGATATTATTATAATTTACTAGGTTATTTGCATTTATTGTTGGGGAACATAAAAGTTAAAAGTTATAGTTAGGAATAAAGAGTTAAGTCAAACTTTAAGGATCTCCCTTATATTTATTACTAAGAGATTGTTTACCTATAAATAGGATTTGTATGAGTGTGAGAATGTGAGGGAGTGAGAAAAATGTAGTTTCCATAGTTGTATCCTTTACTTCTTCATATGCATTGTCCCTCGACCACACAGCAGGAGCTTCATTCACCAGGCTGTCCCCATATTTACATCAAGCAAGCAAAGCAACAAAGTTTTTTTTCTGTTAGATAACAAAGTAATAAGAACGTCCATTTCGTTATTAATGTAATCTTTCATGCGAAAAGAAGGGAGGAGCAATACTATTGCTTTAACCTTCTTAATGACTTGATTTTCCGTAGGAAATACAAAAATGATAACTGCTAGTTTTTTCAATTAAATAAAGCAAAGGTTGTGTTCATTTACTTGTGTGTCCATATTAGTAGTTTCATAAAATTTAAAGTTGAGACTTTTCTTAAACTCATCTTAATAGAACAAATAATCTTGATGGCCATGACAGTCTAATTTTCTATAAATCCAGTATTTCTTTTAAAAACCGGCTTAACTGAGTCTTGCTAAACTCAAACTTAATTATATAGGTGTCCAGGTGCTTATATGTCATCCTTTTCATCACTTTTGTTCCTAGATATCTTTGATCAAAAGAAATATTTCTTTGTTATCTGAAAATAATATGATATATATATCCTGATGAATTCATCTTTTAACTGTGATTAGAAGAGTTCCTGACTCTTGATCTTCTGAAGGAGTAAACCTTGACCAGTAAAACTTTCAGATATTGTAGGAAATATCTGAAAATTTTCAAATGTCCCAAAATGACATTCTGACAGGTGTATCATATTGCCCTATTACAATTTGTACCCTTGCATAAAAATTATGAAAACAGAATTCTACTAGTTGAAAGATAAGCGAAATAACTGTCTCAGAATCATATTATCAATAAAGATAACCAATCAGATAATAACTTAATGAACTATTAATAAATCCTTCAGTTAGTATCATCAGTTTTTCAGAGAGCAAATGCAACTTGTTCACGGGATATTAGTACTTTGTGAGCCTCAATCTGTAACACTGTCAATACACTTGCATGATGTGTTGCATTTTATTAAATAAGAATGAATCATAATTTGTGAGCCTCAAGCTATAACACCGTCATACACTTGCCCTTGTAGCTATCTTGCACAGGCTTCCAAACATCCATGGAAGCAACTTGTGCGCGCATTTGTTTGCGCTAGTTGTCAACATTGTCTCTGTTCAATTTTGGTAACAGACCTACACACAAAATAGAGAGGAGACAACAAATATCCATGATGCAGAACATTGTGTTACATCTACAGAGGAGAGCTAGAGAGAGATTTCACTATAACAATAAACAACACACAAGAGTGTTTAACAGAGATCATTAATTTGTTCTCTTCATATTGCTAGCACAAGCAAGCCCCTAATTTGGGAGATAACATCAAATTCTCGGTTCGTCTCTAGGCCAGGAAGAAACCTATATATTCTTTTTATCCAAAAAATCTCTCCCAAAATAATCTTATGAGTAAATGTGTGATGAAAGGCTCCTTATCTTCATCCTTCGTATCTTTCCATGAAGAGAGACTCTTATAGAAAATTTTCTTTGCTCCTCATGTTGTTAATAAAGAGCAATTTCAGTTTGGAGTAAGGGGAGACCAAAATCAAACACAAGTCTCAAGTATATGATGTCTAAAGTTTATATGTACTGTGCCTTTTGTAGACATGAAGTTCATTTATCCCAATTGAGAGAATATACAATATTTTAACTCTTTTGCCCATGGTCTTTTTGTTGTACGACAAACACAAACATAGAGAACCTTTAATTGTAGGCGACGAAGCCACATCTGAAGCAAGAATAGTTTAGCCTTATTGCAACGTGGGTATCTTCTTTTTGGGAGTTTCTCTGTTCTTTTGTACAAATAAACAGTACTTGTGGTTGTGTTGTTGGGATGGGGTTTTAAGCAGAGATATTTGTGTTTGAGGTCCTATCATTCTTATATGAAGATGGTAGCAAATATTTGCATCTTTATGTGGTGAATGATGACAAATGTCTGCTCATCACCCTCAAGGATAATAATATCGAGAATCCCCTTCAATCCTGTATATTTCTTTTTTTTTTTTTTTTTTCGGTTCGATCTCGCATCTCCTTTTCTTGAAATTTATGCTTATCTTTTAATACATATTTTATATGAGTAGGGCGCCTTGCCCTACTTTTTCTCTCGTAAAAAAAGTTCATTAAAGTGTCTCTTTGAATTGCTCATCTAGTATTAAATGACATTGAAAGTACTAGATATCATTACAATTTACTATGTTATTTAGATTTATTGTTCTTGAGAAACATAAAATTAAAATTACAGTTAGGAACCTAAGAGTTACATCTGAATTTAAGGGCCTTTATATTTATTACTAAGAGATTACTTACCTATAAATAGGATTCGTGTGAGAGTGAGAATGTGAGGGAGTGAGAAAAATGTAGTTTTCACAGCTGTATCCTCTACTTCTGTATCATCATATGTATTGTCCCTCAACCCATACAAAGCGGGAACTTCATCCACCGGGCTGCCCCCATATTTACATCAAGCAAGCAAAGCAACAAAGGTTTTTCGTTAGATAATAAAGTAATAAGAACGTCCATTTCGTTATTAATGTAATCTTTCATGCGAAAGAAGGGAGGAGCAATAGTACTATTGCTTTAACCTTCTTAATAACTTGATCTTCCGTAGGAAATACAACAATGATAACTGCTAGTTTTTTCTAGTAAATAAAGTAAGGGTTGTGTTCATTTACTCGCGTGTCCATATTAGTTTCATAATATTTGAAGTTGAGACTTTTTTCTTAAACTCCTCAATAGGTCATGCGTCTTTTGTCGTTCAAACCGCCACCATAATCTTCAAAGTTGCCTCCTGGCTCCTCCATACCTCAGTAGATCACTCAGAGATCATAGATGAAAACATACCTTTTTATGCTTTAGAACGTGACTACACTTTTATTTCATGCACTGAAGGTTATACTTCTAACCTTCTATATAGTGTACCGAAAATTAAAGCTAGAATGGGGCAATTGACCCCAAGGTTTTCTGCGCAAAGGCCACAAGGCTAGCAATCTCCACATCATCGATCACATCATTGCAAAATGTGCCAGCCTTTCTTAACCAACGACGACTACTCCAGCTGCTGAACCTCTTACTAATGCTGCGAATAGCCTTACATAGCTCATCTTTGCTGATTTGTTCATCAACGTCAGCGTCGAATTTCATGAGTCAAGTCCTTGAAATATTCCACCATCATTTCATTGGTCGAACAAATATTCTTGATGGCCACAACAGTTTTTCTATAAATGCTGTATTTTTTTAAAACCGCCTTAGTTGAGTCTTGCTAACTCAAAACTTATATAGGTGTCCAGGTGCTTATATATATGTCATCCTCTTCATCACTTTTATTCATTGTTATATTGGATCAATAAGAAAATAGTTCTATGTTATCTGAACGTAATATGATATACCCTGACAAATTCTTCTTTTATCTGTGATTAAAAGAGTTACTGACTCTTGAAACCTGATCTTCTGGAGGGGGTAAATCTTGATCACTGACCAGCAAAACCTGCAGATGTTGTAGGAAATATTTAAAACTTTCCAAATGTCGCAAAATGACATTCTGACAAGTGTGTCATATACGACACATATTGCCCTATCACAATATGTACCCATCCATAAAATACTAGGAAATAGAATTCTTGACCCTCTCTATTGATCCTCCCATTTCAAGTTTTCCATTGGTATCAAGAAGGAGAATTCAATTTGAAGGTCTTTTTGTTTTGTTGGGGGTACTTAGGGAAAAAAAACAGAGAATAAAAAACCAAGTTGATGAAAGAGAAGAAAGTCTATATAAATTATAAGATCAAGTTATATATCTTACTACTAAATTTTAGAGAATTACTACTAAATTTTAGAGAATATTTGGAAATCTTTGATGCCTTTTGTGTGTGAACTTTTTATTGGATGCCATACAAACAAAGAGGACCTTTGTAGTTCCTGTTACTCCTCCAGCTGTTCTAGGCCTCTTATATCTGTAACTCTTAGATGTTTGGATTAATCAAACACCAACTACTGACTCTTTAGGTGAGGCAAACACATTTCGGTTAGGCATGTGTCATCAGAAGTATTTGATGTGATATCGAGGGGATAACGAGTTAAGTTTTCTGAGGAACTTCCATGAGAATAATAGAAATAAAATTAGATAAGTAACTTGGACAGAGAGTTTTCAGATTTCTGCCATAGTTTGAAAGATATTCTAAATAATTGTTGAACATCTTATCAACAAAGAGAATCAATCACATAATAACTTAATGAATTATTAATGAATCCGTCATTTACTATTATCATCTTTTCAGGGAACAAATGCAACTTGTTCTCGGGATAATAGTTATTTGTGAGACCAAAATCAAACAGAAGTAACAAGCATGTGACGTCTAAACTTTATCTGTATTGTGTCTTTTGTAGACATGAAGTTCATATATCCCAATTGGGAGAATATATATGAAAATATTTAACTCCTTTGTGCGTGGTCTTTTTGTTGGATGGCAAACAAACATAGAGAACCTGTAATTTTAGTTCTTGTTAATCCTATGAGGTTAGACGCTCATTAAATCTGGAAATTTTAAGAACTTTTATTAACTAGATATATACCTTATTGTTGCCCAATCATTAGGACAGGAGAGCATCTTTAGTTTAAGCAAGTTTCATGATCAAAAGTATGTGATAATGCATCGATGGAAATCTTTGCAGAAAATAAATCCCTTTTAGATCCATCATTTACGGCGATAAACTCAATCTAAGACGAACTGTTTCCACCAATACTACCATGGTTTTTCCCGTCAATCTTTAACACCCACTATTTCATTGATATTCAGATCTAATTACCATCCTCATGAAGTTCTTAGCGAGAAGTACCCACTAATATTGTGGCCATCGAGTATGGTATTCACGTCAAATACACGAGAGATACATGCATTCGCAAAAACACAAAAAGTAGAAACGAAGATAGTAGATACTGTTATGTTAAAGTTCATTAATTAAAATGTCTCTTTGAATTGCTCATCTTGTATTAAATGATATTGAGAGTATTGGATACTATTACAATTTACTAGGATATCTGCATTTATTGTCGGGAAACATAAAAGTTGTAGTTAGGAACTTTAGGAGTACATCTGAATTTAAGGGTCACCCTTATATTTAATACTAAGAGATTGTTTACCTATAAATATGATGATTTCTAGGGTGTGAGAATGTGAGAGAGTGAGAAAAATGTAGTTTCCATAGTCGTATCCTCTACTTTTGTATTTTCATATTTCTATCAAGCAATTGTCCCTCAACCCGCACGCGATGAGAGCTTCGTTCACTGGGCTGCCCCCATATTTACATCAAGCAAGCAATGCAACAAAGTTTTTTTTTTGGTTAGATAATAAAGTAATAAGAACGTCCATTATGCCAAAGAAGGGAGGAGCAATGGTATTGCTTTAACCTTCTTAATCACTTGAACAAATTTCACTGGGCTGCCCCCATATTACATAGTTGTTTAAAAGCTAGATACGTATTTTTTTGTTTTCCTTCTCTGCCCTTTATTATCATCTTTTATTACTTTCTTCTTAGAAATTATCAGTTAAAAATTTAGGGGTATTTGTGCAAAGTAGTGTGGCAAAATTTGACATAACTGTTCATAAATTATTTCCACTTCTACCGTCTCTTACACTTCATTTTTTCTAAGTTGTAAGAGCTAATGTTAATTGGGGTTAGAGGGTATTCTTGGAAGATGGGTACCCAAACTTTAATGTGTTGTGGGAGACTGAATTTAGCCTCCCTTCTATCGTTGATTTTTTTAGGGTTGAGATCAAATGGCCACAACTGTGCTTCAAAAAATCGCAGTCTCTCCATAGTTTTTTGTCTTCTCCACCGGGATGTGATGGGAGCGGTTGGGCTCCGATGGTCGAGCATCCTTGTTTGATAGGACGGGGGCGTGGGTGAGGAAGGGTGTGTTCACCGTGTTGGTTTGACATCAACAAACTAAATAAGGAGCAGTAAACCCATTTGGATTCCCTCACAATAAGGTTTAAAAAAAACATTTCTCCTTGTTTTTGTATTTTATCTTCCTTTATGGAGGATTTGATTTATTCTTGTTTTTATTTTTTCATTTATGAAGATGGGATTCTTCCTAAAAAGTTCAAATTTTTTGGGTTTCTCTGCTCTGGCTTCAAACTGGTAAGGTCATGATAAAAATTAAATATTTTATGGGATGGGGATGGTCAAAGTGAAATTTTGATGATGAAATTAACTTTGAGAGGGAGTGGTTAGGTAGAAGGTGAGGGATGTGTAATATACATCTACTACTGTTTGAAAGGACAAAAGAGGGTTGAGGGTAAGGAGGGCAAGGCAGTGGTGATGGGATGAGAGGTTTGTTAAGATTCATGGTGGCTATAAAAGGGGAAGAGCGGAAGGAGCAACTCAACCCAATCCTACATCTTCAATGTATATCTCTCCCTCTCTCTTTCATTCTAGACATGTTTAGTTGTAATACACATTTTATTTTATTTGTGAAATTATCATCCATTTAAAAGTTGGAGGCTTTCAGTGCCTCTGAAGAGTTGCGCTCAATTAAAATGTATATTTACAAAATTTTCTATCAAATTGTTGACCAAAGCTACACGTTTATTAAATATGCCAAATAATAGATTATTTGGCGATCAATATTAGAGAGGTTTGATCAATTCTCATCTTATTCTTTTTGTGCTAGCTATCATTAGAGAAACTTGGAAGGGATGTGATAAATATAGTTTGAGTTGTTCTCTGTCTCTTTCTTCTTGGACTCAATCAAATAGTTTCAGTTCATGACTAAATTAAAGTTGACATAGAAATTAATGATGGTGGCAGTAGAAATTATATAATTTATATTTTTTTGCAAATAAGTTATTGTCTTGTTCAAGTTTTCTTTGTACTTTTCATATTATATTCAGTTTTTGGGGTTTGATACAAGCATGATAAATGTATTGCATAGTGAATGATGTTAGATATTGACTGAGTATAATATCAATAAAAAGAGAAGGGAAAAGAAAAATCTTAATAGTCATAGTAGGCATTTTATACATGTACATATAATTACCCATGGCCGGTGTTACACCCTCCATCTGTTAACATAGAGATGTACATGAATATCTCCGAGACTTTTCTAGAACTATCACAAGATTTAGAAGTTAGGACCTAAAGTTTAAAATTTAGCATATCGCTCAATTCCTTGAATGCCAGACATGTAGATTTGTTCTTGAGACATGACCTTGACAAAAACTCAAGTGGAAAATCAGAGGACTTTCAGCAGTCATTTTCACCAAGTTGGCCAACAAAAAAAAAGAAAAAAAAGAAAAAAGAAAAAAGAAAAAATATTTATAGCTAACTAAGGTGTAGAAACCTGATGTGCTCTTATTTGTGCAATATAGAGTGTAGCTAAAAAGGAACTAAAATGGTGAGCTGTATAAATTAATTGGTGGTTCTATTATAGGAATGGGAGATTCAAGAGAGACTGAGACTGAGCTTGAGGATTTGGATTCTAGTGAAGATTCATGGGAGAGCAGTTTTGAGGATGTGGATTATAGTGATGATTTATGGGAGCCTAATTTAGATGATGTGGCATACAATTCAAATGAGACTGACCTCGATGTCATTTTTGCGGACCGTCAAAAGTTGGACTCCTCAGATGTGGAGATCAGCGTCTCTTCTATTGATGATTGGTTTGCCAAAAGTAAGTCTGATTATGATTTACAAGCATATGATATGGGGGCAGTGAAGGATTTGATTCTTACCCTGAGCATGTCATCAAGGATGAACTAAGAGACCAGAAAGATAATTACAATGATTCAGAAAACAATGGAGTCTCCGGTGATGGATTGTGTGCCAATATGGCTTCAAATGATGATCAAGAGATGCAAAACATGGAACTTGAGAATGGGAACATAGAAGAATCTGAGCCAATGGAGATAGAAGTGTCAGGATCTAGTATAGCCAGTGGCCCACCTAAGTGATCATGCCCAGTGGGATAATGATTTAGCTATGCGTATATTTTGGCTTTTGGATCTACATAGTAGAAATATGTCTTGTGAAGAAATGATGTAATCTGACTTTCAACCTATGTATAAATTGTTTAGTGAAACAATGAAATTTGTGTGAAACATTGATGTCCTTTTTTATTATTTCTTTCGTTTATCACTAAATTGACAATGTTTTGTTGCAATAAGGATTAAAAAAATCACAAATAAGATAGAGATATATGATATATTATATATGTTGGGACATACCCAAGGCCCAATAGAGCAGGGTCACAGCTAAAATATTATAGAAGTAATAAAGAACACACAGATTTACGTGGAAAACTCCCTAAATAAATTTGGGGTAAAAACCACGGGCAAGGATAAAAGAATTCACTATGAGGAAAAACTTAGGAGATTACAATCTCTCTTCTTATAAGGAGATACTCTCTCTATTATTTTCTCTCTCACTCTTCTATATGCAGAGGAGTTGTTGTTTGGGATGAGTTTCTGAAGAAGAACTCTAGGCCTATTTATAGCTTTTGAAAAATCACTATTTAAAATATAATAATAATATTTTCCTATTGCTACAGTGATTGCTACAATAATTTTACTGTAGCAGTCACGTCTCACTTTCGGTGCAGCCGCCCTCATTTTGTTTTGTTTTGGCGGGCCCCACGACGGGCCCCACGAGCCCCAATCTTTGACAATCTCCCACTTGAAGATTTGATTGAGTATCAATCATATCTTCACACCATTCTTTCTATCTTGTCATCTCCATGTTGCTTACGTCTTCATCAGACCACAAGAGGATCTACACCAAATAAACTTGTCAGTATTGATTGCTTTTGTTAAAAAATCTGCTAGGTTGTCTTTGGTGTGAATTTTCTGCATATCCACGGTTCTTTCCTTCACTTTCTCACAAACGAAGTGGTACTGAACTCGAATGTGTTTGGTCTTTAAATGAAAGGTGGATTTCTTGCCAAATGCAAAGCACTCATTTGTCACAAAATAGAAATCTTCTTTTGTTCATGGCGAGTTCCTCGGCACCATCTTCAACCATATCGCCTCTTTACTAGCTTGTGTAGCTGCTACATATTCTGCTTCTGTTGTTGAAGTAGCCACAACTGACTGTAGTTTTAAAACCCAGCCTTTTACAAAGAAGTGCAAATATATAGCCTGTGGTGGATTTGCTATTATCATGATCACCTGCATAATCAGAATCAACATATCCACTGACAATAAAATCAGATCCCCCATAACATAATGCAGTATTTATGGTCCCTTTGATGTATCTTAGGACCCTCTTTACAGCATTTCAATGCTCTTTACCAGGATTCGCCATGTATCGACTAATCACTCCCACTGCTTGTGCAATGTCTGATCATGTACAAATCATAGCAAACATCAAACTTCCCACTGCTGATGCATATGGTACTCGAGACATCTCCATCCTCTCTTCTTCACTAATAGGACACATATTGGAGGATAAATTGAAATTAATAGGAAGTAGGGTAGAAATTGGCTTACAATCTTGCATGTTGAAGCGCCGCAAGATTTTCTTCAAATAATTCTTTTGAGAAAGCCATATCTTCCTACTATTTCTGTCTCGGTAAATTTGCATCCCTAGAATCTTGTTTGCGGATCCTAAATCCTTCATTTCAAATTCCCTAGCCAATTGAGCCTTCAATTCTTTAATACGATCTTTGTTGGGGCACGCAACCAACATGTAGATCAACATACAACAACAAAATAACAAAGTTATTTTCATCAAACCTCTTGAAATATGCACAAGTGCGAATTGAGTCATTTGTATCTAAGGCTCATGATAAATGAATCAAATCTCTTGTACCAACACCTCGGCTTTGTTTTGACCGTCTGAGAGATTTGTTTAGCTACAAACCAAGTTTTCTTTTCTTTTTCTTCAAAACCTTACGGTTAGAGCATATAAATTTCTTCTTCAAGATCTCCATGAAGAAATGCTGTTTTCACATCTAGCTGCTCTAGATGTAAGTCAAATACAGCGCTCATCGCCAGGACTACTCGATGATATGTTAGTTGATACAAATCCCAGATGATATGTTAGTTGATATTAAGCGGGAATGAATGGTCTTATAGATTCAACTTATCCATCTTTGGCCATAAATTTTGGTGATCCTATTTATTTACAGGACAAGGCAATACTTGCCCCAACAAATGAACAAGTTAACTCAATAAATGATGAAATTCTTGAGTTAATCCCAGGTGATGTAAAGACTTATTTCGATGCCAAGCTAACTGTTGATGAAAAGCAAAAGAGGAAAGAACTTATCTACACTACTAAAATTTTGAATTCTCTCAAGACTTCAGCACTGCCGAATCATTGTTTGAAATTAAAGGTCAATGCACCGATTATATTATTACAAAATATAAATCAAGTCATAGGTCTTTGCAATGGAACTCACCTTATCGTAACAAAGCTTGGTCAGAAGGTGTTGGAAGAAAAATCATTACTGGCTCTACTATTGGGAAAATAGTTGCTATACCTAGGATCAGAATGTTCTCTGATAAAGGCGAGTTACCATTTATTATGTGTAGGACATTATTTCCAGTCAAGTTAGCATTTTCCATTACAATAAACAAAAGCCAAGGACAAACTCTTAGTAAAATTGGCATATGTCTATAAACTTCAGTTTTCTCACATGGATAGCTTTATGTCGCTGTATCAAGATCAACATCAAGGCAATCCTTGAAATTCTTACTAGGTGAATAGACTGATATGCCAACAAACTATACACAAAACATTGTGTATAAAGAAGTCCTTCAAGAAGTTAGGAACAAATTCTTTCATCTAATCCAGTCAGTGAAGAACCAAGTGCAAAAGTACATATCATTCAAAATAAAAACAATCATCTCATGCTAATAAATAATGGCATCGATGCATTGCATGTTTTACGCTCTATTCAATTCGAATTCAACAATCTCTTTGAAACTTCTTATGCTGAAACATTAAGATGTACCCTTTCTATGCTCTTGTCGTCTTTCTTTTATAACCATCATCCTAATAAGACCCACATATTTCTTTTTATGTTTATTCTCGACATTGAAATCTTCAATCTATAGTTCTCTGCCTTCTAATAATTTTTTTTCATAATTTTTACCACTTTAATCTATTGTTAAACTGCATGATGCTATGGTGGCGTGTTCAAGTATCCATCTTTAGGAGGGCATGTTTCTTTATATTTGTAACTTACTGAATCTCAATTTGAAATTATCATCATATTTATTAGGTTCTCATAAGTAGGTTATTGTCACTAATACATCATGAGAAATATAATGTTTTTATTATGTGCTTGCCACCTGCCTTCTCACCTAATTCTCAATCACAACTGATAAATTCTTTAGAAGAAAATTTGACTGAATTTTTTCACATTCAGACTTTAATTTAGCATGTTTTAGAGCTAAATTTTGATTTGTACATGATTATAAACTTTATGATGAAGCATGATAAAACGTATAGTTCTTTTGCTATCTTAGGATTAGTCCACAAAGCCAATCATAAAGATAAATAATCACTTTTCACAGAGGCATGTGGGTCTTAGTTAAAATAGCTTCTAACATGCTTTACTTCGTTTGGAGCATCATGCATGTAATATAAAGTGCAAGTTTGACATAATAGGCTACTGCATTTTGAAGAGCCCTCATAACATTCTTACCTTCTTATTTTTAAACTATTCTATGAAATCTATAACCTTTATACATGATATGCCTGCATCTAAAGAGCCCACTCTTGATGCATGAATGGACACAAGTGAAGACTCTGGAAACTCTCAGAGACAGAAGGGCAAGTTCCAAGGATTGAAGGAAATAGACCATAATGATTATGTTCCTCTAGCTCAATTAGTAGCGAGTGGGAAAAATAGTTTGAAGCGAAGGACGCCACAAAAAGTTGCGCTAAATCCTGATTCTCCATCGATTGTAAAATGAAGCCCAAAGCCTAAGACACCACTCAAAACTGACATTGGTAGTATGCACTCCTTTCAGTGTTAGCTTTTCTACTATTTTATAATTACATATTCTTCTAACCTTCCCATGGTTATAGTACTAAGCAGTTTAAGGATCAGAGAAAGGAAAGCTGCAACAAGTGTCGAACCTCAATTTACCCTTCCAACATAATGAGTAGAAAATCATAAGGAAGTGTAGGCGTTAAAATTGCTTATCGATGCGGCGAGACTTCGTGGCGGTGGGCGACAACCGGCGACCCATCCGACAATGCGACCAGGCTGCCGGCGGCGTGATTACACGCAAAAGCGCGCCAAAGCGAGTCGGCGAGCATGAAGTGAGTCGGCAAAGCGTCTGAAGTCAGCGAAGCGGCGTATCGTGGAATAAACCCGATGGCGAAGTTCGGCGAAGCGAGTTGACTAAACTCAAGCGCCGGCGAGATGGAATCAAGCGTGCTTAGTCCGTCAGCGCAAATGAGCGATCGAGCTCGAAAGTTGATCGGATCTGGACTCAGCCGCGGCGACATCGAAGGAAAATTACGCCGGAAAACGGCGGGAAAAATCCGGAGTTTGGCGGTGAAATGAAAAACGAACCGACCAAGGCGCCTTGGCGAATGGCGTGGAGCCGTGCCACCGTGGCCTTAGGCTATGATGGCGGTCCCTTGGCAGCGCCGTTCATCCCTCCTCTTGAACCCTATAAATAGAAGGGGGAGGGAAATTCGGTGAGGGGGTGGATTTCTAAAGATTCGCCAGAGCTCTGTAGGTCGGAATTCTTGGAGTTTTGCAAACCAAGACTTAGGCGCAGATCCGAGCTTCGATCGAGACAAGAGACAAGATCCAGATCTTGAAGAGTTTGCTGCAGCCCAGATCTACACAAAGCCAAAGCGGATTAAGTTAAGGTTTATCAGATCTGCCCTCTAGACTAAGCTTCGTCTTAGTCTCAGGGATAGCGCTGTGATTTCTTCTAGTAGAACTCACCCGCTCCGGCGATCCTCTCCTTCGTGAGTGCGATTCCCGTAGGTGCTTTGTTTCCTTCGTGAAAAGAGCCCCTCAGATCTGTAGATTTAGCACCTGGATCTGATCACGCGGTGGTCCACGGACGAATAAAAACTCCCCGGCACAGGCAAAGATCCCACGCAAGCGAGGATCCCGGAAAATAGAGATCCTCGTGTTTGTTTAGGGTTTAAGTTGTAACCGTCAATTGATTCTTTCATTGTAAGCCTTAAATAAAAGGCGATCTTTTTCTTGAATTTATTTATAATTTCATAAAGGTGTAACAGATTCAATTGCAATGGAAAAATCAGCAACTTTCCCCGGGAACAAGCTGGCGACCACAGTGGGAGAAGACAACTTCAACGAAGAAGCCGTCGTGTCGCAACCGCGGATTCAGATCCCGGTCATAGAGGAGGTCATGTACGAGTTCGACCAACAGAAGTTCGAGGGTTACCTCTCCTCCTCGTCCAAATCCAACTCCCCCCGCAAGTCCAAAATGGTCTCCACTGCAAGGAAGACCCGCTGGGCCTCAGATGCGGAGGCAAGAGAATCCAACCTCACCGCCGTCAAGACTGCAGGCAACGGTGGTTCCCCGGCTCTAAAGCTGCCGTCAAATAGAACCCTATCCTTGCAAGGGGTTACTTCCGTCAATGGCGTGTCGACTCTCTCAAAGAGAGCCCGCCAGAGGCGACGTCAGCGCCTGGCGAAACAGTTCGCCCAGGCAATGGAATCAATGGACGGGGTTCGCTATAAGTCGGATCTCGAGTCAGTTAACTTCGAAGGCGAAGTCGAGATTGTGGCGGTTCCTCCAAACCGCCAACCAACGAATGGGTCGAGTCAAGCGGAACCGTTATGCGCTTCGAGGCGTGTCGGGAAGCGCCGCGCACTCCTGACGCAAGCACGGGCTTTGGTGCAACAAGCCCTCAAGTTGAAGAAGGAGGAGGTGGCCAAGAAGCCGTCGATAAGCCGCCAAGTTTGGAAGCCCAAGTCCGTCGACACTTCAACCACGACGAACCCGGCATCCAAGTCAAACTCTACCATTAGGCCAATTCCTGCCCCGGCGTCTAAGCCGAAATCTACCGGCGGCCCAATCAAAGTTGCCTCGGCGCCAGAGTTACCTCCGGTGTCTACATCCAAGCCTATGGCAAAGCCAACCCCGCCACGATTAGCAGGCCAACCATTAAGGAACGCCTGGGTCCGTTGAGGGAACCATGGGTCACTCCTAATATGGGAGGTCGCACCCACCTCAAGAAGGACAGGAAAATTTCTGTATCTCCACCAACCGGACTAAAAATCGAAGTCCGAGAATCCGTTGAAACTTCACGCCCAAACAGGCGAAAGTCAAGACGAGTCACTTTCGGCAGTTTTGATGAAACGGTCCATCCTCGGAAGGAGACATTTTCATCTGACGACAACGACGTTATACCTGAGAGATCGTGTCAATGCACGGGGGGTTGCTCCGGTGCTCACGCCAACGAGCTCTACTACCGTACTGGGGGTACAAGGAAATATCGAAGGAGTTCCCCCAAACTGACAGAGCCATGCATGTGCTCCAAGATCATCAAAGCGATTGCTCTCGGAGTGCAATTGCCAAACAGAAGCTCCGAAAAGGGTGTCGGTCTTCCAGAGACTCACCACAGCCGAGACCTAGGTCAAGGCGATTCCGTAGAAAAACAACGCCTCGAAGCAATGAATTGCCAGAGGTCACTAACAACATGACCAACAAAGAACCATCGTCACAGGCCATTCCCAGGGCATCGCAGCGGTTAACTCGTTTGCGGTCCGGGACTATTCGACGGTCCAATTATGACAGGCTTTTGAGAGGGCTACCCTCAGAAGATGAAGTGTCGAATCTTTGGCTCAGCAATGGCATCTGACAACACGGTCTCTAGCGAGGGACAACCACAAGAGGCACTTATGATCAGCACTGATCAAATGGCCAAAATGCTAGATGAAGCCTTAGCCAAACAGAGGGAGAACTTTAAACTGGAGATGGATATGGCCATGCAACAGATGAAAGAGCTGCATGACCAACAGATCAAGCCACGGCGAAACACCAAGGTGAATCAAGTCGTCGCATCGACGTTGACCAAACGGATAGTGACACAGATGAAGATGAACTTCGTAACGCTAATGGCAACCCTGATCCGCAGAATGCTGGGGGTGGCCCGGAGAATGCTAGTGGTAACACTGTTGCCCACGAGAGTGAGAAGATAAGAGACCTCGAGAGCAAAATCAATTCCTTGATTTCCGCCCAAGAGGTGTAGAAGACGGTATTCCTTGCCCTATCCAAGGGAGTGGGAATCGATCCGTATCCGTGAGTTCAACTGATAAACTACATTTGTTCAGCGGGAAGGGTTCACCTACTCAACACTTGATTTACTTCAAGTCACACCTCGGGGTCATTTCTGGCAATGAGCCTCTGATGGTTCGGTCATTCGTCGGCACCCTTCGTGGGGCTGCCTTCGATTGGTACCGCCGTCTCAAACCGGGGAGCATTCGCAACTGGGACGACATGGAGACCAGCTTCCTTGCCAACTTTTTCGATGATGATACCGAAGTATCGATCGGAACATTGCTCGACGAAGCAAAAGGGCGGAGAGGCGGTGGACACCTTTGTCAAACGGTTCCGCAACAAGGCGATGAATTGTCGAGACCCAATCACGGAGGAATTCATTCTCCAAACCTGCCACAATAATCTCTCCCTGGATGTGCTCGAAGCAATGGGAACAGCTCCGTCCAAAATGTGGAAGGATTTAAAAATTCGCGGAGAGCAGGCCGAAAGATTCCTTAAGAGGAAGAAGGCGGAAAAAGGGCGATAGCGGCAAATCACGAATAAGCGAAATTTTGTCCTTGCCGTGAGGTAAGGTCCAAAATCGTGGGCGCCAATCCTGCGTTGGCTGCCCAGCGCAGCAGCGATCCGCGACAGCGTGCACCGCGGCGATCGCTGACTAATGGCAGCGGCGGCCTTCAAACCGAAGCCTTACGGTTCGAGGTTTCAAGACTTACTCATTCAAAGACGATGAGGTTCCGGGTATTTTTAAGTACCTCTTGGAGAATAATAAGATCCAATTGCCCCCAATTGTAAATCAAGAGGAGGCAAAGAAAGTTACGGACCCTAAGTACTGCGCCTATCACAGAGCAGTGCATCACCCGACGAAGTCATGTTATCATCTCAGGGACAAAATCCGGTACGATGCGATGTTGGGGTCATTACTCCAAAGCCCTCTAAAGAAAAGAAGGTGGGAGCGAACGCAGTTTCCATCAACTTCAGGTCGGTACCTTTGGATTGGTTCCAACCAACACCTGTGGTAAAGGTAGGAATGAAGATGGTGAACGAGGATCCTCACCGACAACGTGAGAAGGGACTCGTACCGCATACTACAGCGAATGGCGAAATCCTTTGGGTCCACCCTGATTTGCTGGAAGATGATCAGTGGACTGTCTCTTCATCCAAAAAGAAGTCCAAGGGAAAAGGCAAGTCATGTCATCTTTGCCGGCAATTCGAGAGAAGGATGATGAAGGAGTGGCGACTTTCTAACTTCGAAGAGGAGCACGAAGTTTTCGCTTCTCGAGGCGGACCACGAATACAACTACAAGTATCCGAAACTCGAACCCAAATGCAAAGACAGCGGGCTGGGGGTGACAACAACTCCTCTCACCGTGCGAGAAAAAGTGCAACGACAAGCGGTACATCAAAGAAAGCGGTGAAACCGCGAAGAAGTAGCCTCAAGTCCGGGAAGCTCAAATCCGGCGGTCCGATTCAATCACCCGATTGTAAGGGATAAACCGAACCTCGAGCTCTCCATACCGCCGATGTCATGGCCCAATTGGCTAACATCCGGCAAGGATAACTCTCTGAGTTGCTCCGTATTAAAGAAACTTCGGGAAGCCCTACAAGAGGCCACGGTGATTCGAAGTATTCTTAACTCGATCAAACCGACTCGACGAGCCCGCGACAACAATGCAACACGGCAGCCAAGCACCTCCCTGCATCGCCTTCACGAAGGAAGATATGCGGACAAAGAACTCAAAACATGACGAGGCCATTATACTTTACGGGTATATTGGTTCCGGCGAAGTTAGCAGGATCCAAGTTGATCCGGGTTCATTATGAGCATCATGCCCTGCGCCTCATGTACCATCTCGGGATTCACGCTAGTAAGCGGCATCAGCGAACGCGATAATCTATGGATTTAACACCGTGGGTCGCCCACTTGGTAAAATCGGGTTAAGTGCCGGTGGGGATTTAAAGTCGGAAGTCACTTGTTATGTGATTGACGCAAAGACTTCTTATAACTTGTTGTTGGGACGGCCTTGGATCCATAACAATGTTATAGTCCCCTCGACTCTTCATCAGTGTCTAAAATATGTAGACACAAATAATGAAGTTAAGACGGTGGTCGCGGATAAGCAACCGTTTAAAGGAATGGAGAATTACTTCACTGACTCCCTCCTTTACGGTAATGAGTCCGACACTGAACCATCGGCCCAAGGCACGGACAGCGGTGAAGAAGCTGATACCGAAGCCGGGCTTGATTATGATGGTGGTTTTGTTATAAATGATATTGTACCCGCTGTAATCAATCTTGACGATGGAGAATCGTCGGATGAAAGTTGTAATTGGCAACTTGCCGACAAATCAATAAGAGATGATTTAGAGTACTTCATTTGTCTTTTGCGATGTGATTCTGAGGATTATATGATGACCCCGAGTTATATTTACTAACTCCGTCATCTTGTATAATACAGAAGCAGTTCCGAGACTCTTTCGGAACAACACTTGTCATCCCACGAAGATCAGGTGGTGAAAAAGACTTGGTCTACGGAAAAGGAGACACGGTTCCAATACCGAATCATTTCTTAGAGGAAGATGTAGATGACAACAAACCTATACTCCACACGTTCAGATATAGTCCGGAAACACTGGGTATCATGAAGAAGTGGGGAGTGCGACTTGGCCCAAGGGAAGGTCTGTTTGGACGAGGTCCTCGAGTCCTTAAGCGACATCGTCCCAAAAGGAAAGCCGGACAACTATTACTCGTTTAGAAGAGGATTGGGATATGAATCCTCCTCAGAAGATGAATGCTCGTGGTTGATTAACGATCATCTACCTGATGAAGGAGACGGACACTCGTCCGATTCTTCTGCTTGGGATTCCGACGTCAGCCTTGGAGAGGCTTTTAAGGCCTTGATGTCAAATATGGCTACAGTCGACCCCACCACTATTGAGGATGATGAAGATATGCCAACATGGGAAAACCCATGGATACATCAGCTCAAAGAGCAGTTTGGGAATAGGTTCGAGCAAAGAGAACCCCCCACTAAAGACGAGGTAGTCCAAGTCAATATGGGTGATGAAGAGCACCCTAAGCTTATAAACATCAGTAGTAGTCTTCCTTCGGAGGAAAAGAAAGAATTGATCGCCCTTATCAGGGAATATATCAACGTGTTCGCCTGGAGCTACGAGGACATGCCTGGACTCGACCCTAATGTGGCAACACATCGCCTCAATATCAAAGTGGATGTCAAACCTGTCATACAACCACAAAGACGGTTTCGTCCTCAGATTATGCAGGCGATTGTCGACGAAGTAAAAAAACTTATAGAATCGGGTTTCATCAAGGAAATTCAATATCCAGATTGGGTGGCAAACATCGTCCCGGTCATGAAGAAGAACGGTTCAATTAGGATCTGTGTCGACTATAGAGATCTGAACGCCACCTGCCCAAAGGATGATTTTCCCCTTCCGATCACCGACGTCATTATGGATAACACGTCTGGTTTCGAAAAGATTTCATTTATGGACGGCTTTTCGGGTTACAATCAAATCAAGATGCACCCCGATGATGCCAAACACACAGCGTTCAGAACACCTCTCGGCATATTACGCTGCTCTGATCATACCGTTCGATTACGAGAAACGCGAGCGTATCGGCCGAGCAATGGCGAAGATTTTCCAGGATCATCTCCGGAAAACGGTCGAATGCTACGTCGACGACTTGGTTGTGAAAAGCCGTAACAAGAGTGATCATATCAAAGATCTCAAAACGGTGTTTGAGCTCATGCGAGCCCACCGACTAAAGATGAACCACCAAATCCTTCCTTGGGATGTCTAGTGGCAAGTTCCTCGGCTTGCGTCACCAATAAGGGCATCCATGTCGATCGGATAAGGTGGCGATTCAAGATTTACAACCTCGAAATGCGAGAGAGCTCGGGGTTACAAGAGGCGATTGGCCTATATCCGTGGTTCATATCGAACCTATCACGGGAAGTGTCGACCATTCTCAAAATTGAACAAGAAGTGTCGTTTATTTGGGGCGATGCTTGCCAAAAGGCATTTGAAGAGATCAAATCGTATCTCGCTAAATCACTGTTCTTGTCGCACATGATGGAAAACCGTTCTTGATTTACATCAAGGCGGCGGATCACTCATTGAGTGCCTTACTCGCGCAAGGCGGCGACGCGGTCCGCGAGCGGCGATATACTACGAGCGAACATTAGTGGTCTTTGAATCTCGATATCCGGTGGTTGAAGCGGTGCCTTGCATTATTGTTCGCGATTCAGAAGATGCGGCACTATTTAGTCGGACAGACAATTTATGTTATCTCCAACGTAAACCCGGTCCGAATATTTATGACCCAGCCTGCCTCCATGAGTTGGCGCTTGGCAAAATGGGCCTTGCTCTTGTCCCAATATGACTTGCACTTCAAACAACAGAAGTCAGTCAAAGGACAAGCGATTTGCGATCTCTTGGTACGCCAACGACAGCGAGCGGTAGAGCTATATGATGAACTACCTGATGAAGTCCACGAAGTCAACACTACATCGCACCAACAAATATGGCGGTTGTATTTTGACGGAGCTTCTCGGGCTACTAATGTGGCAAGTGCCCCCGGATGTTCTAAGATCTCCGCTGGAGTCGGAGTTGTCTTAGTTTTCCCGGGAAAACATGCCATGCCCCGATCCTATTCACTCACCGAACCGTGCTCCAATAATGTGGCCGAATACAACGCTCTACTTATTGGACTTAGTTTCGCCAAGGAACTGGGGGTCGAGTATCTCGAAGCGTCTGGCGACTTCATAGCCCGATAGTCAAACAGATCCGTGGAGACTACGAAGTTAGGAATCCTGATCTAGTTCCCTATCACCAGGTAGCCATTGAAATGGCGGACTCATTCGAAGAGTTCTTCATTGAATATATCCCGCGCCTTCAGAACGCTTACGCGGATACATTGGCGGCGTTAGCAGAATCGCTAGCACAACCTCCCGAGACCGAGCAGCTAATCACGGTCAGGACTCATCAATTATTTGTACCAATATGTGATAAGGTACAAGAAGACAAGGGGTAGTTACCAAAGAGGTATACATGACCAACCAAATTGGAGCCGAGATTGGCGCTTTCCTATCATCGACTCGTCTTGCATGGTATACGCGGGAAGGCGAAGGAGAGAGTCAATCCGGTGAAGAGCTCCAAGATTCTTTTACAACACAGAGACCCAGATGTTATATCACCGAGGATATGATGGTCTTCTACTTCGGTGCCTTTCAAACAAAGAGGCAGAAGAGGTCCTTCGGGAAGCACACGAAGGTGAATGTAGTGCCTGACACGGTCCTAAACTCTATGATCGTTATCGGAGAATGGGCTACCGGCCAACAATGATTAACGGCAGCGGTTGCATACGCTCGGAAATGCCACGCGTGCGATTCACGCGAACTATATGCATCAGCCTCCAGAGCAATTGCATCCTTCGGCTACATCCTGGCCATTCGAGACATGGGGAATGGACGTTGTAGGTCCCATCTTTCCTCCGTCAGTCAAAGGCGATCGGTTTATTCTAGCGATCACTGACTACTTCTCCAAGTGGGCTGAAGCAATCCCGCTAAAAGAAGTGAAAGCGAGTAGCGTTATCAAGTTTATTAAACACCATGTCATTTACCGACACGGTGTCCCAAGACGGATCGTGCATGACAACGGTCCTCAATTCATCAGCAATTCTTTCATCAGGTTTTGTGAGAAATTTAAGATCCAAGACGTCTCGTCAACGGCCTATAATCCAGCTGCAAATGGATTGGCCGAGGCGTTCAACAAGACAATTATCAAAATTCTGTCAAAGCTTGTGAAGAATAACAAGCGAGACTGGGACGATAAACTCGGAGAAGCACTCTGGGCATATCGCACGACCGTACGTACGCCAACTGGAGCGACCCCATACTCTCTGGTCTACGGGTGTGAAGCAGTTCTTCCGTTGGAGATCCAGATTCCATCACTTCGCATCGCCCTCGCAACGGAGATGACGATCGAGGAACAGCATCAAAAATATCTCGAAGAGCTCGAGATGTTGGATGAAAAGCTACCGAGGCTCAAAGAATGCATTGAGTTCTACCAAGCGAGGATGTCGAGAGCTTTCAATAAGAAAGTGCGGCAGAGGAGTTTCAAAGAAGGAGATTTGGTCCTCGCTGCCCGACGACCGATAACTCTCAACTCCAAGAAGAAAGGTAAATTCGAACCTAAATGGGAGGGGCCGTTTATAATAGAAACGGTCTACTCTAATGGTGCATATCGCCTTATCACACAAAATGGCGATCGGCAATTAATGCCAATAAACGGGAAGTTCCTGAAAAAGTACTATCCTTAGTACATTCAGGATAACCCATTTGGATGGGAAGCTCCTCAGGGAATATTTCACCCATGTTCCTTGAGGATAACCTTAAATTATTTTGTTTTCCTCCAAAATTCTCTCACCGATCAAATTCATTGACGGCGGGTCCACTAAAAGATCTTTCTGGTCCAAGCTATCTGAACCTTTTCAAGATTCTCGGAGTGGAGACCCCACTCTTAGTTTCTTTTCGGGAAATAGAATGCATTCTTCCTTTCCCACATTACACATCACATTCATCTGGAGATAGAATACATTCTCCCTCTCCAGAAGCAAGAGATAGAATACATTCTTCCTCTCTTGTCCTAGATTCTCGGAGTGGAGATCCCACTCTTAGTTTCACCTTTCAAGAGTCTCAAAGTGGAGATCCCACTTTTAGTTTCTTCCACTGGAAACAGGACAAAAATCCTTCCTTTCCAACACCCGGAGATAGGAGACTAGATCCTCCTTCTCCATCAATAAGAGATAGGATACAAAATCTTCCTCTCTTATTTCGAATTCGTGAGTTTTCGGAGATAGGACACAAAACCTTCCTCTCCTCTGGCAAGAGATAGGATATAAAACCTCACTCTCTTGTTTCGGATTCGTCCCTTACTCGGAGATAGGAGACAAGATCCTCCTTCCTCTCCATCAGCAAGAGATAGAATACATTCTTTCTCTCCTATTTTAAATTTGATTTTGCCCGGAAATAGGATATAAAACCCTTCCTTTTCACCTTCGGGAAATAGAACACATTCTTCCTTTCCCACATTAATCGTTCTTCTGTCGGTTCAGTCATTCTCCGATCAAAAGAAGACACCAAGATTCATCTTGGGGCATTTTATCCCGAAGCCTAAGAAGGGATAAAGCCAACGCCTACCACGCGTTGCCGGTTTAGTCTTTCTCCGATTGAAGAAGACACCAGAGTTTGATTCTGGGGTATTTTATCCCGAAGCCTAAGAAGGGATAAAGCCAACGCCTACCACGCGTTGCCGGTTTAGTCTTTCTCCGATTGAAGAAGACACCAGAGTTTGATTCTGGGGTATTTTATCCCGAAGACTAAGTAGGGATAAGCCTATGCCTAACAGGTGTTGCCGGTTAATTCTTAACCGCTCGTAGTCTATTCCGTAAAGATGACAAAGCCTACGTATTCAATATCGTAGCATTAAGTCTAATAGAGTTTCATTCTTTTAGCGCAACGTCACATGTAGAACGGACTTGGATAATCTACATGCTAGCCCAACTCAAATGGTAGTTGGTAAAGGCTGATCAAATCCGTTGAAGGCTAGGGGTTGGCCAATAACCTTAAAGCCAACGCCTCACACGCGTTGCCGGGTAGTCTATTCCCGTAAAAGATGACAAAGCCTACGTATTCAATATCGTAGCATTAAGTCTAAGAGAGTTTTATTCTTTTAGCACAACGTCACGTGCGGAACGGATTTGGACAATTCGCACGCTAGCTCAATTCAAACGGTAGTTGGTAAAGGCTAATCAAACCCGTTGATGGCTGAGGGTTTGCCAAAAATCCTATGAGTATTATGGTTAATTATTTCTGACAAAGTAAAAGAATCATAATAAACAATAAAAGGAGCAAATTTTATTCAATTAAAGGGAAAGATAAATGGAGCTACAATTATTCAAACATCAAGTCTATGACAAAAGATTTGTTGTTCTAGCTGAGACAGTTCATCACTATAAGCCTGGTGGAGTTCTCCCTGCAACTCAGCCCTGAAAGACTCCTCATCGGTATTCAATGTCTTTGTGGTTGCCTCCTCAAGACCAACTAGCTTCTGCTTTGATAGCTCGAATTCCTTAGACGCGACAGTGAGAGCCTCTTCCTTGTTGGCCCTTGTCAGCTCCAAAACGCTCATGTTTTCTTCCTCTGCTTGGAGCTCCCTCCTGAGCTGCGCTATCCTCTCTTCACTCGCTGCGAAACAAGAGTTGAGGTGGCTTAGAGAAGAAGATGCTTCGGCGACAATGGCTCCAATCTGATCCACTCGATCTTTGCATCGGACTTGAGCCGGTAAAACACGAGCATCGCGCCATGCCTCTAAACGCGCATCGGTCTGAGCAGCTACATATGAGGAAGCTCCAGCTGCCCGCAGTTCTTGTAGTCTCTGAAGCTTTCTCTCTAGATGAGCGAGGTCGTCAGCAATGGCCTGAGCCAGCTCAGGATAACCCATAATCCGTATCAAGGCCGTCCGGGGACCAAGCAATGGCCTGAACTGATGAAGAGAAAGCCCGTCATGGAGAACCTTTTCGATCACCGTGTTCACCAAGGAAAAGAACGAACATATTTCCACAAAAAATATACTTAGGGATAACTCGATGAACGCCCATAAAGCGTGAAATTATATCGACGCCAATCAACGCGTCGCCTAATCCTACTCCAATTAGGAACACAGTATAAAGCTGTTTCCTAATTAGTCGAGAAGTTCTGGAGAATATTTCCACAAAAATATACTTAGGGATAACTTCGATGAGCGCCATAAAGCGTGAAATTATATCGGCGCCAATCAGCGTGTCGCCTAATCCTACTCCAATTAGGAACACGGTATAAACTGTTTCCTAATTGCCGAGAAGTTCCGGAGAATATTTCCACAAAAATATACTTAGGGATAACTCGATGAACGCCATAAAGCGTGAAATTACATCGGCGCCAATCAGCGTGTCGCCTAATCCTACTCCAATTAGGAACAGTATAAAGCTGTTTCCTAATTAGTCGAGAAGTTCGGAGAATATTTCCCCAAAAAAATATACTTAGGGATAACTCGATGAACGCCCATAAAGCGTGAAATTATATCGACGCCAATCAACGCGTCGCCTAATCCTACTCCAATAGGAACACGAGTATAAACTTTTTCCTAATTCGTCGAGAAGTTCCCGGAGAATATTTCCACAAAAATATACTTAGGGATAACTCGATGAACGCCCATAAAGTGTGAAATTATATCGACGCCAATCAACGCGTCACCTAATCCTACTCCAATTAGGAACATGAGTATAAACTGTTTCCTAATTTTCGTCGAGAAATTCCTGGAGAATATTTCTATATTAAGGGTAACTCGGCAACCCTCAATTTCCTCCCACTATGATATCCCAAAAAGGAATAACTTGACGAGGCATGAAAATCATATTGACACCGGACAACGTGTCTAGTCTCGAAGAAATTCCTCCCGCTGTGGATAATCATATCCCAACAACGGTCAACACGTCGCACTCGCCGATTGAAGGCTAGGACGCTGGTCAACGCGTCGCACTCGCCGGTTGAAGGCCAAATTCCACATATTTCGATGCCAATCAATGCGTCGCAGCAAAGAATTCCCCGACCAACGGAGGAGTCTCGTAAAAAGTTGGGTGGTCAATTGAATGACAATTCACCAACACGAGTCAATAACAAGTGAGCTCAATCAGCTACAGCTCGAGATTCCGACAACGGTCAGGCAATAAATGCAGCACCGTAATGCCCTCAGCTATCCTACAAAGCACTGGAGAATCTGAAGGGATTGGAGGAATCGAGATATTGAAGCTATTCTTAAGAATAAATTCATCTATCGACTTCTAGTCGAGATCTCGACAACGGTCAGACAAAAAATGCAGTACCGCGATACTTTCAGCAAACCTACAAAGTACTGGAAAGACTGAAAGGAGTGGAGAGATCAAACGCCAAGGTCATTCACAAGTCCTATCACACCGACTGAAGGGTGAAGGGCTCATCATATCCAAAGTATCCCAGACTCGTCAAAAATCGAGACTGAGACACTTTGGAGGGGGTATCTGTAGGCGTTGAAAATTGCTTATCAGTACCCGAGCGAGACTCGTGACGGTGGGCTGACAACCGACGACCCATCCGACAATGCGACCGAAGCTGGCGGCGGCGTGATTCTGCCGCAAAGCGCATAAAGCGAGTCGACGAACGCATGAAGTGAGTCGGCAAGGCGTACGAGTCAAGGAAACGACGTATCGTGGAATAAACCCGATGACGAAGTTCGACGAGGCGAGTTGACTAAACTCAAACGCCGACGAGATGGAATCAACCGTACTTAGTCCGTCAACGCAAATGAGCCGATCGAGCTCTGAAAGTTGATCGGATACGGACTCAAACGCAACGGTGACATCCCCGGAGGAAAATTACGCCGGAAAACGGCGGGGAAAAAATCCCGGAAATCGGAGTTTGGCGGGCGAAATGAAAAAACCGAACCCGACCAAGGCTTCGGCCTTGGCCGAGGTGGCGGCCGGCCGGCGGCAGCCTGCAGTGGCCTTGGCCTTGGTGATCCCTTGGCCGCGCCGTTTCACCCCCCCTCCTCTTGAACCCTATAAATAGAAGGGGGAGGGAAATTCGGTGAGGGGTTGGATTTCTGAAGATTCGCCAGAGCTCTGTAGGTCGGAATTCTTAGAGTTTTGCAAACCAAGACTTAGGCGCAGATCCGAGCTTCGATCGAGACAAGAGACAAGATCCAGATCTTGAAGAGTTTGCTGCAGCCCAGATCTACACAAAGCCAAAGCGGATTAAGGTAAGGTTTATCAGATCTGCCCTCTAGACTAAGCTTCGTCTTAGTCTCAGGGATAGCGCTGTGATTTCTCCTAGTAGAACTCACCCGCTCCGGCGATCCTCTCCTTCGTGAGTGCGATTCCCGTAGGTGCTTTGTTTCCTTCGTGAAAAGAGCCCCTCAGATCTGTAGATCTAGCACCTGGATCTGATCACGCGGCGGTCCACGGACGAATAAAAACTCCCCGGCACAGGCAAAGATCCCACGCAAGCGAGGATCCCGGAAAATAGAGATCCTCGTGTTTGTTTAGGGTTTAAGTTGTAACCGTCAATTGATTCTTTCATTGTAAGCCTTAAATAAAAGGCGATCTTTTTCTTGAATTTGTTTATAATTCCATAAAGGTGTAACAGATTCAATTGCAATGGAAAAATTAGCAACTTTCCCCGAGAACAGGAAGGTCCAACAAAGAGAAAGGCAGAGCAGGAAGCAATAAAAAATACCAAGGGCAAAGCTAAAAAAAGACTGCAATATAATCCAATGCCAAAGGAAAAAAAAGAGCATCCACTGCCCAAAAAGAAAAATGGCAACTAGCTAAAGATAATGAGACTATTTGCGACAATACTTTTGATGACATGGATAGCATGGCTAAGGAATATAATGTAAACCTTCGAATCTTGAACCTTTGGTATGGCCAGCTTCATGATGTTAGAAGCATGCAATCGATGATCTTCATTGCTAAAGATGAACAGGTCTTTCCTAAACCACAACACTCTAAAATTATGTTTTTCACAATAAAAAAACTTACACATTCTTGTACAATTATATCTATAAACTTTGTGGCTTATGTGTATATTTCTTTTGGACTCTTGTCCACATGTGTTCTTAAAGAGCTAACAACAACCAGCACGTAACAGGGTAGTTGCAGACAAGGATTTGTACTAGTTGGGTTAGCTGAGCACTGGAAATCTATGCTTGAGGAGGTTCAGCATATGCTATTTCAAGGGCTTCTGTTATCGATTCAAACAACTATATCAAACTTATTGATCATAAGCACCAATTGATTTTTACCTAGAGGACAACTTCTGCCTTTCTATCGGACACGAATATTCCACTGAAACCATTATACAACTTGGAAAAGTTTGACACTCTTCAACAAATTGAAAATGCCAACGAAGTCCAACCATCTACAATAAAGTTTGAAGTTCTCAAAGGTTATTATCTATTTCTCTTTTAGTTTTCTTTATAATTCAGACTTTATCCTTATACTCATCATGCTAAATTTCATGCTTGGAAAGAAAACTCTCATCCACAACAATTATGCAGTGCATGATGTATGCTCCACAAATATAATAATTTTAGTGCATGTATAATAATCGATCTTCTGATACATTATTTGTTGTTCAATTTTCTTACTAATCGATAGATGGTCATTTTAAACTGTGGGTCTTCATTTTTAAAATGCAAAGAAAATCAATGCAACAGAAAAAGGATTGCAAACTGGCTAAGGTTGTCATATTGCAACAGATGTCCTGACACTTGTCATTAATGTCCGCCCTCCTACTACAAGACATACAAAGAAGAAGCTTATCCAATATGTTGAGGAATTCATGACGAACGAACTAAAGACTTTTCTCTACCATTTAAGAAATAGTTTGTCTTTCTTGCGAGTGGCCTCAGAACAAATAATTTTTGCTGTATGTTCCCTGCATATCCTAACAATTAGCACATCGGTAAAAAATACCTTGACTGACCAGAGTTGAAAAAAACAAAAAAGGGCGTCACGGGCTACAGACAAGCACATTCACAAGATTCAACATTGATCCAGAGGACATGCCTGAGGCTAGATTGATTCTCAAAGAGTAAGTTATTCTATATTCTCAAATATTTGTAGTTAGTGATGATCATTCATATAACCTTTTTCTTTTTCTCATATCTTCTAGGTCTCTCCCATTGATTAAATTCAAAAACAGAGTGACGGACAAAGCAGCCAAACTTCGATCTTGTAAAGTCAAGATATCATCATTCAGAGAAATTTATTGCAAAACTCCTGACGTGATTCACACAATTAGCCAACTTCGTGCTCCTACTATCTCCACACCCATTCCTGGCAAGGTGCGTACTCTGATGTCAAATTTTTTTCTCTTCTTATAAATGAATCTTAGCTGCATTTTTACTCAATATCAATAAACCTTATCTCTATATTGCAAGCCTTCTGCAATAAGATCAACAATGTAGCATTTGTTACGTTGAACTATGTTATTTGCATGTTCTTTTATATGCATGTTCATTCACTCTATACATTATGATAAGACAAGAAAAAAGAGAGGAGAAATCATAGACTAATGATTTGAAAAAAGAGAACAGTTGCAAGAAAAAAACCATCTTCTTTCGGAAAAAAACTTTTATGATCTGGAATATTATTTCATTTCTAAATTATGAGATTAACTGCAAATCTAAAAAAAATGGGAATTCCTTATTATTCCCTCATCCACAACCTCATGTCTTCTCTACTCCCTACAATTCAACATAGTATTAGAACTATTCAGAAGATTCCTCAATCAAAACTTTCATAAAATGATTTCTATGTATCCCTTTCGTTGTCTAATTTTCTCCCTCATCTAATACAGAAAATACTTCTTTATTAAATATTGCTAGCTTTGTACGATTAACATCTCTCTCTGTGAATAAATGTATTAGGATTTGCACTACATAAGCTGAGCAACTATCTTGCGTGTTTATACTGAGTTCTCAATAACTTATCGTGCATGTGCAATTTGTCCGAAAGGCATGTAGTATGAAGTTAATGACCACTATGGCTGCCCAAACCGAAAATGTGCCAATCGTCAAGGGAAAACAACATAGAGGTCTCTTCTTTACAACCTCATACCAATTACATATAAACAACCCCATGCTCTTTAATAAATTTGTTGCTTTACTTTCTAAGTAACAAGCGTAAACATGAATTACTCAACTCATTAACATGTAAGGTACAAGATTATGATTGATGTTAAAGATGAAACGGGTAGCCTGAACTTGATAGCTTTTAACCAGGATGCAGAAGAAATTCCTGAAGTCCCTGCTCCGGAGCTGGAGCAACTTAAATCGGAGGTATATTTTTAGATAATATAGTTTTTACCACAAAAAAAAAGAATAAAATGGAAATGAAAAAAAGAACTAAAGTAGATCAATTTTACATTTCCAGGGGAATGGGCTCTCCAAGATCCACAACATTATCACCAAAGCTATCGGAAAATTTTTAAGTTTGTGGTTCGTTATGATTATGCAAATCACAAGTCGAGCTTTAAAGGGAACTATACAGTTGTCTCAGTGGATTGGTCTCCTAGAGCATTTACCCCAGTGCAAAACATGGTTAACATGGTTGAGGCACTTCAGGAAAATGCTAACCCATTTGCATTGTCTGGCAAAGGAGTTGGTTCTGCTGCTAGCGACGAAATCGTACAAGAGGTTGCTTCTGAAGCTGACTCCGATAAAGGCTCTCAGTAGATTTACATGTTAAATAGTCCATGCTTGCATGCTTTGCCTTTTGGCATGTAAATATGATGTTATAGATACTTTAAATATTTTGAAAGATAGAGGGTTTGTCTTTCAACCTGACTTTGATTAGACTGACTCTCTATCTTTTTGTAGTTTCAACAAAAAGACAGACATCTTTTAAGTACTACATTTCAAAGTGTGATGTATGTATGTTGTTCACAATGGAATATAATCCTTATGCTTACTAACTTGACCCTTATTGCAAATGACGGGTATCACGTCTATCATCAAAATTAGTAAAATTACTTTTTTGGGCATAATTTCAAATTGACTTTCAACATTCGTGGTTGATATGAAATTGGTTTAGAGAAATGAAGTTATTTGTTTTCCAATTTTCTAGATGGACATAGATAGCTCCTTCAAAGTTTCTGTATTTTAGTTTTCTATTATGTGATTTTATACTTAATTCTCTCTAGTTTTAATAATAAAAGTAAATTTTATGCTTCTGCGTCAAATTGACCATATCAAGATATCGAATTTATTTTCTTGTTGACAGTTTTGGATGGTCTTATGTTAAAACTTCAATGTTTTCCAATGATTTTTCTTCTTGTATCTCACTTTGCTTTTCGTTTTACAAAGCACTAAGATTTTTCTGGTAAAAAATATCCTCCTAATATATTTTTGGTTTAAGTCATGAGTTTTAAGTCATGACTTAAAGGAAATAAAGTGCTCAAAGAAATATTTTAATTGAACTTAATGTCTTTATTTAGATGGTTGCACAATGAATCTTTGACACTACATATATTTATGCTTTATCGATGTTCTATTTAGTTTACAATTAAAAGATAATATTATTTTTGAGTGTATCCCACTGAGAATGATAACAAACAATTACAAAATAATAGAGAAATTACAAGAAATTGATTATACACTATGTCACAATAAAATTATTGTCAATTACACGAATTGTGATGGATCCATTTTATGATGTTCAAATCTATCTAGAGATTATCTAGCTGATTGAATGACCCATCTTCCCATCAGCTGAAGAAGTTTGGGTTTTAAATGTAACCAATCAAGAAGTCTTCACTATTCCACAATATTGATTGTAGCAGTGATATCCAAAGTATATGAGAATTTGTGGAGTTATTTTATTTTTGTGTAATGTCAAAATTCCTTTCAATGCTTATAGTTATTGAGATTTAATCATTTCAAACAAATTTGTTACTCAATTGTTCAAATACAGTTTGAATTATTGTCTTTTCCCCGCGTCACGCGGGGGTTATTTGCTAGTAAAAGTTATATATCACGAAGGG
The DNA here is from genome assembly GCA_012295165.1 of Asparagus setaceus. Taxonomy (NCBI): domain Eukaryota; kingdom Viridiplantae; phylum Streptophyta; class Magnoliopsida; order Asparagales; family Asparagaceae; genus Asparagus; species Asparagus setaceus. Next base: position 49,088,144 of record CM022706.1, on the reverse strand, counting down.
TGATCATATTTCTTGTTTATTGGGTAGTCAAACAGATTAAAACCATGGTTTTTCTCGAGATTGACATGGCATGGAATATTCTCATCCCACCCAATCAACTCGACAGAAAAGGCCGTGATCCATCGCCTACTTGAAGGCATCACTTCAAGAAAGTCATCCAAAGAGCACGGATGCTTCATTGCCGTCACTTCGTTGAACGAAATCAGCGAAGGCAAGACCTGAGAGCTCGCCAGCGGCATCCTTTTTCCCATGACCCTCAAATGTCTCATGCAGAAACCTTACAAAGGCGAGATCATGGTGGGGAACGAGGACAAAATCCTAAATCAGAGGATTTTGTCCTGTCCTCATGAGAGCATATTTCTCTGGAACAAGAAGATGGGTGATTATCAGTTCATTGCTGGGGAAAATCCAATGTTATTGAATGAGAAGCAGTCGCAGAAGGATGCCACAGTGAGGTTCAAGGCTTTAGAATTTCGCTAGAAATAGGGCCTTTCATGTTCGGCAACTATCGTGGGGAATTTCTTCGGACCTATCTGATTATGGGTTTCTGATGTTTACTTTAATGTAGCAACTCTTTATGTACTGATTGGAATCAGTTTTTACATTAGTATAACAGAGATTAGGGAGGAGGTCATTATGATAAAAAGATCAGAAGGGCTGCTCTTGCTACTACCACTTACTGTTTATGTCAGTAGATGAACTTGAGATACATCCTTATGTTAAATAAATCAATTCTTTATATTAATAAAAAGAATCATCCTCATCAAGAATTCACTAGCACACGTATGTCAACAGAGAATAGACACCATTGCAAGAATCCTGAGTTCCTAACAAATAAAATGACGGTCACCTGTCTTCAATTGAAATACAAACATCAAAATGTTGCTCAACAACTTGATCTTTAAATTACACGCATAATATCTAGCAAACCTTTTCTTTTTGTTTTTCCATTCTCTAAAAAATAATTGGAACGATCAGTGCAATCAGGTAAATGTATCAGTTCAATCACATGAGAATGCAAGTGCAATCACATATACTGTGTATCAGCGTAGGCATCTAGCTTGTTGAGTAAAATGCATAAAGAAAAGATTACTACATAGTCTACATTATTGCCAAAAAGTTGTACTGGAATCAATCAAATATACTACATATCAGTATAGGCATCTAGCTTGTTCAGTAAAATGCTTAAAGAAAGATTATCACATTGCCCAAAAATTATACTGGAATATAAAGAATTTCCTTCCATTCCTGTACTTACTGGGGAAAAAGAGAATTTGAAACTTTTAACTGAGTATCGCCAAGTTTCACAAAGCTCTGAATAACAGATAAATGACGGAGTTGAACAGCAAGCCACAACTTATGATATTGTTGTCACCTACACTACAAACTTTGTGCATAGCTTCGGCTAACTAAAAAGTATCTCGGAAATCACAGCAGTCCTAGGCACTTGTGTTTCAAATATATACAGCAATCAACGAAGTTTTAAGATGTCTTTTATCAGCTTTGATATCTCAATGTTTTCCTGAAGGAGCTTGAGTTTAGCAACAAAGACAGGATTTTAGTTCCTATTATAGACGAAGGATTCCAACAAATTATGGGAAGGAATGGGTAATAACTGTTAGAGATTGCTATATTACCCATCATTATAGACAGTCGGCAGGGGCTGCTACACTTAAAAGAAGATATAAACACCCGATGAACAATCGATCCCCTACCTCCACGTTAGAAAGTGACTGGAAAAATTAGATGGTGGAACTTGTGAATCAATCTTTCGAAAGAAGATTCACTCTTTTTTCAGAAACATAAACATTGTAGCAGTCAAATAGAAGAGACAGGCCAATGCTGAACAGTTTGACAGAAATAAAAAGAAAAAAATTATATCTCATGATGAACATTTAGTGCTTATCGGTTCAATATCTAACCAAATCGTCTATTGCGTCCATGCTCCAAGTGCCTAAGGCTGAGATCACATAGCGAAATTTGAAGGTGTACTTTTCATCCCAAGACATGCTGCATGCTTTTATTCAATTGAACATAAAGCAGATATCTCACCCTTGCATCATGTTCATGCTCGGTCCTTTAAAAAAATTTTTCCTCAACAGACACAATAAAATTGCCACCAGAGAGATGCCCTCTAAATCTTGAGGAAATAATAAAAACCCAAACAAGGAGAAACCACAAAACAAAAAGAAATGATGTTGATCAAATTTTCGGGATAGGCTAAAAGAATTATTCGAACAACAGAGACGTTACATTTACTAGCTATTTTGATTGATCTCCTGATAACTAGGATTGCTTTGAACAAATTTCTGCTCTCTTTTAATTAAACTTTGGGTAAGACAACCTCAGAAGTCAATACAACTAAAAAGATATCAACATGAAAGAGAAAAAAGCTTATACTAGTCTAATATTCACAGCTAAACAGATATCGACAAGAAAGTAAAACAAAACACATATCCATCTATTGTTCATAGCATCAACAAACTCTTTACAAACTGACATCACAAATGCATGTATACATTGACAACCAATGTTGAAGCAAACACAGCTTTTTATGTTGAGACATAGGAAAAAGGCTCTGGCGGAACTGCACAGTAGCGATAAGGCCTCGGAATGGGATGATATCCTACGGGAAAACCACCACGATAAGCATAAGGCAGCCTAGGAATAGGATTATAACCTCGAGGAAAAACATCACGATAAGCATATGGCCGAGGAACAGGATGAAAGCCTACAGGTGCACAACTCTGACTCAAAGCAGTGCTAGCTAGAACTACAGGATTGAAGGGCATCACAATATTCTCCAACTCCTTTTTCCCATGTTCTTCAAATCCATAGAGTATCCCGGCATGTTTCTCCTCATCAAAATCCGAAAACTCCCTCTTCATCTTCCAGAATGCCATTGCCGTGAGCAGACTGTCATGTCCGGCCTGATGCGAGGTCCCCTTCCAGTCAATCTCCAGCATCCTTGAAAGCTTAACCAAGCCCACTTCAGAGAGGGACGATCATACTCTTTCACCAAATATTTGAGGTCATAAACCCTCTTACCAAATAGTTTTCTTACCAATATCAAGAAACCTGCCAATGTGTCCGGCAGAGGCATCTGATAGACAATCTTGATCAGGTACGCGAGATCATACATGCCGTGAAAAGTGATCCACTTCAGCCCTTCACCTCCCCTTACCAGTTTCTCTACCAGCTCTTTCAAGAGAATGTCTGCGCTGACACCGTCTCTGCGATTCTTGTCAAAGTCAATCCCGCTCTTTTTCAGAAACTCTATCGAGGCTTCCGAGCAATCATCAACCCGAGGATCGAAATCTTTCATGTTAACCTGCCAGGAGGCGTAGCTCTCCTCGTTAGTCAGGGTGATTCCCAACTGTATCAGTTTCATCCTGTCGACGTTGTACTTGAGAGCGCTGTAAATTTCCTCTTCAGAAGAACCGCGAGGAGGCGACTGGAGGAAGCCTGGGAACTCAGCATCGAGGAAGATGAAGCTGCATGTCTTGCAGAGCTCCAATATGTAGCCGAATTCTTGATGCCGATTGTGGCCCCAAACTTCTCGAACTCGTTCGGAAACCATGGTTGTGAAGTTGCTGATAACTCTTTCTCTCCCTCTCTCCTTGATCAATTGGTTTTTGTCTCTCTGTTAGAATGTGGTTTAGAGCCTTGTACCAGTGTCATATATGTGTATATATAGAGAGAGGCTTAATTTGGAGATAAGTCGGCAGTTTCCGTTTATAATTCGAGTTGGAGACGGATTAGGACAAGGATTTTCACTAGAAAGTGGCCGTTAAACTTAAACCTAATCGATCAGGTTTAGAGTCTTCAACCATAGCGTTTCCTATTTGTTAATTTGCCAACTCCAGTCCTGAAAGGTCCAGGATAGGAATAGCTTTTCTGACTAGAATTAGGGCCTATATTGGGTTTTTGTCATATTAGACCCCATATCTTATTAATCCTATACCAGGTCCCTGAATCCTTATTATTTATAAATTCCACCTGGCATTTTGGATCGGCACCCACAAACTATTAAGTTGTTTTAAATAAGACCCCTATTTCAAACCGAGATGAAGGTTTATATAGGGGTCCAATTTAGAAATTGAAGATTAAGGGTTGAATGTAACCAACAAAGATTTGGGGGTCTAATACGACAAAAAGTGTTTTTTTAATTTTTGGCAGCAAGTTCATTTCAGATGGACTTTTGCCTAAATATCAGAAAAGTCCCTTTTAACTTTGGATCATGATCAAATAACCCCTCATAACTTTAAAAATATCAAAAGAACCCCCTTAAGTTTAGGGGGTTGTTAGCAAACCCCCAATAAATATATGACTTTATCAGGAAAGTCCCTAAATAGCATTAATTAGAATTTTCACATGGGTTAGTCAGAATACACCGGGAAATATGTTTGCCAGTGAAAATTAGGATTCATGTTTTGAGGGGGGTTTATGAAAAAATATTAAAGTTAAAAGGGTTTTCTGTTAACGCCTAAAAAGTTTCATCTTACATTTTGAAAGTTGTGGGGGGTAATTTGATCGTCGTCCAAAGTTAGCCCTTTCTTTTCCTCTGGAAAACCTATCAAGTTATTTTAAATAAGACCCCTTCAAGCCAATATTAAGATTTACGGGTCTTATTTAGAAATTAAAGATTTAATGGTTTAATATAAAATTAACAAAGACTTGGGGTCGATATGACAAAAAATCTTTTTTGTGTGGCTAAATAGCACTTTAATATCTTATGTTTACACTACTTTGCATTTAAATACTCTAAGTTGAATTTAGTATCATTTATATACCTAACTCTAAACAACATTAAAAATCATGCCAAAGGATAAAATTGCCCCTCTGTTGAAATTAACAAGCTATAGGGTACAAACACGGCCTCATTTCAACTATTTCCCTTAACTTTCCTTAAATCAACAATATCTTAATTTTGCAATTGAGAATTGAGATTATTGTTGAGATATTGGACAACCAATTAAAGCAAAGGATTGGAGTTCTTAGACAACTTACAATTGATCCTGTTATACCCTAGAAATTACCAAGACCAATAAGAGCGGCCACATGATAACTAACTAGCCAGCTCCCAAAGCATTCGCAAACACAACCCGGGTGATAAGCTAGCCGACTCGCCTCGTAATCTAGATCCGAGACGAAAGGCGCTTCCGACCCGGATCCCACTGGATGTCCGATTTCGAGACGAAAGGCATTCTCCACCCAGTCACCATCAAGCAATTAATGTGACATCAGTCATTATGAACTTTCGCGCCAGAGCCTTCAAAGCTCCTCGGACACGCCATTACTCCAACAGTCTCATCACTGTGCAAAGGTGAATCGGTTAATCAGCCGCCAGCATGTGTAAAGTGGGGTCTGAACCAATATTGCACACACTTAGTTGAAATTACCTACGTGCCCCCATAAACCCACTATAAATAATAGTGATTCCCACCAAACCAATGTAGGCAATTTCATACACAAAAAAAAGTCAACAAGACTAGACTCTGTTTTTATTTTCAGATTAACTAGAAACAGTCATTGACTTGAGCGTCGGAAGGCACGATGGAGGAAACAACCTCCGGTGCCTCTAACCTCTGTTATTTGTCTAGCGATGAATAGCACAAAGATCCAAAATGGGAGAATCAACCATCAAAGGTGATTAAGGGACCTAAAAAATTGAGTTTAACCCTCCTAAATCATGTATCAACTTCGCGACGTAAATGGTTTGGCACCCACCGTGGGGCCTCATCTTCACCTTTTGGAGAATGATTGGTCTTCAATTCGAAAACATGGAAAACCGATCAACTCCAACTATATCGGATAAACCGGCCAACAAAAATTGATTGATCTCGGCCGCGCCTACTCACTCAAGGTCCCCCATCACTTGCCGTTCCTCTCGGTGAAGACTGATCACCAATGGCGAAAGCAGGAAGAGCATATCAGAGAAACTATTCCCCCACCACCAGCAACACACACCGCCAGATGAAAACGAAGGATGAGGTGACCAGCGAGCCTTTTCCACCAACCCAGTGGGAACTTACAGAGCAACCCACAAAACTTCATGAGAGAGACCCCATAGGGCATGAAATAATAGCAGTCATCCCGACAAAAGTTGTCATGCCTATACGACGATAGAGAATTCCTCCCCGCAAAAAGTTAGTATTACATCAAGCAAGCAAAGCAACAAAGTTTTTTCCATTAGGTAATAAAGTAATAAGAACATCCATTTCATTATTATTGTAATCTTTCATGCTAAGAAGGGAGGAGCAATGCTGTTGCTTTAACCTTCTTAATCACTTGAACAATTTTCCATAGGAAATACAAAATAATCGTTGAAAATAGTAATCAGAGAGGATATTTAGTTCCCTCTCTTGGATGTTATTTAGACTTGTACTCAACCAATGTGGGACTAAACATACATAAAGAAACAACTCTCAACACTCCCCCTCAAGCTGAACATATATATTTTATATGTGGAACTTGTTGCAAATAAAGTGCACACACTCTAATTTGTGACGAGGCTTCAAAAATCAAAGTAGTCTTGATCTTATTATCTTTCACTTGAATGTCTTCAAGTCAGCTGATCCTCTCTAGGGCTCCACCAATCAAATGATCTTCTTCAAGGATCGATCAACAAACGATCCTCTTTGGGATCCACCAAACTAATGATCCTCTTCAGGAATCTGTCAACAAACGATCCTCTCTGGGATCCACCAAACACACGATCCTCTTAGGGATCATATCCTTCTATAAGGATCCAACAATAAATGATCCTTTTTTTAGGGATCTAACAAATAAATGATTATTCCTTGAAGGATCCAACAACATAGAATCCACCAAATGAACTAAGGGAACGATCTTCTCCGAAACAAACCAACCGAACAATTTTCACTAAACCAAACATCAAAGTAAACCAACAGAACGATCTCCACCAAACCAATCTCCAAAATCCAAACCAAACAAACCAGTTTTCCGCTATATCAATCATAAAGTACATCAAACAATGGATGAACAGTGTTCTTGATGAACAATGGTCAGAAATGGTGGCAACTAGGGTTGTCGGCTAAGGGTGGAGGGTTAGGGTTTGATGGTGGTGGGTGGTGACTAGGTTTGGGTGGATGGCGACTAGGGTTTCGCTGTGAGTTACACAGATTTCATGTGGGCCCCACCTCAGCTCTTGTATAGAGTGACAGTGGGCCCACCCGGAGATATTCGATAAGGTTGTTGGTTTGGATGGACGGTTGGGATTTAATGAACAATCAGGTGGATGGCTCCGATACCATGTTGAAAATAGTAATTAGAGAGATCAAAATTCCTACAAGCGAGACAGAAAACAAAGAAAAAGAGAAGCAAACACAAAAGACACAGATTTTACATGGCTAGACAACTTTTCTATGTCCACCGCTGCACTAGGGTTTCTTTCTGATAAAGTTACGATTACAAGAGAGAGCGCTCATACATATATAGATGGAGACTAGTTGGATCCGTGAATTGAAGGGTTTGCCTACACAGTCCAATCAGACACCACAACTCCAACAAATACTTCTTTGTTATCTAAACATAATATGATATACCCTGATGAATTCTTCTTTTACCTGTGATTAGAAGAGTTCTTGACTCCTGAACTTCTGTGGGGGAGTTCTTGACTAGTAAAACGTACAGATATGCAGGAAATATTTGAAAATTTCCAAATGTTGCAAAATGACATTCTGACAGGCGTATCAGATACGAGACATATTGCCCTATTACAATTTGTACCCTTGCATAAAAAATTATGAAAACAGAATTCTATTAGTTGAAAGATAAGCTAAATAATTGCCTCAGAATCATATTATCAATAAAGAGAATCAATCAGATTTAATGAATTATTAATGAATCCTTCATTTAGTATCATTAGTTTTTCAGGGAACAAATGTAACTTGTTCTCGGGATAATAGTAATGTGTGAGCCTCAAGCTATGACAATGTCAGTACACTTGCATGATGTGTTGCATTTTATTCAATAAGAATCAATCATAATTTGTGAGCCTCAAGCTATGACACTGCCATACACTTGACCTTCAAAAAATCTTTCCGTTCTTAGCTTCTTGCAATCAACAAGCCCAATCTATGTGCTTTTCACCATCGAGGTAAAAGAGCTCATAAAATCCTCTCACGACTCCATTTAGGTACTGCAAAATAAACAATATCAGCGTACCATACAGTCTAAAGACTTCATGTGGGGAGAAAAATAAAATGTTTACTCCTAGACTTACCGGATATCTATGCCTGGTTTGTTCTTAACAGCGTCGGGTACTTGGCCTTCTAGCTGATTATTTTGTAGGTGTCTGCGAGCCATAAGATTGAAACACGAGTTTTATATATTATCTTTTGATCATATGGAAGTTTAAGTCATTCTTCGAAGAAATTTGGGGACTTACAGTTCTTTAAGCTTCGGGAGATCTGCTAGAGATGGAGGAATTGGTCCCTTGAAACCGTTGCTTTCCAAACGCCTGGAATTATGAGTAGAAAGAGAAGCTTCTGATCAAAGAAAGAATTATCTATATATATCAAGGGAAAACAAATTACGGAGACTTGAGGTATTTGAAGCTTACAGAGAGACTAAACCAGCTAGAGACTTGAATGCATCTGGAATGGGGCCAGAGAGTTTGTTATTGCTGACATCTCTGCAAATAAAACGAGTTCTTCATTACAAATTTCAAAACCATAAAACATTTTTGTCGATAATAATATTGATTTTTCTAATATTTAAGATTAGGAAAAGAAAGATACTCTGACTCACATGCTTTCAATGCTTGTTAGCCTCCCTATGGATTGGGATAAAGTTCCAGAGATACCAAGGTTTGTTAGATTCCTATATGTCAAAGCGAAAGGAGTGGCCATCATACAAAATTCTATTTTAGCTATTCTTTTCGCAAGAAAACAATTTTTTTGGGTCCTGAAACAAAATTAATTTAAATATTGAAATAAATCTAAAATGCTTACAATGAGACAATTTTGTAATAGTTGACATTAAGAACAGCACAGGTCACACCAGTCCATGAGTATCCCTGAGGCAGGCAGGGATCACCACTCCAATCTGATGGTGGGTTCTGAAATTCTCTTGCCAATCTCGTCATTGAAATTGCTGTAAAAAAAGAGCAACATTTATAGTAAAAAGAGTGAACTCAATGAGGTAAATTCTTCTGGTTAAATTACAAGAAACTCGATTAGTCTATAGCCTGTTTTAGTTCAAGAAAATCCTCCTCATCTATGACCATTAATGAAACTGCTAATTTACGACGAAGTTTTCTTTTTCAAACTGTTGCATTTTAATAGATGTCTGTACAGACATTTGCACTTCAAAAAACAACAGATTTTGAGAGTTGAATACAAAATAGAGGGGAAAAAAGGTTAGTTCTTGGATAAAGTAAAAAAAAAAATATAAATAATATTTTTGTAATTAACCTTGAGTTCCCATAAGATGTCTATCCAGACATCTGAAAAACCAAACTCCATAGACATGAGATTTATCATGTCTATGGATAAATAGGTTTCTTGTAGGTATATTATTAAAACATATATAGAGAAATTTTATAAAGAAGTTTTCTTTTCAAAAGTTTGAATTTTAATAGACATCTGGACAGACGTCCGCACTTTAAAATCCACAGATTCGGAGAGTTGACAACAAAATACAGAAAAATATTAGTTCTTGGATGAACTTAAAAGATAATATTTTTATCATTAACCTCTAGTTCTCATAAAGACCTTCATCCAGACGTTTGAAGAACCAAACTTACATAAAAAAATTAATGATTTCGTTAATGATCGCAGATGTACCAGTTATCCTGAACATTTCAGATCGGGGGTTTCTTGAAAAACATGATATAGATAAATGTGGTTACTTGTAAATTACCTGATACTATTGCAACATGTTTAGAGAAGTTTACCTTCTTTAGGATGAGTCCTAGGTCCAATCGGCACAATTTGATAGATCTCACCTGCATTGATCAATGGACCCTTGTCCATATTAGCAGCCGGAGTCAATCTGATCTCGGTCTGACCTGAAAGAGGCCACTGCTTCCCATAAACCATTACACCTTTTGTCGAAGCATTCAGACCAGAGTAAAACGTTTGGTTGTTAACCTTAACATCGAAAACCCTCCATGAATAAGGGCTTGGGTTTCGGTTATCTTGGAAATACAATGCCACATAGTAACTGGAAGCTGGAAGATTCATCGCAGGCCAATTTATGATTAGCTCTTTGCCTTTGCTCTCTGTGAATCCTTTGCTCAATGCTTTTGCTGGTGGCATGTTCCATATATCGGTTGAGGTTATGTTGAATGCACAGTCGACAGTTAGTCTCTTTGGGTCAGTTAAGGGCATCCAGTATCGGTTGTAGGGATCATCTGGATAGCTAGTTACAAGATTGTGGTAACTGTGTTAAACTGCAGTGCTGGAATCTTCATTAATGGAGTAATGTTCAATCAATGAAATATAAATTAAAACTTAAAAATGCAAGCTTACGAAAGTTGAAAATATAGGAAAGTAGGCAGTAACAACTTATGTCCGTTAAAGACCTCAAGGTTAAGTGTAGAAAGTAGAAACTATAAATGGTAGGATTAATTGCGGATAGGCCCCCTGTACTATCTTGTCCGAATGCATATGGACCCTGTAGTTCTACTTTTTGACTCTTTTACCTTCGGAGGAAGATAAAATTGTTTTTTGACAAGTAGACATTCTGAGGATAAAAGGTCAAAAGAATTTCACTCGGGGGTCTATCTGCAACAATAGAACTACAGGGGGTGTCTATTGCAATTAGGCAATAGTACAGAGGGTCTATCAGTCTTCAGTGTACATCATAAAACTGAAATAAACTTAGGTTAGTGCTATAAAGGAGGTAGCAAAGGAGAGCAAGTATTCAGTAGTCTTAATCAGTAATTTGTAAGTTGCAAGTATTTGGGAAAAAATCATGTTAACATTCAATATATAAAGACTGCAGTATCAGCCAGTGAATGTTAAGCCAAATATCAATTCCAAATATGAAACAATTTGATATCAAGCCCAGAAACACTTCAAATTTCAGGAAGAAAGACATCCATACCTCATAAACTCACTGTGGCCAAACCGATATCGAGCAATGGTGCTAAGAGCATTGTGTCCAAAATCAGTTGCATTGTACATAGAATCCTCCATATCAATCACTTCAAGTGTAGAGATGAACGGGCTCGATACAGTCTTATTGTTCCTTGCTAGGCAAATCGTTATAGCCCTCTTTGCAGCCTGAACAATTATCTCATAATAAGAACTCAACCCCTTGGCATAGTTACTACTAGTGTCCACAGTGCTCCATTTAGTCCCGTCGATGATCTGATCGAAGATCGGGGGCTCCTTACCGCCATCAAAGGCTCCATAGTAATATGTCGTTCGAACTAAATATCTCTTCCTTCTGACTAGCCTGCGAATCTCAAAGCAGGATTTTCTGGCAGAAGTATCCGGAAATAGCGGACTGAAGAGAGCACGGGCATGATGCCCGAGTTTTGATTTCAGAGACATTTCCGGTCTTTATGTAAACATTGTCAGGGACCCATTTGATGTCATTGATAGTTTCCTCCTTAGTAGAACCACAGTTGAGGTACAAACCTGCACATCATAGTAAACCATATGAACTTTTTTTAGCATAAACTGGTTAATTCGATAATTTGTGTGCACACAATTTCGCCTGTTCGAAGTTTTATTTACTGTATTTCTTCATAATCCTAGCTTCGAATATAGAGAATGTATTAGAATGAAATCAGACAACATTTTCTTTCAAAAGAATTATACATTGTATTGTTCATCATTAGCGAGAAATTAAATTTGCCATGAGTAGAAATGTTTGCATATTTAAGAAAGAGGATTGATTACCTTTAGGTGCAGCGTAGAGAGAGGGAATGAAAGCGAAGATGCATAAGAGAAGGATAGAGATGGGCATTGTTCATGCGATGGTGAAGAAGTAATGGATTGAGGAGGAGCTCCAAGGAGGGAGGCCCCAAACCAGCCAATGTCAAGGTTATGGTTTTTGTTTATTTTGTTGAGAGGGAAGCTTGTGAACGTTGGAGAGCAAATGTTGGAAGCTGGAGGTCCTAAACATAGATTTGGTTGACCGAGTCAATTTCGATCTTTTTGTTTCAGCACGTCCATCCCTCAGATTGAACAAGGATTTTCCAGTTCTAAAATCTATCCTACTTGCAGATGTACTCTCCAAGTACGCATATTTTCTAATTAAGAATGATATCTTCTCCTTTTTTCATTCTCTCCACAATGATGCTTCACCTCTTCACAATATCAATTTTTTCTCATATTGCACTTATCCAAAAGTTGAAGAAGCATGCAATTTTAAGGATTTTAGACCTATAAGTCTCCTTAATGGCCTCTTTAAAATTTTCACAAAGCCCTAGTCAATAGATTAAGTCCCATTCTTTCTTCTCTTATTGATGATACACAATCCCTTTTCAAGGGGGCAAATCAACTCTAGACTTCATTCTTCTTGCCCATAAAATGCTACATCACTGCTCCTAAAAGAGAAGTAAAATTTGTGTTGTTAAAATAGACTTTATGAAGGCATTTAATCATGTCAGTTGGGACTTCATTCTTGATATGCCTATGGCTAGGGGCTTTGAGAAAAATGGTGCTTTGGGATTAACTTTATCCTCTCCTCTTCTAAATCTTCTACCTTGGTCAATGGAACTCTCTCAAAAACTTTTCAACATCATCGTGGTATAAAGCAAGGGTACCCCCTCTCACCTATGCTTTTTATTTTAGTGACAGATATTATGAGTAAAATGTTGTCTAAAAGTGTTGAGTCTAATGATCTACCTAAATTACACTTAAAAGGTGAACTCAACTATATAAGGACTTTACAATTTGCAAACGGTATTCTCATTCGAGCCATTAAAGAAGATATCTCTATCGTGAAATTTTTTTTCTCACTAGTAGAAAATTAAGCAACCTATAGACAATCTAGACGGAAAAATTTCTGTCTAGATTAATCCGTCTAGATTACGTCAATCTAGACGAAAATTTCCATCTAGTTGGCAACCTAACGAAAAACCATCTAGGTGGAAAATTTTCCGTCTAGTGTGCATCCTAGACGGAAAATTTCCGTCTAGGACGGTGGGCCCCACACATGGAAAAAAACCCTAGCCCCATTTGTAAACCCCGCCGCCTCCAAAGCTCATTTCTGTTCTCTCTCTCACCCGAGTCTCTCTCTCTCTCTCTTCGACCTCCCCGCCGCTGACCGCCCCGCCATCGACCGCCCTGCCGTCGACTGCACGAGCCCAAGCTGCCACCCGCCGCCGAGTGCACGAGCCCACGCCGCCGTCGACTGCACGAGCCCACTCTGCCACCCGCTGCCGAGTGCACGATCGGGATTGGGAGACGACAAGTCTCCGATATAAAATTAGGGTTTGGATTTCGAGAGATAGAGGGAGAAAGCGTGAGTAATAATGTAAGAGGCAGCTGATTGTTCTTCGATTTGGGTTAGGGTTTAGAGATGTCGGTGGCGGAGCTGAGAGAGCACCATGTGGCGGCGACGGAGACCGTGAAGTCTCTGAGAAAGCAGTTGAAGCCAAGGAGGCAGCTTCTTCTTGACACTGATGGTGAATTTGAATTCTTTCCCTCTTTGCTTTTTTTTTTCCCCTTCCCTTTTTAGTGCTTAATCGTGTTTTTTCTGAGATCCATTTGTTCGATGTTAAAATGGCAGTGGCTACATATGCGAGGAGCCATGGGAAGACGATGATTAACTTCAGTTCAACGGATCTAGTGTGCTGTAGGATTCTGCAGGGTCATACTGGGAAGGTTAGCTCTCTGATTCTGCAATTTATTTGTTACAAAGTTTGAATTTGTTTGACAATTTTAGAATGCTGTTTGCTTTTTGGCTTACTTAATCGGAAAAGCTGTTAGAGCTTGAATTGAAAAGTGTCCGAGTGAAACAAAAGTAAAAGGGAAAAGTGAGGAAGATCAGGTAATGTAATTGACGTTAAATTCAGTGCTAGTGTCTATATGTTTAAAGACATAACTGCACTGAGTATTAATTATGCTAAGACCAACCTCTTCTATCTAAGAAAATCTATCAACAAAGGAATCTCTCTGGCCAAAATTCTCAAATGTTCTATCTCAAAAACCCCTTTTAAATATCTTAGTTTACCTCTCAAAAGGGCTCTCTTTCTAATGTGATTGACAGCCTTTGTTGGATTCTTTCAAGAAAAAGTTGTATATGTGGAAAAACAGGAGTCTATCTATTGGGGGCAGACTTACTCTTATCAATTCAGTCCAATCCTCTCTTCCTCTATATTATATGTCTTGCTTTAAAGTCCCCAAATGACTTATCAAGGCAATGAACAAAACTAGACGTGACCTCTTTTCGGGTACCAATCAAAACTCGTCGAAATCTAAATCCTTACTCAAGTGGGACAATATTTGCATGTTAAAAAAGAGGGGGGTTGTTGGGTGCGAGCCGGGTTGGAGGGTGAGTCTCTTAGCGTTCTTAATTTGACAAACTTCAATATTGCTCTGTTATCCAAGTCGATATGGAAATCTCTTAATATCAACTTCCTTGTTGGTCGTGTTCTCTCGTCTATTTATTCCAAAACAATTCCATTCTTTATAGCACATCTCCTCCTCACTCTGCATCTAAATTTTGGCATGATATTAATTCTATTCATCAAGCTTTTACATGTTTAGCATAATGGAATTATGGGAGGGGGCTGTTATTAGATTCTAGGAGGATAAATGAAGTGGTTACAACTCTTTGATGAATTTCTTTCCTCATGCTTATAAGCTGGCTTTTTCCTCTAATGTCAATGTGAGATCTCAGGGCTATTTTTTTTTAAACAATGCTTGGACATGGCATCCTCTTATGCGTCGGGGTAATTTTGAACTAAAGAGAGCTGATATTTAGGATCTGAAAGAATATCTAGCTCAGTTGTCTTGCAAAATTGATATGCATAAGGATGATGCAATATGTAGACATCACTCTTCAGGGGATTTCACTTTCAAGTCCAAATATTCTTTTCTGAACAGAGGGGGACTATCTTTTAAACATTTCAACTTGACTCTATCATCCAAACAAGGATATGATTTTCTTTTTGGCTTCTATCCAAGCAAAAGCTACAAATTAAAGAGAATTTATGCAAAAAAAGGTTGGATTGGTGGTTCTACTTGCTCTTTGTGCTCATCTGAGATAGAATGCGATCACCACATTTTCTATACATGTCCAGCTTCAATGGAGGCTTGGAACTTTTTTCTCCTTGCTTTCTTTCTCTGCACTAGCCTGTTTCGTTTCAGGTTCTGTTAGAATCCAATGGGAGTTTTATTCATGATCGAAAGCTTTGACAGTTGTGAAAAGTGTTGTTTCCTGCATTATGTTGGTGCTTGTGGAGAGCAAGAAACGATTTTATTTTCAATAGAGAAAAGTTCATACCACAAAAGATAGCGACTAAAGTGGCTCATTTCATCCTGTTCTGGACAGAGAGTTTGAGCAAGAAGGGGTCTTAGGAGGTTGGGAGTGCTGCCAAAGACTAGGGAGTTGAAGCACTATTGCAAAGCAAGGATAAAGATGGAGAGGGAGCTAACTTCTGATGGGAACTAGGGAGTTGAAGCACTGTTGCAGAGCAAGGATAAAGATGGGGAGGGGGCTAACTTTTGACGGGTGTTTTGCTGCTTTTGTTTGGGAAAAATAAAACTTTTTTAGACAATGTGGATATTGTTTGCGTTTGTTCTTTGTGCCGCAGTGGGTGGTTTGATACAATGTATGCAACTATTTTATAGCTTTTTTTGATTTGTTGGAGATTTCGGAAAATAGGGTATCAACCATCTATAACCCAAATGATAGGTGACGCAGTGGTCCTCTCCGCGGGTATTAATTAGTTGATACTTTGTTTCTCCTTATTCTCTAGCTTACCTAAGAATTGGTGTCTTTTTAGTAATGAATTGAACATGACACCTCACCCTATTTCCCCTCTCTCTCTCTCTCTCTCTCTCTCTCTCTCTAAAAAGAAATCTAATGATGTTAAATTTGAGGGTATAGATTCAATATAGGCGAATGTAGGAGTATATTAGAAAGTATGCATATTTGGGGTATAGTTTTACAGTAAGGATAGATTTTATTTTTTTGGGGGTGGGGGTGTATATAGGCAAAAAATGCTCAAACAAAAATGCAATGAACATTGAGGAACTGGTTAAAAAGGGTTAAATTGCACATAGACCTCTTGAGTATTGCGATTTGGAACCTATTATGCTTATAGTCTGATTTGAACCCCTTGGATATTTTTTGGTTCTTAGCTTTAGCCCCAGATAGATTCACTAATTTCATCCATGGATAATATATGCCAGAATTTCATCCAGAGTAAAAGAGCCAAAATATTTACTCAATAGTCTGTCTGTCAAAATCAAGCTACAACCAAAGCGTGATGTTAAGGGGTTCCATGTGCAAATAACCTTAAGTATACAGATATTAATACCTTTGTTTCTCTAGCTCCTACTAGAAAATAAAAAAAGAAAAAAGATATCAAGTATATCAACGATAAACCTTGTTAATCTAAGAAGAAAAAGAGCACTTGTTATGCTAGCTTTGACACACATATGTGGATAAACAGAGGAAATTTCAATAAAATTTGCTTCGACATTTTCCATGTACCAAGAGTATATTGATTTATAAGTATAGAGATACATTTAAGCAATATCTTGAAAGAGAACACAGGTCACTGTTTATTGAAAAAAAAAATATATATATATATATATATATATATATATATATATATATATATATATATATATATATATATATATATATATATATATATATATATATATAAAAGCAATCTAACATTTTATTATATATATATATATTAAAAGCAATCTAACATTTTATTTCTTCTTGCTTCATGCTCAAGAGAGACAATAACATCACTAGGGAGGAGCAACACTCACGTACTCGTCATCACACTCAATCCATCATTTTCCAACTCAATTTCTTGTTTATTCAAGCTCAACAGAAACAACTATTCTACTAGTAAGAAACAAAACTCATGAACTCCTCATCAGACTCCAGAGCCTCCATCACCTCCGGCAGAAGATAAACCTCCAACTCAACACTCCCTCCCCCCTCCGCCCCCGGAAAAGCCGCCACTACCCCGTTCGCCTTGAACGTGGAGCCATTCCTCAAACCAACCGGCTTCCCCCAACCAAAATCACACTCATACACTCCAAACCTCGGCGAACTATTCATCGACACATTCGACATACTCAACTTAGACGGATTCAAAATCACCGGTTCTTCCATCCACTTTGAAATTGTACTTCGAATCTCTTTATCATCATGAGCTGTCACTCCCTGGTTCAACAGCTGCGCAGCCCATCCGAAATCATTTTTCAAAAGATCTCCAACAGTTGCGGTGACACATATTTTGGTAACAAAGTTGCCGAAGTATTCTGCGCTCAACAGCGGTCTGAGCTTCAATCGAGCGTCCGATGTGAGTCTAAATGTAGTTGTTTCATCAGGCTGAAGAGTTCGTGCACGGGTTATCGATCGCCATAGGAGAGAGCACAGGGCTTGGAAAGATGAGATTGAGCTTGTGGTTTTTGACTGATCGTTGGAAATCGATTTTAGTTGGGCGATGGAGTTGGATGAGAAATGAAAGGATCGGGTTCTGAGATTTGAGGGAGGGTTGTATTTGTAAATGAATTGGTCGGGGTTGTTGAAGGGTAGTTTGATGGGAGGGGATACGTTGTTGATGAAGAAACGTTCGGTAATTGGTGGGTGAGTTAAGGTGAAATCTTGATCAAATTCATTTCGGAGAGTTTTTCGGGATATTTCGGCCCATGACTGGAAGAAGTGCCAGAAAGAACTTCCGTCGGCAATGGCGTGGTTCATGGAGCAAGCAATGAATATGCCATCAGCTAGCTTGGTCACCTGTGCGAAGCATGATACTTGAGTTAGCCACACGCGTAAAAATCGACCACGATTGCCGATTAAAAGAACGAAAAATCGAGAAACCATCACGAGATGAAAATTAACAAGGTTCAATAATCAATATGATTACCTAAGTCCTTGAAGTATATACGATTCCACTATTAATTAATAAAAGATTACATTCAATCTCTCAAACATTAATCTTACCTCCTTGACGTCTCTATTTCTCTCTTTTTAAGCATGTTTGTAGCATAAGGATACTGTATACAAGGCCAAGAGTACAAAAATATCCCCACCATATAAATGATAAATTCAATATTTGTTCCAGACGCTACTCCCTAAAGTCTTTGCAATGTGGTGCTATTGTGTGAGCGTCCAATTTTGATTCTCACTGATATGTATTTCTCATGTAAATAAGGCTCCATAAACAACAACATGGATAACTAGGATAATTCCATATGTTTCATAATCAACAACATGTAAACTTGGTGGACCAAATATGCTTCTAAAATATCTATATTAGGATATATAAGAACAAGACCGATATTTGGAAAACACCTCTGTACCTGCAGTGCAAGAAGTGGCAGCAAGTGACCATCATAGTTAACAGTTCCATAGTGAGGAAATAAAGACGGGATGAAGGAAGGAACATCTGCATTGACTGCGAGAACATCTCGGACGGTTATATTGTCAGCAACGGCCCTTACGAATTCTGCACCTCCTTTATCATTGCAGTACTCTATCGAGACAGTCAATCCATCGTCATCCTTTTCAGTGACGAGGCGGCCTGCCAAGAGATAGAAGTGGAAGAGAACTGCAGAGAGCGAGGTTTTGAGGCAATCGACTATCTGATCCATGGTGTTGGAAGGTGGAAGATCGATGAAGAGAAGACCGGTTTCAATGTAGTTGAGGGAGATCATAGTGAGATCCCATGGCGTTAGGTTGCAACGCTCGGTTCCCTCAACTTTTGGTAGAGGAGAGGGTTTTACAATGGCTGTAGATATTTGATGAGCAATTTTCGACGGTGAAGCCATTACCTGTCAAAGAATTATGTGACCAGCATTAACAAGTTAACACATCACTCTGGAGTTTCTAAAATCTTCTCTACCTTTCGGCACATTACGTAATCAGGAAAAGAAAGAGTTTATGTTGAAAGACAGAAATCCTAGGCAATATTGTATATAGCGTACAAGGTGTTAAAATTTGCTAAACTAAACAGTTTTAGTAGGCTAAACTTCAGTAGAGCTAAACATGAACTTATTCACAAATATCTCAATTGGTTGAAAGATCTCACCTTCTAGTGTACGTCTCAGAGACGCTAGAACCTAGGGAAACAGATAGAGATGTTTAGGGCTACTCTATGACAAATAAATAAGAGGAAAGAGAGGTACGTTTTCAAACAGGAGAGAAGATAAAATAACAAAATAAATAAACAAACAAATTTACAAACAACTCAATTTTGTTTCTAGCCCCGAGGCAAGTCAAGTGACTATAATGATCCCTTGATGTACATTAATTTTGTAGTAGTCATCTAATCTGGAGCTCAGCAAATTGATTTTGTTAGGGTTAAACTAATCGAGTGCATTAATTGGTCTCTAAGAGGGTGAGTTAATGGTCCAATCTTTAACTTTTTTGTTTGGGGCAAAAAAATCATATCTTGTACATGATCTAGTCAGTCCTTCAGGCTTAAGTAAATAGTTATCCAATGCAATGAACTAATGTACATGCATCGCGTACTACTAGGGCTCCGTATTATGTGGATCGTGTCTGCACTCTGGAGTCAAATATTAATATACATGCAAATCTATTGCAATCATTTTCTTACCCTGACTCCATATCAATTTCTCAACCAAACTAAAAGATTCCTTTGTGCTGTGAAATATGAGCACATATTCTATCAGGACCCCGTGCATTGTGTGGGCTTGCCTGAGTCGTAGCATGGCAAACAAGAAAGGGTATTTTCTATAATTTCTAAGCGTAATGTGTGTTTCAGATTGTCTCTTAGTGCGAGGAGTTCTTATAGGAATAGTATTTGTGAAATATAATGGGCGCCTTATTTAATTTACATGTAAACCACATCATTGTACCAGTCGCAAACCTTTTCTAGTACAATAATCTTGCACAAGTTGGAATACAGGATATCATTCCTTCATTTCAATTTCAGAAATACGATAATATACTTCTTTTTTTGGCTGTTGGATCATAATTTACAGATGAATGAATGTGGACGTTGATCTTATCCTTCTTGATAGAGTGACTTTTGGCTTGACCTTTGTTATGGTGGACTTGACGTCTGTATATAATGCTTCTGTAGCTTTGAAGGGCTGCGTATCGGCGAATATCCTTCTGATCTCACCATCTGGAGACTTGTGCTTTAAGCATTGGTGTAATGAGGATGACATAAACACCATGTTCATGCAGCCACGAATGATCCAAAGGTGCATTGTATATATGTTGTAAACATGGTAATTACATGAATTAGTAGAGTTGTCATCCAATCTCTCAACCAGAATTTTAAGCGAACAATACCCAAGGCTTCTTGTCCAGTTTGATCGAATTCTTGGATAACTATATATATTGTTTGTAGCAAGATCCCTAGTAGCGCATCCTATTTGGTTTAGTACTTTTAAGGAAGGATGTTCACAACAGAACTGTAGTCTAACATAATTTTGTTGACTGATATATTATCCAGTTCTTCCGAGACAAGTAGAGGACGGTAATAGAAGTTCTTTCTTAGTAACTGACTCTAGCTCTTCGGTAAATTCAATATAAAAGACTTAAGGAGGATCAATGCCGATCTGGGCTATATCCACTCCATAGTCATCTTGAAATCTCATAACCAAGATGAACTTTTTGCAAATAAGAGGACAAATATAATGTATCGTGCACACTAAGTAGAGATGATACTTTCTTCAAATGCTCAAGAACATTACATTTGATAATTTCAGGACGAACCTAGATGTCTGGAGTTGAAGTTCTTGGGTATTATGACACTAAATTCCCATCTGCTGGAGGAGGACCAGTTTTAGATGTCTGAGTGCAAGCTCAAGTGAAAAGGTTGACTTCCGGAGTTTATTCTTTCGAAAAACATAAGGATACAACACCGTCTTCAAAGATGCCCTTGACGACATGAGGCTTCATCCCAGGGCGCGTTTCCCTTGGAAATATTTGGCTTTCTTGTTTGGAGATTATGTGACTCTTTCAAACCATCCGTCTACTTCTCTTCTTGGCATGGCCTTGCGAACAATATTGTACATGGGAGATCTCTTCTTCCGCGGCGAAGTGCAGCTGGTAGTGGAGCTATTGGTGTAGCATGAAATTTGAACAGTGGAATGCTAGAAATTTTCCATTCCACTTCTGGACATGTTGGTAGAACTTCGGTAACTTGAATCTCCTTCTGCTTCTTTGAGATGCGGCGATAGTCTTCGTGGTGTATCTCATCATTGGTTAACCATTTCATATCTAAGAAATTTCTAGCGTCAAGAACTACCTGATTATCACATTTTAATTATAAATTTATACCCTCATTACCTATTTTATATAAATAAATATCCTACTAAAAACTATTTTTATCTTAATTTGCAGGTTAATGAAGAATTAATGAATAAAGGCTAAAAAGAGAACTCAAATTTCCTCATTTATCAACCTTTTACTGAAGCCGGAGATCAAGCCGAGCAATCTACGTAAACCGAAGATGCAAGGATCAAATATAAAAGAAATCAAATAAAAATAATGTTCAAGATGTTAGCCGAAAGAAATGGCGATATCTCTCAATCCGGCTGAATTTAACATATAATATATGAAAATCGCCTATCTCGACGAGACGAGCTAATCAGTATTTTTAGTTTTTCAAATTCTAATCGGTTCACCAACCAATTGGCTAATCGGTTGGCCAACCGACACAATCAATTGGTCCGTAACTAACTCGATTTATGGCTAAGATTTGATCCTTGGAGCCCAAGTTTCATCCAATGGTTCATGTGCATTCTTTGTAGGCTATAAATAGGGATTGAGGGGAGAGGTTTGAGTATGAAATATTTTGTAAAACTCCATTTGGAGAGGAGGGTTACTCTTAATTGAAAAGACCTTCCAAAAATTGTAACTTTTGTTACACAATAAATAAAATTTTTCACCCCTTCAATTTCCTTTCTCTTCTCTTTGTCCAAGGACCAAAAGGAGGATGAAGATGAATTAGGAATTGTGGGTTTCTCTTTATTTTCTTTTCTCTTCTTTATTTTCTTTTTGTAGAATAGATTTACTTTCATGCAATTTACTTTCTTGCAATTTACTTTCATGCATTTAATTCTATGCAATTTACTTTCATGTCTTGTCTTTAATTCATAGATTAGATTTACTTTCATTGCAATCTTCTTTTTTTCTTTTATTTCTTGCTCTTTTTCATTCTTGTAATTATGTTTATTTTTCCTCCTCCCTCTCTTGATTTCTTTTATTTTTCTAAGATGTGGAACTAAGCCTCTTGTGGGGATCTAGTTTTGCATGAAACTAGTCTAATTTCTCTCTTATATTTGTGAATCACTCTCTAATGCTTAAAATGATCATGTTTAGGATAACTAACTAGAGAACTAATCGGTAGAAGAAGAATTTGATAGTCTATGCTTTCCTTAAGTGGTTTGATAGGTTATGCTTATGAATTCTAGGATTACTATCTTGTTGTTATTCTCCTCATGAGTATTGATTTCATTTAGGTGATAATTTGATAGGTTATGCTTTCCTTAAGTGGTTTGATAGTCTATGCTTAATAAATCTAAAATGAAATGTGATAAAAGAGAATGGTTCATATTTTATAAGTGAGATTAGCTAGTGGATTCAATTCTAGATTCCTTCATATCTCTAATTGAATCCTCCATCTTTGCCTTTTAATTTTGATTTCTTGATTTCGTTTTCATTTATCTCTCTCTCTCTATCTTGTTTTCTTTTATTTACACTTATTCACCTTCACAATCTCAATCTCTCCACAACACATTTTCTTCCTCGTTTCATTTATTTTGCACATAATCCACAATCCACTCTCTAATCTTTCCATGACCACTTTCACCATGTACATAAACTCCTAATTGTCATGCGCATAATTTGACAACCAAAACTTGAACAAAACTCTTCCTACTTCCCGTTTCTCGTGGGATCGATAATCTTAAATACTATAACTTGATAAAGGTTGTATACTTGCAACTAAGGTAATCACTCAAGTTTTTTACCCATCAAGTTTTTGGCGCCGTTGCCGGGAAACGGTGCATAAGTAGGATTATGATTAACTTTGGTTCCTTATTTTGTGTGTTTTCTTTTGTGTAGGAACTTGGATCTTGAAGATCAAGAGTTGAAGGTTCAAGATTGAAGAATTGCCTCCAACGAGGCTTTGTATTGCTTTTGCGTGGGTAACTTCTCTATCTAGTATTTTCAATTCCACCCTTAGTTAGTTCACCACATTAGAGACAATTAGGACTTAAAAAAAAATTTACTTTTGTTGACTATAATAAAATCCATCTTTCACTTGGACTTTGACTAACAAGATAATAAACTCAAACAATTTCCACCTCTCTCACATTGTTTGTTGCTAACCATAATAAAAAATGAAAAGATTTTTATTTTTGCATCCTTTTTAGTTGCTTTTAATTTCTAGGGTTGCATTGCATATAATAGTAGGAATTCACTCAAGTGATTTGCACATCTTGATTTGACACACACTTGAAAATATCTTAAGGGCAAAACCCATTAATCAAGATAAGGTGAGGGATTTCATCACCCTTTTCTTAGCCCAAAAATCACTAATTCCTCACTACACAACCCAAGCCTTCTAAAACTCATTAGACGTTGGCCCCTAAGGATTCGAGCTCATTAAGGAACAATAATTTCTTAAGTGAACCGGTCCAAATTTATTTGGATTAATTGGTGTCTAAGGCAAGGTTTAGGGTTACAAGAAAGCTCCATGAACCGAGGTACTTAATTGATCATTGATCTCCTCTAGTACTATCCTTACACGGCTAATTACCCAAGTAAACTTTGATCTTTTCACTTAGAAAATTTTTGGTTAGGAACTGGTCTAAGTCGAGTTTAGGCTTAACCCTAGAGTTTAGAGTGATTGAAAAGTGTTTGCAATGATTTGTTTTCGCTAATTTTTTCCTTCCTTCTCTCATCTTCTCTCTAATCTTTTAGCCTTCTTTCTTTTTCTTTCCTTAAAAAACTAACTTTAGTCTTTCTTAGAAAATTTTTTAGTTTCTAAAAAAATGCATAACACCAATAATACCTACATTTATTTGTCGCAAAAATCATTGAAAACCTTGAAATTTTAGAATTTGAGAACATCATTGATTATACCATCTTGAAATTCTTTAAATTTCTGGATAGAATTTTCAGCAATAAGGTAGGATCTAATGTGAAACATGAGCATCTCATGTTTCATCTTTTATTCTACATTTTTATTTTTGTTCCACAATAATAATAAAAGACTTTATTCTTCTCTCATGTGAGAGTTTCTTGTTGTTCTTTATTTCAAAAAAAAAGAGAATAAATTTTGGCTTCACCCCCTTATCTTGAAGGTATTTGCGAATTTTTATCATTGTTCAAGCTAGCCAAATAAATGTAAGTGCTTCAATTATTATCCTGCTTTACTTTGTGCATAATAGAATGCATTGAGGACAATGTAAAATTTAGGTGTGGGGGTGAGAATTAGTCATTTTGCTCTTTATCTTAGTCATTTTTCCTCTTTTTCTTACCATTTTTTTTTCTTTTTATGTCATTTTTCCTCTTTTCATAAAAAAAGTCACTTGGCAACTTAATAGAGTTGATTAATAATTAATCTATTTGATAGAATTTAAGTCTTCTAATCCTTAGTTAGTTCTATACTCAAGTTTACCTTTTATGATAACTCCAAATAAATTTCTTAAGAAATGATTTTCAAAGTAGTATACTTTACTTAAGTTTTAACTTAGATTTTTAATTAAAGTAATGAAATTTTTGCATGCCTAACTTAGAGTTGAAAATAATTTTTCAAGTTGTCTTGATCCAAATATTGTTCGAATATATATACATATACACATATATATATTATACTAACTTAACAAAAGAAGAAAAATTTCTCTTAAAATCATTGGTGGTTCTATTTTACTAAGCCTAAGTTGACTGAGTAATTAAGCCCGAGGAGTATTTCTATGCTTAATGACCTAAGCCCAATTGGGTTGAGATTCATTGGCCCAAAACTCGGTAAATGGTCACTTAGAAAGTCCGATTAAAAGAACAAAACCACCAAGTAATAAAGAGTAAATAAAAAATAAAAAAATCATACTAACCATGTTTTTATATATAGTTATATTTGTATATGTTCTTGAAGAATTAAATGGATTAAAAACTTGAAGTTTATTTAAAACAAAGAGTTAGCATGTTCTTTTCAAAACTTTTAAATTAAATTTTGAGTTAAACTTGATTTTGTATAACTATAATGGAAGGATTTTTTAAGAAAATTACATTGGAGTTATGATAAAACGCTTTGAGTATTAACCAACTTCAATTGGAATGTTTGAAGATATCAAATGAATTAATTATTTAAATTGGCAAGTTGATCAATTTTGTGGGTATATTCACTGCAAACCCTCACGAGACTATAACTCGCCCACTAGGGTAACCTAGGGTTTAAAGGCTTGTTGTATGCTTAAATACAACCGCGATTCTCTTGAAAGTGTGTTAGGTTTTCTTTTTATTTTAATTGCTAGAGGACTAGCAAAAGTTTAGGTGTGGGGGTATTTGATTATCACATTTTAATTACAAATTTATACCCTCATTACCTATTTTATATAAATAAATATCCTACTAATAACTATTTTTATCTTAATTTGCGTGTTAATGAAGAATTAATGAATAAAAGCTAAAAAGAGAACTCAAATTTCCTCATTTTTCAACCTTTTACCAAGCCGAGATCAAGCCGAAAGCAATCTATAGAAGCCGAAGATGCAAGGATCAAATATAAAAAGAAATCAAATAAAAATAATGTTCAAGATGTTAGCCACAAAGAAATGGCGATATCTCTCAATCCCAAGGAATTTAACATATAATATATGAAAATCGCCTATCTCGACGAGACGAGCTAATCAGTATTTTTAGTTTTTCAAATTCTAATCGGTTCACCAACCGATTGTATGCCAACCATTGGCAACCGACAATAATCGATTGGTCCAGAACTAACTCGATTTATGGCTAAGATTTGATCCTTGGAGCCCAAGTTTCATCCAATGGTTCATGTGCATTGCTTTAGGCTATAAATAGGGTTGAGAGGGAGAGGTTTGAGTGTGAAATATTTTGTAAAATTCCATTTGGAGAGGAGGTTTACTCTTAATTGAGAAGACCTTCCAAAATTATAACTTTTGTTACACAATAAATAAAATTTTTCACCCCTTCAATTTCCTTTCTCTTCTCTTTGTCCAAGGACCAAAAGGAGGATGAAGATGAATTAGGAATTGTGGGTTTCTTTTATTTCTTATCTCTTCTTTATTTTCTTTTTGTAGAATAGATTTACTTTCATGCAATTTACTTTCTTGTAATTTACTTTCATGCAATTTAATTCTATGCAATTTACTTTCATGTCTTGTCTTTAATTCATAGATTAGATTTACTTTCATTGCAATCTTTTTTTTTTTTTTTTTTTTCTTTTATTTCTTGCTCTTTTTCATTCTTGTAATTATGTTTATTTTTCCTCCTCCCTCTCTTGATTTCTTTTATTTTTCTAAGATATGGAACTAAGCCTCTTGTGGGAACTAGTTTTGCATGAAACTAGTCTAATTTCTCTCTTATATTTGTGAATCACTCTCTAATGCTTAAAATGATCATGTTTAGGATAACTAACTAGAGAACTAATCGGTAGAAGAAGAATTTGATAGTCTATGCTTTCCTTAAGTGGTTTGATAGGTTATGCTTATGAATTCTAGGATTACTATCTTGTTGTTATTCTCCTCATGAGTATTGATTTCATTTAGGTGATAATTTGATAGGTTATGCTTTCCTTAAGTGGTTTGATAGTCTATGCTTAATAAATCTAAAATGAAATGTGATAAAAGAGAATGGTTCATATTTTATAAGTGAGATTAGCTAGTGGATTCAATTCTAGATTCCTTCATATCTCTAATTGAATCCTCCATCTTTTGCCTTTTAATTTTGATTTCTTGATTTCGTTTTCATTTATCTCTCTCTCTATCTTGTTTTCTTTTATTTACACTTATTCACCTTCACAATCTCAATCTCTCCACAACACATTTTCTTCCTCGCTTCATTTATTTTGCACATAATCCACAATCCACTCTCTAATCTTTCCATGACCACTTTCACCATGTACATAAACTCCTAATTGTCATGCGCATAATTTGAGAACCAAAACTTGAACAAAACTCTTCCTACTTCCCGTTCCTCGTGGGATCGATAATCTTAAATACTATAACTTGATAAAGGTTGTATACTTGCAACTAAGGTAATCACTCAAAAATTACCCATCACTACCAAAACAATATCTTATGCAAGACTTGTGTCTTAGTCTTGATGCTTCCACAAATAGAAAGAGAGAACTTGTATAACAGATCTTTGATGCTTCTATATCAAACTTTTAACAACGGTATAAAGTATCTTAAACATCCTTCACGTATTTCCGGATCCAAATAACGTTTTTCAATAATTTCAATGAACCAAAATCATACCTGAAATTAATAATAGATATATAATTACCAATAAGCATAATCAAATCTTCATAAATAAAAACTATCAAAATACCATTAGGATTAAGGAAATAAAATGAAAACTACGAAATGGTTGACCAAATAATAATTAAAATTTAGCAAAAACTAAAGAAAGAGGAGGTGATGCTTTTACATATCCAAAAGGATCAATACTTGTCTACTCAAATGAAAAGAACTGCTCTATCACCATGGAAGCAACCTTCGTGTAGCACCATTTACCACTATTTGTAATCAAATGTATTTTCATAATTTCTAGATTCTATCGAAATATGTAAATGATTAACCAGCTTAAAATAATTGCAGCACAACACAACTATATATGAAAAAGAATATTTTGCAGATCATCCTAGGCCCCTTGGTCATTTCTTCATTAATCTCGCCGGCATTGAGTTCTCGACCTATGTCTCTGGGTCTTTCCTCCATCTAAACCGTTGGATTTATGTCCTGCATTATCAACTTTATACCTGCACTCCGACTCTTTTGTCGAGGCCTAGACACCTTGGTGATTTTGACCATTCTTATCTAACCTCGTGATAGAAATATCATTGAGAATATTTGGACTTATACTTTCATGTCATTTGAAAAAAAAATTGCTGGAGCACAAGAACAATTATTAAAGAATTTTTTTTCTAATTGACACCTTAAAGTGCAAGAACAACTTTTTTTCCTGATAAAATGCGTAAGAACAACTTAACTTGAACTTCTAGGATATATGATAGGATGCATAAGAATGATCAACATAATATACTTACATCCTGTTTCTCGATGGAGCTGAACGAAAAAGAGAGGGGAAGACGGGGAGGTAAAAATGCACCCCGTTCCAGAGTACTCCTTTTGAGGGGAAGATTAATGGAGGGGAAGGGTGGTGCATAAAGGTAAAAAATTCACCTTCATTGCTCTGGAGATTTTGTGAGCAATTTTCGAAGGCAAAGCCATTATCTGTCAAAAAAAGTTATGTAACGAGCATCACAAATATATCACTCTAGAGTTTGTAAACCATTCTCTACCTTACTGCATATTACTAAAGAAAAGAAAGAGTTTATGTTAAAAGACTGAAATCCTACGTGATATTATATATAGTGATATTATATATAGCGTAGTGTTAAAATTTGATAAACAAAACAGTTTTAGACCTAAACATGGATTTATTCACAAATATATATCTCACTTGATCGACTTCTAGCGGACACTAGAACTGGCAAAGACAGATAAAGCTATTTATAGAGCTACTGAGTCAATCCTTGAGTAAACACGTCATGCAATGAGCTAATGTATTTGTTCACTTATAAGCTAAAATTTTCAGATGAAGGATATGAGGTGGTAAATGGAAATGAGATTTGCTCACTTCTAATGGAACTAGACGGATAGAGAATGATACGGAGGAGAAGCAAAATACTCTTCTGAATTTAAATATTCAAACAAAATTGCACATTATTAAATATAAGGGCAGTCTACTGACTAATTCCCTTAGCTGCCATCATTTTCTTACTCCCGCTCCACATTATTTTCACAACCAACTTAAAAGATTCCTTTGTGCTTAGGGGTGCGGGGAAAAAAAAAAAAGTATCTTGTATCTGTGGACATATTCATACCTTTATCTGTTAAGAACTGTTTGGCTGTTTTTAGTAGAATTGGAGCAAAGCTATCGTAACAAAGAGAAGGTACAGGAGGGTTATATGAGGGAAGGTACAGTAGGGTTATATGGACTATTTGAAACCTCAAAATTATAGTTAAAAAAATTAAAAAAAAAATAAAAAAGAACTTGCCTTATCATCTCCGTTCCATTGAATATGTGCTAAGTTTCTCTAAGCTCTCTGCTGCGTAGAGACAACACCTGCACCGCTTAATCGAACCATATTACTTTTTTTCACCTTAAGCACGTTGTCGATATATATAATGAAGCTCAATCTTCTAATCTTGCATCCTTGACTCAAGACTCTAATAGGCAAGAATCTTGAGTAACATTTGCTGCCATGTCTGTCATCTCTGCCTGCAAATATAAACATATTATTAAAAAATTGCAAGATCTATGTATTTTACTTTGATAATATATCAATAATGCATCTACTCACAAATAATTTTGTGGTCTTTGTTGGGACACTTGTTGCCAGTGGTCTTGGAGGAATGCCGTTGTTTTCTTCAGTCTTTAACATGGAAAAAGATGTATATATATATATATAGACAATTTCAGAAAATTGTTCAATCGAATATAAAATATAACACTGAAAATATAATTGTTTTGGATTAAAATCAATGGAGAGACATAATTTTCATAATATCAGCTATGGGTCAAGTTCCAATACGGTGATGCATCTTCATTTTCCCAATATTTTTCATATTTATAACCGATATATCCTGAGATAATAACAATTATATCATGTTGCATAATTCATATATATAAGCATTCAAAAGTTATCATTTCTATTAGCATCACTTAAAATGTTTGCTTTCCCAAATCTTCATCCTCATAGTGAATTGAGTTGGATTGATGCGATCTAATTTTTACATCTTTTGCATCAGTATCGTAAAGTGTTATAACACTTTACCTTGATTTATATTGAGCCATTCACAGAAACATGAACTTACTTTTTGAAAAGGATAGTTCTATGCATTCTGGTGACCATACAAATTAAAGTCCTGATCCTCCTACATACAAAAATATCATAACATATTATAAAAAGAGAAAATAATAAGCAATAAAAAAGTTTAAATATATATCTGTAAATAACGCCATATAATTTAAAATGGCCCAAAGTCATGGGATTTTCAGTCTCTGTGTATCAGCCAAATGTTTGACATCTTACGTATGACGCAGTGCGATGACATAATACTTTGCCTGCCTCTCCAAGAGCTTAACCGATGAGTGCCATCTCATTAGATAATGTTGGATCCTATCCCTTGGAAACATACTTTCACTATTAGATGTTCCTCTTACTTTCTTCTTTTGCTCATTTTAGTCAGGACTATATACAAAGGAAAAATATTTAAAAATAGAATACCTAATATGGATAAATGTATTGCAAACCACAAAAGACCTGAAAATTTTCACCTAATTTTTTTGCAGTTGCAAGTTCAATTTTAGCCCTTCGACATGCAACTCCTTCTATTTCATTAGGGCTGTTTAATGATCTATCACCTACAAACCTCTGCAACTTCAAGAAAAGGTTCAAGAGGTGGAATTTTTTCCAAGGATATTTTATCAAATTTCTTCTATTTATACCTGTTGCAAATTCAAACGGTCTTGACAGACATTTCTTTTTCTTTTTTGTAGGACAAATAGGTTATGTTATACTCATAGAACGGTGAATTTTGGGCCAAGTTGGATTTGAATCAGCACAGACGTGTAGCCGACGAACTTACAGTCCGTCTCCATTAACCGCTTGGGCATCTACCCAAGAACTCGCTCTAGGCTTATTGATAATCTATGATCAACTTCCTTTTGTAGTACCCTATCCCTAGAGGAAGTCGAATCCTGGTTTCCTTCTTAAAAGAGAGGTGTCTAACCACTAGACGATAGGGGCATATCCGCCCGACTGTCGGGTATCTTACATTTTCATTTGATCTATGTTGGTGCATGCAGGCAATATCTGATAAAATAAAATGAGAAAAAGCATTTAAAAGTTACTCTTGTTTCTGGAATGAATGTGCATGCAAAAAACAAAGAGGAGAAGATCTGCAACCAAATAGCAGAAACATGTAAGAAACTGCTATGGTAGACTGCACTACCAACTATTTCTTTTTCAATTCTAGCTGCAAACTACAATTCCTTTCAATGTGAAAGCATTTCACTAGAATAAAAGAGGGAAAATATGAAACATATATTTAGGGAGTTTAAGAAGCCAAAAGAGACCTGACGGCTTAGAATCTACAACAACATGGGCTTAATTTAGCAGAAAACAAAATTCACAGCTTTTCTCTATAGACTACAGGCAACCTATATATAATCTATTTAACTTTCCCTCCTGAAATTAGGTCAGTTTTTATGTAAGCATTAATCTTGACCAAAATAAACATGACTATCGGACTCTAACTGGCTCATGTTTGCTAATACATACACTTTCTTGTAGATCAAATTTCATCAAGCTGAACCCAATTGGTAGACTCTCACTCGTGCAGTTAGAGCCACAAGTTATAGTTTAGCTCCAGATTTATCAAAAGGAGTAGCCTCATTTGATGGTTTTACAACAAAGTCTGACTGAGTATAGCATAGCTACTGGTAGAAATAAATTGAAAAGAAAAATCAGGAAATATTTTAAATATCTGAATGTTAATGTCATAATTGATAGAGAGAGATTTTATTTGATTTGTTGGGATAGAACTACTTAAATTCAATTGCTTCAAGAGGCCAAAATCTCCAACTACTCTGAATGTCTCATTGTTTCTAACTACTTTCGATATCGCATAAATTGTAACGTAAACTTGAGCCTAAATCAAGCAGGTAACATAACAAGGAAGTTTAAGTGATTACGAAAGGAGCTAGATAATTACTCAAGTTATGACATATGGATAATAATTAGCAGCAAACTACCCCAAATATTTGTCAGTAGAAACTTAACATCATACCAAGCTACTTATCCTTTGGATTAAGAAAAGGAAAACCTTGATGACAGGTAACGTGCAGTTAAACAAGCTACATGTAACAATACAACATTGAACAAGAAATAGATTAATCAAATGTCATCTTTTCAAACACACTAAATCAGAAACATCATTGTATACCCACTATTATATCATGTTCAGTAGAAAATTGCAAGTGTCCGTATATAACTCCTCCAGACCTCCAAGTAAAACTTCATTTTAATTTAGTTGAATCGATAGTGCATTTGAGTTATTAGATGGCAAAGATGAGAAATTGGGGAGTTTTCTTTTTTTTCTTTTTTTTCTTTTTTTGGAGGAAATATATGGGTTTAAGAAGAAACATTGCACATGTCCAGACCTCATCTCAACAGAAGAAAACAGGAAAAAAAATTAAAAAGATTTTAATAGATTAATATTTGTTCAACCAATACTAAACAAACTGTAAACAAACACTGGAGCTAAGCAATACCACCATCAAGAAAATGAAAATAAAAGTAGAAAGGAAAGGAAATCCTTAAGGGGCAGGCAAAATTCAGCCCTTTTATTTCTCCTTTCTACCCAGAAACAATCTATAGATATTGGGATACAGCAGCCTAACAGTATAGACACCCCAATCAACCAAAAATAAGTATTGTAATGCACAGTAGAGTAATAATTACGAAATCAATAACCAGTAACCACCATCAGACAACAAAAACTAACACGTCAAAATAATTTTATATTGCAGCAAGCCAAAAAGTACTGTTTTAAGACCCCAAACTTACTGAACCACCCAAAAGTGTAAGAAGGGAAAGAAAAAAAATTGATACCATCAGATTGTGCTGAGGTGTGAGTATTATGTTTAGTCTGTAGTATCATACTCTCCTCCTCCTGCCTTATAGAAGATGAGCTAGTACTACAGAGAGGTATGCGACCTGCCATGTCTGGAGTATGTACATATAGATGTGTCAATAAGAAATATTTTATAAAAATCAATAATGAACAACAATCTAATTCAAAATGAACCATAAAGTAAGAGGTACCTGATGCAAATTTAGATGTCCCTACCTTCTCTCCAGAAGATGATCTGGTACTACCGCATGTTCTCACTGAAGATCTCATCCCTTTTTTTTTGTATACCTGTTAAATATTTATATCCAGGGAAAAGATTTAAGTTTACACAATTTAGAATTTATAAAACTGGATGACCAATCAGATCTAGCAGAATATTATAGGCAATCAAATGGATCTGACAATAATTATAAAATTCAAAAATCTGATTCAAATGTCAAGTAATCACTTTTGTGGATGATTACTAGCACTGTCCCTGTAAACCTCTTTAATTGCTAGTAACTTTTATTTTCTAAATACTTTCAAAGGATAATTTTAGCAACAGTAATCAATAGAGATGCAATAAATACAACGCAAAGTTGCTAAGTAAAAGATATTAATTTGTTGAATGCTTAACCGTAACCTTTGAAGTGAACAATAATAACTAGAGAGCACAAGAACATATATATTTGAGCAAGAACAGGGACAATGCAGTATAGAATATTATTAGATGCAACTAGTTTCTTGAAGGCTTAATGAAATTAGTACTCAAAACAATCAGGAAACTACAATTGAACAGAGACCACAATCTAAATTAAAAGCTTGACAGTATAATTTCAGATCAATAGCAGCTACCAGCAAATTATTTTCCAAATTTAAATTTCAGATTAATAGCACACAAGAACATATTGAAAAATTTTCGTCTAGAATGTCATCATTCTAAATGAAATTAAATAGGATTTCTGTATAGAATGTCAGCCATCCTGGACAGATTTGGGGATCCCCAACGGTTTATTTATATTGTTTTTATGTTGATATTGGGCCCACATATCCTAGACCTTTGAATACATCTAGGATAGCATCTCCCTAGAATGTTTAAAAAATCAAGAAAATAAAATACACTTTAGGAAAATTGAAACATGATCCCGCTTTCCCCAAAAGTTTTTAGTGGTCAATCCCTATATCTCTTAAATCCTTCTCTCCTCGAAATGCCGACGACTATCACCCACATTGGCTACTACCACTGCCTCCATGTTAAGCATCCCATATCGAGAGCCTCCTCCTCAAACATACACAAGAAAAGCATCAGTTATCACTTATACGGAAACTAAACAATTTCAACAATCTAACATGTCGAAGTGCAATCTAAGATGTAGGTGTGTCCTCATTGAGCCAAAGATACAGCATTAAGCCCCTAAATCTCATGATATAAGAAATGCAAAGAATCACAAAATTATGAGTAGAACATAAATTATGGATTTATTTTATACTTTAGGTTTATAAAAACAAATGAGCGCTCATGATGTGCACTCCAGTTCATATGAAGTGGAAAGTCCGTGAATCGACGGCTTATCTGCCCAACACACTGCCCAAATCGCCAAAGATTGGGGCCGGCAAAGAAACTCACCAAAATGTAAAGGGAATGTCGGTCATCCTTCTCGAGTTGGGCCTCGGTCGATTGGCTTTATACGCCCCCGAAGTCTTCTTACATGTCCGTGGTAGCCTTGCATCTAAAAATATAAAACAAGAAAGGATATTAAAAATAAAAAGGATATTAACAATAATAAAATCAAATGATATAGATACCTTCACTCTTGTAGCACGCTCAGACGCTTAGCAAAGACGATTAGGACGATTGTTTCTCAAATATAGAGGATGAGTCACGATGCATGCAGGCATCCTCCAACCATACAACAACAAAATGCAATTATATAAGTACCGTCGAATAAAATAATACAAAATGAAATTGATATTAATACGTTAAATAATACTAACCCATCGAAGCTCGATGGTATGGAGCTGCAGGGCGCAAATCATATGCCCTCACTTGTATTTGTCAAGACTTATGTACCCTAAAGTTTCTAAAAGCTTGCACTTATATTTCCTCACTTGTTTTAGCAGATCTTATATATACCAAAATATTGTTAAACTTGTACTTAAATACCCTCACTTTTGCAAACTTTAGGGTGTGTAAGTCCAAATTTTAAAACTTTATGATATTAAAGTGCAAGTTTTAAAACTTTATGGTGTTTAGTTAAGTTCACAATTTAATAACTTGAGGGTATATATATGTCGCCAAAAAAATATATGTGAGAATATGTAAGTGAAATTTTTAAAAAAATTTGATATACTAGTCCCCAAGAAAACAAGTGAGGGTATATAAGTGCAAATAGGGGAACATATAGGTATTTAAGTGCAATTATATAAGCCTAAAACATGCATGTAGGGCACTTGTGATAACTAATATAGCATATATACATGCATTTCACATAGACACTCTTGTTTATATTTTGTAGTAGAGTATTGAAATTTTTCTTGCCTATTTACACATCATAATATGTAAATTTAAAAGTAAAATGATTCTGATGTCAAAATCATAAAAACCCTAAACCAATTTTCAATGTCCTCCCAAGTCTTTTCCTTAAAATGCAAAAACAAAATTAAAAACAAAACTTTTTCATACAAACCATGCCAACAAAAAACCTCCATGTGTTAGTAACTCACGTACATGAGAGAATAGACTCAGCCCTCTCCATTTCTCAAGGCAATGGAGAGCTCTTTTTCTTCCTCCTCTTCTTCTTCTGAGAGAATCAAGATCTTAGAGGGAAAAGAAAAGAAATGGCGGTGGTGGGACGAGCTGAGTCCAGAGAGCTCGCTTTGATATTTGTTTGAGTAGTCTGGCTAATTTCATGATGCGAACTACCTTTTGCGTGCAGGGCTTGGCGCGCGATAAACAGTTGACGGGCTCAATTGCTAGGCCATACATCAACGACAAGGAATGGGTCTGCCTCAACTTCACTGCTACGACGTTGTCTTCATCAAGCTTGTCTGACGGAGTGCTGGAACTCTTCACCGGCTCTGTGTTTACAAGCATGGGATAGTGGGTTCTCATTCACCGTATGATCGTGTGATTTCTTGACCATTTTAGCATTTTTCACTTAATTTTGATTAATATTTTAGGATTTTAGGATATGGGCTCGATATATTTTTGTCAGTTTGTATATGGATTTTTTTTGATATTTTGATTTTAATTCGCTAAATTATTTTTTTGGGCTTTGATAGGCATGAATGTATGTTTATTGGGTCCTCTGTTTAACATTCCTCTAATTTCTAAAATGTTTAGAAAAAAATAGAGCAAATGCATGAAAGAAAAATCTTAAATAGAGGACCCGATAAACCTACATTCATGTATAGTATCAAAACCAAAAATAAATTAAATGAATAAAATTCAAAATAATAGAAAACCCATTTTCAAACTTATAGAAATATATAGAACCTATATCTCAAAAGTTGAAAATGTTAACCAAAATTAACTAAAAAATACAAAAATTATCGAGAAATAATACAATGATGCTAATTAATGAGAACCTACTCTGACCAAGCTTGTAAGTGCAGAGGTGGGCGAAGAGTTCCAACACTCCAGTAGACGACCTTGACGGAGACGTAGGTGGAATTCATGTGCCGGCCCCATTCCTCCATGTCGAAATGGGGCTATCAGTAGGGCCCATCAACCACTTCTCACCAACTCACACATGAACGGCAAAGATTCGCGCCATGAAATCACCACAAGAACTCGCGATAAATACCAAAGTGAGAACACCGAAATCAGCTCCTCCCACCACAACCATTGCTTTTCTTCTTGTTGGCGCATGACACCCACAACTCAACACAGATCGTGACCACCTACCGCCGTTCAATTGGGAAGCGTTGCTTACAGGAGCATCATCAAAATCCTCAATTAGATCTCCTCCTTTCTTATAGACCAATTGATCACCAGCGACATCGGAAAAAACTTGTTTGAACAAAAGCGAAAGCTATAAACCGTAGAACAATAAAAGAAGAGACATGACAAGTCACGAGATTTATGACACCCACGAGGAGAGATTTGTGTCTTCTTTTATTCTGGAAATTACCAAGATACAATCTTCTTTCATCCCTAGATTCTACGAGAAACCTCTCTTCAATCTCACCAAAAGATCCCTCAAAATCACATATTTCACTCCTTAGTTCTCTCTGCCTCACTTTTATGATATGCAACTCTCCTTAGCTTTCCTATGGCTTGATTTACAAAGAAACTCTTAAGAGGTATTTAAAGAGCTTTCCCCTCTCTTGAATTCATGTAGGACTCCTTTTTTGTTTTGGATTATCAATTCTAATTCTCTTTTAATTCCAATTAAATTTAATTCTTTCCAATTAAATTCAATCCCTAATCTAAGTCTAACTAGAATTTTCTAAAACGCACCGCTATTTCTCAACAATCTCTATATTAGACTTGTATGAAGCCCCCTTCGACAATATCGATCCTTTCTTGTAACCTACTACTGCAATATTGTAAAACTAGAGAGCGAACACCTTTGACAAATCATCTTAAGACCCCTCAACCAAAGGGCACCGGATTGATCGTTGCTCATGCATTGATGCCAAGCCTTCTAACAGCTAGACATCAACCTCCATTGCTACCGCTCTAAGATTGGCAGTTGACTTCTTGTAGACTTCTCCTTAACTCTTGCACCTGGAGTCAAACTTTCATTTCAACCTTCCCTAGGAACCCAAGTTCATCGCCAGCTTCCCTTCCTTGTAGTCATACACACTCTTGAAAACGAAGCCTTACCTTGAACACCAGTTCATTCAAACACCCGATACAAGTCATCTCCACACTTTTTCCTAACTAGAACAAGATTTCTACCGTAGTGTACTGTGATAACTCCTTCATGCACCTAGGTTTGAGAGCCCATAGAGTTAACCACCCAAATGGAATCAGATTCTTACTCCCCTTCGAGATTAACTGAACATTCTCTAAGGCGACCATGCTCTCCCTTCTTCCTTCCACCGTGACCGCTCCGACACCCGCATGTCGCACCTCGTGCCATCTACCATGTAGACAGTCTCATTGACTCCTTGAACTAAGGAGTCAAATAGGCTTGTTTGGTCACATACATGAGCTAATGTTCTAGATTCTAATATCCGGCCGCCGTAAGAAGTATTATTCTCGGGAACCATCAGCACCTTCGCTTGTTGACTTTCATCCTCCGAAACTGCCAACATGTCCACTTATTGATTTTCCATAATACTCACTTTATACAAAATTCAGGCCACTCGACCCCCCACCCTTGCCCCTTTAACCAATCTAGCCATTTGAAGCAGTCTTTTTTTATGTGAACCTTCCCTTGATAAAAAAAGCACCGTTTAGAAAGTAAACTTATCCCTTTTGAAGATTTACTCCCTCGGACATCTGCTACCAACCCAGTACCAGAACTGACTCCACACCAACACCATGTCGCTGCTGAAAGTGGTCCATGAGGAGCTCAATTTGGTGAAAGTGCAAACAACCACAAAATTTTTGAAAGGAAGAAGCTTCTTTCAAGTCCATATTCTTTTTGAAACAAAACAAACAAGTTTAGTGCATGATAACAAACAAAGTTTGTAATACGGGTGCATGAATGAAAGTGTAAGGGAGATAATATTGAGGGTTTTTTTTGCATACATACTAGCTGGGTAAGTCATCCCATCTTGGACTTAAGCTCGGCCATCTTGTGAAGGACATGAGAAGGAGTGGCGAATATCGGAGTGGAGGAAGTCCTCAAATAAAAGAATATACTTGACATTAAATTTATTTCATTCCGCCTACACATAAAAGTAAGAATTAGATTTGATCCGAAACAATGTGTATACTAGACATTGAATATATTGTTAATTATATATCTGCTTTCTCTTAGAAGAATAAAACTTGCATGGGTCGTCCCACCATTTTTCATCAATCCCTTTAAACACCTTTTCCTTGAAGAGATCACGCTCTTCTCTACCGGGGTCTTCAACCGTAGTTCATGACACTCCGCCTTCACCTGATTCCGATTACCTCGGACCCTCTCCTGCATCTTTGTCCTTATGCCTCGGTAGATAACAAGAAGGTTGAGAGGACAATAAGGATCATCTGGCAGAAACTCATAATCTTTCTGCATATTCAACAAAATTAAGCTATTAGAGTAGATAAGTACCAAATGATAATAAATTATCTTGATATTACAAATTAAAAATGTATCTAAACCTGAGCTTGGAGGAAGAAGCTTTCAAATGAGCGCTCATGATGTGCACTCCAATTCATATGAAGTGGAAAGTCCGTGAATC
This sequence comes from Asparagus setaceus, assembly GCA_012295165.1. Taxonomy (NCBI): domain Eukaryota; kingdom Viridiplantae; phylum Streptophyta; class Magnoliopsida; order Asparagales; family Asparagaceae; genus Asparagus; species Asparagus setaceus. Next base: position 49,048,755 of record CM022706.1, on the reverse strand, counting down.
GACGGCTTATCTGCCCAACACACTGCCCAAATCGCTCAGCATTGGGGCCAGTGCAGTGAAACTCCTCACCAAAATGTAAAGGGAATGTCGTGTCATCCTTCTCAGGATTGGGCCTCAGTCGATTGGCTTTATAAGTACCCTGAGTCTTCTTGCATGTCCGTGGTAGCCCTGCATCTAAAAAATATAAAACAAGAAAGGATATTAAAAAATAAAAAGGATATTAACAATGATAAAATCAAATGACATAGATACCTTCAGCTCTTATAACACGCTTCTCTACACGTTTAGCAGCACGATTAGGACGATACTTTCTCAAATATAGAGGATGAGCTGCTGATGCAGATGCAGAGGCATCCTCTCCAACCATACAACAACAAAATGCAATTATATAAGTACCGTCTGAATAAAATAATACAAAATGAATTTGATAGTAATGCGTTAAATAATACTAACCCATCGAGTGTCTTGATGGTATGGAGCGTGCAGGGGTCTGCAAAGCATATGCCCACACTTGTATTTGTTAGCACTTATATACCCTAAAGTTTTTAAAACCTTGCACTTATATTTCCTCACTTGTTTTAGCAGATCTTATATATACCAAAAAATTGTTAAACTTGTACTTAAATACGCTCACTTTTGTAAACTTTAGGGTGTGTAAGTGCCAATTTTATATGAAAGAAAGTAGAATCGTACTTTGCACCTTCCAGTACAATCTTTAACCACTTGTCACTTGTCATCTTCTCTGGCTTATTGTCCACTCCTAGCAAGGCTTGATATAGGTCCTGTTGAATCAAGACCTCCTTCATCCTTTTCTGCCAAGCCCAAAGTCCTAATTACATTCAAACTTTTTAATCTTGGTCTTCATCACCAAAAAACTTTCTAATTCCATGCCATAAAGATTGAACTTTTCTTCAAAGAAATAAATCTAACCTAATTGATTAGACTCTGATTCCAATTGTTGGCGCACACTACCCACAACTCAACACCAATCGTGGTCACCAACCAGCGTCCAATATGGATGCATTGCATATGAAAGCATCACTGTAACTATCAATTAGATCTCCTCCTTCTTAGTAAACTAATCAATTAGCGAGCAATGTAGAAAACCACGAGAAAACTTATTCGAAGGAAAGAGAAAGCTAAATTTGCCAAAATAATAATAATAATAAAACGAGAGACAAAGTCACGAGATTTATATGGTTCAGTAATCTCCTAGAGAGATTTGAATCTTCTTTAATTCTAGAGATTACAATGATACAATCTTTCTTGTGATCCCTAAAGGTTCCACAAGAAACCCTCTATTCAACCTCACCAAGATATCTCTCAAGCCACTAAATTTCTTTCTTTAGTTCTCTCAACCTTTATTTTATGAAATTTTTCTTGACTATTTACACATCATAGTATGTAAATTTAAAAGTAAAATGAGTATAAATCAAATATGTTTCGCTTAATTTAGTTTTTGATGATGAATAAAAAGGATTCAATTGATATATATATTTGTGATAATAGCTTCATTTATCTATATAATTGATTCAAAATATTTGAACATGATTTTTTTATAATTATGTAAAGCACAAATTCCAGGAGCGTAACATTTGAATACATCTAAATCAATCTTTTATGCACTCTCACCATCCAAATACTATAACACCCTCACTAAAAAATTCTTGTTTCATATAATGACATAAAGCAAAACTTAGTTTCGGACTGTAGAGGAAATGATTGGAATAATTGCTATTGATTTTACCATACACTATAGTCAAGCAAAACAATTAGACTGGAATATCTCTCTGTGAAAGAGGAGATTAATCAGAACAATTTCAAGAATCTGAGATATAGGAGTGTCCTAATTGAGCCATAGATACAACATTAGGCCCCTAAATCTCATGAAATAAGAAATGCGGAAACACCAAAATTATGAATAGAATATAAAACAGGTATTTGTTTTATGTTTTAAGTCATTAAAATAACTATAGCAGACAAGAGTACTATGGTTTAGAAAACAAAGAAAACAGGCCAAATCCAAAGTGTAAAGTAATAAAAATATCCTGAAATTGAAATGTAGTCGTCCATAGACATCAAGAAAATTGAAAAAGAAAAACAACAGACGTGTCAAGATACAAAATGGTAATATGCAAAAATATAATATACTGATCAAAACACACCACCTAAATAATTAAAACAAGGCTAAATATCAGGAAATCCCTTTAACTATGGATGATTATCGGATACCATAACTTTCCAAAGCCAGAAAATCCCTAAACTTAAGGCGGTAAAATTTTAAAGTTAAAGGGGTTTTTTTTTTATAATTCCTAATTTAAGAGGGGTTTTCTGATATTTTGAATGTTATGAGGGGTTATCGGGTAATCGTCCAAAGTTGAGGAGGGTTTCAAGATATTTAGCTATTATGCTAGTTAAATTAATCCAAGCTAATCAGAGGAATATAAATCTAAAACCACCAGCTAAGAGTCGAGTAACAAAGTTCAGATTCATCATAAACTAAATAAAAATACCTGGCTCAACAAACAGGATATAGTAACCCCGCACAAAAGTAATATCCAGTTATGTTACTAAGCACCATGTATTTGAAGCAAAGCAGACCAAAACCTAAAATAAAGTTTATAGACACTCAAACACATAATAAAAACGGCTAGCATGACTTTTAATGGAAATAATATATTCGACTAACAAGCATTGCCAATTTGACCGGAGTGGTTCACAATGACCACCTGAGAGGTGAAGTTGATGAGTTCCTTAGCGTCTAGCAAGGTCTTCCTTAAAAATCAGGTCTACCTGCAAAAATTAAACTGTACGCGTAATACGTTTCAAAAAATAAATATAACCATATAAGTTTATTTATTTGCAATTAGCTCTTTTGGATATAACCATATAAGTTTCACTATTTTTGATATAGTGGATGATCTTCAGTATATCCTATTGTAAGATGGATTTGGGTGCGCTACACTTGACATACAAGATACATGCATGTTGAGTGAGGGGCATGGGTCTGGCTCTTGCTGGATTATGATAAGCTTTTTGTTAATTACATAACTTATACTCTTTGGGAGAGTTTGTCTAGCATAGTACGTGTTAATATGATAAGTGTTGGATGTTTACAGTTTGGCATAGAGGAATGAATCTATATTTTAGCACTACATCGATGTATAAGTTAAAAAGCAGAGCCAAACTTAAAGTAGCAAAATAAATATAAATATTAGAACAAAAATTCTTTCCTTTTTGGCATGTTTTAACTGTTAGATTCGGAGGAATAAATTGCATCCATTTTGGCTCAATGAAAATAGGATGCTTCTGCTTAAGATGTTAGGCATCCTAAATAGATTTGGGCATTCTAGATGGTTTACTTATATTGTTTTTCAAAATTGATGTATGCCCTGCCTGCCCGAGATGGAAAATACATGTAAGGTAGATCTGTCAGCGATGTTTCAAAAATTCAAGAAAATGAAATAAAATTAGGAAAAACCAAACCCGGTCCGTGATTTCCCCATTCTCAAAATTTTGGTGGTCCAACGCTAATCTCTCTCAAGTCCTCCTCTCCTCAATGCCAGTGAGAGTAACTGACATCGACCACTACCATTGCCTCAGCGTCGAGCATCCCATCTCGAGGCCTTCCTCCTCAAAGATTCTCTCTGTACATTATAAATTGAAGCAAAAGCAAAAGCTTAGCAATTCAGCAATCTAAGATGTAGCATAGCAATGTACTCATTGGAACTTAGATACAAAGTTAAGCCCCAAACAAGGATAAAGGCTACCATAACTTTCCCTACCCTTAAAAACACAACGGCATAATATCACGTAATCAACTCACTAAATATCTTTAGAAAACAAATCTCACCTGACCTTGTCGAATTTTCAGAAGAGGATCGACAATGCACGGACAGCAGGAGGAGGCCGATCAAGAACTCGGCGAGACCATGATCAAGATTTCTAGGGTTTCCAGGGTTCTAGATAGAAAGAGATAGGATTGTATTGGAGTTTTTAGACAAAGAGCCCGGTTACATGAGGAATTGGGAGGGAGATGGCAACAATGTTGCGATTCACTCCGGATATATATAATACATGATGAAGGTGAGAGGTTGGCCTCAAAATCTCGATCCCCCAAGTCCGCCCTCAAATTTGCCACTTATTCAGTTAATACTTATTCCTGCTATGACCAAATCAACTAATTATTTTTTTTAAAAAAAATATAGGTTACCATTTCTTTTAGAAATAAAAGTACATAAAAAAGGCTTAATTGCACTTAAATTACCTATAGTTTCCCTTACTTTGCACTCATATACCCTAATTTGTATTTGTTAGCACTTACCCTAAAGTTTTTAAAACATACACTTATATCCTCTCACTTGTTTTAGAAGATCTTATATATTCCCTAAAGTTGTTTAACTTGTACTTAAATACACCCTTGCAAAGTTGAGGGTATGTAAGTCTGGTTTTAAAACTTTAGGTGTTTAAGTGCACAAGCTTGAGGGTATATAAGTGTTGCCGAAAACAAATAGGGTATATAACTGAAAAGTTTAGAACATTAGGATATACTAATGCTGCCAAAACAAGTGAGTGTATATAAATTCAAATAGGGGAAACTATAGGGCATTAAAGTGGAATTAAGCCTAAAAAACATACATGTAGTGTACTTATGGAAATGATTGTTTGTAAGAAATATGAGTTTTGTCCCTTTAAAAAAAAGAGAAATTCAAATGAAATTAAGAAAAGGCATGAACGTCCCATAAATAAGTGGTAGACAAATTGACTTAATTAGCGTGGGAACGAATTGAATCGTCAGCTATTAAGTTGATTATCTAGAGTATGTAATTCTGGGCGCTGTGGTGTCAACGACACATCAAACTAGAACTGAGGGAATACACTTTCACCTTTACTTGAAAAAAAATTTTATGATACACAATTTAAAATTTAGATAAATATTTAACTTCCAAAAAACTTAAAACTCTCACTAAATTTCCCAATCCTTCCAACAAGACTTCTATCCTCCTGTGTGTGCAGGTGATCGAGCTAGCCATTGGTGTAGCAAAAATTTGGAGCTTGCGGGACACTGGTTTCTTCTCTTTAAAAAATGACTAGTTAGCACTTAAATACCTTATAGTTTCTCTTAATTTGCACTTATATAGTATATGAATAGTACTATAAATTTGTGAGTAGTGGTAACTTGTTTCCTTTTCTTTTCTTTTGTTGTCTTATGTTAAACTTTTCGTAACTTCTCTTTCATAGGTTATAGCAACAATGTAGAGGGTGGTATTCATTGAAGAAACTTAATAGCTATATGTGAGGGAAAATGAATTGTTATTCACTATGAGCTTGATCCTTTTAGATCGTTGTCTATGACTATACAATCTCGTGAGTCGAGGGCTATACGTAAGGTTGTGTTACATTTACTTACCTTTTATTTATAACAAATGTACCGATTAGGACAAGTGATAATATTATAATTAATGGAGCAAAAAGACTAACGGTAGACTTATGGAATTTGTTTGGAAGCGATTAAGAAGGATTTAATAGTGGTTAGCTTATGAAGGAGATAACCTTTAGTAAAACTAAATTGAAGAATAGGATTCATATATAACCCTAAAAATTGGTATAACTCTTGAATCTTTTTAATCTTGTTATTAATATGTAGGAACTTTATAATGAGCATGCTAAGCACCCTTGATCTAGTGAACGCTATTGAAATATTTAACGTAACAATTTTTTATTGTGCTTATTCTTGTTTTCTCCGTTAATTTTTCTCTCTAATTTGATAGCATTTATATTTTTCCCCGATTTGATATGAAATTTTCTACATCAAATTAAATTGAAATTATTTTTAATATAGTGACTTTTGACAGGTTTAGGTAGGGAAAAACTATGAAGTCTATGGACCGGTTAAAGCTGTCAGCATGTTATACTTGTTAGTTTTATTTGAATGGTTCTCTAATAACTCCTTTTCTTCCATCCAATACAGGGTTTCGTGGAAATTTATTTTTTAAGGACATAATATGATCTATTATCAAGTCAAGCCCTGACATCCGTGATTATGCCATAGTTTGTCAACATTATGTAGCTCTATGGAACCGCTAGAAATTACTACTCCTAACTCACAAATTGTCCAGATTCTCGCTTATTTTTGGTTTTGGCAAATAATGCTCACCTTCATTTACAAGGATGTGCATAAGCCAATTTTCAAAGAAAACTCGACAAGAGAAAATTGTCAAGTAAATGATTGTGTGCGCTTTGAATCCTATGTGCATTCACCGAAATGCTTTTATAACTTTGTATTCTGTGAAGTTAACATAAAGTTGCCTCTTAAAATGATAGCAGCTTTTTTTTATCTCCTTAAAATGCTTGGATTTGACATTGTTCGTATGAATTAATATGAAATAAATAGTTATGCTTGAGAGAGGCTAGTCATATAAAATAACTTTCAACTCTTCATTTTAGTGATTCTTATACAAGTAAGAGGATATATATTATTAATGTAGGCGCTGAAAAATACTTACAAGATCCCCGAAACCAACTCGTGATGTGAGTCTGAATGACAACCCATCGAATGATACGGACATCGAATCGTTAAGACGCCGAACACGACGGCGAACCCATAGCGCCACAAGCACCCGCTTAAACCGGACTTGAATAGACGACGATCCCGTGACCGCTGAACCGAACAAACCAAGAGTTAGTCCCGAACCAAATACGAGCGGAACCTAAGTCGGAGAAGGCCAAGAGTCGAATAGGCGGTGGCCTAAACCCAGAAACCGAGAAAATGGCTAAACGGGCGGAAAAAACGCTGCAACGGCGCCGGCCAAGTGGCGAAGGTTTCACACATGGTTTGCCACCTCACCCAACTTGCCGAGGTGCCTCTCTACCAAGGGGAGGCTCGTGCCACCACAGCCACTCCTACCAACTTGGTGCGAGGTGGCTCGCCAAGTGGCTCAGCCAGAAGACCCCCTATTGTATAAATAGGGGTCTTAGTTGAGGGGGCTTCTTCGACGGGATTTTGGACTTCTGACGGGATTTTGGACTTCTGACGGGCTTCCTGAGGTTGGATTTTGGGATTTGGAAGAGCTCGACTGAAGAATTCTTGCGAGATCTACGAAAATCGGGCGACGGTCCCGAAGCAACAGCGAGTACAAGTGCGACGACGCGATCTACAAGCTTAAAGGTAACCAACGGTCGAACTACTGATACCCTCTAGGTTAAGCTTCATCTTAACCTCGTGGATAGCCAGGATTTCTCCTGTAGATCTCACCGCTCGGTGATCCTCTCCTTCGCGGAGTGCGACGCCGCATCCTCTCCTTCGCGGAGTGTGATTCCTCAGCGCTTCGCTTCTTCGTGAAACGAGCCCTTTACATCTGTAGTTCCGAACAGGGTCTCTACTTGGATTGGAATTGCGCGGTGGTCCACGGACACAAAAGTCCCCACGTGCAAAGAACTCCACGCATGCAGGACCTCGATATAACAGATCCTCGTGTTTGTTCACAAAAGGAAGAAGTTGTAATTTTGATTTTCATTGTACGCTTAAAATAAAAGGCATTTCTTTTGAATTTTGTTGTAGGCCAAAGAAGCCAGCAAGTTCAAATCAATGACAATCATCCCAACTTTTACCGCAACAAGCCGGGCGACCAATGGGGAGCCACCGCCGATCGGAGGTCGTCGTGCGCGGCCGTGATTCCTATCCGGTGGAGGAAGAGGTCGAGTTCGATTCGCCAGGCGGCACGAGGAGTCTTTCCTCGCCTCCGTGATCCGGGGCCGCCCAAGAAGATCTCCGCAAGAAGGAGAACCCGATGGGCCTCCGATGTAGAGCCCCGTGACGGCGAGTCCAACCTCGCCGCCGCAGTAGCGAAAATCGCCGGCGCCTGAAGTCCGTGATGGGCTCGAGATGAACGCCGATGATGCTCGCGCCTGCGAGCCCGCCAAAGACGATGACAAAGCATGGCGCAAACTTGCCAAGGCCATGCAATCCATGGATGGGGTCCGCTTTAAGCGGATCTAAGATCCGACTTACGCAGGCTTCACCAAGGGATCGACAGTCTATCCAAGCCGCCAACCAACGAGTGGGTCCGCTAAACGGAACTGCTCCACACCTGTGAGCGATCCGGAACGCCAAGACTTACTCAAGCACGAAGCTTTGCGCAAAGAAGCTCGTGGAATCAAGGAGGCGAAGAACTCCACGCAAGCGGGACCTCGATATAACAGATCCTCGTGTTTGTTCACAAAAGGAAGAAGTTGTAATTTTGATTTTCATTATGCGCTTTAAAATAAAAGGCATTTCTTTTGAATTTTGTTGTAGGCCAAAGAAGCCAGCAAGTTCAAATCAATGACAATCATCCCAACTTTTACCGCAACAAGCCGGGCGAATTACATTAGAGCCACCGCCTCGATCGAGGTCGCCGTGGCTGCTACCATGATTCCTATCCCTGCGGAGGAAGAGGTCGAAGTTCGAAGTTCGACCAGCTGGTGGCACGAGAGTATCTTTCTCGCCCTCGTGCATCCACCCCCGCCGCCCAAGAAGATCTCCGCTGCGGAGAACTACGGGCCTCCGATGTAGAGCCCCGTGACGGCGAAGTCCAACCTCGCCGCCGCAGTAGCGAAATCCTCGCTGGCGCTGGAAGTCCGGATGGCTCGGATGAACGCCGATGATGCGCCGCCTAAGCGAAGCTCACAAAGGCGATTTACAAAGCATGCTGCAACTTGCTAAGGCCATGCAATCCATGGATGGGGTCCGCTACGGCGGATCTAAGATCCAGATTTACGCAGGCTTCACCAAGGGATCGACAGTCTATCCAAGCCGCCAACCAACGAGTGGGTCCGCTAAACGGAACTGCTCCACACTCCAGAGCGATCCGAACGCCAAGCACTCTTGGCAAGCACGAAGCCGTGTGCAAGTCGTCGGAACTCAAGAAGGAGGCGGTAAAGAAGCTACCAACGCATCACCGTGTTTGAGGCCCAAGTCTAACGGTGCCCCAACCCCAGCCCATGCCTCGCTCCTCACCTGCCGGCTATGGCATTGCAAACTCACAAAGTCCAAGACCGACGGCACTTCAAGATCAAAGGCGCTCAGATTCAACCGTGGTGAAGCCAACACTGCCACCACCACTAGACCAACTATCAAGGATCGCTTGGGTCCTTTGAAGGGATCGCGGTCACTCCTCATATAGGAGGTCGCACTGCCTGTAAAGGACCGACTTAACCCCACCAACCAAATTAAAATCGGTCCGAGTCCCTCAAACTTCACGCCACATAAGCGGAAGTCAAGGCGAAGTTACTTTGGCCATTCTAAGGAGACGCCTCCCGATGACGACGACGCTATACCGGAGATTAACACACGGCATCGCATTAACCACCGACGAAATACTACCGCAGTAAGGGTATGAAAATCTCGGGGATTCCCCTAAATTGACGCAGCCATGCTTGTGCTCCAAGCTCATCAAGACGGTGCTCTCGAGTGCAATTGCCATCTAAAAGCTCCGTAGGGTGTCGCTTCCAGAGGCTTAGCCAACGCCGCCAAGACTAGTCAAGGCGATTCCGAAAATGATGACATCCCGAGGATGAGTTGCCGAGGTCACTAATAATATGACCAAAGAAGAACCATCGCCACGGGCTATTCCCGCCAAGACGAACGGCTAACTCGCTTGCGGTCCGACTATCCGGACGGTCCAGACACGATAAACTTCAAGGGAATAACGGAGGATGATGCGCGTTTGATATTGGTTCGCTAATCGATCCGATCATACCGATCTAGCGAAGGAAGCCTAAGAAACGCTTTATGATCGCATGCATCAATGGCCAAAATGCTAGACGGCGTTGAATAAACAACGGAAAACTTCAAGTTAGAAATAGAGTTGGCCATGCACGATGAGAGAAATGCATGACCAACAGATCCAAGCCTGGCGAACATCAAGGTGAATCGAAGTCACGCACCAACGCCGATGAAGATGATAGCGATTCGTGATCGAGGAAGCACAAGAAGATGATAACCCTCCTGAACCTCGCAGAACGGGCAAAACATAGATGTTGTTGCTCGTGAAAGCGAGAAGATCAAAGACTTTGAGAGCAAAATCAACTCATTGATTTCCGCCAAGAAGTAAAGAAGACAGTATTCCTTGCCCATACCCGGGGAGTGGGAATCAACCGCACTCGGGTTTAACTTAATAAACTTCACACCATTTGATCGGAAGGGTTCCCCGACGCAAAGACTTAATTTATTTCAAGTCACACCTCTGGAGTTATTTCTCGCAACGAACCCTCGATGGTTCTGCCATTCGTCTGCACCCTTCGGGTGCTGCCGAATGGTACCGCCTCAAGCCGGGAGCATTCATACCGACGACATGGAGTCTAGCTTCCTTACCAATTTTTGATGACGATACCGAGGTATCGATCGACATTGCTCGACGAGAAGCGTAAAGACGGAGAAACCGTGGATATCTTTGTCAAAAGATTCTAACAAGGCAATGAACCGCTCGATCCAAAACAGAGGAGTTCATCCTCCAAACCCGCCACAAGAACTTATCGATAGATGTGCTTGAAGCAATGGGTACAAAGACCATCCATAACGGAAGGACCTGAAGGTTCGTGGAGAGCAAGCCGAGGTTCCTCAAAAGGAAAAGGCAGAGAGGTCACCGACAACGGAAGCTCCGGGTTTAACTTTGTCCCACGCAAAGGGAAAGAGCAAGCCAAGACGGCGGTTATAACCAAACGCTCCAACTCCAACCCCAACAGCAAGCAAAGAAGAAGAATAGCCGAAATGCCGCAACAAACCACAATCAACGTGGCAACCTCGGGCCACAAAAACGAAGGCCTTAGAGCCGAGATTCCAAGTCCTATTCCTTTAGGGACATTTAGATTCTCGGTCTCTTCAAATATCTTGTGGAAAATAACAAGATCAAGCTCCTCCGATTCGTAATCAAGAGGAGGCAATGAAGACAAATGACCCAAGATATCGTATGCACCATGGGCGCTCATCACCCCACTAAATCTCGCTTCAAATTTAAGGACAAAATCCGTGCTTTAATTGACGTAGGGTCATCACTATGAAGCCGCCCAAAGAAAAGAAGGTCGGAGCAAATGCGTGTCCATAAGTTGGTCAGATTCATTGATGGTTTGAACCCAAACCAAGGGTCAAAGTCACAATGAAGACGTGAATGACGCACCACACAAGCAACGCTTTAAAGGACTTGTATCATACAACCCCAAATGGCTAAGTCCTGGATCCACCCGCACCGCTTGAAGATGAGCAATGGGTAGCTTCTTCCATCAAAGCAAAAGTCAAAGGCATGCCATGCTCGCCCGCACTCGAAGGAGACGATGAACAGTGGTAACATTCCAACCGTCCGGCGGGGAACTCGAAGCCCACGCCACCGTGAGGACACGGTACAAATACAAATACCCGAACCTCCGACCTAAATGCCAAGACGCCGCCGAGCCGGGGTACCAACAACACCCCTCACTCGCTACCAGGCGAAGACAAAGCCACGTGAAGTTCAACTCCGGCGCGCCTCGACCATGCCGATTGGAAGAGATAAACCGAACTTCAACTCCCATACCGCTTTGATGTAATGGCACACTGGTTAATATCCCCGCAAGGATCACTCTATACGAAGTTGTTATGGTTATCAAAAGAGACGAGAAGCTCTTCAGAAGCCCCCGCCATTCGTGAGGTTTTCCCACCAGATTCGCCAGTTCGGAGAGTCGCCCAAAGAATGCAACCTTGCGACTAAACACTTCCCTCGCATCACTTTTACAAAGGAGGATATGCACGAGGAATTCCAAGCACGAGCCGCTATACTTCACCGTATATTGGCTCCGGAAGTTAACCGGATCCAAGTCGATCCTGGTTCACAGGAGCATCATGCCCCTCAAGGCCATGTATCATCTTGAATTCGCCAAGCCGGCATCGACAGCACAATGATTTATGGATTTAACACTGCCGCTGGTAAGATCCTATAGTGCCAAATGGGACTTAAAGTCCCAAGTCACCGCTATGTGATTGACGCGAGACTTCCTATAACTTATTGTTGGTCGACCTTGGATCCACAATAATGTTATAGTCCCTCTACTCTTCATCGTCTCCAAATATGTAGACACTAATAATGAGGTCAAGACTGGTCGCGACAAACAACCGCTTAAGGATGGAGAATTATTTCACGATTTCTCTCTACGTAATGAGTCCAAATCAATCATCGCCCAAGGCACGGATAGCGTGGAGAAGCCGACACCGCCGGGCTTGGTTATAGTGGTGGTTTTGTTTAAATGACATTGTACCCCTTGTAATCAATCTTGACGATGAAGAATCATCAGATGAACATTGTAATTGGCAAATTAGAGTATCCTTTGTCTTTGAATGATGTGATGACAGGTTTATACAATGATCCAAAGTTGCACCTGCCAACTCGGTCATCTTGCTTTACACAAAAGCGGAGACTCTTTGGGACAAAGACTCCATCCCACCTAAGATCAAGTAGTGAAAAGACTTGGTTTACTAGGAGATGCAGCTCAAATAATAATCACTTCTTCAAAACGACGAAGACGACAATGGACCTATCCTCCACACACTCAGATATAGTCCAGAAACACTGGGTATCATGAAGAGATGGGGGTACAACTTGGCACAAGGAGAAGGTCTATGTTTTGGGCGAGGTCCTCGAAGTCCCTCCCAGAGCGCATATGTTCCAAAAGGGAAGCCTGATAACTACTATGCATTCAGACGGGATTGGGATACTAATCCTCCTCGAAGATGAATGCTCGTGTCGATTGATAATAATCCACCCTAAGGGAGACGACATCTGCCCGATTCTTTGGCTGATTCGACACCACTTTGGAGAAGTTTTCAAGGCTTTGATGTCAAATATGGCTACGGCCGATCCTCCATCGTTGAGAGTGATGAAGACATGCCAACATGGGAAGACCCATGGATCCATCAACTCCAAGAGCAGCTTTGGGACGAGTTCGAACAAAGAGAACCCCCACTAAGGATGAGGTAGTCCAGATTAATATGGGTGATGGAGAGCATTCTAAGCTCATTAACATCGCAATTCTAAGAAAAGGAAGAGTTGATTGCCCTAATCGTGGAGTATATTGATGTATTCGCCGAGTTACGAGGACATGCCAGACTCGAATTTAATGTGGCAACACATCGCCAACATCAAGCGGATGTCAAACCCGCCAAGCAACAAAGAAGGGTTTCGCCCACAAATATTGGAGGCAATTGTTGACGGTGAAGAAACTCATAGAATCGGATTCATCGAAGAAATTCAACATCCGGATTGGGTGGCTAATATAGTCCCTACCATGAAGAAGAATGGGTCGACGGATCTCGTGGTCACTCATGAGACTCAACGCCGCTTGCCCGAAGATGACTTTCCTCTTCCAATCACCGATGTCATAGTTGACAACACGTGGATTTGAAAGAATGTCCTTTATGGCTTTTCGGTATAATCAAATCAAGATGCACCCCGATGACGCCAAACACACGCCGTCGTAACTTCCATCGGATATATTGCTACACTGGCCATGCCGCTCGCCTCAAAATGCCACCTATCAACGAGCGATGACGAAAATTTTCCAGACCATCTCCGAAAACGTATCAACGCCGACGACTTGGCCGAAAAGCCGCGGACAAAGGAGATCACATCAAAGATCTTAGAACGGTTTTCGAGCATCATGAGCCCATCGCCTAAAGATGAATCCCCGCCAAATCCTTCCTCGATGTCCAAGAAGTTCCTGGCTTCATCACCAACAAAGGAATACATGTCGATCCCGATAAAGTAAAGGCGATTCAGAATTGCAACCCCGAAACTGAGAACTCGGGTTAAGGGCATGGCTGGCGACATCCGACGGTTCATATCGAACCTATCCGCAAGTGCCAACCGCTCTCAAAATTGAATAAGAAGGGAGTGTCATATATTTGGGACGACGCCGCCAAGGCATTCAAGAGATCAAGTCTTATCTCGCTAAACCTCATGTTCTTGTTGCATCCGCGCCGAAAACCGCTTTTGATCTACGCCAAGGCAACGGATCACTGCCGCTTTACTCGCGAAGACGGCGATACGGCCGTCAACAAAGCTGTATTACCCGAGTCAACATTAGTCCGCGGCCGAAGTCTCGATATCCAATGGTCGAAGCGCGTTTGCATTAGTGTTCGCGATTCGTAAAATGCGCACTATTTAGCCGACGACGATTTATGTTATTTCTAACGTGAATCCGGTCCCGATATTTATGACCCACCGGCCTCGAGTGAGTTGGGCTTAAATGGGCTTGCTCTTGTCCCAATATGACTTGCACTTCAAACAACGTTAGTCAAAGGACAAGCAATTTGTGATCTCTTGGTCACCACAACGGATGCAGCTTGAGCTATATGATGATCTTCCGATGAAGTTCAAGAAGTCAACACTACATCGCACCAACAAATATGGCGATTGTATTTTGACGAGCTCTCGAGCTACCAATGTAAGTGCCCCGATGTTCTAAGATTTCCCGAGTCGGGTTGTCTTAGTTTCCGGAATCATGTCATGCCCGTGCTTATTCACTCACCGGACCTTGCTCTAATAACGAGTGAATACACGCGCTACTTATTGGACTTAGCTTCGCCAAGGAGCTGGGGTCGAATATCTCGGCGCACGGGCGATTCGAATTGATAGTTAAACGTGTTCGTGACTACGGTCGTGAACTGATCTAATCCCTATCATCGATAGTCATGAAATAGCGGACTCATTCAAGAGTTTTTCATCGAATATATCCCGCTACCCAAAATGCTTATGCGATGCACCGGCAAATAAGTAATGGTCGTTAGCACAACCTTCCGAGCAACTATAACGAAGGCTTCTGACTCACCAACCTCTTATCATGAGACACACAGATAAGGGGTAGTTACCAAAGAAGTACACGCAACCCAAACCAAGTTGGAGCCCCGACGCTTCCTATCATCGACTACGCCTTACATGACATTCTCACGAAGACGGAGGGAGAGAGAGTCAATCCGCTAAGAACTCCAAGATTCTTTATGACACTCAAACCCGTGATGCTATATCACGGGGTACGATGGTCTTTATTACGATGCTCTCAAACCAAGAGGCGTAAGAGGTCCTTCGAAGCACACGAAGGTGAATGTGGTGCGCACTACCGGGTCCCAAGCTCTACGATCGAATCAGAGAATGGGCTACTTTTGGCCCACGATGATCAATGACGCGGCCGTATACGGAATGCCACGCGCGGTCAAATTCACGCGAATTATATGCACCATTCTCCGAAAGGCTTGCATCCTTCGCACATCCTCGCCATTCGACATGGGGAATGGACGCCGAGGTCCCATTTTTCCTCCGCCGTCGCTAAACGGCTATTTTATCTATCACCGACATTCTCCGCGGGCGTATAATCCCGCTAAAAGAAGTCAAGGCAGTACCGTCCGCCGATTATCAAACACCATGTCATTTATCGACATGGTGTCCCGAGACGATCGTGCATGATAATGGTCCCCAATTTATCACAATTCCTTCATTAGGTTTTGTGAGAAATTCAAGATACAAGATGTCGTCAGCGGCTTATAATCCGGCGGCAAATGGATTAGCGAAGCATTCAACAAGGCGATTATCAAAATTACAGCCGAAGCTTGTGAAGAGTAACAAGCGAGGCTGGGATGATAAACTTCGGAGCACTTCTGGCATATCGCCGCGGCTATCGCGCAATGGAGACCCGTACTCCACGGTTTTCGGTGCGGCGTTCTCCGTTGGAGATCGAATCCGTCGCCGTATCGCCCTTTCAGCGAGATGGCGAGAAGAACAACATCAAAAGCGTCTCGAAGAGCTTGAGATGTTAGATGAGAAGCGCTGGAGGCTCAACAATGCATTGAGTTCTACCAAGCTAGGATGTCGAGGGCTTTCAACAAGAAAGTTCGATAGAGAACCTTTAGAGAAGGAGATTTGGTCCTCATTTGCTCGGCGATAGATAATCCTCACTTCCAAAAGAAAGGCAAATTGAGCCTAAATGGGAGGGTCCGTTTGTAATAAAGCGGTCTACTCAATGGTGCGTATCGCCTAATTACCCAAAGTGGCGGCCAGGCAATTCTTAGATAAATGGGAAGTTCTGAAGAAATACTACCCTTAGTATCTTGGGATAACCCGTTCAGCGGGAAGTTCCTCGTGGGATGTGTTACCCACTTTCCTTGAGGATAACCCTAGATTTATCCTCCATCATAATTTCCCCACCGATCAAATTCCTTGGCGGTGGGCCTACCTGGTACATTGTCCAATCTCCTCTTGATTCCTTCCATGAACAAGAGGCCCAATCAAAATCCTTTTTGGGAGATAGAATATAAAATTCTTCCTCTCCAAGCGTAAGATCCTTTCATGATAAGCGGAAGGGTTCTTTCCATCTTCATCTTAGGTAGCGCCGGTGAAGGTATCTTGCGGGATTTTCGAACCGGTTGTCCGTGAAGGTCACTGAGTCTCTTCGGTTCTCAGTGGAGATCCACTTTTAGTTCCATCTTTATCTTAGGTAGCGTGGTGAAGGTATCTTGTAGGGATTTTCGAACGGGTTGTCCGTGAAGGTCGCTGAGTCTCTTCGGTTCTCGGTGGAGATCCCACTCTTAGTTCCATCTTCATCTTAGGTGGCGCCGTGAAGGTATCTTGTAGGGATTTTCGAACAAGTTGTCCGTGAAGGTCACGAGTCTTTTAGGTTCTCGAGTGGACATCCCACTCTTAGTTCCATCTTCATCTTAGGTAAGCGCCGGAAGGTATCTTGTAGGGATTTTCAGAACCGAGTTGTCCGTTGAAGGTCACGAGTCTTTCGGTTCTGGTGGAGATCCATCTTAGTTCCCCTCTTATCTTAGGTAGCGCCGGTGAAGGTATCTTGTAGGGATATTTTCAGACCAGGTTGTCCAGAAGGTGCTGAGTCTCTTAGGTTCTCGGTGGAGATCCCTCTTAGTTCCCCTCTTATCTTAGGTAGCCGGTGAAGGTATCTTGAGATTTTCGACCGGGGTGTCCGTGAAGAAGTGCTGAGTCTTTCGATTCCTGGGTAAGGAATGCTGTTAGCCTCATCAGGAAATAGAACACATTCTTCCTTTCCACCTCAATCAATCTTAATCCGGTTCATTCTCCGGTCAAAGAAGACACCAAGGTTCATCTTGGGGCATTTTATCGAAGCCTAAGAAGGGATAAAGCCAGCGCCTCCTGCAGCGTTGCGGTTTAGTCTTTCTCCGATTGAAGAAGACACGAGTTTGATTAGGGTATTTTATCCGAAGCCTAAGAAGGGATAAAGCCAGCGCCTCCTGCAGCGTTGCGGTTTAGTCTTTCTCCGATTGAAGAAGACACGAGTTGATTAAGGGTATTTTATCCGAGCCTAAGAAGGGATAAAGCCAGCGCCTCCTGCAGCGTTGCGGTTTAGTCTTTCTCCGATTGAAGAAGACACCGAGTTAGATTCGGGGCATTTTATCCGAAGCCTAAGAAGGGATAAAGCCAGCGTCTAACTGCAGCGTTCTTGGGTTAGTCTTCGAGTGAAAAGGCGAAGTCATTATTCAACATCGTAGCATTAAGTCTAAGAGAGTTTCATTCTTTTAGCACAGCGTTGTGTGTAGAACGGTTTAGATAATCTACATGCTAGCCCAACTCAAGCGGTAGTTGGTAAAGGCTCATCAAACCCGTTGAAGGTGGGGTTGGCCAATAACCCTAAAGTCAACGCCACACGCTGCTGTCGGTTTAGTCTTTCTCCGATTGAAGAAGACACGAGTTGATTAAGGGTATTTAGATCGAAGCCTAAGAAGGGATGAGTCTCGTGTATCTGGCGTTCTTAGGGTGGTCTCTTGCGGTAAAGAGTACCAAGCCTATGTATTCAATATCATAGCAACAAGTCTAGAAGAGTTTCATTCTTTTAGCACAGCGTCACGTCGCGGAGCGGATCACGATAATCCGCGCTAGCCCAACTCAAGCGGTGGTTGGTAAAGGCTAATCAAACCCGTTGATGGTGAGGTTTGCCAAAATCCTATAAGTATTATGGTTAACTATTTACGATGAAGTAAAAGAATCATAATAAACAATGAAAGGGATGCATCTTATTCATTTGAAGCAAATATAGAAGGAGCTAGCTGTTTAAACATCAAGTCTATGACAAAGGATTTGTTGTTGGTGAGACACTTCACCATTGTAAGCTGGTGGAGTTCTTCACACAACTTCGGCTCTGAAGGACTCCTCTCATGGTGTTCGGTGTCTTCGTGGTTGCCTCCTCGAGCTCGGCCGGTTTACGCCCGGCGGATCAAACTCCCTAGGCAAGCGGCGAGGGCTTACGCCTTGTTGGCCTGGCGTCAAAGCGCCCATCTATCTTCCTCGGCATGGAGCTCTCCCACGGCGATATTATCCTCTCACTTTTCGCCACAATATCGGTCGGATGTGGCTTAAGGAAGATATGTCACCGACAACAACAGCTCCAAGGCGATGGTATGATCTCTCGCATCCGGACTTGAGCCCGGTAAAACCACGAGCATCGCGCATGCCTCTAAGCGCGGTTACATATGAGGAAGCCCGGCTACCAGCTCTTGCGATCTCTGAATCTTTCCCTCCGGATGGTAGAAGTGCGTCAACAATGGCTGAGCATTTCGGGGTAACCATATCCATATCAAAGCCATCAGGGGATCAAGCGTGGCTTTGGCGATGAAGAAGCCGCCATGAAGGACCTTTAGATCCACGGTGTTCACCAAAGAAAAGAAACGGCGTATTTCCAAGCAGATAATAAGATGGGATGGATCTTCATCGGCATCAACGCTCTCACGGATCATGGAGTGAGATGTAGGCTCTGCCTGAAGAAGAGAGGACTTTAGGATTCTTAGTAAAAATGGCGAAAGCTTATTTGGCTAAAAGACCCTTACGAGTCTCGCCGATTGTAGTTTGAGGCTAGCGAGTCTACGAGAAGCGTATCTATATTTGGGATCGTCAGCAGCAGTGAGCCCTCGGTGTGCTCATCTATCTCAGCGGTTAGCTATGGTAGCTGATTAAAGCGGCGGAAAGAAATTGTCATTTGCACAAATGGAATGTCTCGGCCTCTTTTAATTATAGTGGTATTGAAGCAAGCGGTCCTATAATTAGAAGAAAATTCATACCTTCTTGGGGATGGTAGTTTAAGGTAAATCTTCACGAATCGTTCTTAGTCTTGTGACCAAGTCGTAACAGGTCATCCATGGAAGTACTACATATAAACCCATTTGCCACGAGATCTTCCATTGAGAAGTCTGAAAAAGAAGGCATTAGGCGAATGCAATTAAGGCGAACAATAGGTAAAGTTACTTACCTCCTACGGTGTGGTTAGGCTGGCCTAGTCTCGGTTTGTGCATTTGTCTCCTGCAATCTCTCTAAAAGTACAAAAAGCAAAGAGGCAATTAGTGGGGTACAAATCGAGTCATTCCATTCTCATTAGCCACCCGAGAGGAATTATCGATGTTAGATGTACAGGTCCGCGAATCGGGTCTTACATCGGCCTCCTCCGCCATAGCTCCATACATTTATTGAGTAAAACTTGGCTCGGCAAGCTGACTGGGCTCAGCGAGAATTGTGGGGAGGAAAATCAAAGCGGGATCATAATCCTAAAATCCCACGCATGCAAATGAAAAAATGTTAGTCTCAAAAGCGAAAATTTGAGGTTACATCGCGGTGTTACCTCCGTCGTGGCCGGGTCATTCTTGGTCAAGTCTATATCAAGGACCGAGGATTCACGCGATTCTTATGGGCTAACCTCTTCGTTTAACCCTTGAGAGGGTTGAAATTCTTCTTCTTCAGATTTTTCCTAAAATTCGGTTGAATGAGAAATCAATGGAAAGTTAGAAAACAAAGGGGAAAAGAGAATCTAGGGTTAGCGACATGTGGTCCTCTTCTAAAGTCCGACACAGTGGTGGAATTCCCCTCGGCCTCAATTGGTGGATGAGATTGCCTTCCTCAGAACTTGGCGGCATCTGGAGATGTCAAGTGTCGGCTCGCGATGATGCTGGCCACCGGTCGAGATAGCCCTCACGGGGGCGGCTCGTTAGCTACTAATAGCCAACTACAATGAAGGAATGTCGACTCGGTGGCGGTCACGAGCTCGAGAGGGAATCTAACACCGGTACATCCCATGGCGGCTCCACAACCATGCTCGAAGGCCATCCACAAGTCCACCTGAGTGCAGGCTGTCGGTTCGGGTTCCCAACATAAAGTTGGTGGTAACCGAGCAAAGCGGCCAGGGAAAATAAGGCTCAATGAAGCATTCCTCCTTACCGGAAGGTGAGATACTGGCACGATATTCACTAGCCGTTGAAATAGCCAATGTTAAGTGAAGTGCGTGTCTTGGCACTTCCTCGTCGACCGAGGACTCACCATATTGACCGAGAATCGAGGAAAACATCCGGAAAAGATCCACCCTTTGTGAATCGCATACGTTTCTTGATCTCTGCAAAACCACGCCCTTCCATCCGCAATCCTCTACCAAGCTGTAAGAAAGGAGTAGGCGAATCTGTGGAACCGGTGCCGACATCATGTCGGACGATGAAACCAACCGAGCCATCAAATAGGTATATGGGAGCTCTACTGGGGAAGCGTGATGATGGCTCGTCCTTTCTCTGAGTGCTTCGAACTATATGCATGCAATCCACGGTGAATCGCGGCCACCATCAGGAAGGAGAGTTCCTTCTTGTGGGCGAGTTGAGCTGCGGGATAAAGGACCTCCAAAGGTAAAGCATCATCGATTGATATGGAACCACACACTTCTTGAGCCAGTTGCGAGATAGCACGCTAGAAGAGTTGTGGCCGGATAGGCTTCACCGCATGCCACGAAAGGTAAACTTGGTCCACTGAAGGAAAGCCTTCTTTGGCGTGAGTGTATAAGAGTTAGCCTCGGACTTCTCGATCGATTCGTTAACCGAAGAAGTGGCGATGATTCACATATTTCCTCGCGATTTGTCCTCCAAATCTTTGGAACAAGTACTTATGACTGGCCGGACTCACTGCGATTTCCTCTTGGCACAAGGTTGATTGGGCGAGCTATAGTAATGACAAGTGAGATCCCATAAAGTCTTATAACGATGGTGTGTGTTCCTTGTTGGCTCGGTTCTGATTGGAGGAAAGTACTCGATATAGCATCTTCCCATGGGTAGACACGAAATACGGTACATCTCATGCAAAGCCAACCCCAACTTCGCGTGTTTAGTGAAGCGTATTGAATCTGGATTATAAAGCTCGAATAAGGTGAAGAAATGATTGGCCGATTGGAAGGCCATACATGGTGGCGAATCGTGAATCTGGACCACAAGGCGAAGTTCTCCATCCCATCGGTGAGGGCGTAAGTGGTCGGCGACCCCACCAATGCTTATTTGTGAGTGAACCCAGAAGAATCTATGGCCGGACGGCATCTCGCTGAATTTAGCAAGGATTCTTCAAAGTCAAGGCGGGAACAAAAGCTCATCCGAGGCGGTGTGTCGACCCCACAACAGTGAAGGCCGATGATGCGATTCTGTTGGAACCCGGAACCGTACGCTAGGTAATAAACCCACAATGAATATGATCATGCTCCTGGTCGGGCGCCATGACATCTGGTGTCCTGACATGGTGCCTAAGGTCGGTCAATGAGAGCGGCGAGTTATCAGGGAATATAAAAGGGGCCTCCGTCTTTGTTCAACCACCTCTCACTCTCGATAAGAGGCTATCCGGGATCCTTAAGCGAGTCGCCGAATAGATAATGTCTTTCGCAAAGGTTCGATGAGTGGGGTCCCTTCTGGCGGCGCTCGGTGACCAATCGTCGGAGAACGGGAACTCCCTCAAATCTGACTGGATCGTCTCGCTGATGTCTGAGCAAATCGGCCGAGATAAAAATGGGGATCATCACACATGGAATAATAGTCACTATGGCGTCCATCGACGTGGTTGGAAAAGCTCGAGGAATAATCAAGCGAAATCGAGAAAATATTCAGTTAGTAAATAGCGTTGAATTCATCTTACATAGATTGAGTCCGCGACCTTATAGGGTATGCGATTTCATCCGTATTAAATACGGGAGAATAAAATATCGTGTAAACAAAGCGACAATATATATCCCGTTCTCTGAAGCAAAAGTCGGTATGAAATCGCTCCGTTAAAGATATCGAGAGCGGTGATCTTTGAAGCCCCAATCCTCACGAAGGAGAATCTCGGCTCTTCCCAGCCTCACAAAGGAGAGCTAAGATCATAACGAGTGTACAATCTGAGCGTCGGTCCCCACAAAGGAGGATTTGGCTCTTCAGCCTCCAAAGGAGAAACGAAGCGGGGATATAGCGATATATACGAAGATGATGGCGGCGCCTGCAAAGAAGGCGTGCATTCACAGCGCCGTCGCGGGATGATCGACTCCTCGAAATCGCGTGATCTTCCGGCGACATCGGAAGGCGCAAAGACAAATAAATAAGTGAAATGCGGTTGAAAGTCAACAAAAGGCATCAAGAAAGACCGGAAGCGACCGGTTACGCAGCAAGGCGGCGATAAACATGGCGAGAACACGGCGAGCCCGCCGAGCAACTGGCCAGCGCCCGAACCTTGATCACGGCCAGCCGCGCCTTGAGCCCTTGTGAAACAGCGCTTACGCTTGACTGGCCAGAGCAGCCTTAGCAGCTACTGGCCAGCATGAGCAGCTACTGGCGAACCATGACTGAAGCGCCGAGCCAGCGTAAAGTATTATAGCGTCGATCTTGGCCGTCGCTAGCGCGGCGCCCGGCCGCCAGCCGCCTAAGCGCCGCCGCCTCGCCCAGCTCCGCGGCCGATCCTTCTCCCCTTGTGGTTTTCATCACCTACATACACAAGAAAAAGAGAGAAGAAAAGAAGAAAAAGAATTTACAAAACCCTCGTGCACATACCTCGTTGATCGGAGGAAGCGAGGCAGTATGAGCGAAACAAAGGCAACCACAGTAAAGGGGCGGGCCTAGGTCAAGAAAAGAGGGTTTGTGGGTATTTATAACAATCCCATAGACCAATCCTCTTTGAATAAGGAGTCCTATTTGGCAAGTAGGAATTCTAATTGGAGCCAAATCAATTCTAATGGGACTCTAATCAGCCCCTAATTAGGAGTCCTAATGGAACCTTATCGGATGTCAAAATAGTGCCAAATCAGTCCGTTGATTGGCTCCTACTCCCTCCGCCAAGCTTGGAAAGATTCTCAAGATTTATTCGCGTAATAACACCTCAAGGCCCCCATCGACATCAACGCCACCCAATCCTACTCCAACTAGGATTACGAGTATAAACCGCTTCCAATTTGTCGAGAAGTTCCTAAGAATATTCTCACAAGAAATATTCTTAGGATAACTCGATCGCGCGGATTGCATCGACATCAACGCCGCCTAATCCTACTCCAACTAGGATTACGTAGTATAAATCGTTTCCCAATTTGTCGAAGTTCCCTAAGAATATTCTCACAAGAAATATTCTTAGGATAACTCATCGCGGATTGCATCGACGCATCAACGCTGCCACCCAATCCTACTCCAACTAGGATTACGAGTATAAACCGCTCTAATTTGTCGAGAAGTTCCCTAAGAATATTCTCACAAGAAATATTCTTAGGATAACTCGATCGTAAGGATTGCATCGAATCAATCGCCACCCAATCCTACTCCAACTAGGATTACAAGTATAAACCGCTTCCCAATTTGTAGAAGTTCCTAAGAATATTCTCACAAGAAATATTCTTAGGGATAACTCGATCGCGCGGATTGCATCGACGCCATCAACGCCACCCAATCCTACTCCAACTAGGATTACGAGTATAAACCGCTTCCCAATTTGTCGAGAAGTTCCTAAGAATATTCTCACAAGAAATATTCTTAGGATAACTCGATCGTATGGATTGCATCGACATCAACGCCACCCAATCCTACTCCAACTAGGATTACGAAGTATAAACCGCTTCCAAATTTTCAACGAGGAGTTCCCGAGAATAAATCCATATTCTTAAGGATAACTCGATAACCCTTAATTTCTCCCACCATAATATCCAAGAGAGGAATAATCGACGAGGCTTATATTGACACCGACAACGCTTCTACCGAAAAGACTCCTCCCACCGCACAATGCCAATGCCACGGAAGGCCTATCGCCAACAAATTGAACGGAATAAATTCCTCCCACTATGATAATAGTACTCCGCAAGGAGTAATGCAATAGCGACGCCAACCAACGCTGCCGCCAAAAATTTACTGATCAACGGTTCGGATCCACAACGGTCAAAGCATCGCACTTGCCGATTGAAGGCTAAGACGATGGTTGAAAGCCAAATGGTCTCTTGTTTCGACAAGGAATCCTTGGAGGATATCTCCATGAAAAGATTAGTCCTCCCGCTGTGGTTAAACCAACGTGATGACGGAAGAATTAGCCGATTGAGGGTTATGAAATTCCATGTACTTACATGCCCAATGTCGCCAACAAGGAGTTCGCCGACATACGGAGAAGTCCAAAAGTCTGATGGTTAGTCAAACAACAACCAACCGACACGAGTTACAAGCAAAACTCACCCACCAGCTTCGAATCAAGATTTCAACAAACGGTCGCACAATAAATGCAGCACCGCGGAGCTTATCAGAATCCTACAAAGAAGCTGGATGATCCGAAGAATCAAGACTTGAAGCTATCTTTGGGACCTCACCATCAAGGTCGAACTATCATGTCCAAAGCATCCCGCACTCATTAAGAATTGAGACCGAGACGCTTTGGAGGGGTATCTCAGAGGCGCTGAAAAATACTTACAAGATCCCCAAACCAACTCGTGACAGGAGTCGGCGAATGACAACCCATCGAATGATACGGACGCCGAATCGTTAAGACGCGAACACGACGGCGAACCCATAGCGCCACAAGCACGGCTTAAACCGGACTTGAATAGACGATCGATCCCAGATCGCTGAACCGAACAAACCAAGAGTTAGTCCCGAACCAAATACGACGGAACCTAAGTCCGAGAAGGCCAAGAGTCAATAAGCGTGGCCTAAACCCGAGAAACCGAGAAAAACGGCTAAACGGCGAAAAACGGCTAAACGGCTACTGGCCAGGGAAGTATGGCTACCACAATGGTCGAGCCACCCTACCAAGTGGAGGTGCCAGCCACCATGGTCGAGCCACCTCTACCAACTTGTCGAGGTGGCTGCCAGTGGTGCCATTTCGCACCCTATTGTATAAATAGGGGGGGTCTTGAAGTTTGAGGGGGGCTTCTTCGACGGGATTTTTAGACTTCGGACGGGATTTTGGACTTCTGGACGGGCTTCCTGAGGTTGGATTTTGGGGATTTGGAAGAGCTCTGACTTTGAAGAATTCTTACAGATCTACGAGTAATCGGGCGACGGTCCCGAAAGCAACAATGAGTACAAGTGCGATCGACGCCGATCTACAAGCTTAAAGGTAATCAATTCGGTCGAACTACAGATACCCTCTAGGTTAAGCTTCGCCTTAACCTCGTGGATAGCTGCGGATTTCTCCTTGTAGATCTCACCCGCCCGGATGATCTCCTTCGTGCGCGATCCTCGCAGCGATCCTCTCCTTCGCGGAGTGTGATTCCTCAGCGCTTCTTTCGCGGAACGAGCCCCTTTACATCTGTAGTTCCAACCCGGTCTCTACTTGGATTGGAATGCGGTGGTCCACGGACACAAAAGTCCCTACATTGCAAAGAACTCCACGCAAGCGGTGGACCTCGATATAACAGAGATCCTCGTGTTTGTTCACAAAAGGAAGAAGTTGTAATTTTTGATTTTCATTGTACGCCTTAAAATAAAAGGCATTTCTTTTGAATTTTGTTGTAGGCCAAAGAAGCTGTAAGCAAGTTCAAATCAATGACAATCATCCCAACTTTTACCGCGAACAATTAATATCTCAATATATTTATTTTTCTCTAGCAGATACAAGTTATGGATAGAGATAGAGGTTGGATGTATAATACTTCTCGTGTAAGTGCCGACTACATTGAAAAAGTGAATAACTTCCTTGATAAAGCATTTGCAAGAGCAGCTAAAGGGAATGAAATATGTTGTCCCTGTCATGGTTGCTGTAATTGTTGTTGGCATTAGCAAAATATCGCTTCACGCATCACTTGATTGTCAAGGGATTTATAGATAATTATTACAAATGGGTTTTCCATGGTGAGGATTTGCCATCAAGATTGAACGTCCATAGTGAGAGTGATGATGATGCACATGCTCATGATGATGTAGATGGAATACTACATGATATTTTTAGGGGCATAATAGAAGAGTTTCCAAATGACTAAGAAGAAGGCATAAAGGAAGGCAATGAGGAATTGACCGAGGATGCTAAGAAATTTTATAAGTTAGTTGAAGAAGGTCAACAAGAGTTATTCCCAGGATGCGAAACTTTTTCCAAACTCTCTTTTATAATTCGATTATATCTGCATAAGTGCATACATGGATTAAGCAATAAGGCGTTTGATGATTCTCTGACCTTATGGAGGGAAGCACCTGCATATAAAGCTGCCAAAGTCTTTTTATGAGGCCAAAAGAATTTTCAAGGACTTGGTCTTGATTATGAATAAATACATGCTTGCCCTAACGATTGCATGCTATTCTATGGAAATGTAAATGCAAAGCTGAATGAGTGTAGTAGTTGTGGTGCTTCTCGGTGGAAGTCAAAGAAGAATGATATAGCAAATGATTCCAGTCAATCATCCAAAAAGGTGCATAATGTTCCAGTAAAGGTTTTGAGGTACTTTCCTTTAAAACCTAGAGTTCAAAGACTATTCATGTGTTCTCAACCTGCTAAATGTATGAGCTGGCATTCAAAGGAGCGCATCCAGGATGGAATTCTAAGGCACCCGGCTGATGGCAAAGCTTGGAAAGACTTTGATGAAAAGCATCCAGAGTTTGCATTAGACTCTCGTAATGTGAGATTAGGGCTGGCTTGTGATGGATTTAATCCCTTTCGAACAATGAGTATTGCGCATAGTACATGGCTAGTTATCTTAATCAACTATAATTTACCGCTATGAATTATACAATCTTAATAGAACTTGGGTCATAGTCCTATTTGGAACTCTACTTGTATTATTGAATATGCTACCCAAATGCCTTTCTGATGTATCTTTTGTCGTTGGAAATGACCAAGGAACGCATTAAAAACATGGAAGCGTAAAACCAGATCAACCTCTTCAAAACAGAAGAGATCATTTGAGGTAAGTTTAGCTGATTTTTTATTGTATATTCTAAGTTCCTTTCTTAATGTATTAATTTGTTTTTCTTTTTCACTTTTTCTTGTGTGTAGGTAATTAACACAGAATGTGGGCGTGGTGACAAAAAGAAGCAAAACAGGATCTTTCATCCTCCTGAACATAATACAAATGTGGCAACGACGTGTCCACAAGTGCGATTGAAAGAACTAATCGGGTAAATAATGTGGATATGTTGAGAAAGCATGTGCCCAATACATATGAACAACCTGTTAGAAATATTGCAATACAAAGAAAAGGGTTAGAGGAGCGGACCAAGGAAAAAAATGACCCGTAGGAGGCAATCAAGAGAGGAGAAAATGTTGGATGAAATGGAAAATGCGGAGCGAGATGTTCGGAAAAAATTCATAGAACAAAAGGGACAATCTGGTAAGGCACGACAACAACTTCATAATCATGCACAAAGAAAAGTGATAGGAAGAGGAGAACACTTAGCTAACTTAGAAAATGCAGAGGAAGATATTAGAGAGGGTTTCATAGAGGATGATGAAGGAGATGTTAGGGAACATGATGAGCAAGATGAAGAGGAAGATATTGGGGAGGATTTTATAGATGAGTCTGAAGGAGATGAGGGCATAAGGGGACAACCATCGAGAGAGATAGCCAATAAAGTAGTAGACAAACCCAAAAAGTATCGAGGGCAAACTAAATGTGAAAAAGTTCATGCACGAAGTGGAGATGATCGACAGGTTATTTTTTAAATGGAAGTGGACAACCTATCGGACCGTCAGATAAGGCATGCAGTGAACTTAGCAGTTTCTAGTGAACTTAGCAGTTTCTTAGGCACACTTGGAAGAACCTCAAGTTTTGCACCTCTGGAGAAGGAAAATTGGCACAAATTTGAAGAAAAAGATAAAGAAAAAATATGGGATTATGTTAAGGTATGATTTTCATTTTTAATTGCTAATTTATATTTATTTTTTCCCTCTTATTTATATCAAGTATTTATGATCAAAAGTTTTCATTGTCAAATTATTTCAATGTCAGAAAAATATGACATTCCAGAGGAAGGAAAAAAATGGACCCTAGAAACTGTCAACTGTGCATGGAGGCGCTGGAAATCCTTCTTGAAGAAGAAGTGCTTTGACGGGTTTAAAAATGACAAACAAAGAATGAAGACACGGCTAGATACTGTACCTGAAACAGAATTTAAAGCCTTGCGCAAGTTCTGGAACAACGAACAATCAAAGGTAAATGACATGAGATTAGACTTTCAAATTAGGTGCTTTCTATTTATTTGATGATGTTTTTGCCTTAAATATGACTGGTGAGCAAGTTATTACTCTTGTTGGTCCATTGTATGAGCCTGCAAAAAACTGACTTGTGTTTTGACTTGTTGGTCCATTTATCTGATGCTTTCAGTTAATTTGTATCACCTACCAGTTAGTGACCCAGTTAGTGAGTTGTATCACCTACCAGTTGGTGACCCAATAAAAATTCTGTGTTTTCTTTTTGATTTTGGCTGAGTTAGCACATCTATGGTAACCATTTAGAAATAATTTCCATCAAGATCTGTTGCTTTCATGGGTACTGAGCTGTTCATGGGTACTGAGTGTATTAGTGCAAAATTTGGAGATATTTACTGAGATGTTCATGAGAGTTCATCAAGGTTTTGCACTTTAGTATGGTTTACATAATTACTATGCCTAAAAACCCAAAGGCTTTTAGTGAATTTCCTGCAAGATCTGTTGCTTTCATATTAGTGCAAAACTTTGTTCTATATTGACTGGTTCTTAGTTGTTTAATTATTTGCATGCAAGTTTCTAATGGTCAGGTTATTTTTTAAATCCACGTTCCTTCTGATTGTGTAGACAACAAGTGAGACCAACAAAGCAAATCGTGATGGTCAAGAATACATACACACTACGGGGTCAATAAGTTTTGCCAGATCCGCAATAAATTGGTATTTCAATTGGTTTTGTTTAATATTATTTATTAACCGATCCTTTCTTTTTGTTCGTTGTGATTGTATTTGTTAATATTTTAATATTCACGTCTTTATTATAGAAAAGGGAGTTGGGAAGACCTCCAAGTGAAACTGAACTGTTCATTGAGACCCGTAAAAAGAAGACAACACCACAAGGAGAGAAAACAATCAATTTGATAGTAAGTATCGCCATATCAACCAAATATAAATTTTCATATATTTCTTGTTATGTCCTAATTTTCATATAACATGCATATCAACTAAATATAAATTTTGCTAATGTAGGGTGCTTTAGAAGAACTCAAATCTCAATATGAAGTTGATGATGCATGGATTTAGTCAAGAAAGACGAACATCCCGGACGGTATGTCTTATGGGAGGGTGTCACTAAAACCATGCTCCGTAATAATAAAAAGATCGGATCCCTATGAGCAAGTTCCAGAACTGTTCAAAGTATATCACAAAAAGTAGAGCAAGAGTTGACAAAAAAGTTTGAAGCGCAGAAGGACGATTTGGTTCAAGGTTTCGCCAAGCTCTTGACGGAAACATTTGGGCAAACAATTGATCTGGCGGCTATTGCAAGACTTGTTGCACGCACAAGATCACTTGAGGAAGCTAATAGTGCTCGAAATCATGATTGTCGTCACTCATCTGGAAGCAGTCATCATCCACGAAATGAGGTAGTTTTTTATATTGTTATATCTTTCTTTTTCTTTTTTATGTATATGACAACTTGATTTGGACTAGTTGCTTCTTTGGCTTGTGCCTATCATTCGATGGGTTTAGTTCAATAATAAGTATGAATGCATGCAATTTATTTTTATTGTGACTTTGAGCTCCAATAAGTTGGAATTTTGGGGTGCTAACTTTTTTTGTATAGAGAACTGTGAAGAATCAGCAGTTGGATAGATAGGTATAAATTTAGAGGCAATGTATTAGATTTGGTGAAATGGGAAAAGAGAATTTAGTCCCTTGTAGTTATTATGTAAGCTAACTGAACCATATGAACTAGCAATTGTAATTTATATGTACTGTGAAGAATCAACGATACACTCTCTCCCTGCAAGGATCAAACTGAAATGTTTTAAGTGGGAACGCTTCAATAGTCTGATCGCTCACACATTTCTGTGACAAGTAGGCATCACGTGCACTACTTATTTTTTAAGTTGTCATTGAGAGTTCGGACTTGGAACACTTCAATAGTTTCCTATGGTTCCTTTTTGGACTCAACATAGGTTTTGGCAACCTGGCAGCTCATGGACTTCCTGATCTACGTTAACTGCCACTTAATTAAATCTGACTAATGTATATGCCAGGATTATTGATTCAGAATGAATCCCACTCTGATATATGCTTGGGTTTCAATTTTAATTCATTATTGAATCTTATAGTCTCTACCTTTAAAATGAGTTTCATGATCCTTGACGATGATCCTGCTGATGTATATGATATCATATATTAACTAGGTTTGTGAAGGATTATATCCACTTTGGTAAGTGATATATGTGCAAAATTCAATCTGATCTATTAGTGCTTTTGGTTATTAGATAGTGTGTTGAATTGTTGAAAGATATGGAATTCGGTTAGTGATGAGAGGCGTGTAGTTAAGTATCAAGAAAGATGTCAAGGAACTTAAAAATCTAGATCACTGTTGGTCTTAGTTTGTGTGCATGTGTTAGACGTGTGTCTATGAAGGCTGGACCCCAAAAGATAATTTGCAAAGTTAAAGCATATATTCAAGTTCTTATGGACTAATTGAATATCTCACCCGGCACACCAAATATTCCAAAGTTCATATGGACTAATTGAAAATTTAAAGCATATATTCAAGTGGGAGAATTTGCAATGAATATAATCTCATTTTATCTTTTTTCTAAATTTATGCAGGAAAATTGATGGTGGTCAAACAGTTAATCCGTATGTACTTACTATGAGATTAGCTCTATCCTGACAATTTACAAATTATGTATATCAATGGAGACTTTTCAGCTAAACAGAGGACATTTTTTGTTTTAATGAAAGAGGAATTTTAGTCATGTACTTTGGACAAAAGAAAAAACTTGTATTGAAGTCGCTGTAATGAACTAATGAAATGTTCCTTATGTTTGGGTTGTTTGTTTATAAAATTTGGAGTTTCATTTCTTTGTTTGTGATATTACAAGAGCTGGTATAAATCATGGAGTTTTTGTTTTCTTTTGTTCTTTTTTAATTTTGAAACTGCAGGTATAAAAAACTATGCAATATCTACATAATTTGATCTGGTTGGTCAAAATTGAAAACCGTCCCCCTTGCTAAATAACTGTTCCCATATCTTGACACCTGAAAACCATCCCCATTGCTAAACAAACATTCGCGCATCTGAAAAATTCCACCGTCTCCTTTGGTATAAAACCATTTGCATAGATCAAACTTAAAACCATCCCCGTTGGTACATAACCGTTTGCATAGATCTAACTTAACACCGTCCCCATTGGTACGTAAGCGTCACTATAGCTTAAAACAATAACCGTTCCCGTTGCCTCATAAGCGTCCCCATAGGCTAAAATGTGAACCATCCCAATAGTTAAACCGTCCCCCAATGTTATAAATGTGCACAGCTCACGAACCGCACTACTTGGGTCATGAACTATCGCGTTAGACCAAAGACTACGGCAGCAATGGTAACCGTTCTTATAGACCTATGAGGACCGTTTTGTTGTCTAGGGGGACGGTTTGCAACCGTCCCCATAGACCCATTATGCGGTAGTGTCTACATCTGCAACTTTATTTACTTTGAAGATAATATTGACTTACTATCGAAATAGACTCTCATTTTTGCGCTTTTTTCGTGAGAGTCGCCACAAGACAAGTCAAGGGTACTACCAGTGTCATAATTGCTACTATCTTCAAGACAAATGCCAAAAAACCTCTCCATCAACGGCATGCAACTTATAGAGAGTAATAATGAGGTATTTCCCTTATAGATATTTTTCATTTGCTCACTCAGAATAGTCAATATCAAACATGAGTATAATTGCCAACACTTTCCACTTTGATATTATTTTCTTCATGACATGTACAACAAGAGATGTCTTTGCAGATATCGTACCTAGAAGTTATAGTTATAATTTTTCTTTTTGCATATAAAATACTCCTTAATTTCATATAGCATATTTAGTCAGGAAGCATCTTATATTGCAACATGAAGGAAAAGTCAATATACCATCTCTCAATAATGTCACGTCCCCCTTTCGGCCTTACCAATATTAAAAAATATTATAAAATAAATCTTAGGGATAACAAGTGACTAACCACGATAGTATAGTGGAGTATCCGAAATTAACCCCTTTCGGCCACACCATATTTGAGATCAAGAATAGGTTTCATGCCACTATAGCTGGCATTGAAATGTTGATGGTTATGTAGTAGAAGCTGGTTCAATGTGGTTTTATAATAGGTTTTGGTATGCAACGAATGAATCTAATTAATCTACTCTGTAATGTTGTATATGTAGTTTTTTTCTTCTTCTTCATAACTTAAACATTCCTCTTACATTTAGAGGCACAATACACAATGTTTTGGTTGAGGTTTCGTAAATGAGCATTTGCTCAAACTTATGTATCTTCATATAAGTCAATACAGATCGCTTCATATCTCATATTTGATCATATCGAGTATATTGTTTTTCAATTAATCAACATGTGTATATCCATTTTGAAGTTTGCCAAAAATAAGTATGGTCATCTACTTAATAAATAAAATGTATCATTAATACATACTAATTCTAGATTTTGACTTAAAAGTATTTTGAAAATGCTACCTTTTAATGTGTCGTGATACAAATTGTTTTATTGTTAGTATGGAGATGATGCCGCAGGAGCCAGTCATAGAATGGAGCCAACAAGGGCATGAAGACACGAGCGAGGAGGAAGACCTCAATTAGTGAGTTTATCATTTTGTATCTTGAAAATGTATGGGAGATACATACATTTGACATCTCAACTATTTGTAGTACTTTATATATCCTAGACTTATTTGTCGGATTGTGACATGTTTGTTGGATTTTATAGTATTTCATATCCTAAACTTGTTTGTGGATATGGTTATCATGTTCCTATTATAGGATTTTATGGATTTATCTTGTTTGATTGAATTGTGAAATTCCAATCTTTTGTCCTATGTATCTTGGATATTGAGAGATATTGTGTCCGAATTATGGACGATTTGTGGGGTATATGTATATTGTGGTTTGAATTTGACAATTATGAGAATATTGTATTGAATTGTGTATATTGTCCAATATTTTACGGGAAATATCTGTATTGTATTTAAGCAATTATGCATTTTTAAATATTTTTTTTTTCCACAGGATATACACATCCTTGATGGGAAAGCCGTCAAGGATACACGTCCTTGATGACTTACCCGTCAAGGATGTTGACATCATCCTTGATGGTGGAATATTGTCGTCAAGGATGCGATTCTTTGTCTCCGTCAAGGATATTGACATCCTTGACAAAGACATATGCTCACAAAGATATCCTTGATGGGCCCCCGCCAAGGATGCGCTTTGATCGATAATGTTCATCCTTGATGGGATTTCCGTCAAGGATGCACTTTTTCTACTAGTGATACTTATAATACTTATAAGTTAAATCTTTTCTCAGAAAAGTTCTTAGTGATTTTTACAAAATTTACAACAATTCAAAAATTTGACAAAACCTAATTTTTATTTTTTAAAAACACAATTTTTAATTCAAAAAATTTTAAAAATTAAAAAATGAAACCGGCCGACCGAATCCTGCCCAGACCCGGACCCGCAGCTCTGGTAGGCTTTGAACCCACTGAGCCAGAGTTTCGAGCTGGGCGGGCCAATCCGGCCCACTTGGACGCCCCTCGTTAAAATAGTGCACATAGACCTTTTGAGTGATCTTTTTGAACTCTTGGAGCACCTCAATAAATTTTTTTTTTTTTTTACTCTTAATAGAATCAACAAGTTCACTAAGAGGCTCTATCTACAAAAGTTTGATCAGTGGTCTATCCACACTCGGACAAATAGTACAAGAGTCCATCTACACCAGTATAATTAAAGGGGGTTTCCCAACTATTCGACAATACTATAAAAAAAAATTCTTCTTTATCCAAGCTCAACAGAGACAGAATACATTATTAGTGGGAAGTGAACGCTCGCGAACTCATCATCACACTCCAAAGCCTCTATCATATCCGGCAAAAGATACACCTCCAACTCCACACGCCTTGTCCCTTCCGCGCCTGGAAATGCTGCCACACACCCGTTCACCTCGAAAGTGCAACACTCCTCTCACCTACCGGTCTCCCTCACCCAAAATCACAGTCATGCACCCAAAACCTCGGTGGGCTAAGCACTGACACGTTCGACGAACTAGTCTTACCTCTACTCAAAATCACAGGTTTCTCTATCCACGTCAAATTTGCATTTCGAATTTCATTATCGTCATGAGCAGCCACTCTCCATTGCAGCGATCTCTCAGCCCATTTAATATCATTTTTCAAAAGATCTCCAACAGTTGCGGTAATGCCTATTATAGCGACAAAGTTGCCAAAGTATTCTACGCTCAATGGCGACGATCGATTGTCTGATGCTAAATGACTTGTCGTGATTTGGTTAGGCAGTAGAATTCTTGCATGGGTAATGGAGCGCCTTAAAAGGGAGCTCAACGCTAGGAACAATGAGATTTTGCCGGTGCATGGTGTTGGATTCCTCGCTTACAGACAACTTCAGTTGAGCTACGGAGTTGGATGAGAAATGAAAGGCTCGGGCTCTGAGGTTTGATGGGGGAGGGGTTTTGTCAACAGAGTGGTCAGTGGTCGTGAAGGGGAGTTTGATGGAAAGGGATCTGTTGTTGATGTGGTGAATTCTTGATAATTTGATTGTTCTGTGGGTGTTTCGACAGAGTTCGGCCCACGAGTATGGCATCAACTAGCTCGGTCACTTGCTCACACTAAGATTGAAATGTTGATGGAAATTAATATTTTGGACTACTAACATAAATTTGTATGTTTCATAATATATATGAAAAGGGGATAATTGCATACAGGACCTCCCTTAACATCAGTGTTTAAACTTAATACCATGTAGTTTCAAAGTTTCATTGTTGCAAATTGACCATGGGTTAAATTTTTTTGACTCTTTTATCCCCATCCGGACTCACTAATTTCATTTCTACCAAAAATATAACTGATGAGTTACATTTGTATACACATTTTCACGCATATCTACTCTCATTTTCATACTAGAATTAGCATTTTAAGTTCATAATTACTTCATATTAGGTGTATTTCGATTTCTAGTTCATGTTTACTGCATTTAGTTTATTTACATTTTCAGGTAATGCATTTTGGTGAGATTCAATGTGGCACATGATGAGGATATGAAGATGGAGGAGCTAGCATGAGATTGGAGCGTAAAAAGAAGGGAAACGAGCTTGGTTCGTTAAAGCTGGCAGTTTTGATACCCTATTAGTATTTCAAGCATAACTATCACATACGATATGATTTTGAGCTGATTCAAGTTGCCACGGAAAGCTAAGAGATAGAGCTACAACTTTTATTTTTGGGTTCTCCGAATTCCAAACATAAAGTGCAGAAAATAGAGTTTGAAGTTATGAGACAGTTTGTTGCGCGACCACGCCACTATTTTGCGCGCCCGAGCGAAGTTGGACGTCCAATATTCCTTATGGGCTGACCCGTATTGTTCAGTTATCCATTTTTTGACTTCCTAACACGAAAAAAGGAGTCTTTTTAGGGTTTTTGGGGACTAGGGATTTAGCCGTCACACCGGGAAGAGATTGAAGAGACGATTAGGATTTTTTTCATTCAAGGATTGGATTCAAACAACTTTAAAGTGAAGATTATCATTGAGACTAAGAGTTTCTTTGCTCTCTTTCTTTTAATCTTTGCACATGATGAGTTTAATGATTATTATTATTTCCATGGCTTGTTATTCTAACATGAGTAAGTAATCTCTTTATTTTAGGGTTGGGTGAAGCCCAACATGATTGTCAAATAATATTTTGATCTTTTCTTAAATTTATGAATGTCAATGACTCTTAATTCATTCTAGTGTGATTTATTCTTGTAAATTTGTTGGCCACTTATTTACATGACTTATATATTAGGCTAAGAACCGAGAGGTGAAGTTATAATATCGAACTCTAGAATAGAACTTAAAATTCTAAATCACGAGAGTAGTTTTAGATTTCTTGAGGAATTTTAAGAATTATCATCGTTTCTAATGGGTTCGAACAAATTCAATTACCATGAGAATAGGGATTGAATAGTTCTTGAACACGTTGTTATACTACGCCGTGCACTTGCGGTAAAACATAACATCAAGTTTTTGGCGCCGTTGCCGGGGACTAAAATTGTTAATATTGATTGAATTCACAAGCTGGTTAGATTAGGCCTTTTGTTTTTTTGTTTTGTTACTTTCAAACGTTACTAAGTATCTCTTGTTCGTTTCTATTTTACAGTTAAACTCTATTTTGTATGAGAAGGCGCAAGAGTTCGAGTGATCTTGTTGAACTAGACCCTGAAATCGAGCATACTTTTCGTATAAGAAGGAGAAGACAAAGGCAACCAAGAGAAGAGCAAGTCAACATGGGTGACGAAAATAGAACCTTGAAGGATTATGCTGCACTTAAAACAGGGGGCCTCACATCGACAATTGCAAGGCCTAACATCGATGCCAACAACTTTGAGTTGAAGCCCTCTCTTCTCTCCATGGTGCAACAAAATCAATTTAGAGGCTTGCCCAGCGAAGACCCTAATCTTCACATCTCAATGTTCTTGGAGTATTGTGACACATTGAAACTTAATGGAGTCTCACCCGACGCCATAAAGTTAAGGTTGCTCCTTTCTCATTGAGGGACAAAGCGAGAGCTTGGCTCCACGTACCAGCCTTGATCCATCACCACTTGGGACCAATTTTCGCCGCTTAGCGAAGTTCTTCCCTCCAGAGCAAAAGAACTTCTCAAGTCAAATCTCTACATTTGCTCAAAGAGAAGGTGAATCTTTGTATGAAGCGTGGGAGAGATTCAAGGAGCTCTTGAGATTGTGCCCTCATCATGGTTTTGAAATGTGGTTCCTTGTCCACCTTCTACAATGGAATGACATACAATACCAAAATTTCTGGGTGACTGCTGCCGGTGGTGCTTTGATGAATAAGGGTGTGAATGAGGCATACAGTTTGATCGAAGGTATGGCTCAAAACCATCACCAATGGTCTACTGATAGAGCAACACATAAGAAGACTCCAGGTAAGTATGATGTTGATGCAATTAGTCTTCTTTCTGCTAAAGTTGATGCTTTATCTCAGAAATTTGATCAAGTGCATGTGAATTCTGTGGGTACGTCTAATGTTTCTTGTGAAATTTGTGGTGATCTTGGACATCTAGCTGCTGATTGTAAATTAATGAATGTTTCATCTGTTGAGCATGCTAATTTTGCTAATAACTTCAACTAGAAAAATGATCCATTTTCTAATACGTATAATCCCGGTTGAAAAAACCACCCTAATTTTTCATATAGGAACAATTCAAACCCATTGCCTGCAAGTAACACTAGACCCCCCAAGTTTTCAACCTCGACCTTTTAACCCTCCTCCTCAAAAAATCCAACCTTGAGAGTTTGTTAGAGAATTTTGTGGTGACTCAAACGAAACTAAATGAGGAGTTCAAGCAACAAAATCAAGCGGCGAGTGAAGCAATTAGGCAACTAACTTCTAAGTTTGACTCTCTAGCAACCCACAACAAGATGCTTGAATCCCAAATTGCCCAAATCGCTCAACAAGTGAATTCCACCACTAGACCTCAAGGTGCCCTACCTGGACAACCCGAGCACAATCCAAAAGCACATGTTAATGCTATATTCTTGAGAAGTGGCGAGCTTGTTGAGAATCCTAGAGATAGGAGGGAGGTGGCTGGACAAAAAGTGATTGATAAATCCGAGGGAGATGAGATTGAAAGTGAGAGAGAAGAAGAGGGAGAGAAAGTAGAAGAAGAACCCAAGTATGTTGCCCCACCCACCTATAAGCCACCTCTACCCTATCCCCATAGGTTAGCACAAGCTAAGGTTGAGAAATAATTTGGGAAATTCTTCGAAATGCTTAAAAAGTTGTCAATCAATATCCCTTTCTTGGAAGCCATTTCGCAAATGCCTTCTTATGGAAAATTTTTGAATGAAATTTTGTCGAAAAAGAGGAAAATTGAAGAGTATGAAACAGTGTGCTTCACTCAGAGTGTAGTGATGCAATTCAAAACAAACTACCTCCTAAACTTAAAGATCCCGGTTCATTCTCTATTCCTTGTGTGATTGGCATATGAATTTCGATAAGGCTTTGTGTGACCTTGGTGCAAGTGTGAGTTTGATGCCATGATTAATTTGCAAGAAGCCTGTTAGGCAAGTTGATGCCTACCTCTATATCTATACAACTTGCAGATAGGTCAATTAAACACCCTGTTGGTGTTTTGGAGGATGTACCTATTCAAGTGGGTAAGTTTTTCATTCCTGTCGATTTTGTTGTTCTAGATATGGAGGAGGATGTGAGAAATTATTTTGGGAAGGCCATTCATGGCCACTGCAGGTGTTCATATTGATGTGAAATGTTGCAAGCTTTCCTTAAATATTGGTGATGAGAAAGTTGAATTTGATTTTTCTAATGCTATGATGAAGCCTTCTTTTGAGAACTCTTGTTGCAGGATTGATTCGTTTGATGAGTTTTTGACGAAAGACCACCGTAACTATCTTGAAGACTCTTTAACACGGTCTTTGGATTTTGATGAGGAAACTTCACAAAGGCAAACGACCGAAATTCGATGAAGAACCTATTGATCATCCCAAGGCTAAAGTCAAAAGAAGAAGACACGTAGTGCAAGAGGAAAACAATAGGTAGATTGATGAAAATTTTGATGGAATGACGACATAAGGTCATCTCCTACATGATGGGGAGCCAAATGATGACCAAGAAAAGCAAGAGTAGTCAAGGTGGAGTCAAATGCACCTTAGATTCCAATCCGGTTGAACTCGGAGGGGTCGAAGTTCATGACCTTAAACGAGCGCTTTTTAGGAGGCAACCCAAGCTTCGCTTTTGCATTTCAATTAATTTCAAAAAAAAGAAAAGAGAGTTTTTCCTTTAGATGTCACTATTTTCATTTTAATATAGGCTTTGGCTAGTTTTTCATTCTTCTTAAATTCTTGACTTGACTTAGGTTTTGGTTCAATATTTTGTAGGAGTTTTGGTTCAATATTTTGTAGGAGCTTGAGATTTTTGTTCAATGTGCTCGGTTGAGTTGAAAACCATACACCTAAGAGAAATTTAGTCTCTGCCCAGTTTACGCGCCCACACGAAAAACGGTGCGGCCGTGCAAGTAATTGGCAAAGTCCCTCGCCATTCAGGCGCGCTCCATGCGTAGAAACAGCAGTGCCCATGCACAATCGACGAACTTCGCCCAGCCTTGCGCGCTCCACGCGAAAATGGCACGGCCGGCAAGCAATTGGCAAGTTTCGCCTCGCTTGCTCGCCCACCTAAAATCCATACTGCGGCAACCCAAAACCCTAGCCCCTAAATAAAAAAAAATCAAACTTCAGCCCTCCAACCTCATCCCCTTCATCCACCTTCAATTCCACCCTCCGACCCAACTCCCCACCTTCATCCTCTCCACCCTCAACCACTCCGACCCCTCTCCTCCCAGCCTCCACATCCAGTAGCCTCCTCCACCTCTCCATCACCATCACCTCCACTTCGCATATTTTGTGAGTATCGTTCTTGCTTTCCTTGGTAATTTCATTGTTTATTTACATTGAGGACAATGTAAAATTTAAGCATGGGGAGTGGTTATTTTCATGTATGTATATATATGTTTGCATCATTAGTTTAGACTGCATTTGCATGCATCCATCAAAAAAAAAGGGGGAAGAATAGGAGAGATGACCCTTTGACGATGATTTCTTCGAAATGTTTGATTTAAAGTCCTCAAGAAATATAGTATGGTTGTGCCTGTATCCATTGTGGTTTGTTTG
This sequence comes from Asparagus setaceus, assembly GCA_012295165.1. Classification (NCBI taxonomy): domain Eukaryota; kingdom Viridiplantae; phylum Streptophyta; class Magnoliopsida; order Asparagales; family Asparagaceae; genus Asparagus; species Asparagus setaceus. The sequence goes on along the minus strand of CM022706.1, from coordinate 49,008,584 downwards.
GTTGTTTCCCTCGAGAATTATGTAGCTAATTTGGTAGACAAAATTCAAAGAAAACCTGTGAGACTTTGAGCCTAAAAGACCACATCAACAAGTCTTACTTATTTTCTTTGTTGTGTGAAACCCCCTATAATCAAGGTCTTTAGAACTTGCCCGGGGACGAAGAATTGATATTTCTCGGAGGGATGACCTTAATTTCCCTTTTCTTTCTTGAGTCCTATTTTGACATTGTACGAGCGAGGACGATGGAAACATTCTCTTAGTTTTGAGCTACATAGTCAAATAGCCTACCTTACATTGATATTATCTCTTGGTTTAACCCTCTTTGAGCCTTATTGCCTATTTTTCTTTGTTAACCCACATTACAAGCCTATTTATTGAAAAAAAACCAATGTATTGACCCAAGCCATGTCAATAGTGGAGCATTGTTGTTTCGTTGTGGATTGTGTGGGTATAAGTGGGGTGAAGTTGGAGTAATTTCGATGGTAGTGGTGCTATTTAGGTGTGATTTGTTAAATGTACTTCTCATGTACATACTTATAGAAGCTTCAAAGTTTAAGTGGTTCATATTTAGTTTTGAGTCAAGTTTCGTGTCATGTTTCCATTTTTCATTGTTTTTGTTCATTCTTAAATAAAATAAAATAAAATAAAATAAAATAAAATAAAAAAATAAAAAGGGCCCGCTAGGTTGAAAACCCGTAAAGGGCGGCCTAGGCAAAAGTTAGGGCATAAAAAAAAGGAAAAAAAAATTCAGTTTTTCTTTCGTCTTGAATAAAAGTTCTTTTATAGAGGAGGGAATCAGTTCATGTTCTCCAAGTTCAATTCATGAGAGCTCTTCCCTCTAGTTTTGTAAATAAAAGGGTTTTATTCGATAGTTTCTCTTAATGGTTGACGGGTTGTGTGCATATATGTTTTGGGATTTAGAGTTTAGAAGTTAATTAATGAAGATTAGAGTGGTTCTGCATTGTTCATCTTATTAGTTGTGAGGGGGATCTTGTTACGTTGCTCCACTAGGACTTTGGCTCTGAACCTACATTTCCGAAATGTTTTATCCTACCCTTACCCTCAGCCTACATTACAACCCTCATTGAATGAATGCATCCTTGACTTGCTTGTACATTGTCCCATTTATTGGAGGAGAGGTGAGACAAAGGGCAAGCTTATGATAGACCGTAGTTATATGCGTGGGTATTGAGTGAAACACTTTCTTTGATTTATTACGATGCTAGCACATCACTAGCGAAACGAACGTGAGTGTCCACATAACTAAAGTGAGGGTCTTCCGGGTTGGATACACTAAGTTTGAGGGATGTTTGTGAAAAGATGGGTTATATGGGATATTAGTGCATGACGTGTTATGAGACTCTCTTGGACTAAATCGCGCCACGGAATTTATTTTCAGAGAAGGCGATCTCCTGTTGTGAATATCTTTCCTTTAATTTGCATGATTTATTTTTTGTTTGGGGACAAGCAAGGATTTAAGGATGGGGGAGTTTGATGAGTTACATTTGTATATATATTTTCACGCATATCTACTCTCATTTTCATACTAGAATTAGCATTTTAAGTTCATAATTACTTCATATTAGGTGTAATTGATTTCTAGTTCATGTTTACTACATTTAGTTTGTTTGCATTTTCAGATAATGCATTTTGGTGAGATTCAATGTGGCACATGACGAGGATATGAAGATGGAGGAGCTAGCATGAGATTGGAGCGTAAAAAGAAGGGAAACGAGCTTGGTTCGTTGAAGCTGGCAGTTTTGATACCCTGTTAGTATTGCAAGCATAACTTTCACATACGATATGATTTTGAGCTGATTCAAGTTGCCACGGAAATCTAAGAGATAGAGCTACAACTTTCATGTTTTGTGTTTCTCTGAATTCTAAACATAAAGTGTAGAAAATAGAGTTTGAAGTTATAAGACAGACTGTTGCGCGACAACGCCACTATTTTGCCCGCCCGAGCAAAGTTGGACATCCAATATTCCTTATGGGCTGACCCGTATTGTTCAGTTATCCATTTTTTGACTTCCTAACACGAAAAAGGAGTCTTTTTAGGGTTTTTGGGGACTGGAGATTGTTCGCGGTAAAAGTCGGTTTGATTGTCATTGATTTGAACTTGCTTACAGCTTCTTTGGCGTACAACACAATTCAAACAAAAGAAATGCCTTTTATTTCAAGGCGTACAATGAAAATCAAAAATTACAACTTCTTCCTTTTGTGAACAAACACGAGGATCTCTGTTATATCGGGATCCTCGCTTGCGTGGGTTCTTTGCCTGTGCCGGGGACTTTTTGTGTCCGTGGACCACCGCAATTCGATCCGTAGAGACCCGGTTCCGAACTACAGATGTAAAGGCTCTCGTTTCGAAGGAAACGGCTACCGAGGGAATCACACTCACGAAGGAGAGGATCGCTGGGGATCGCACTCACGAAGGAGAGGATCGCCGGAGCGGTGAGATCTACAAGGAGAAATCCTGGCTATCCACGAGATTAAGGCGAAGCTTAACCTAGAGGGTATCTGTAGTTCGACCGAGTTTTCTTACCCGCGATTTGTGGATCGGCGTCGGCTGGACTTGTGCTTGCCTGTTCGAACGGCAGGCCGACTGCGTGGATCTCGCATGGAATTCTTGTGAAAATCCCCGAGTTTCCCGAGAGCCAAATCCTCAAAAATCCACACCTCCCAGAAAATCCAAGCCCCCCCAACCAACAAGACCCCCCCTATTTATACAATGGGGTACCGTTTCTCGGCCATCAGTCGAGCCACCTGCTAAGTTGTCGCGGTGGCTCGCCATGGTGGCCGAGCTCCTCGCCACTTGGCGAGGCACCTGGCCGTGGTCGAGGTGGCTCGCCATGGTGGTCGAGCTGCCACTGGTCGGAGGTAACTCGCCAAGTTGGTCGAGGCCGTTCGCCGCTTTTTCCGCCGCCGCTTTTTCTCGGTCTCTCGGGTTTAGGCCCCGCCATTCGACTCTTGGCCTTCTCGGACTTAGGTTCCGTCAGATTTGGTTCGGGACTAACTCTTGGTTTGTTCGGTTCAGCGGTCACGGGATCGATCGTGCGTTCAAGTCCGGTTTAACCGCGGTTTTGTGACGCCAGGTTCGCTGTCGAGTTCGTGTCCTAACGATTCGACGTCCGTGATCATTCGATGGGTTGTCATTCGCCGACTGCCACGAAGTTGGTTTCGGGATCTTGTAAGTATTTTTCAACGCCACAGATACCCTCCAAAGCCGCCTCATCTCAATTTTGATGAGTCCGATGCTTTGACATGATGGTTCCCACTTCCGGCCTGAGGGTCCCAAAGATAGCTTCAAGTCTTCGATTCTTTCGGATCATCGGTTCTTTGTAGGATTCTCGATAAGATCACTGTCGCATTTATTGTCCGACCGCTTGTTGAAATCTTGATTCAAGTCGGTGGGTGAGTTTTGCTTGTAACTCGTCGGTTGGTTGTTGTTTGACTAACCATCGGATTTTGACTTATCCGTATGTCGGCGAACTCCTTGTTGGCGACCGTTGGTTGTGTCGAGTACATGGAATTCCATAACCCTCGATCGGTTATTTCCTTCATCATCACGTGTGTTGTTGGTTTAACCACGCCGAGGACTGATCTTTTCATGGAGACATCCTCAGAGGATTCCTTGTTGAAACAGAGACCATTTGGCTTTCAACCATCGCCCTAGCCTTCAAATGGGCGAAAGCGACGCTGACCGTTGTTGATATGATTATCCACGGTGGGTGAAGTTTCTTGGTGGACATATTGTCCTGGCACGCGGACTTTCACTGGCCGATTATTCCTCTCTTGGATATTATGGTGGGAGGAAATTAAGGGTTATCGACTTATCCTTAAGAATATGGATTTATTCTCCGGGAACTCCTCGTCGAAAATTTGGAAACAGCTTTATACTGTAATCCTAGTTGAGTAGGATTACGACGCTGCTGATCGGCCGATGCAATCCGCGACGATCGAAGTTATCCTTAAGAATATTTTTGTGAAAATATTCTTCCGAACTTCTCACAAATTGGGAAACAGCTTTATACTGTAATCCTTGTTGGAGTAGGATTACGACGCTGCTGATCGGCCGATGCAATCCAAGACGATCGAAGTTATCCTAAGAATATTTCTTGTGAGAATATTCTTCCGAGCCGACAATTTAGGAAACAGCTTATACCGTAATCCTAGTTGGAGTAGGATTGGGCAACGCTGATTACGCCGATGCAATCCAAGACGATCGAAGTTATCCCTAAGAATATTTTTATGAGAATATCCTTCCGAACTCCTCACAACTTAGGAAACAGCTTTATACCGTAATCCTAGTTGGAGTAGGATTGGGCAACGCTGATTGGCGCCGATGCAATCCGCATCGATCGAAGTTATCCCTAAGAATATTTTTGTGAGAATATTCTTCCCGAACTTCTACAAATTGGGAAACAGTTTATACCGTAATCCTAGTTGGAGTAGGATTAGCTTAACGCTGATTGGCGCCGATGTAATCCACACGATCGAAGTTATCCCTAAGAATATTTTTATGAGAATATCCTTCCGAACTCCTCACAACTTAGGAAACGCTTTATACCGTAATCCTAGTTGAGTAGGATTGGGCAACGCTGATTGGCGCCGATGCAATCCGCACGATCGAAGTTATCCCTAAGAATATTTCTTGTGAGAATATTCTTCCTGAACTTCTCAATAAATTAGGAAACAGCTTTATACCGTAATCCTAGTTGAGTAGGATTGGGCAACGCTGATTGGCGCCGATGCAATCCGCACGATCGAAGTTATCCTTAAGAATATTTTTGTGAAAATATTCTAAGGAACTTCTACAAATTGGGAAACAGCTTTATACTGTAATCCTTGTTGGAGTAGGATTACGACGCTGATCGGCCGATGCAATCCGCGACGATCGAAGTTATCCCTAAGAATATTTCTTGTGAGAATATTCTTCCGAGCCGACAATTTAGGAAACAGTTTATACCGTAATCCTAGTTGGAGTAGGATTGGGCAACGCTGATTACGCCGATGCAATCCAAGACGATCGAAGTTATCCCTAAGAATATTTTTATGAGAATATCCTTCCGAACTCCTCACAACTTAGGAAACAGCTTTATACCGTAATCCTAGTTGGAGTAGGATTGGGCAACGCTGATTGGCGCCGATGCAATCCGCATCGATCGAAGTTATCCCTAAGAATATTTTTGTGAGAATATTCTTCCCGAACTTCTACAAATTGGGAAACAGTTTATACCGTAATCCTAGTTGGAGTAGGATTAGCTTAACGCTGATTGGCGCCGATGTAATCCACACGATCGAAGTTATCCCTAAGAATATTTTTATGAGAATATCCTTCCGAACTCCTCACAACTTAGGAAACGCTTTATACCGTAATCCTAGTTGAGTAGGATTGGGCAACGCTGATTGGCGCCGATGCAATCCGCACGATCGAAGTTATCCCTAAGAATATTTCTGTGAGAATATTCTTCCTGAACTTCTCAATAAATTAGGAAACAGCTTTATACCGTAATCCTAGTTGAGTAGGATTGGGCAACGCTGATTGGCGCCGATGCAATCCGCACGATCGAAGTTATCCTTAAGAATATTTTTGTGAAAATATTCTAAGGAACTTCTACAAATTGGGAAACAGCTTTATACTGTAATCCTTGTTGGAGTAGGATTACATCGCTGATCGGCCGATGCAATCCGCACGATCGAAGTTATCCCTAAGAATATTTCTTGTGAGAATATTCTTCCGAGCCGACAATTTAGGAAACAGCTTATACTGTAATCCTAGTTGGAGTAGGATTGGGCAACGTTGATTGGCCGATGTAATCCACACGATCGAAGTTATCCCTAAGAATATTTTTATGAGAATATCCTTCCGAACTCCTCACAACTTAGGAAACAGCTTTATACTGTAATCCTAGTTGGAGTAGGATGGGCAACGCTGATTACGCCGATGCAATCCAAGACGATCGAAGTTATCCCTAAGAATATTTCTTGTGAGAATATTCTTCCTGAACTTCTCGACAAATTGGGAAACAGCTTATACCGTAATCCTAGTTGAGTAGGATTGGGCAACGCTGATTGGCGCCGATGTAATCCACACGATCGAAGTTATCCCTAAGAATATTTTTATGAGAATATCCTTCCGAACTCCTCACAACTTAGGAAACAAATATACCGTAATCCTAGTTGGAGTAGGATTGGGCAACGCTGATTGGCCGATGCAATCCAGACGATCGAAGTTATCCCTAAGAATATTTCTGTGAGAATATTCTTCCGAACTTCTCAATAAATTAGGAAACAGCTTATACCGTAATCCTAGTTGGAGTAGAATTGGGCGCACGCGCTGATCGAAGGGCCGATGCAATCCGCGACGATCGAAGTTATCCTTAAGAATATTTTTATGAGAATATCCTTAGGGAACTCCTCGACAACTTAGGAAACAGCTTTATACTCGTAATCCTTGTTGGAGTAGAATTGGACCACATGGGAGAATATTTGGAGAATTGAGCGGGTAGCCGGGCTTCCTCATATGTAGCTGCTCATACGGGCTCGCGTTTAGAGGCATGGCGATGCTCGTGGTTTTACCGGGCTCAAGTCCGATGCAGAGATCATACCGATCGCTTGGGGCTGTTGTCGCTGACATATTCTTCCTTAAGCCACATCCGCATCGATATTGTGGCGAAAAGGAGAGGATAATATCGCCGGGAGAGCTCCATGCCGAGGAAGATAGGATGGCGGTTTGGGTGGCCAAGGCCAACAAGGAAGAAGCCCTCACCGCTCTATAGGAGCTCGACTCGGGCAGGGCTGAAAGCCTCGAGGAGGCAACCACGAAGACACCGAACACCGATGAGGAGTCCGGTGGCCGAAGGTGAAGAACTCCACCAGCTTATGATGGTGAAGTGTCTCACCAACAACAAATCCTTTGTCATAGACTTGATGTTTAAACAGCTTGTAGCTCCTTCTATATTTGCTTCAAATGAATAAGATCTATCCCCTTCATTGTTTATTATGATTCTTTTACTTCGCCGTAAATAATTAACCATAATACTTATAGGATTTTTGGCAAACCCTCGACCATCAGCGGGTTTGATGAGCCTTTACAAACCACCGCTTGAGTTGGGCTAGCGTATGGATTATCGTGATCCGCTCCGCACGCGACGTTGTGCTAAAAGAATGAAACCCTTCTAGACTTGTTGCTATGATATTGAATACATAGGTTTCACTTTACTCGCAAGAGACCACCAAGAACGCCAGATTACACGTGACTCATCCCTTCTTAGGCTTCGATCTAAATACCCCGTAATCGAACTCGTGTCTTCAATCGGAGAAAGACTAAACCGCAACGCTGCAGGAGGCGCTGGCTTTATCCCTTCTTAGGCTTCGGGATAAAATGCCCTAGAATCGAACTCGTGTCTTCTTCAATCGAAGAAAGACTAAACCGCAACGTGAGGCATTGACTTTAGGGTTATTGGCCAACCCCCGCCCTTCAACGGGTTTGATGAGCCTTTACAAACTACCGCTTGAGTTGGGCTAGCATGTAGATTATCTAAATCCGTTCTACACACAACGTTGTGCTAAAAGAATGAAACTCTCTTAGACTTAATGCTACGATGTTGAATAATGTAGGTTTCGCTCTTTTCACGGAAGACTAACCCGCAACGCTGCTGGCTTTATCCCTTCTTAGGCTTCGGGATAAAATGCCCTAGAATCAACTCGTGTCTTCTTCAATCGAAGAAAGACTAAACCGCAACGTGTCGACGCTGGCTTTATCCCTTCTTAGGCTTCGGATAAAATGCCCGTAATCTAACTCGATGTCTTCTTCAATCGGAGAAAGACTAAACCGCAACGCTGCAGTGAGGCGTTGGCTTTATCCCTTCTTAGGCTTCGATAAAATACCCTTAATCAACTCGTGTCTTCTTCAATCGGAGAAAGACTAAACCGCAACGCTGCAGGAGGCGCTGGCTTTATCCCTTCTTAGGTTTCGGATAAAATGCCCTAGAATCAACTCGTGTCTTCTTCAATCGGAGAAAGACTAAACCGCAACGCTGCAGGAGGCGTTGGCTTTATCCCTTCTTAGGCTTCGGGATAAAATTCCCCAAGATGAACCTTGGTGTCCTCTTTTGACCGGAGAATGACTGAACCGGATGAAGATTGATTGAGGTGGGAAAAGAAGAAAGTGGGATCTCCACTTCGAGAACCGAAAAGACTCAGGCGACCTTCAGTCGGACAACCTGGTCTGAAAATCCCGGCGCATACCTTCAGTCGGCGCTACCTAAGATGAAAGATGGAACTAAAAGTGGGATCTCCACTTCGAGAACCGAAAAGACTCAGGCGACCTTCAGTCGGACAACCTGGTCCGAAAATCCCTACAAGATACCTTCACCGGCGCTACCTAAGATGAAAGATGGAACTAAAAGTGGGATCTCCACTTCGAGAACCGAAAAGACTCAGGCGACCTTCAGTCGGACAACCCGGTCTAAAAATCCCGGCAAGATACCTTCACCGGCGCTACCTAGGATGAAAGATGGAACTAAAAGTGGGATCTCCACTCGAGAACCGAAAAGACTCAGCGACCTTCACCTGACAACCTGGTCTAAAAATCCCGGGCAAGATACCTTCACCGGCGCTACCTAGGATGAAGATGGAACTAAGAGTGGGATCTCCACCGAGAACCGAAAAGACTCAGCGACCTTCACGGACAACCCGTCCGAAATCCCGCACATACCTTTAGTCGGCGCTACCTAAGATGAAAGATGGAAAGAACCCTTCCGCTTATCACTTAAAGGATCTACGCTTGGAGAGGAAGAATTTTATATTCTATCTCCGCGAAAGGGATTTTATTGGGCCTCTTGTTCATAGACGGAATCAAGAGGGGATTTTGGTAATGTACCAGAAAATTTGTAGACCTACCGTCAAGGAATTTGATCGGCGGGGGAAATTATGATGGAGGACAAATCTAGGGTTATCCTCAAGAAAAGTGGGTGAAATATCCCACGAGGAACTTCCCGTCGAAACGGGTTATCCCAAGATACTAAGGGTAGTATTTCTTCAGAACTTCCCATTATCGGCATTAATTGCCGGCCGCCACTTTGGGTAATTAGGGCGATACGCACTCATTGAGTAAACCGCTTCTATTACAAACGGACCCTCCCATTTAGGTTCAATTTACCTTTCTTTTGGAAGTGAGGATTATCGTCACGAGCAAATGAGGACCAAATCTCCTTCTAAAGGTTCTCTGTCGAACTTTCTTGTTGAAAGCCCTCGACATCCTAGCTTGGTAGAACTCAATGCATTGTTGAGCTCTGTGCTTCTCATCTAACATCTCAAGCTCTTGAGGCGTTTTTGATGTTGTTCTTCTGGCCATCATCTCTGCTGAAAGGGCGATACGGCGACGGATCTCGATCTCCAACGGAGAATCGCCGCACCCGTGAAACCGTGGAGTACGGGTCTCTCCAGCTGGCGGCATGACAGCCAGCGATACGCCTGCAGTGCTTCTCCGAAGCTTATCATCCCACTCGCTTGTTACTCTTCACAAGCTTCGGCTGAATTTTGATGATCGCCTTGTTGAATGTTTCGCTAATCCATTTGCCGCCGGATTATAAGCCGCTGACGCAGACATCTTGTATCTTGAATTTCTCGCAAAACCCGATGAAGGAATTGCCGATGAATTGGGGACCATTATCATGCACGATCCGTTTTGACACCATGTCGATAAATGACATGGTGTTTGATAAATTTGACGACGGTACTCGCTTTGACTTCTTTTTATGGATTGCTTCATTCACTTGGAGAAGTAATCGGTGATCGCTAGAATAAACCGACGCTTTGACCGACGGAGGAAAATGGGACCTACAACGCCCATTCCCCATGTCTCAATGGCCGTGATGTGGTCAAGGATGCAACCGCCAGAGGCCGATGCATATAATTCGCGGAATTTGACACGCGGGCATTTCCGCACCGACCGCCGCCATTAATCATTGTTGCCGTAAGCAGCCCATTCTCCCACTCGATCGTAGAGCTTGGGACCAGCCGTGCACACATTCACCGCGGTGCTTCCCCGAAGGACCTCTCCCGCCTCTTTGTTTGAGAGGCATCGGAGCAAAGACCATCGCCTCGACGCATATAACGCCCGGGTTTGAGTGTCATAAAAGAATCTTGGAGCTCTTCGCGGATTGACTCTCTTTCCTCACGCCTTCCCAGCATGCCATGTAAGACGAATCGATGATAGAAAAGCCAATCTCGGCTCCAACTTGGTTTGGGTTTCATGTACTTCTTTGGTAACTACCCCTTATCTTCTTGTGTCTCATCGTATAATGGTACGAGTTGGTGAGTCCCCGACCGAACTAGTTGCTCGGCCTCTAAGGTTGTGCTAACGATACGCCTAATGCCGCTGCATCCGCATAAGCGCTTTTGGAGGCGCTGATATATTCGATGAAAACTCTTCAATGAGTCCGCTATTTCAACGACTATCGATGATAGGGGATTAGATCCGATTCTCGACTGTAGTCACCACGAACCTCGCTTAACTATCAATTGCTAATCGCCAGACGCCGAGATATTCACCCCCCTCCTTGGCGAAACTAAGTCCAATAAGTAGCGCATTGTATTTAGCTACGCTATTAGAGCAAGGTTCGAGTGAATAAGCACGGGCATGACATGATTCCCTGGGAAACTAAGACAACCCCGACCAAGCAGAAATCTTAGAACATCCGGGGCACTTGCCACATTGGTAGCTCGAGAGGTTCGCCAAAATACAATCGCCATATTTGTTGGTGCGATGTAGTGTTGACTTCTTGAACTTTATCCTAAGATCATCATATAGCTCAACCGCCCGCTGTTCCGTCAACCAAGAGATCACAAATCGCTTGTCCTTTGACCGACTTGTTTGAAATACAAGTCATATTGGGACAAGAGCAAGGCCCATTTCGCCAAACGCCAACTCATCGAGGCCCGCTGGTGATAAATATCCGACCGGATTTACGCTAGAGATAACATAAATCGCCCGTCCACTAAATAGTGCCGCGATTTTCAATCGCTAACACTAATGCAAGGCACCGCCGACCATTGGGTATCGAGACTCAGCCGACTCAATGTTCGCCTGTAATACATCAGCCGTTCATGATCAGCCGTTGCCGCCCCGCGAAAAGCGCTTAACGAGTGATCCGCTAAGCCTGACGATCGAACGTTTTCCATCGCGTGCAACAAGAATGTGGAGGTTTAGCGAGATACGCATTTGATCTCTTCAATGCCTTCAGTAGCGCTGAAAATTGCCTATAAGTCCTCGAACGTAGCTCGTGATGACGAATAATCGACAAGTCATCCGATGAAGTAATGGCAAATCGCTGAGCATAACAACAAGTGAACGCAGCGCAAACGCCCCTCAAGACGCCACGCAGTTTTCGGCGGTCCCGCCAGCCGTTAGCGGCGGGGGTCAAGGGGCAGCGCCCTTTATGGTCCGGCATACGAAATTTTTGAAAAGAGCTCTCCTTTCGAACCGCCACCGATTCCGAACCTTGGTGAACTGATGCGCCATGAGTGCGGTGAAGGATAAACCCAACTTTGAAGCCTCAAATTAAGCTCGAAACCAGCAGAGAGAAGCCACGCAACGCCGGGTCAAAACCGACACTCCAGAGGTGTCTCGCCACCGAGACATCAGAGGTGTCTCGCCGAAGCGACATTCCAGAGGTGTCTCGCCACCGAGACATCAGAGGTGTCTCGCCGAAGCGAGACACTCCAGAGGTGTCTCGCCTGCGAAAGACACTCCATAGGTGTCTCCAGCCGAAAGACACAGAGGTGTTCACCGCAGCCGAGACACTCCAGGTGTCTCTCGCTGAGCGAGACATTTCATAGGTGTCTCACCGGCTGGAGACACCTGTATGCTCCCGCCCGGCGAGACACCAGGCCGCAATGGGCTTTTGCCCGCCACCGATCCGCCGCTGCATCTATAAATGTGACGGCTAGGGTTTCATTTTCAGAGGTCGGCAGAGATAAAAAGAGGAGATAGCCACCAACTCTTGTGTGTGCCTAGAGTTAGAGAATTTCCAAGGGAGAGGAGATCAAGACCTAGACTTGCGCGGGAACGAGATAGATGATTCGAGATCCGAGATCCAAAGTTTTCGATCCGCATCTACAACAACAAACCATCCTTTGGATCAAGCTTGGCCTTGATCCAAGAAGAGTAACAGTTCGCTGGTCGATCTCGCTCACTACGCTGATTAGTTCCTTGGCTTAATTAATCAGATTCGCTTAGATCTCGATCCGATCGATCTAAGAATTCCCACGAAAAGGAGGGATTTTAGATCTAGATCCGCATCCGCATCTCATTCGATCAACACTTGGGAAAGGAATCGCTGTGGTCCACTAATACATCCCAAGATAGCAAAGAATCCCACGCAAGCTTGGTGACCCCGTAAAATAGAGATCCTCGTGTTTGTTTAGGGTTAAAGTTGTAATTCTTTGATTTTCATTGTAAGCCTTATAAAAGGCAATCTTTTTCTCAATTTCTGTGTTTAATCAAGTTTGTAACGGATTCAAGCAATGACAATCATCCCAACTTTTCCCGAACAAGCCGCCACCACAAGGGGAGCCACCGGTCTTGCATCCGAGATCGCTGTGCCGCAGCCCACGGATTCCGATCCCTGATCGAAGAGGTCGAAAACACTGACCAGAGAAATTTGAGGCCTATCTCTCGCCTCATCCAACTCCTTTTCCCCAAGAAGGCTAAGAAGCCTCGCCGCAAGGAGGACTCACAAGGCCACCGACCGGCCGACGCCTCGGCCAACAACAATGACGGCAATAACTCCCCCGCCATCCAAAGCGCCAGATCTGATCTCCCTCCTCCGCCATGAGGAAAAGTCCGCCAAGGCGATGTGACTCTCTCAGAGAGCTCGCCAACGGCGCCGACAACGCCTTGCGTTGCACGCAGCAGGAATCCATGGACGGTGTCCGATACAAGCCGGACACGGTCCCAACAGAGGCACGAGCCCCGTAGACTAAGATAGGTGGTAACTCCTCTAAGCCGAATCGAAGAATGGAACCACGCCAACGAGATCGCTTCCACCCTCGTGGGCGGATCCAAAACGCCATGCCCAAAGCGCCGTGGCACGCTGCTCGTGATAATGCGCTATTATTCGCAGGTGCGTGAGTCGAAATTAACCGGAATCGGCTCAAAATCGCCAAACATGGGTCCCGGTCGACATCAACATCGCTCAAGACTCCTCGCAACATTCTTCACCAGATACCGAGCCAGCGCTTTAGCGAGATAAAGCCGCCGCCACATAGTAAAAATCGCTCGCCCAGACGCTTTGCGCTCGCCCCTACAGCGAGGTAAACGCCTCGCTGCCACAGACAAGATGAAGTGCCTCGCCAACAACAGGCTTCCTCCATGCCTTAGCGCATCATGGGCTTTTCTTCCGCTTTTCCTGCTGAGGTATCAACCGTTAAGTCCGGAACCGACAACTTCAGTGTTTTGTCGCCTTGGTCCAGCCGTGAAATAAAGGCAAGGTACCGGTGAAGAAACATTTGGATTACCCACCAGAGAGTCCCGAGCAACAAACATCTCTCGTTTAGAATTCCAATTGCATCTCGCTTGAGCATCCCACAAGGGGTCCACGAAGTCGCCGAGAAGAAAAAGTTAAGGCGCCAGAACTTTCAAAGGCTTCGCGGACGCCAACCCAACCTCGATGGAGACGCCGCTATCCGATGATGACGCTATACCCGAGATGTGTCGCCAAGACGGTAGGTTGCTCCGCGACTCATGCCGACGAAGTTGTACTATCGGCCGGGGAAGGAAGAAGTCTCAGACAGAGTCTCCGTAAACCGCATCCTCTTGCATTTGTACTAAATTGATCAAGGCAAAGGTTTCTGAGTGTAAATGCCGCCATAAAATCCTCGGAAGGGTGTCGGCCTTCCAAAGATCGAAAGCACCAACGAACCGCCAAGACCTCGGCCAAGGCGCTCGAAGAAGACATGCACTCGCCAAGGCAAGGATGAGCCGCTTGAGGTCACCATCAATATGACCAACAAGGCAACGCCGCCACGCAGATTCCGCCCTCCCAACGCGGTGACTCGCTATGGCCTACTATCGACGCCTAACTATCACGACCGCAACGAGGGATCCCTTCAAGGCACACCGAACGAAGAGTACCTTCGAAGATGAAGTATCGGATGACGGCTCGCAATGGCATCCGATAACACCGCTCTAGTGAAGGTCATACTCGGAAGCACCATGATTAGTGCAAATGAGGTGGCTAAGCTACTTGAAGAAGCCTTGGCAAAACAGAAAGACAACTTCAAACTTCGAGATGGACATGGCCATGCAAAGATGAGAGAAATGCATGACCGCAGATGCAAGCGATGATTAATCGCTGTGGTGAGGCGGCCGCAACAACGCCAATTTGACGGATAGCCATTAACGGATGAAGAGCAAGACCTTAACACCGGCGAGCGTAACGCCGATGATGACACCATGGTCCTACCTCAAAATCACCGACAAAATGCAAGGGAAAATGACAAGATCAAGGATCCGAGAGCAAGGTCAACTCGCCATCTCGCTCAAGAAGTGAAGAAGACGGGATTCCGTGTTCTTACCCGAGAGTGGGAGTCAATCTCTATCCCCAAGTTTAATTTAATAAACTTCACGCCGCTCGATGGGAGAGGGTCCCCACTCAACATCTTATCTACTTCAAGAGCCATTTGGGAGTCATCTCCGTGCGAGCCCTTGATGGTTCGGTCATTCAGCAGACTCGCGAGGGCGGCCTTCGATTGGTACCGCTCAAAGCGGCAAAGATCAACAACCGGGAAGACATGGAATCTATGTTCTGGCGAACTTCTTCGATGACGCATACGCAGGTTTCACTCACTCGCGCATGGGACGAGAAGCGTAGGATGGAGAAACCGTGGATAATTTTGTCAAACGGTTCCGCAACAAGGCGATGAACTGCCGTGACCCAATCACGAGGAATTCATCCTCAAGACCCGCCAAAGATAACCTCTCACGGACGGATCGTATGATGGGCACCGCACCGCCTAAAACCTCGAAAGACTTGAAAGTCCGAGGGAAGAGGCCGAAGCTTCCTCAAAAGGAGAAGGCGAGCGAGGTCGCAAGAAGCCAAATCCACGGAACCAAAATTTTGTCCCCTAACAAGGGAAGGCGCAATGAAGAATGTTGATGCGATCAAACTTTCCACCGCAGCCACAACAAAGAATAAAGAAGAAGCAGCCGACCCCATCAAGAAGAACAATAGCCCTTAAACCGAGGGCGCCCACTGTGTTTCCCAAGACGATTCTTTCGTGGACGAAGAGGTGCCTCGATCTTCAAGTACTTGCTAGACAACAACAAGATCCAACCGCCACCGATCGCCAACCAGAGGAAGCTCAAAGGACGACGGACCCAAGCATCGCTTTATCATAGGGCTGCATACAACCGACCAAGTCATGCTACCGGCGGACAAGATCCAAGCTTTGATTGAAGTGGGTGATCACTCCAAAACCAAATAAGGAAAGCAAGTGCGCAAACGCCGACGCCCATAAGCTTTGGGACGTTGCCTACAACCCGTTCCTACGAAACCGTGGTCAAAGTGGGAATGAAGGCGGTGAATGGCGATCCCCACAAGCAACAGAGAAGGGGTTAGTGCCGCACACCCAAATGGCTTAACTCCTATGGGTCCACCCGACTTACTTAAAGACGATCAGCGGCACGCCTTCGCCTAAAAAGAAGTCCAAGGGAAAGGGCAAATCTTGCAATGCTACTCTCAGCGTTCTACTCGACGACGACGAAAGCAAATTCCTACATGTTCTTTGTCTGAGGAGGAACAGAAGCCTTTGTCACCGTGGAGGGCGGAGTACGCTTACAAATACCCGATGACTCCAACCTTAATGCTAAAAGCGTTAGCGGGCTTGGGGTAGTAACAATTCCACGGTTCCCGCCACCCCTAAGGAGGACGCCACCGAACGAAGGGGAAACAACCTGCAAACTCGAGGTGCAACCCCGGCAATTCCGCTTAATCGCCCGATTGGAAGGGATAGACCGGGAACACAAGCTCTCCCTACCGCCGATGTGATGGCACAATTGGCCAACATCCCTAAGAATAACTTTATAACAGCTATTGAGGTTGTCCAAGGAAACCCGCCGGCTTTTACGAAGCGCTATGCACTCGCAGGTCTTCCTAACCCACATTAAATCAAGTCCAGAGGAGCCGGAGTCATCAGCGGGAATGCAATGTGGCCTCGAGCATATTCCACATCCGTTCTCTAAGGAGGATATGCGACGAAGACGCCGGGCATGACAGTCCGCCTACTTGGTACATTGGTTCCAAATAGTCAACCGGATCCAAGTTGATCCGGTTCCACAGGAGCATCATGCCTTTGCGCCGATGTATAGCCCGGGATTCCCGCCGCCAGCTCGCCGACCGGCATCAGGATATACGGATTTAACACCGGGTCTCGCCACTTGGTAAAATCCGCATTAAGTGTCGATGGGGACTTAAAGTCCGGTCACCGCTACGCCATTGACGCAGACTTCCTATAACTTGTTGTTGGGTCGCCTTTGATCCATAACCATGTTATAGTCCCTCTACCTCCATCGCTGTCCCAAATATGTCGACACTAATAACGAGGTTAAGACGGTGGTCGACAAACAACCGCTTAAAGGATCGAGAATTATTTCACCGACTCTCCTTTACTGTAATGAGTCCGACATCAATCATCGCCCATGGCACGGATGTGAGGACGCCGATATCAAGTCGGGCTTGACTATAAAGGTGGTTTTGTTCTAAATGACATTGTACCCTTAGTAGTCAATCTTGGCGAAGAGGATCTTCAGATGAAAGTTGTAATTGGCATTTCGTCAAGAAGAAATAAAAGATGATTTAGAGTACTCGTGTTTGAATGATGTAATGAAAAGTTATATAATGACCCCGAATTGCATATGCCAATTCGGTCATCCCGTAATACGTAAGCACCTTCGAGACTTCATCCAAGACGACTTTCGCCGCCCAAGGGAAGGGAGGCCGCAAGAAGGACTTAGTCTACGCAGAGGGGAGTTAACTCCCACGCCCAACTACTTCCGCAGACGGTTCCATGAAGATAAACCAAACTTCATCTTTCCAGATATAGCCCGAAGCGAAACCTCATGAAGAAGTGGGGTACGACTTTGCGCTGGGAGAAGGACTTTATTTTGGGCGGATCTCCTGCTCCACCCAAGGTCGGATATGTACCAAGGGAAACCCGATAATTATTACGGATTTAAAAGGGATTGGGATACGATCCTCTTCGAAGATGAGTGTTGTTGGTTGATCAATAACCAACCACCCAACCTAGACGACGAAGTACTCATCCGACTCACGCCTCGACTCGACACAAGATCGGCAAGATGTTCGTGGGTTGATGTCCAACATGGCTACAAAGGGACCCCACTACACCGAAGAAGATGAAGAATTGCCAACATGGGAAGACCCATGGGTCCATCACTCAACATGCAAGATGGGACCGGCTTGAGCAGAGGGAGCCCGATCAAGACGCAGGTAGTCCAGATCAACATGGGTAATGAAGCACACCCTAAACTTATAAATATTAGCAATGCCTTCCCCGTGAGGAAAAGAAAAGGTTGATCACTCTTGTCGAGAGTATATCGATGTTTTCTGAGCTACGAGGACATGCCGTGGCTCGACCCCAATGTGGCAATGCACCGACATTAAAGTGGATGCCAAACTGCCAAACAAAGAATGTGAGACGGTTTCGTCCCACGATTATGGAGGCAATTGTTGCGAAGTAAAGAAGCTCATAGCCTCGGTTTTATCCGGAGGTTCAACATCCGGATTGGGTGGCTAATATTGTTCCGTGCTAAAAAGAACGGACGATCGTAATTTGGCCGACTACGAGATCCGAATGCCGCGCGCCCAAAAGACGACTTCCCACTTCCAATCACCGATGTGATCGCCGATAATACATGTGGATTTGCTAATGTCCTTCATGGATGGGTTCTCGTTACAACCAAATCAAGATGCATCCGATGACGAAAGCACACGGCGCTCGAACTCCTCTAGGCATCTTCGCTACACGCCATGCCATTCGGATGAAGAATGCCGGGCGCCACTTACCGCCAAGAATGACAAAGATCTTTCGTGATCATCTTCGAAGACGGTCGAATGTTACGCCGATGACTTGGTTGTGAAAAGTCGTGACAAAGATGACCATATCCGTGACTTGAGGACGGTGATTCGACCTCATGCGAGCTCATCAATTAAAGATGAACCCCACTAAGTCTTTCCTGAATGTCCAAAGGGCAAATTCTGGTTTGTTGTTACCAACAAAGGTATCCACATTGACCCCGACAAAATAAAGGCAATCAATGAATTGCAACCCCAAAGAATCTAAGGGAACTCAGAGGATTACAGGGCGATCATGACATCCGCTTCATTTCCAACCTCTCCGAAAATGTCACCATTCTCAGTTGAACAAAAGGGTGTCCTTTGTCCGATGATCCGCCAAGGCATTCAAGATATCAAAACATATCCGACGAATCCTCCCAGACTTGCACCGGGTCGGGTAAACCGCTCTTGATTTATATCAAAGCGACGAACCATTCGCTGAGTGCTTTACTTGCGCAAGACGACGACCACGGTCCACGAAGCAAAGGTTTATTATCTAAGCCGAACCTTGGTGGGTGGAATCTTACCCAATGACGAGAAAGAGTGTCTCGCCGTCTTTATGCGATTCGTAAAATGCGACACTACTTAGTTGGGCAAACGATCTACGCCATTTCTAACGTGAACTGCTCGGTGTTCATGACGCAGCCTTTCTATGAATTGGCTCGGCGAAATGGGCTTTACTTTTGTCCCAAAGATGACTTGCACTTCGCGCCAGGTCAATTAAGGGACAAGCCATCTGCGATCTTTTGGCGCCAACCCAACAAAGGATACGGCCAACTATTTGATGATTTACCGATGAGACCCACGAGGTTAACACAACTCGCACAACAGTGTGGCATTTATATTTTGATGGAGCGCCCCGAAGCAATAACGTGGCGAAAGCTCGATGTTCTAAGATCTCCACGAGTCGGAGTAGTCTTAGTTTCCCTGTGGAAGCATGTCATGCCTCGCTTATTCATCGACCGAGCCCCGCTTCTAACAATGTCGCAGAGTACAACGACGCCTCATTGGACTTAGCTTCGCTTAAAGAGCCGGGGTAGAGTATCTCGAAGTTTCGGGATTCCCAACTCATTGTCAAACGACTCACGGGGACTATGAGGTCGTGAACCCGTGATTTAATCCCATACCATCGCCGCTATCGAAGTTAGCGGACTCGCTTGAAGGATTCTTCATCGAAAGTACATTCCGCTTCCGTATCGCGCGATGCGATGCATCGCAAGATTAGCTGTCTTTGGCGCAACCTCCCGAGATCGAAAGCAAATGGTCACGTGAGGACCCACCGCTTATTCATTCCTATTTATGACAGACGTAAAATGACGAAGGGTAGTCACTAAGGAAGTGTATGCAACCCAAGTCGGACTTGAGCCCCGAGATTGGCGCTTCCCTATTATTGACTACGCCTTGCACCGCATCCCGCCGTAAGATATGAAGGAGCTGAATCAGTCCAGAAGAGCCAAGGTTCTTCTACAATACGGAAACCTGCATTTATCGGCGGGTATAACGGTTTGCTACTCACGCCTTTCAAACAAAGAGGCAGAGGAAGTTCTCCAAGAAGCACACGGAGGAGAATGCGGTGCGCACCTACCAGTCCTAAGCTCTATGATCGGATCAGAGGATGGGGTACTACCGCCTACTATGGTCAATGATGCGATCGCGATATGCTCTGAATGTCACGCTGCGGCCAAATACACGAACTACCTGCATCAACCTCCGAGCAACCCCACCACATCTTGGCCATTCGAGACATGGGGCATGGATGTGGTAGGCCCAACCTTCCTCCTTCGGCCAAAGGTGATCGGTTTATCCCGGCGATCACCGACATCTAAGTGGGCAGAGAGGCATTCCCCAAAGAGGTAAAGCCAAAGAATGTAATTCGTTCATCAAGCACCACGCCATCTATCGACACGGTGTACCAAGGCGATCGACATGATAACGGTCCCCGCTCATTAGCAATGCCTTCATTCGGTTTTTGGAGAAATTAAGATCCGTGACGCCTCTCAATCAAGGCATAACTCGGCCGAACGGATTGGCGAGGCCTTCAACAAAACGATCATTAAAATTCAAGAAGCCGGTGAAAATAACAAACGCGATCCGATGATAAACTCGAGAAGCACTCGGGCGATCGCACGACGATTCGCGACACCGATCGGGCTACCCCGCACTCTCCGGGTATATGGGTGTGAAGCGCCCCGCCTCTTGAAGTTCAGATTCCATCCTCCGCGATTGCTCTCGCAACCGAGATGACATGAGGAGCTACATCAAAAGCCAAGAACTCGAGATGCTAGATGAAAAGCGAAGCTCAACAGACATTGAGTTTTACCAAGCAAGGATGTCCGTGGCCTTCAACAAGAAAGTCCGACAAAGGAGCTTCAAGGAGGGAGACTTGGTCCTCGCCGCCGACGACCGATAATTCTCGACTCCAAGAGGAAGGGTAAGTTTGAACCCAAGTGGAAGGGCCGCTTGTGATTGAAACGTCTATTCCAATGGCGATATCGCCTTATCACCCAGAAGGCGATAGGCAATTAATGCCGACACGGGAAGTTCCTCAAGAAGTACTATCCTTAGTACCTTCAGATAACCCGCTTTGAGGGAAGTTCTTCAGAAATATTTTCCTGAGATAACCCTAATCCTTTCCTCCAATTCTCCCAACCATCAAACTCATTGACGGTGGGTCCACAAAATTTTCTCCGTCCCTCCACTCAAAATTCCCCTTGACTTCTTTCAATAAGCAAGGGGTCCACAAAATTTTTGATCCTCTATCAAAATCCCTCTTGATTCCTTTCAATGAACAAGAGGTCCACTTTCAAATTCGAGATCACTTTCATGAACAAACCTCCATCGCTTCCATTTTAGTCACCCTCCCATGGCTGTAGTACTAAAATGGAACACTCGATAAACGACCTTCAGATCGTGGTGAATCCTATAAAAGTGAAAACTACTCAGATCTCTTCGATTCTGAGTGGAGATCCCACTCTTAGTTTCACCTTAAGAGATTCTCTGGAGATCCCACTTTAGTTTCTGAGATAGATATAAAATCCTTCCTTCCATTTCTGAGATAGAATATAAAATTCTTTCCTCTCCATCTTCCTGAGATCATCGATGAATATAAATCCATCGCTTCCATTTCCTCATCATGTAGTACTAAAATTGGAACACTATAGAAGACCTGATCGTTAATCCTATAAAAGTAAAACTACCTGATCTCTTTGATTCTGAGGGAGATCCCACTCTAGTTTCACCTTAAGAGATTCTCAATGGAGATCCCACTTTTAGTTTCCTCTTCTGGAGATAGGATATAAAATCCTTCCTCTCCATCTTCCTGAGATAGAATATAAAATTTTCCTCTCCAAGACTAAGAAACAGATATAAAATCCTTCTTTCTTATGTTCACTTGGGGTTCGCTCTCTACCGCATTAAAAGGGAGACTCGAAATAGAATATAAAATTCTTTCTTTCCAAAGACTTGGAGAGGATATAAAATCCTTCCTCTCCGACATCGGGAAACATATAAAATTCTTCCTTTCCCACAATCAATTCCATTCACCCGCCGATCCGGTTCCATTCTCCCACAAAAGAAGACACCAAGATTCATCTTGGGGCATTTTATCCCAAGCCTAAGAAGGATAAAGCCAACGCCGCACGCACGCCGCTTAGTTTTTCCCGATTGAAGAAGACACCGATTTGACTGTATTTTATCCCGGCCTAAGAATGATGAAGCTGCCACCACGCTGCCGGTGGTTTGCCCGAAAAGAGTAATGGCTTCACGATTCAACATCGTAGCATTAAGTCTAAGAGAGTTCTATTCTTTAGCACAACGCCATGTGCGGAACGGATCCAGATAATCCGCATGCTAGCCCGGTTCAAACGGGTGATCGGTGAAAGGCCAATCAAATCAAGCTGTCGGTTGGCCAATAACCCCAAAGTCACCGCCAACACGCTCGCCGCTAGTCTTTTACCCGTGAAAAGTGACAAAGTCTATGTATTCAAAGTCATAGCACCAAGTCTAAAAGAGTTTCATTCTTTTAGCACAACGCCACATGAACGGATTCGATAATCCGCGATGCTAGCCCGGTTCAAACGGTAATCGGTAAAGGCAAATCAAACCGCTGAAGGCCGAGGGTTTGCCAAGAATCCTATGAATGCCGGACAATGAAAATGACAGATCGCAAGTCACAACAATGGAACTACGCCGACGACCGACTCCGCAGCTTGGTCCTCTCAGAGTCTTTAGTAACCCCGCTATACCTAGCTTTGGAGGAACATCTTACCAACAAAAAGAATTCATCAAGACCACCAAATTGAGGATGAACTAGCTAACAAGACTAGTCCCCCAATTAAACGGGATAGAGACTCAAGTGTTTCCAGGTGGGCTATCATAGAGAGCCGACTCATTGCACCAAGAAATGGGATATGTCAACCTAGATGCATGGAGTCAATCGATGTACACAAGGGTCAATCATTACTCCTACGAGGTCGGTTCATCGATCTCCCTCGAGAGTATAGGGTCACAGCAACCATGCACCTTCTATTTCGTGACGGAGCCCTATCATGGAGGCACCTCCTCAAAGGAGACCTTAAATGTGGTCCCCGCAAGAAAAACTCCCACCGGCACTAATAGTATAATTCCAACCACCGACCAACGGATCAACTTATGCCAGACAATGAATGCAACTCATGAAGGGTTCCCTCTCCAAACGGACAAGAAATCCCCATGATGGTCGAACCCCCGAATTCGAATAAGGAACATGAGTATAAACCGCTCTAATTTATTGGAAAGTTCGAGGATAACCTAATTTATTCCAACAAGGAGTAGGATTCTCCCACCCATACTCCAACTAGGTATATGAAGTCTAAACTATTTCCTATTTTGTCGAGAAGTTCCCGGAGAATAGTTTTATATTCTTAAGGATAACTCGACAATCCCCAATTTGCTTCCACGGGTTCAAATTTCACGACCGACACCAAGCAGATGAAAAATTGCCAATTGGAGGTTGAATTCGAGAGAAAATTTTTGATGCCTGACAACGCCACATCTCGAGAAAATCCCTCCCACAGGGTCGCACCCCAACGAGCATCGCAAGAAGAGTTCACCAATCAAAGGATGAATCCTCAATATCCTCCCACCGGGTTTAGTCTTATGCCAAGCCATGCAAGGGAGATTTCACCGATTCAAAGCTAAGTCTCACGGAATTGATGAACAGCCTGACGACAACTCACCACGAAGCTAAAAATAAGAAAATTCATTCATCGCCATCGAAGTCAAGATTTCGACAGCCGTCGACAATAAATGCAAAGACCGCGACACTTTTAGTTATCCTACAAAGCACCGATAGTCCGAAAGAATCGAGAGATCAAGATTTGAAGCCGCTGTGTCCTATTACACCGATCGGTCCGGGTTTATCACATCCAAAGTATTTCGCTTCTTCTATAAAAGAGCAGACCAAACGCTTTGGAGGTATCTCAGAGGCGCTGAAAATTGCCTATAAGTCCTCGAACGAAGCTCGTGATGACGAATAATCGACAAGTCATCCGATGAAGTAATGGCAAACCGCTGACGACACAACAAGTGAACGCAACGCAAACGCTTCCTCAAGACGCTCTACGCAGAAGGGCGTCCCGCTTAGCCCTAGCGGGCGGGGTCATAGCGCTGCCCCTTATGGTCCGGCAGCTCGAAATTTTTGAAAAGAGCTTCGAATCAGCCACCGATTCGAACCTTGTGAACTGATGCCATGAGTGCGAAAGTGAAGGATAAACCCAACTTTGAAGCCTCAAATTAAGCTCGAAAACCGCCAGAGAGAAGCCACGCAACGCCGGGTCAAAACCGACACCAGAGGTGTCCTCACCATCACTCCAGCATGCCTCACTCGAGCCTCCAGGTGTCTCGGCCGAGACATTCCAGAGGTGTCTCACGAAGCGAGACACTCCAGAGGTGTCTCAGCCTGCCCATAGGTGTCTCACCGAGACACTCCAGGTGTCTCCCCGCCCAGCGACATCTGTGGGTGTCTCGCCACGAGACACCCATGTGTCTCAGCCCTGTTTGACACCTGTGTCTCTACCGGGCGAGACACAAGGCCAATGGGCTTTTTGCCCGCATCCGCCAGATCTATAAATGACGGCTAGGGTTTCATTTTCGAGGTCGGCAGATAAAAAAGAGGAGATAGCCAACTCTGTGCCTAGAGTTAGAGAATTTCCAAGGGAGAGGAGATCAAGATCTAGACTTGCACTTGAGATAGATCCGATTCGAGATCCAAAGTTTTCGTGATCCGCATCTACAACAAAGAAACCATCCTTTGATCAAGCTTGGCCTTGATCCAAGAAGAGTAACGAAGTTCGCTGGTGATCTCGCTCACTACGCTGATTAGTTCCTTGGCTAATTAATCTCCCAGATTCGCTTAGATCTCGATCCGACGATCTAAGAATTCCCACGCAAAAAGGAGGGATTTTAGATCTAGATCCGCATCCGCATCTCATTCGATCAACACTTGGGAAAGGAATCGCTGTGGTCCACTAATACATCCCCAAGATAGGCAAAGAATCCCACGCAAGCCAGGACCCCGTGAAAATAGAGATCCTCGTGTTTGTTTAGGGTTAAAGTTGTAATTCTTGATTTTCATTGTAAGCCTTATAAAAGGCAATCTTTTTCTCAATTTCGCTGTGTTTAATCGGGTTTGTAACGGATTCAAGCAATGACAATCATCCCAACTTTTCCCCGAGAACACCTTTCTCGCGCCGGGCCCCAAACAAATGACATGCCCTTCTTGTTCAACTTTGAGAACGGTTGGCACTTCCTCGACATAGTTCGGGATATGAACCAGCCGGATGTACGCCAATCGCCTCTTTGTAACCGAAGTTCTCTGCATTTCTGAGGTTGCAACTCTTGAATCGCCTTCACTTTGTCGATCGACGTGGATTCCTTTGTCTGCGACGACAAAACCGAGGAACTTGCCACCGGACATCCTGAGGATTTGGTGGTTCATCTTTAGCCGATGAACCGCATGAGTTCAATACCGCTTCTAAGATCTTTGATGTGATCTCCTTTGTCACGGCTCACGCACCAAATCGCCGACGAGCATTCGACCGCTTTTCCAAGATGATCCCGAAAATCTCCGCTGTCGCGGGTATGTTGCGGCATTTTGAGGCCGAACGGCATGACTGTAGTAGCAATATATGCCGATGGGCTTCAACTGTGTTTGGCGCCATCGGGTGCATCTTGATCCGATTGTATCCCGAAACCATCCATGAACGACATTCTTTCAAATCCACACGCATTGTCGACTATGACATCGCTGGACCGTAGAGGAAAGTCGTTGGGGCAAGCAGCCGCTCAAGTCTCTATAGTCGCCACGCATCCTAATCGAACCATTCTTCTTCATGACCGGACCATATTCGCCACCCAACCGGATGTCAATTTCCTCGATGAATCCCGATTCTATGAGTTTCTTCACTTCATCAACGCATTTCCAATATTTGTGGATCTAAACCGCCTTTGCTCGTTGCTTGACAGTTTGACATCCGCCTTGATGTTGAGGCTATGTGTTGCCACATTAGGGTCGAAGTCCCGCATGTCCTCGTGAACTCGTGCTAATACATCGATATACTCCCCGATTAGGGCAATCAACTCTTCCTTTCTTCCGAGGGAAGAGTATTGCCGATGTTAATGAGCTTAGATGCTCTCCATCACCCATATTAACCTCGACTACCTCATCCTTAGTGGGGGTTCTCTTTGTTCAACTCCGCCCCCCAAACCGCTTCGAGTTGATGGATCCATGGGTCTTCCCATGCCGCATGTCTTCATCACTCAACAAGAGCAGATCGACCGTAGCCATATTTGACATCAAAGCCTTGAAAGCTTGTCCGCCGGTGTCGTAATCCCACGCCAAGAATCGCATCAATGTCCGCTCTCACCGGGTGGATTATTATCAATCACCATGAGCATTCATCTTCCGAGGAGGATTCAGATCCCAATCCCCTTCTAAATGCATAGTAATTATCCGCTTCTTTGGGACATATGCCGCTTAGGAGGGGTTCGAGGGCCTCGTCCAAACATAGACCTTCCCTCGTCAAGTCAAGTCATACCCCCATCTCTTCATGATACCTGTTTCGACTATATCTCAATGTGTGGAGGATAGGTCCATCGCCGCCTTCGCTATTTTCTAAGAAGTGATTCGCGCTGAACCGTGATCTCCTTTACCGTAAACCAAGTCTTTTCACTACTCGATCTTCTTCGGGATGACGAAAAGCCGCCCCAAAGGAGTCTCTGAATCTTTGTGTAGTAAGATGATCGAAGTCAAGTGTGCAACTCGATCATTGTATAAACCTCGCTATCACATCATTCAAAGACAAAGGATACTCTAAATCGCCATTTATTGATTCATCGGCAATTTGCCAATTATAATGTTCATCCGACGATTCTTCATCGCCAAGATTGATTACAAGGGTACAATGTCATTTAAAACAAAACTCCACTATAACCAAGCCCGTTTCGCATCGCCTTCACCGCTGTCCGCATCTTTGGGCCGATGATTCGACTCATTACCGTGAGAGAGAATCGTGAAATAATTCTCCATCCCCTTAAACGGTTGTTTGTCCGCCACCACCGCCTTGACTCTCATTATTCGTGGTTCACATATTTAAGACATCGATGAAGAGTAGAGGGACTATAACATTATTGTGGATCCAAGGCTCCACTCCAACAATAAGTTATAGGAAGTCTCCGCCAATCACATAGCAGTGACTTCGACTTTAAGTCCCCCATTTGGCACTTTATCCTAATCTACCAAGCGCCAGACCGCCGGTGTTAAATCCATAAATCATTGTGTTCGCTGGATGCCACCATCGCGTGAATTCCAAGATGATACATGAGGCGCTAGGGCATGATGCTTACAATGAACCCGATCGACTTGATCCTAACTTCACCGAGCCAATATACCCGGTGAAGTATAGCGCCTATCGCGCTTGAATTCTCGTCATATCCTCCTTTGTAAAAGTGATGCAGGGAAGTGTTTAGTCGCAAGGTTGCATTGTCACCGACTCTCCCGAACTTGCTGAACTCGGTGAGGAAAACTCTCAATCGCCAGGCTTCTTGAAGAGCTCGCTCTTTGATAACCGCAACAACTCAGATAGAGTGATCCTATGGAATATTAGCCAATTGTGCCATCACGCCGTTTATATGAGTTCAAGTTCCGCTTATCTCTTCCAACGGCGACCAATCGAGATCGCCGAGTTGAACTTCCCGGGTCGCTTATCTTCGCTTTTCAAGGAGTGAGGGTGTTGTTGGTACCCCCAAATCGAGAAGGCCTTGGCATTTGGGTCGAGATTTCGTGGTACTTGTATTTGTACCGCGGTCCACTGTGGCGCTGGCTTCGTGTTCCTTCTGATAGCCGAATGTCACCACCGCTCATCGCCTCCTCCAAAATTGCGGAAGTAGCATGGCATGCCTTTCCCTTCGCCGCTTTCTTTTTCTTCCACGAAGAAGAGGCTACCCATTGCTCATCTTCAAGTAGGTTCGTGGACCTGACAAGACTTCGCCATTCGGGGCAGATAATGATACAAGTCCTTTTCCGGGCGTGTTTGTGTGGGTCGCCCTTACCGCTTTCATCAGCGACTTTGACCACCGGTTCAGTTCAAACCATGTCAACGGACCGACCCGGCTTATGGACACCGATTCGCCTCACCTTCTTTTCTTTTGAAGGCTTTATAGTGATGACCCTACATCACTAAAGCCCGGATTTTGTCCTTAAGGTCAAACAGATTTAGTGGGTGATGAATCACTCTATGGTACGCATAGATCTTGGGTCATTCGTTTTCATTGCCTCCTCTTGATTCTCAATCTGAGGGAGCTTGATCTTGTTATTTTCCACAAGATATTTGAAGAGACCTGAATCTCGCCGTCCCTAAAGGAATAGGACTTCGGAATCTCGCTCTAAGGCCTTCGCTTTTGTGGCCCAGTTGCCACGCTTGATTGTGCCCGCTATGGGGCGCCAGCCAGCCGCTGCTGCGGGTTGGAGTTGAACGCTTGTTCAGAACCGCCTTTGGCTTGTTTCTTTCCCTTGCCGCTGGACAAAGTTACGCTTCGAGCTTCCGTTTCGACTCTCGCTTTTTTCCTTTTGAGGAACCTCTCCGCTTGTCTCCAGAACCTTCAGTCCTTCCATCGCTATCGATGGTGCTGCACTCCATTGCTTCAAGCACATCTATCGATAAGTTATGCGGGCAGTTTGGAGGATGAACTCCTCTCGTTATTGATCCGGACAGCTCATTGCCTTGTTCCTAATCGCTTTGACAAAGATATCCACGGTTTCTCCGGCTTTTCGCTTCGCCGAAAGCAATGTCCTGATCGATACCTCGTATCGCCATCAAAGAAATTGGTAAGGAAGCTAGACTCCATGTCGCCCCACCGTGAATGCTCCCGCTTGAGACGGCGGTACCATTCGGCGCCCCACCGGCGGTGCTAACGAATGACCGAACCATCGTGTTCGCTCGTAAATAACTCGAGGTGTGACTTGAAATAAATCATGTCAAGGCCGGAACCCTTCCCGCCAAATGGTGTGAAGTTTATTAAGTTAAACGACTCGCACGGATTGATTCCCACTCCTGTATGGGCAAGGAATACCGTTTCTTTACTTCTTGAGCGGAAATCAATGAGTTGATTTTGCTCTCTAAGTCTTTGATCTTCTCGCTTCCCCGAAAGCAACAACATCTATGTTTTGCCCTACGCTAAGGGTTCGTGAGGGTTCATCATCTTCTTGTGCTTCCTCCTCGACCAATCGCTATCATCTTCATCGACGCTGATGCGCCGACTGATTCACCTTGATGTTTCATTGGCTTGATCTGTTGGTCATGCATTTCTCTCATCGCCTGCATGGCCAACTCCATTTCTAACTTGAAGTTTTCCCTGTTTATTCAACGCCCGCCTAGCATTTTGGCCACTTGATCTCGCATCGATCATAGCGCTTTGGGGCTTCCTTCGCTAGATACAAGATGATCGACGCGACAAGGAGCCAATATCCGACGATCATCCTCCGCGGTATTCCCTTCGAAGTTTATCGATTCGACCGCCTGATAGTCCCGACCGCAAACGAAGTTAGCCGCTATGCGCGCCGAATAGCCCGTGACGATGGTTCTTTGTCGGTCATATTATTAGTGACCTTCGCAACTCATCCTCTCTGATGTCATCCTTTATGAATCGCTTTGACCTAGGTCTTTTGTTGGTGCTAAGTCTCCGAAGACCGACACCCTTTCGAGCTTGATGGCAATTGCACTGAGAGCACCGCCTTGATGAGCTTGAGCACAAGCATGATCAAGGCTAATTTAGAGGAATCCCTTCGAGATTTTCAGCACTTTGCACGGTAGTACCGCCGGTGGGTGTACCGAGCAATCGTCAGGTTTGCGGATCTCTGTATGACGCCGCTGCCATCGACGACGCCTCCTTCCGAGAATGGCCAAAACTACCGAAAGTAACTCGCCTTGACTTCCACTCTATGTGGTTTCGTCAGGACTCTCGACTTCTCGATCTTTAACTGTTGGTGGGTTGTGAATCTCCCGTCCTTTTTCGAACGGGTGCCTCCTATATGAGGAGTGACCATGATCCTTCAAAGGACCCAAGCTTATCCTTGATAGTTGGTCCGTGGTGGTGAAGGGAATTGGTTTCACCATCTGCTCGTGCGTGCACCTTTGATCTTGAAGTACCGCCGGTCTTGACTTTGACGAAGTTTGTAATGCCTATACCGCTTAGGTGCCGGTGACAGAGCATGGGCAACGGGTTGGGGCACCGAGACTTGGGCCTCCAAACCCGTGGTATGCTGGTGGCTTCTTTGCCACTTCTTTCTTAATTCACGAGCCCGCCGCACTAAAGCTCGTGCTCCCGCGAAGGAGTGCGCGCGCGCTCCCCGAGCGCCCTCCTGTGGAGCGGTTCCGCTTGACACGGACCCACCTCTGGGTTGACGGCTTGACAAACTGCTGATCACTTGAGGTCAAGCCTCGCAGTTCGATCTTAGATCCGCCAGAAGCGACCCCATCCATGGATTGCATGGCCTTGGCGAAGTTTGCGCTGCCATGCTTTGTCGCCGCTTTGGCTCGCTTGAGAGCCAGCGATCATCGGCTGCCATCTCGGCGCCATCTCGACTTCTCGGCGCCGACGGGATTTCGCACCAAGGGTAAATGGTTGGACTGGCCCCGTCGGGCTCTACATCGAGGCCCATCGGTTCTCCTTGCGCCGAGATCTTCGAGCGCGGGAACTGATCTCGAAGACGAGGAAAGATACTCGCATTCTCGCCGGGTCAACTCAACCGACCTCTTCCTCCACCGATAGGAATCTGGGCCATGCACGACGCACTGACGAGGCCGGTGGCTCCCATCGTGGTCGCCACTTGTTCATGTAAAGTCGGTTTGATTGTCATTGATTTGAACTTGCTTACGCCTTCTTTGGCCTACAACAAAATTCAAACAAAAGAAATGCCTTTTATTTCAATGCATAATGAAAATCAAAATTACAACTTCTTCCTTTTGTGAACAAACACGATCTCTATATCGGATCCTCGCGGGTTCTTTGCCCGTCGGGACTTTTGTGTCCGTGGACCACCGCCAATTCGATCCGTAGAGACCCGTTTCGAACTACAGATGTAAAGGGCTCGCTTAAGGAAACGGCTTCCGAGGGAATCACACTCAAAGGAGAGGATCGGTCAGGATCGGACTCACTTAAGGAGAGGATCACGGAGCGGTGAGATCTACAAGGAGAAATCACGCTATCCCCGAGATTAAGACTAAGCTTAACCTAGAGGGTATCCGAAGTTCGACCGAAGTTTTCTACTCCGCCGATTTGTGGATCTCGACGTCGATCGACTTGTGCTCGCCGGTGCTCTGAACGGGCGCCGACTCCGCCGGGATCTCGCGGGCGAATTCTTCTAAAATCCCCGAAGTTCCCCGAGAGCCAAATCCTCAAAAATCCACACCTCCCGAAAAATCCAAGCCCCCCAACTGACCCCCCATTTATACAATACGGGTACGGCCGGCCGGCCATGGTGGTCGAGCCACTTCGCCAACTTGTCGAGGCACCTCGCTAAGAGCCGAGGTGGTTCGCCATTGTGGCCGAAGCCACTTCGCCACTTGGTCGAGGTAACCGCCAGTCATCGAGGCGCTCGCCACTGCTTTTTCCGCCGCTACCGCTTTTTCCGCTTCTGCTTAGGCCCCGCTTATTTCGACTTTGGCCTTCTCCGACTTAGGTTCCGTTTATATTTGGTTCCGACTAACTTTGGTTTGTTCCGCTCAACGGTCTCCGATCCGATCGCTCGCTCAAGTCCGGTTTAAACCGTTTGTGACGCCGGTGGGTTCGCCCGAAGTTCGGCCCTAACGATTCGACGTCCGATCATTCGATGGGTTGTCATTCACGACTCGCCACGAGTTGGTTTCGGGATCTTGTAAGTATTTTTCAACGCCACAGAGATTCAGCCTACACCGGAAGAGATTGAAGAAGACGATTAGGATTTTTCCATTCAAGGATTGATTCAATCAACTTTAAAGTGAAGATTATCATTGAGACTAAGGGTTTTGCTCTCTTTCTTTTAATCTTTGCACATGATGAGTTTATTGATTATTATTATTTCCATGGCTTGTTATTCTAACTTGAGTGAGTAATCTCTTTATTCTAGGGTTGGGTGAAGCCCAACGACATGATTGTCAAATAATATTTTGATCTTTTCTTGAATTTATGAATGTCAATGACTCTTGATTCATTCTAGTGTGATTTATGCTTGTAAATTTGTTGGCCACTCTATTTACATGACTTAGATATTAGGCTAAGAACCGAGAGTGAAGTTATAATATAGGAACTCTAGAATAGAACTTGAAATTCTAAATCACGAGAGTAGTTTTAGATTTATTGAGGAATTTTAAGAATTATCATCTGCAATGGGTTCAACAAATTCAATTACCATGAGAATAGGAATTGATTAGTTCTTGAACACGCTTGTTATACTGAGAGAAGATAGCAATTAAATTAGGATAATTCCCTACAAGAGTGGATATTCACATTGAGAGAGGATCATTACTAAACATGATAATCGCTCATGGTGGATCACCATCCTAGAAGTCTTCATCATTTGATTTCTTTATAGGTTTATTCATTTTAGCTTATTTCATTATTTCATTCTAATTCATTCGCATATTGATTTGCCTAAATAGTTAGTTTGTGAGCAATTGGGAGTTAACAACAAGTCCTCGTGGGATCGACTCACTTCTGCAAGCGCTACAACTACTGCACTTAAGGTAAAACATAACATCAATAACTAGGGGAGAATAAAAAAAAAACACCATTGGGTCGACTATCTCACACTATTTGTGGGCGTGAGACTATACATGAATGAAACTACACATGAGTGAAAGTACATGGATAATAAATGTAAAAGTAGTGATAACCATACTAAATATTTGAGTATGCATAATTTTAACTAAACTGTACACCTTAAACTACTCCTACACTACTACTGAAAAAGGGTGGTCTCCTTCTTATTTGGATTGTTTCAAAGGTGACGAGTCATCGAGAACACAACTCTAAGTTCAATAGTTTGATAGTAGTTTAAAATAGTATAGTCTAGTAGACATCGCATCACCACAAAGAACAAGCATAACCTAGAACTAATGTGTTAGACTAAGCAAATTTTAGACACAATTTTTCAAAAATGGGCACCACTTGAGACATACTTGTAGGTCAATCTTAAGTGACCCACAATTTTTATGAAATAGAAAAAGAAGTAACATTATTGATATCCATCCAAACATGAGATCATTCTCACTTATAACGACCTTTAAATATATCCCGCGGTACTTACAAAATGGCTCATTTTCCTTGAGCTTGTCACAGAAGGTTCTCTAGAGTGTCCAAAAGTACCACATTCAAGATAGGCATTTATATATAGTTATTAGACCAATCTTCAATTCAATCACTTTTTTGGCAAAACGTCAAATTCTTCACATATATAATGGACAAAAAACTACCTAACTAACCAAGTAGTTAGGTTGGAAATTAAATATAATTGACAAACAATATGATCAATTTGACATTCATGATAAACTAGGAATGATGAGCAGTTAAGAATTAACACTTAGGGAAATATGCATATCTCAAAATAAAATTATTGAGCAAAGCCTGTGGTATGTACAATAAGAATTGAATTAAACTGAAAAGATGGAAACAAATCTAAAATATATGAAAGGTGACTTCTTTGTATGTCTGATCTTTACTTAATTAAGGAACCAGATCTTAGGAAAATTCCTACACAAAATACGAAAGGGAAGAAAACTAAGTACCTGACAATGTGACAAAAGAAATAAAAGGAATAGTACTAACCAAATGCTATACACTGAACTTCATACATCACTAAGAGATTTTTTCCTTCATTTAACTCTGATACAGAGGCTGTATCCTTTAAGTTTCGGTCTTATTCTATTACAATAGCTTGTCCAAATGACATATAATTGAGCTTCGAAAAGAACATTTTTAGAAGAAAAATCAATTTGTTGAGGGCCATACCATAAGCTGAATAAGATGCGAGAATAGTGATGTGTGCTGAGGCTCGCTTGATAGAGTACCAGATTGGAGATGTACTTCCAAAAGTTTTGTACGGGCATAATATCTGTGTCTATATGGCTTGAATGGCTCAGTCTCACCCTGCAAGGATATTATATATGAACATCCTCATTTATCAGCGTCTCAAAATGATTAGCTCATATATCTTTTATTTATCAACATCCTAATTCAGATTAGATTTGCTCAATTAGGGTTATTAGAGTTAGGATTAGGGCTACTAAAGTTGAATTAGTTTTATTAGAGATGGTATTAAGGTGAGATAAAGGTTGAAGTTAGTTTAATTGGGGTTCTCGACCTCACGGTAATATTATTAGGGTTAGGATGAGGATCATTTTTCTTAGATTTACTTTGATTAGAGTTATTAGGGTTAAGATTAGGGTTTCGTAAGTTAGGGATTGGATTAGGGTTTTCAATTTGGGGATTTCATACAAGTTCATTCCAAATCAAACAAGAAACAATGAAATTGAGAAAAACTTAAAACACAAAAGAAATAAAACACAGACAATTGTCTAACCGATTAGGCGACGGCGGAGGAAGAGGTCGGTAGTCTGCGGCGATTGCGAGAGAGGGAGGCGATGATCTAGGCAAGCTACAAAGGCGGGAGAGAGAGAAAGTAGAGATCAAACAGGGAGTGCAAAGAGAATGGGCGAATAGGTGAGAGACAGAACCGGTGGGTTTTGTGGGAGATATCGTGAAATAATTGGAGGATATTTTCCTCAATTATTTCATTATCCTCGTTATTGGCTGGTCATCAAGAATGTTTATGGCTTGTCAAGGGCGTTTGCATCCTTGACGAGGCACCTTGTGAACATGCACAAAACATGCACAAGCAGTTTTCGGGTTGAGTAGTCGACTACTAGGCATTGTAGTCGACTACTGCTATGAGCGAACGAAAAGCAAGTTTTGGTACGGGAACGAGGAGTCGACTAATATGAGTTGTAATCGACTACATATAGCAACGAAAGGTGTATTTAGCGTTGGAGTGCAGTAGTCGACTAATGCGTATTGTAGTGGACTAATCTGATGCATTAGTCGACTAATATGAGTTGTAGTCGACTAATGCAGGCGGTTCAGCGGGTCTAATTAGGAATTGGTTTTAAACCCGATTCGTTTAGAGGCTATTAATAACCCCTAACACGATTGTTAGGGTAAGTTTTAAACGTTTTGGGCAGCCTTTGAGAGTTTGGTGCATCTTTGGAGAGGAGATCTTTTGAGAGATTGAGAGGTTTGTTTTAGGGTTTCTTTGTGAGAACTTGTAATCCTAATTTGTATTCTCTCTTTCTATTAGTGAAAATCCCCTCCTTACCCGTGGGCGTAGGCAACTTGCCGAACCACGTAAATCTCGTGTCTTTACTCTTTTATTGTGTTTTGGCTTCTGTTTGTGGTGGTTTCTCTCGGCGGTTCCGGTCCGGCATGATAATGGTATCGAGCTATTGTTGATTGGAAGTGGTGTAATTTCTAATTTGAGGGTGTTGGTGATTCACGAGAAAGGATTCACGAACAAAGCGAGAGGATAAGCGTCAACCGATGCATCGATCAAAGTGGGAAAATTGAGATTGAAAAGTTCAATGGGAAGAACGATTTTTCTTATTGGAGGATCTGAGATGAAAAACTTTCTAATTTACAAAAATTGCACAAGACTTTGGATGGAAAGGAGAAGAAGAACAAGGATATGTCGATGAGGATTGGGAGGAGTTGGATGCGGAAACGCAGTCGATTATCCTATGCCTCGAGAGGGATGTAGCTTTCTTGGTAGATGGAGAGAAGCGGTGCGGTGTGGAAGAAGTTAGAGGGTACCTTCATGAAAGAGTGTAACTAAGGATCTACTTAAAATCCAAATTGTATACTTGCAAGATGGAGGAGGGCTCATCAATCCGGGAACACATCAACAAGTTTGATAGGATCATATCAGATTTGAAAGACATAGATGTTAAAGTAGGAGACGAGGATCAGCGCTACTACTTCTGTCTCTGCCAAAGTCTTATGAGAACCTGGTGCAAACACTGAGGCTTGTGGGAGAAAATTTGAAGATGGATGAGACTAGAACGGCACTTCTAGCGGACGATCTTCGGAAGATTGCAACTAGTGACATGGCCATCATGTAGGAAAAAAGCAGGATTGTTTGCAAGAGGAAGGAGCAATGAAGCGAGGAAAAGGCAAGGGAGGAAAGTCTAGATCTAAATCAAGACCTCTTGCGGAAAAGGATGTTTCAAGTCGGTGAAGCTGGGCATTTCAAAGTCGGTGTCAAATAAGAGAGTAGGTGGAAAGAAGAACAACAACAAGACCGAGGAGAGAGGGCAAGGAAGAGGCGAAGCCACGCTTCAGAGGAAGGGAGCGAAGGAGTGCTATGTCGCCACGGTGGCGAGGGAGATCCCGGAAGTGGATACTTGATTCGGGTTGTTCTTACCATATGTGTCCAAATAGGAAGTGGTTTACTACCTACGGAGGCATTGATGAACCGTATTGATGGGGAATAACTATGCTTGTAAAACAGTGGGGCTAGGTAATATCAAAATCAAGATGCATGATGGAGTGGTTCGAACCTTGGCGGATGTGAGGCATGTTCCCGACTTGCGGAAGAATCTTATCTCAGTTGGTGCTTTGGACTCCGGTGGTTGCGGATTGTGACGAAAACGGAGTGAAGAAGGTTGTTCGTGGTTCCTTAGTAGTGATGAAGGGTGTTCGTCACGGTAATCTATATACTCTCTCGTGCATACCCGGACAGGAGATGCAACGGTTGGAACCGAAGGAAGTGGTGGAGACCCATGTGAGCACACACGGTTATGGCATAGGCGGCTTGGGCACATGTCAGAGAAGGGTCTAGTTCTGCTTGGTAAAGAGGGTCTGCTGAAGAATCTGAAGGAACCTAGCATGGATTTTTGCGAGGATTGTGTGTATGGAAAGTCACACAGGGTCAAGTTTCTCAACAACAAGTCTAAGAGCAGAGGGATACTAGATTATGTGCACACGGATGTTTGGGGTCCGGCTCAGACAACTTCCAAGGGTGGTTCCAGGTATTATGTCTCGTTTATTGATGATTATTCTAGGTATGCTTGGATTTACTTTCTGAAGCATAAGAATGAGGTGTTCGAGACATTCAAGAAGTGGAGAACAATGGTTGAGAACAGACAGAAAGAAATTGAAGACGAGATCGATAGCGATGCAGTATCTGAGATGGTGCTTTCAAGGAGTTCTCGGATCGTGAAGGAATTGTTCGACACCGACACGGTCACACCACAGCCAGAATGGGGTGGAGATCGAACTGAACACCGCGAAAGGCGCGAGTATGCGATCTTATGCGAGGATTGGGCAACGAATGGTGGGCGAAGTGGTGGCTTCTGACTTGTTACATTGTGAACCGCTCACCACATTCAACATTAGATGGTGATACACCTATAGGGTGTGGTCGAGAGAACATCACGATTATGATAGGCTCGGAATTTTCGGATGTACCGCCTACTATCACGTCAACGAGGGAAAGCTTGACGCGAGGGCCAAGAAGGCAATATTCTTGGGATATGCAAAGGCGTAAAAGGCTATCGCCTTTGGTGTCTGGAAAATTCAAAGTTAAGTGATCGCAGGATGTTACCTTTGATGAGAAATCCATGATTGCTAGGGCGTCCAAGGATGATGGTGTTATGGCCGGTGAGACTTCTAAGTCTCGGGTTATTGAAATAGAACCTAAAGACCAACTAGGTTCTAATCGTGCTCAAGTGGGAAGTCGGGTAGATGATGAGTTTGGCGGGGAGGAGGTTCAGCGAGGAAAATACGAGGCACTACAACAACAAGACGAGAGGAGAGAGGGCAAGGAAGAGGCGAAGCTACGTTTCAGAGGAAGGAGCGAAGGAGTGCTATGTCGCCACGGTGGCGAGGGAGATCCGAAGTGGATACTTGATTCGGGTTGTTCTTACCATATGTGTCCAAATAGGAAGTGGTTTACTACCACAGGCATTGATGGGGAACTGATTGATGGGGAATAACTATGCTTGTAAAACAAGGGGCTAGGTAATATCAAAATCAAGATGCATGATGGAGTGGTTCAACCTTGACGGATGTGAGGCATGTTCCGACTTTGGCGGAAGAATCTTATCTCAGCTTGGTGCTTTGGACTCTGGTTGCGGATTGTGACGGAAACGGAGTGAAGAAGGTTGTTCGTGGTTCCTTAGTAGTGATGAAGGGTGTTCGCCACGGTAATCTATATACTCTCACGACGCGACAGGAGATGCAGCCGTTGGAACCGGCGAAGTGGTGGAGACCCATGTGAGCACACACCGCGGTGGCAGCGGCTTGGGCACATGTCGAAGGGTCTAGTTCTCGCTGGTAAAGAGGGTCTCAAAGAATCAAGGAACCTAGCATGGATTTTTGCGAGGATTGTGTGTATGGAAAGTCACACAGGTCAAGTTTCAACGTCTAAGAGAGGGATACTAGATTATGTGCACACCGGATGTTTGGGGTCCCGCCTGCACAACTTCCAAGGGTGGTTCCTGTATTATTTCTCGCTTATTGATGATTATTCTAGGTATGCTTGGATTTACTTTTCTGAAGCATAAGAATGAGGTGTTCGAGACATTCAAGAAGTGGAGAACAATGGTTGAGAACAGACAGAAAGAAATTGAAGACGCCGAGATCCGATAACGCATGCAGTGCATAGCATGGTGCTTTCAAGTTCTGCGGATCGAAGGAATTGTTCGACACCGACAGCCGTGTCTACACCACGCCAGAATGGGGTCGCGGAGAGATCGAACCAACACCGCGGAAAAGGCGCGAGTATGCGATCTTGGCGCGTGATTGGGCAACGAATGGTGGGCGTATGGTGGCAGCCTTTGTTACATTGTGAACCGCTCACCACATTCAACATTAGATGGTGATACACCCTATGTGGTGGTCGGGAGCATGCATTATGATAGGCCGTAATTTTCTGATGTACCGCCTACTATCACGCACATCGAGGGAAAGCTTGACGCGAGAAATAAGAAGGCAATATTCTTGGGATATGCAAGGGCGAAAAGGCTATCGCCTTTGTGTACCTGAAAATTCAAAGTTCGTGATCGCCAGGATGTTACCTTTGATGAGAAATCCATGATTTAGGGCGTCCAAGGATGATGATGGTGTTATGACCGGTGAGACTTCTAAGTCTCAGTTATTGAAATAGAACCTAAAGACCAACTAGGTTCTAATCGTGCTCAAGTGGGAAGTCGTAGATGATGAGTTTGAGCAGAGGAGGTTCAACAGAAAATACACAGCACTACAACAACAAGAACTGTGGATAATTTGGCTTCCACTAGCCAAAGCGAGCATACAAGCAGTAATCGGCCGGGCTGATCAACCCCAAAGCACTATGGGCGTGCTAATATGGTTGAATACGACTCTCTGAGTGGGAGGAGGGCCGGCCTTCAAGGAAGCTATTCGACAAGGATAGTGAGAGTTGGTTGGTCAGGATGGAGGAAGAGATGGAATCTCTTCTGAAGAACCAAACATGGGAGGTGGTCCCATTGCCCTTAGGAAGAAAAGCTATTGGTTGTAAGTGGGTGTATAAAAGAAAGGAAGATCTTTGAGCTTCGGTGGTGTAAGATACAAGGCGAGGCTAGTGGCTAAGGGTTTTGCCTGAGAAAGAGGGTGTGGATTACAATGAGATATTTTCTCGGTGGTGAAACACATCTATTCGGGTGCTATTGAGTATTGTTGCTTATGGTGATTATGGTTGGATCAACTTCGATGTTAAAACGACCTTCTTGCACGGAGACTTGGATGAAGAGATCTACATGCATCAACTTTGAGGGCTACAAGGTTGAGGATAAGGAGAATCATGTGTCGTTTGAGGAAGTCCTTGTATGGATTAAAGCAATCTCGGCTGATGGTACAAGCGATTTGACTCCTTCATCTTTGAAGCATGGGTTTTCCAAGCGATCATGATTGTTGTGTTTACATTGGAAGCTTAGCGGAGGTAATTTTATCTATCTTCTTTGTATGTGGATGACATGCTTATTGCTTCTAAGAGCGGGGGTGGAGATAGATAGGTTGAAATCTCAACTTG
Organism: Asparagus setaceus; assembly: GCA_012295165.1. Classification (NCBI taxonomy): domain Eukaryota; kingdom Viridiplantae; phylum Streptophyta; class Magnoliopsida; order Asparagales; family Asparagaceae; genus Asparagus; species Asparagus setaceus. The sequence continues at coordinate 48,968,825 of CM022706.1, read as the reverse complement.
GTGAAAGTTCGAGATGAAGGACATGGGTCTTTGCTAGGAAAATAAGGTATGGAGATTAGAAGAAGCGGGCGAATCGGCGATTGTTCTTGAGTCGGAAGGGCTACATAAATGGTGATCGAGGTTCGGATGCAAAGTGCTAAGTCGGTGGTGACTCCATTGGCTCCACTTTAGGCTACGGTAATCAATCTCCCACTGTGGAAGAAGAAACATGGGCGTATTCCTATGCTAGTGCGTTGCGGTTAATGTATGCAATGGTGTGTACGCCCGGATATTTCCACAGCGGTTAGTGTGGTCGATGGATTCATGGCGAATCCGGAAAGGCGCCGGGAAGCGGTGAAGTGGGTCCTCAGTACTTAAAGAGTACAGTTGATCACAGTGCGTGTTTTGGTGGAGAAACATGTCCAGTTGCGGGTTTGTGGACTCGATTATCGAGGCGATCTAGATAGGCGATCTACTACTTGGTTATGTATTTAAGATACATGGAGCTCCGGTTAGTTGGCGATCGATGTTACAGACTCTGATGGCACTTTCTACCACAGTGAGTACATGGCCATGGAGGAGTGAAGGAAGCATTGTGGTTGTGGGGTCTTCTAGGCGATTTGGGGATTGGCGAGGGAAAGCGTGAACTTGTGGTGGCGGTCGAGTGCAATTCACTTGGCGAATCAGGTTCATCATGCTCGTACCAAGCATATTGATGTCGGTATCATTTTGTGGGATGTCATAGAGGAGGTGATATTTCTCTCATGAAGGTGCACGAATGAGAATCCGCGGACATGTTAACCAAGGTGGTCACGGTAGTAAGTTTAAGCATTGCTTAGACTTGCTTCATATCGGCTCTTGTTGATTTGCCCAAGGGGCATGGCCCTTGGTGATGTGGGTAAGGTGGAGATGATTTGAGGTGAACTACGGTGAGCTTGATCCCGTGGAGGATGCGTAGGCGTCAGCGGTGTAGTGGCGAGTTGGATTGGCTTTGATTGGTGATGATCTCTCTAGATGTTCTTGGTGTTCTTGGTGTTAGGTCCAAAATTTGAGGTGAATCAAATGATGCGAGGTGGAGAATTGTAGAACATGCACAAAAACATGCACAAACAGCTAGTTGAGTAGTCGACTACTGGCATTGTAGTCGACTACATCAGAAGCATGTAAAGCAAGTTTTCGGGGAACAGAGTCGACTAATATGAGTTGTAGTCGACATTACACCGTAAACGCATGCAAAGGTGTATTTCTCGTTGGGTCCGGAGTAGTCAATTAACTGTATTGTAGTCGACTAATCTAAAGTGCATTAGTCGACTAATATGAGTTGTAGTCGACTAATCCGCGATTCAAACGGGTCTAATTAGGAATTGGTTTTAAACCCAATTCGCTTAGAGGTTATTAATAACCCCTAACCCGATTATTGTTGGGTAAGTTTTAAGCACGTTTGAGCGACTTTGAGAGAGTTTGGTGCATCTTTGGAGAGGAGATCTTTTGAGAGATTGAGAGGTTTGTTTTAGGGTTTCTTTGTGAGAACTTGTAATCCTAATTTGTATTCTCTCTTCTATTAGTGAAAATCCTCCTTACCCCGTGACGTAGGCAACTTCGAACCACGTAAATCTCGTGTCTTTACTCTTTTATTGTGTTTTGGCTTGCTTGCGGTGGTTTCTCTCGACGGTTCGCTGTCCGGCCACCAACACACCTTCGACGGAACGAGCTATCAAGGATGTGCCCATTAAGAATACACCTTTTTCTACGAGTGTTTATAAGTATATACTTACTTATAACTATATAACCATAGCATCATACAAGTATCACATATCTCTCTCTCTCTCTCTCTCTCTCTCTCTCTCTCTCTCTCACATATATATATATATATATATATATAGTAAGGCTCCTATGAACTTAAGTTCATATGAATAGTGATGCACCAACTTTTTTATCCACTATTTGCCTTGAGATTTGTGATGCACAAATCTCAAAGTGGCATTTATATCTTTCACGGATCCCAAAGCAAGATGAGTGGTTAGAAAATGCATGCACCACTATTCATTATGAACTTAAGTTCATAGAGCTCTCTATATATATATATATATATATATATATATATATATATATATATATATATATATATATATAGAGAGAGAGAGAGAGAGAGAGAAGAAGCTCCTATGAACTTAAGTTCATAATGAATAGTGGTGCACCAACTTTTTTATCCACTCATCTTGTCTTGAGATTTGTGATGCACAAATCTCAAAGTAGGCTTTATATCTTTCACGGATCCCAAAGCAAGATGAGTGTAGCTAAAATGAAGACCACTATTCATTATGAACTTAAGTTCATAGTCTGCTTCTATATATATATATATATATATATATATATATATATATATATATATATATAGTAAAGCTCCTATAAACTTAAGTTAATAGGAACACTTATCCACCAAACTTTTATCCATTCATTATGCTTTGAGATTCAGGTCACATGATTGTTATCTTTGAGATTTGTGTCTTCATTTATATATATATATATATATATATATATATATATATATATATATATATATATATATATATATATATATAAAGCTCCTATAAACTTAAGTTAATAGGAACACTTATCCACCAAACTTTTATCCATTCATTATGCTTTGAGATTCAGTCGCATTATGAATGTTATCTTTGAGATTTGTGTCTTCATTTATATATATATATATATATATATATATATATATATATATATATATATATATATATATATATATATATATATATATATGGTCAAGAGAATGCCGCTCGTCCGATTCATCAAACACCATGTCATCTATCGACATGGTGTCCCAAGACGGATCGTGCATGACAACGGTCCCCAATTTATCGGCAATTCCTTCATCGGGTTTTGCGAAAAATTCAAGATACAAGATGTCTCGTCGGCCTATAATCCAGCGGCCGAATGGGTTAGGCGGCGTTCAACAAGACGATAATCAAGATTTTGTCAAAGCTTGTGAAGAATAACAAAGCGGGACGGGATAAACTTCGGAGAAGCACTACGGGCATATCGCTGGATGCGTCGCCCGGCGAGGAGCTACCGTACTCTACGGTCTAGGGTGTGAAGCAATTCTCGTTGGAAATCAGATTCGTCACTTACATGCCCTTGCAGCGAGATGGCGACAAGAACAACATCA